>CM021767.1:107716948-107755908 GCA_011076525.1 Nettapus auritus | reverse complement strand
GGGGGGGGTGATGCCAGAACTTATTGGGGTGCCGCGGTTTGAGGGGAGGACGAAGCTGGGATGCCGGGTCCGAGGGGGCCGGCGCTACCCTCCTGTCGCTCGGCAGCCCAAGCCCCAGCACGCCATCACCGTCGCCGTGTCGTCCCGAGCCCTCTTCGACCTGGTGGAGGAGCGTCGGATCTACGAGGAGCAAGGGGTGGAGAAGTACGTGGAGTACCAGCAGCAGAACGAGAACGTCACCCTCAAGCCCGGGCCGGCTTTCCACTTCGTCAAGGTACGCCGGCAGGCTCGGGAGGGGCGCTGAGGATGCTGCGGGGCCGAATTTCGGGAAGATGAGGAGCCCGGAGCCTTCGTAGGACGAGGATAATCCTGCCCCTGGGAAACGTTCCCCTAGCGGTGAACTCGCCTTGGCCGGGGAGTCAGAAGTCAGCATCCTCAGCGCAGCAGCCGGACACTGCGGGCGCTCATAACGCTGCTCAGGCACTGCCTTCCTCCCCCAGCATCCTTGGCGTGTCCCCTTCCTTTTAAGATCTTTTGCAGTTAAGACAGGCCCCAAAATGGTTTGAAGGATGTTGCAACCTCTTCCCCTAAAAAATAAAGAAAACAAACAAACAAAAAACAAACAAAAAAACCCCCCACACAAACGGCTTACTTCCTAATTTCAATTTCACTTTTTTGTCCCGCTTACAGCTATGATTAAAGACAGTGTTGGCTCAACAGGAAACAATTTGCTTTATTCAGATTTTTTTTTTTTTTTTTGTCAGCTTTATTTTTTTCCTAGCTTTCTTCTTGTAAGACCCCACCCAGGGCACTGCATTCTGGTCTGGGGCGCCCAACATAAGAAGGATATTGAACTGTTGGAATAAGTCCAGAGGAGGGTCACGAGGATGATCAGAGGCCTGGAGCACCTCTCCTAGGAGGAAAGGCTGAGGGAGGTAGGGTTGTTCAGCCTAAAGAAGACAAGTCTTCAGAGCGACCTTACAGCAGCCTTCCTCTACCTAAAGGCAGCTGCAGGAAAGCCAGGGAGGGACTCTTTGTCAGGGGTGTAGTGATAGGACAAGGGGAAATTGCTTTAAACAAAAAGAATGTAGGTTTTGATTAGATAAAAGAAATAAATTCTTTACTATGAAGGTGGTGAGGCACTGGAACAAGTTGCCCAGAGAATCTGTGGATGCCCCACCCCTTGTTCAAGGCCAGGCTGGATGGGGCTTTGGGTAACCTGGTCTGGTGGGAGGTGTCCCTGCCCATGGCAGGCGGGTTGGAACTAGATGGTTTTTAAGGTCCTTTCCAACACAAACCATTCTATTATTCATCCTCACCCTGGAAATTGTTCTTGAGGACCAGCAAAAGCAATAGACCCCCAGTTGGGAGTTGAGGTTTAAGCACAGGTGAAATAGAATATTTTGCTTTCATTGCACAAGATAAGAGAAATGTCCAAGGCAAACAGCCTCCAGCATGGAAAGCAAGTTGGCTTAGCAAAAATGAAAATATATATATATATATGTATGATTTCGAGAAACATGTTTATGTTTTCAGTGGGACTGATTTGAAAAAAAAAAAAAGAGAAGTTCAAGTTTGTTGGATGTTTCTACTTGGAGACAGAAAACATGTAGAAATAGTATCTTTTTTGTTTGGATTCCTTTAGTAAGATCTTTAAGATAATAACTTAAAGACATTATATCTCAAGTTTGTAGCTCTTAAGAACCCTTATCACAGGCCAGTATCTCCTTGGGCTGGGAACTGTACAGGCACTTGGACAAAAAATGACATTCCTCTCTTCCACTCCCCCTTAATCTATAATACTTGAAGAAATTCTCAGTGTCCTAGAGTATTAGAAGAGAATATCAAAAGGAAAAAAAGTGATGCAAAGGCTTTGTGACCAGATACTGAGATTTTTTCATAGACCTTATACCAGGCTCTCACTCAGGGTTCTCCTAAGCCAAGACCCACATGACATAGCCTTGCTTTTTAAAGTGAGATTCCCAGAATTTAATTATAAAATCTACATTTTAATTCTTAACAACTGGTCTGGCTTTTTAAAGCACCTTAATGAAAAACAGCCTGTCTTGGATTCATTTGATGATTCATTGTTGACTTTATTGCCATAATCCCAAGGAATTCCATTCAAGGGCCAAGCTCCCAAAGTAGAGGTCTGTAAACCTAGAGCAAAAAGCAAGTCTTACTCTAAAAGGATACAATTCTAAATATAAGTTGAGACAAGATGGATACAGAGAGATGACCAGATGGAAGGTCAAGGAAATAAGAAGAATGCCAGACTGTGAATATAGCATGTTGGTCTATTACCTTAAAAGAGATCACGAATGAATCAAAACCTGTGTCATTCAGTAATTCAGTAAGAAATCTCCAAGGAAATCATGCTTGACAGGATATGATTTGGTACTTGTTTCTTAAGGACAGTCTGACACCTGAGCTGTGTCAGTGAAATCTTTGCATAAGTATGTGTTCCAAATTCACATTTGTTCATGAGAAACAAGCAATTGCACATACAAATCCCTTTGTACCTTCTCCTCGATTTCACAGCAACAATCTTTAAGTGGACAAGAAAATCTCTGGATACTACCATTCACCAGCAGTGTTTTATTAAATATATTAAGCAACATGAGTAGGAAACATGAATGTTTCTGAAAAAGATACCTTTTCTGTTCCTGGAAAAAAAATATTTGGTATCCAAAACAAAACAAAAACAATTAAAAGAGAGATTAGATAGAATAAATTTAAGTCCAACATCTTAAAAAAAAAAGAAAAAAAAAAAAAACTACACAAATATTAATATATATTCTGAAAATGTTCAACAGTGCATTAATATATTCCAGATTATCATGATGTCCCAAGAAAAAGGATTTCCATTATAAAGTTAAATTCTGTAACTTTCAGCAAAAGAAACTTAGTTGCTTCCCTTCAAATAGGCCCAGACAAACAGTTACTGGGAGCAACAGAGCAGAAAGAAATAAAACAAGTTCAGCAAGTTAAACATTCAGATATTTCTCATTCTCCTTCAAGACAGTTCTATCACCAAACCCACAGCGATTAAGAAGGAAGGCACATTCCACTTGTCTATTGACTTCCACATTTCTAACCTGCAGGCACTGGAGCATGTCAATGCCCGGCTTCTTGAGCTATACCCTGATGATGAAGAAAGATTTGATATTGTTCTGATGACTAATAACCATGCCCAAGTGGGAGTGAGGCTTATAAACAGCATTAATCACTACGGTAAGTAAAATAAATACTACTTCGTAGAAATGCCTGTGGTTATATAATGAAATGCAGTGGTTTTTATTTATCCTGCTCTGACTTCACTAAAAGCAGCTTCTTTGATACAGACACCCATTCCTTAGGAGGTGATATTTATTTTTGTGTGTCATAATAAGTGAGATACTCCCTCTGCTGTCATAGATGTGTTCCTTCTGCTGTCATAGCAGTGAATCCCCTCTGCTGTCATAGAGGGATTTTGTGTGAAATGTTCAGGGAGGAAGGACTGATCTATTGTAGTCAGTTTAAGTTGTGTAACGTGTCGAAATTGCAGTGAAATTGCAGTGAAATTGTCTTTTTTTAAGCTTACTGTCAGTTGTAGGCTAGTGTTGTTCTTCACAGCTTCATTTTCCAGGTTTGTAGTGTCAAGGTGGAGTCAACCTTGTTGTGCTGTTCTTGTCTCAGGCTTAACAATTGAACGCTTCTGCATGACGGGAGGAAAAAGCCCTATTGGTTACCTGACTGCATATCTTACCAACCTATACCTCTCAGCAGACTCTGAAAAAGTGCAAGAAGCTATAGAAGCAGGTTTGAATCGTCCTTTTTTTGTTTTCTTTCTTGTTAAAAACAAATCTAGTAATGGCACGTCTTTCACAGAAAGTAGTGCCACTTCATCAAATCAGAACACCACTGCTGTGCATGCTACAAACTTTGTACTGTATCTAATCAGATAACATCAGATTATTTCTCTGCATTTTTCCCTCTGACCTTTCAGCTTGCTGATAATGATAACTTGATCAGCGTCTACCTCTGTCGCACCTTTCTGTCTCCTCCCATGCTGCCGTCGTACAGGAAGTGCATTCCTGTGTGCACCTGCTTGTCGCTCCCTATTCAACATCTGTTTGAGTTGAGTCATCTGTTTGATAGGAATTACAAAAGCTGACTTCTGTGTTCTACAAGAAGGAAAAAAAAAAAAAAATAGTTTGACATTGCAGTGTCATTGGAATTTCATGCTTTTCTCATTTGTAGTACGCGTTGGAGACCAGGTTTGTGTGTTACATGGAACTGGAAATAAGCATGTCTAAGAAGCTCTGCCAATAGGACAGCTTCCATGCAGATGTGTCACAGAACAGCCATTACAAAACAACTTCAGGGTGAAAAGGTCACCACAAATAAACCCACAAATAAACTGTTAGAACTAAACTACTGGTCACCTTATGAATGACTTTTCAGGACATGCCAACTGAAGTTCTCTGATACACTTTCAGGCATTGCATCAGCTACCATGTTCACTGCCAACAAGGATGTCGCTTATTCGGATACACAGCTGAGGGTGGCATTCGATGGGGATGCAGTTCTCTTTTCTGATGAATCGGAACAGATTGTCAAAGAGCAAGGATTAGATAAATTTTTTGAACATGAACAGCTGAATGAGAATAAGCCTCTTGCACAGGTTTGTACTTTTTAAATCAAAGAGTTTTCAAAACATTTTTTTAATTCTCATTACTACTCTCTTTCTCCAGTTTCCCCGGTGTGTATTTATTATCCATTGTTGAAGCTGAATTATCATTTCATTGCCCTATTTATTTCCCTTTTCAAGGACAATCTTTAAAATGCATGTTTGACACAAAAGAGGTCAGTAAGGCAGTCCTTTCACCAGATCTCTCATTCCACTGAGAAAAACTGCATATATGAGACAGTGGGTTACAGGTGTATTCTAATAATATTCATTATAAAAAGGAAAGATTGCTACTGATTTCCTTGATTTCTTTTTTTTAATCGCGTTGCATAGGTAATGTTAATTTCAAACACTGGAATACTCAGGTTGCTGAAGCGGGGTGATATTTCTGCTTATCCTCAAGTAGAACTATGACATTTGTCTAAAAAACACAAGTATTTTAAAATTAGCTTAAAATAAAATGCCATCACTACTATTGTTAACAGTGGTATAAATCAAGAATAAAAGCCTGATCTATTGAAAGTACTGGACAGTGCAATATATTGCAAGTTGAAACTAAATATTATTTACTACTTTTAATCAGGGTGTAATGTTGTCGTTAATCTGTAATTACTTTGGTGACATATGCAATTAGGTCTCCTGTTGGCACAGCTGTTTTGTACAGGCAAGTGATTGCACCTTGTGGATCATAGGAAAATGAGTTCAGTGGTTTCAAAGAACATAGTATTAATGACTGTAATTTTAACTTTATAATGTAAGAGATCTTGTAAGCTTTATATTGTAGAGATCCTGTAAGTAATGAGAATCAGTTTCCTACTGATCGCACCATGTAGGATTATGGCTTTAACTTTTTTCCAATTCCTAGTGTGTGTGCAGAACCACTTAGAAATTGTTCATACAGAGATTGCTATATTTATCATAGCATTAAGGAAGGAATTTTGTTTGTAACTGGCAATCTGGAAGAAAGCACAGGGATTACTTTGAGAACTGTGGGAAAATATTTACTACGCTTCTGGTATTTTGTACTTAGGGTCCTTTGAAAGGCTTTCTGGAAGACCTAGGGAAACTCCAGAAGAAGTTCTACGCAAAAAATGAACGATTAAATTGTCCAATAAGGACCTTCCTGGTCACAGCCAGAAGTGCAGCAAGTTCTGGAGCCCGAGTCCTGAAGACTCTTCGTAGCTGGGGTCTGGAGATTGATGAAGCGCTGTTCCTAGCAGGAGCTCCTAAAGGACCGATCCTGGTGAAAATACGTCCTCATATTTTCTTTGATGACCAGATGTTTCACATCGAAGGAGCGCAGAAATTAGGCACCATAGCTGCACACGTTCCCTATGGCATTGCTCAGAAATACCAAAAATCTGCGTGACTGGATGGCACCATCAAAGATTCTTAACTCAGCCAGCCTCTAATATACCAACAGTTCTTTCTGAAAACCTCTATTTGTGTACTATAAGCACTTTGTTGAAAGATTTGACTTCTGGCTAGAACAACCTTTAGAGGAAATATTTTTAATATTGTTCAGTTTTTAATAGACTTATTTTAATAGCACTCTAAAGTGGTTTAGGGTTTTTTTGTTTGTTTGTTTGTTTACCTGTCTGGATACAACACTGTGTTTTTGATATTAGGGAAAGATTTGTACTGGTTTTATAGTTTGAAAAATATTTTGAGAGACAGAGCAGTTCTATTTTTTCTAAAAAGCTGCTAACGGGTTATTTAAAAGAAAAACCATGCTGCACATAGCCCTTACTGTTTATTTCTGAAATTACCAAAAGCACAGTTTGCCTATATGTTGTTACCTGTTGGTGTTTCCTTGTCAGATATATATTCAGTAGCTTTGTTACCGCGAGATTTCAGCTTCCATGGGTCTCCACTGAAATGTTAGCTTATTTGATATTGTGTTTACAGGAACCCTTTATTTCTCTATATTGTTTTCCTACTATAATAAAGCTGGCTTTACAGAACATTGTCATGTGTCTGTGCAGAAGTTTGAGTATAATTTCCTATGCAAAATGAATTGGTGTGATCAGTATCTCTCTGCCTTTTCCTTCTCTGAGATAGGTAGAACCAGAACTGACTGCTTTCAGCCCAATTTGAGATAAGAATGAGAGGTCTAAGACACCTAAGTTCTAACAGATTTTATGTAAATATAGAGCTGGGCAGAAGTCAGAGATGCTATGAGTATCCTGACTAAGACAAAGAATGAAGCATTAGAGCATAACTTTATAAAAACAGAGGATCTACACTGAAATACCACTGTTGATGGAACTACTTGTTTCTTAACTAGATTCACTTAGGTTTTAGAGCTGTTCTGTGATCTGCATTGACTGAGTTTGGCAACCTTGGATTAATTTCCAGTGGACAGGTTTCTGTTGCAACACGAATTCGGGTAAAATTACACCATATGTCTATTCTACCTCTTTTGTGCTGAGTTCTTGTATCTCAGTGTCATCCATGTATTTGAGCGCCTTCCAAATGACACAGCTAACATCTGTCAGGTGGTGTTTGTTCTCTTTCCCTCCCCAGTGGAACAAGTGTCCTGCTTTATTTTCATTGTTACTGTGTATTTATACCAGAAGAGACCAAAAGAATGTGCTTTGCAGTGGGAGTAGCTGATGGTGAAGGCTTTGTGGTGATCGGTGGTGCCTGAGGGAATTCACTCCAGAATCTCATGTTAGCCTCTGAGAAAGTGTGGTGTCTTCTGTCCAGATGAACTGTCCTGTTATTGCAGAGAGCTTCATTGCATTCATTGTGGTTTCCCTCCCAGAAACCTAGGCAATCTTTTAAATGTTTTTTTTCCTTGAAAAGTTCTTTGAAAGAAGAACTGTTTCCAAAGTTCTTTGAAAACAAAGATGAAAGCCTTGATCCCATATGAAACTTGAATAGGGAGCATTGGAAAGTTTTTTATGTATTCACACTAGCCTGTCTTGTTGATGGGATGTACTGCAGAGATCTGGTGTACTTGGAATTTTCTAAGTGTTAAAGGCTTTGTGCCCCAAATATATCACATTTCTAAAGCCCAGCCAGGAGGTGAGGAAGAAATGAATAACTGTAGCCTGGTCATTGTCTGCCAGGATGGGACAGAATTACTTTGCCAAATGGAGATTATAAAAAAGTTATTAACATATGTTTTTGTATGAGAGCTCAGAATCAGCTCTCCAAGACATCCAGAAATATTCCTTAGCTGTGGAGTATAAATTACTTGTGTATTTCACCACAAAAGCATGGCTACAAACTTGAGGAAGACTGGCACTGCCTTGTTGAAGCAAAGCATGATCAGTCATTCTTCACCCATGCTATGGATGTGATGGTTGGGTGAAAAAAAAAAAAAAAAAAAGGATGTATGCCGTGCACATGTTGCTGGCACTTGACTTTCTCTGAACATAGGAACTGATGTTTGATACTGAAAAGAGCTAATGGGATCCTTGATCCCTTTGGGACTCTAGAGGTCAGTGTCTTATGCCTCACAGCGTGAGCATGTAAATCAGTGAATACATAGGAATCAGAATCATCTAGTCTATTCTGCTTAAATTTATTTCCAATCAACAACCCACCTACAGCAAAAAATTAAACATGCTGCCCAGGACATAGGAGCTTCCAGGTCTTTCATCTTTTTGATCTGTACAAACATAGCGATAGAGGGCTATCTCTTGCAGTGTCAGTCCTAACAGCACTGAAGTATGTGTGAAGAGAAATCGAGAAAAGGTTCATGTATTAAATTCATATAATAGGTTTCTTAGTCATAGAATTTGAAACAGCATTAAAGCCCAGAAAGTTCACATTAAGGTCCACAGTCACTTCTCTTAAGTTTAGCTATCCAAAATGCATTTAGATGTGTATTCAGATTACATACCGTCTTTTAATTGTGAGGTAACTGTCCCAAGCATGGTGGCTGCTTCTTTGCATATCCAGCTGGCAGCATTTTGGTTAATGGTGTCTCATTCATTCATGCAAGTGCCCCTTTAGACTGACCGGGGTGTTTGGGGACGCTCAGGTCTGCTAGGTGGTCTCTGCCCATTTTACTCATCACCTCCAGCTCCAAGGCATAACTTTGGCTAGTGGACCAAAATAATTCTCTGAAGGGGGATGGGAACTGAAGGAAAGGGATTTCTAGTTTTGCAGATGTAGACTAGAAGAAAGCACACACCTCAGGAACTTGTCCAGAATTGCACTCCAAACCACAACAAAACAAAACAAAGCAGAACAAAATAGTTTCTTCTCATGCTTATGAGGATACCATGAATTTATGCCTCAGCATTTCATTACTCTAAGCCAGTCACAGTTAAAAGAACAGCAGTTTTCAATAGGGGAATAGAGAAGAGTCCTATGGTTCTGGACTGTACTGCCTCAGTTTGTTTATAACACTGGATGATAGACACATGAAAAAGAAACTGGCAACTGGTACTTCAGGTACGTCCATATGGGCTCCTCTGCCTCTGCCAGAACCTGTAACGTGCACTGACTTGAAGTATTACTGAAAAGAACACATCCATCTCCTTGAACGCAACAGCTGGACAGAGAAAGCAGTGAAGCAGGTGGACGTTTTAGGAGAGAAATAACTTTCAGTTACCCTGCTCCGTAGTTTAGGGAACCAATAACACCTGAATGTATATGTCATCCCTGCCTTGATGAGCAGCTTCTGATCACTGTGACCAGTGAGCTCCCATGTAGAATGATCCTTGCACTGAAAGCTGAATTGGCCACTGATAGACACAGGCAGGATCCTTGACATCCACGAGGATTTCTTACAAGATGAACCTCTTCCTCTAATAGGGAATTTTCCAGTTCTTTTATTTTGCTATCTCACTGGGAACCACCTTCCTTTTCTCACAATCCTTGGCTGTAAGGTCACTAGGCAGTAGTATCATTAGCATGGCTCCAACACCTCCAATCTGTCAGCTTTGTAAGGCTATAGAGAGTACTGAGAAGAGCCTAACTAAAATAATGTTGCTAGGAGTGCCATTTTACATTTCCAGAAGAAAGTAATGACCATGTTTGTAACACCTAACTGTGAAGCAACAAGGAAGCAGTTCAAATATCAGTGCTCTGAGGCTTTTCAACAGCAACCTTTGTCTTCCTCAGATCTTAATTGCATTTGAGGAACCTGTATCCTAACCTTATGTAACCTGCAATCTGCTTCAGCTCCTCAGAAGGGCTTTGTTACGTTATCTAACATCTAATCAAATTAAACCCAGCAAGGATCAGAGGAAAAATGATGGGCCAAGGAACCCAACTAACCTAATCACAGAAAAAAGAGAACACACAGCTCCTCCTGAGGTCATCAAAGGTGAATGATTCGACCATTATTCCTGGTGTGAAACCTTCTAGTACGAACCAAGCAAATAATTTTTTGCTGGAATGCCGTGCAGACTATGGGAATTGTTGTCTAAAAGTGTACAGGGTTTATTATGGGAGGCAGGTGGAATGAAAATTGTGGGTCAGAGTAGAGAGAAGTTGGGGCCTGCACAAATTTTATTATGAGATGTTAAGTGCAAGTGGCAACAATAAGGGAGGGAGAGGAAGAAAGGTGGATTGAGGAGACAAAATGGAAAAATAGAAGGAGAGAGGGATAAAAGGGGCTGGCCACAGGTAATCAGGTGTCTGGTCAATATATTTGACCAAAGTTTATACATCAACACTGCAGTCTGACATATCTTCTTCACAAATACTGTTACTATTTTCTTTATGGGTCACTCTTTATTGTGAGTATGTATGTGTGGACCATGAAGGAACTTCCATTTGGACCAGCTGGTAAGTAGGGCAAGAGATCTGAGTGCCAGCCATCAGAGAGCAAGGTCACAGGTCTTAGGGGCCCAAGGGTCTGGTGCCAAATGGATAGAGACAGTCTGGACACAGCTACTGGACAGCCCAGCTCTTTGAGGGCCCCTCACTATGTGTACGTGAACCACTAAGTACACTTCTAGTTGGACAAGCCACCACACAGGAAAAAAAACAACAACAACAACAACAAAAAAAAACATCTGGGAAAACGCAGCATCAGAGCTGGTGCCCAAGTCTCTAGGTATAGAAATTGGATGGACTTAGAACCTGTGCTAGTATTTAAGAGACCAGTGAACTTGAGTGTGGTTGTGAAGTAAGTGCATGTACACATACCTTCTGCAAGCAGGCTCTCTTCCACCAGACTGGGATAGGACAAACCACTTTGGTCATGAAGTCCACAAAATTTGGTTACCTCCCACAGATTACCTCTGAGGTGATATTACTCAGCTGAAGCTGGTCCTAGAAGCAAGTGTTCAGCAGGTCAGCCTGTCAGCTCGCTGGCATGTTTAGACCCTACCACGTTTAGACTGCTACCAGAGCAGCCACCACAATGACTTGTGTAACACTTTCCCACCCAGCCCATCCCTTCTGCTTGCAACACTCAGGTTGCTTGGCCGTGTGCTAATATCAATCTTAACGCTCGGACACACAACCTGCCTTGATCCAGAGCCACATAACCTGCTGAAATACCTAAGAAAGAAATCTGATCCGAAAGGCAGTGTGGGATGGTGCTCATCATGCCATCTTGACACACTCACTCACTGCACATGGGTGACTAAAGTGAACTTGCACAAAACATTTCATTGGCACAGAGGCCA
Source organism: Nettapus auritus (assembly GCA_011076525.1). Taxonomy (NCBI): domain Eukaryota; kingdom Metazoa; phylum Chordata; class Aves; order Anseriformes; family Anatidae; genus Nettapus; species Nettapus auritus. Next base: position 107,744,637 of record CM021767.1, on the reverse strand, counting down.
GGTGGCATGTGGAAGTGTGGCATGGTCACTCTCCAGAAGACGGTGGCTGCTTTGTGGGCACTTGTGAATGGTGGGAGAGTGTGCTTGGGGCTTGGGCCAAAAACTTGCACAGGCTGCTGCTGTGCACCACTACAAAAGGTGGTGGCATTGCCGCTCCTGGGAGCCCTCTCAGAGGGACGGTATAACTCCTGGCTTGCCCCGCGTGCAGCCGTGAGCTTGACTCGACTACCCTTTCCCTGCAGGACTACAACCCCCACAATGCGCAGCGCCGCGGCCGGCTGAGCCTAACGCGGGGCCCACTCCCATGGCCGCGGCGGTGGCGGCGGCGGCGGTGCTGGGCGGGGGCCTGCTGCTGGCAGCCTGGCGCTGGCTGCGGCCCGCGGCCCGGCCCGGCCCCGGTTCCGGTGCCTCCATGCGGGGCAAGACGGTGATCATCACCGGGGCCAACAGCGGGCTGGGCCGGGCGGTGGCCGCCGAGCTGCTGCGGATGAAGGCCCGGGTCATCATGGGCTGCCGGGACCGGGCGCGGGCGGAGCGGGCGGCCAGCGAGATCCGAGCCGAGCTGGGCGAGCGGGAGGCGGCCGAGGGCGGCGGGGAGCTGGTGGTCCGGCAGCTCGACCTGGCCTCGCTCAGCTCCGTGCGGGATTTCTGCCGACAGGTCCTCCAGGTACGGGCCCTGCCGGGGGTAGGGGGTCCAAGGGGAGCCCCCTCGCCTGCCCGCACTCGCCCCGGGGGTGCGGGGTGGTGTAAATAAATGGGACATGCTGGCTGCTCGAAGCCTAAAGGTCGTGGCTGGAGCACCTCTGCTACGAAGAAAGGCTGAGAGAGCTGGGTATGTGCGGCCTGCAGAAGGGAAGGCTCCGGGGTGACCTTATTGCAGCTTTTTTGTACTTAAAGGGGGCTTATGAGAAAGATGGAGAGTGACTCTTTGCTCAGACAGACAATGACAGGACAAGGCACAATGGTATTGAACTAAAAGAGGGATGGCTTAAATTAGACATTAGGAAGAAGTCCTACACTGTAAGGGTGGTGAGGCACTGGCACAGGTTGCCCAGAGAAGCTGTGGATGACCCATCCCTGGAGGTGTTAAAGGACAGGTTGGTTAAGGCCCTTGGCAGCCTGATCTAGTGGCTGGCATCCCTGCCCATGGCAGGGGGTTAAAACTAGGTGATCCTTGGGGTCCCTTCTAACCCAAGCCATTCTATGATTTGTATTTGTTCAGGCTGTTTTAGTACTTTTTAGTACTGAAAATAAAACTTTTTTTTTTTTTTTTTTTTTAATGAGAAACATAAAACATTTCCCTTTTCCCTGTTTTTCCCTTTTACTTTTCTTAAAGTAATTTGCCTTTAAGTTGACATCACAGCACAGTCTTGTCCCCATAGCAATAAAGGTTCATGAGTGAACTGCTTGTAACTGCGTTCATCCTGCTGTCTTCTCCTTGACACCGGACTCCCACACATCTTGCATCTCTTGCCAGCAGTAGCTGAGTTAGTGGTTAGATGTTTTGTAATACATACATTTTCTCCAAATTTTGTGGAAAAAAAAAAAGTTTATGGAGATCAGAGACATCTGGGCAATTCTCCTGGAAATGTTGCTAATACGAGTTCAGCAGTACAAGTAGACACCAGAGAGCACTGGGAGGCACCATTAGAGCCATTCCACTCCAATGAAAAGCTTTAGCTGGGACTCTCATCACATTTAGCAATACAAAGCATAAGACACAAGGTCATAGGAAACCAGGCATAATCAATTCTGCCACTTGGTGCTCTGCTTATTGAGTCCTTGAAAGATGCTCAAGTGCAGTTGTGAGAAACAAAAATGGAGAGGGACTATATTGTATTAACTTTCAAATAGCTGTTATAAAACTTAAATAGTCAAAAAGTCAAAAGAGCTCTGGTGGAGCTCAGTGTAATCATATACAATCATACACATGAATCCAGTCATAAGATCTAATCTTACTTCAGTGTTTTCTGAAAATAGACATATATACAAAATGATATAAAACACTAGACAAGAAACTTACTGTCTAACCTTTAAAGTTATATCTTCTGTAGTACAGAATATCCAAAAATGTAAATTTATTACCATTCTTCATTGGTAAAGCCAGTAGAAATGACTGTAAATGAGAAATGGATAGCGAAAGAAAGAGTCTATTTGTAGAGTGCTGCTCACAGGTGTATTTTAACTTTTATTTTCAAAATAATCCCCAAAGCAGCTGAATAGCAAGGATTGTAAGTTCAAGAAGCCATTACATTCAAGTTCATGTTATTCATCTTCTCTGAACCTGTGATTGCTTTTTGGAGTTGTGTTGGTTGTGTGGTGTTTTTTGTTTTTTGTTTGTTTGGTTGGTTGGTTGATGGAGATATTTTTGTGTTGTTTGTGTGTGTTTGTGTGTGTTTTGAGGTAGAGAATATTAAAGATCATCAGGATGGGGGTGAAAAAGGCTTAAATATTGTCAGGATGGGGAAATAGTACACTCCCACAGCCTAACTTTCTTAGTGGGAGCTTTCCATTCCAAAATTGCAAGTGATTACATCTTTCACTCCTTGGCCTCATTGCAAAAAAAAAATGACTTAGAGATGTTGGAGGGCTCCATGGAAAAATGCTGAAAATGGAAGCAAGCTCAGAAGCTACAAAGAATAGCACTGCCCGTCAAAGCAATGTTTTGTATTCTCTGATGCTTTTGGTCGTAGTATCTGCCTGCTTGGTGTTGATCACATTACTCTAGATCATTAAATGTAAGAGTCTCAGAAAATAGCACAAGTGGAAGTCTTTCTTGCAGTGTTAATTCTTGTGAAATGAATCCTCTGGTCAGATGCTGTGAACAGTTTCTAAAACAATGTTCTTTTCTAAACGAAGAAATAATGCTTCAGTCAGCAAACCTGCAGTAAGGCACTTCTTCCGTGCTGTTCTTGCTTAGTGGTAGAAACCATGATGTCCCTGTGGGTGAGGAGAATTGAGTTTGATGCTCTTTGGATCATGCCTCTCTAATTATATGAAATACTGAGAAACATCAAGTCCTACAGAAATCAGAGGCTGAAGTACTTGGTGTTTTGTGGGGTCAGATGCCAGCCATCATTAATTGAATGCCAAGTACAAATTTGTGTTTTCCTCTCTGTATTTTTGCCGCTAATGGTAGTCAGATAAAAGGCAAATGGTACAAAGTTTGTCTTGAGATTGTCTATCAACAAAATGACTTGAAGTGATCTGTGCTTACCCACGCTGGTTTTAAAGAATTGGCAGCAAAGAAAACTCATGCTGCTTTTTCTGTTAAGCGAATGAATACTTTTGCATCTGTGTCATTTAAGCATAAGTTTCATTTGACACTTCAGACATGGGTGAAATCACTGAATTCAGAGGCTATTTGGGCAGCTTAGTTTAATCTGTATTTTTTGAAGAATTCATTGTTCTGGTTAATTTGGAATGCCTTTAGTTTTTGAGTGGATCCTGGAACATGAAGTATATAATGTATGTTTGAATTGTCCTCACCACTTTCTGTGTTAAGTAAATAAGTTTCCTGATGTGACTGGTTTTCTGATTGACTTCTCTTTGTCTGAACCAGAATACTGATCCATCAAGCAGCATGTGCTGAGCATATCATAAAAAGGTTAAGCCTCAGTCCCATAGACACATCTAAGTTCTTGAGTTTTCCTGTTAGATAAATCATTATATGAAACCTGCTCAGTTAGAATTATGAATGTTATTTTTCTATCATGACTTCTGCTCTGTACTTTGCACCAAGCAGCACAATGAAATGTAGCGATATTAGAATGAGATGGTGTTTCAAATCATGAGAATGTTGTTTTTCAATTTTTTTCATTACATCTTCCCAGTGAGATAATGGGCTTGCAATATGACAGGTTCTCTTCAACAGTGATGTTAGTTCATTTAGATAATGCTTTTTGTTCTGTATCTGTATAACTTTTGTAGTAGAACCCTTGCCTAGGGCTGAGGTTTGTCATAAACAGTTATCATGCATGAATGTGTCTGCTTTTCCAAGTATAATAAAGAGGTTACTTTTTTAGAGGAAAACAAAATGCATCAAAAAGATAAATTACCACTGAATTCCTGTAGAAAGCTATTCCCAGAGAAACAGATGTTGTGTTGTCTACACATATTAAAAGTCAATACAGACCTGCTTTCATGTACCTGCATCCTGCTGGAATCAAATGTTTGGTTTAGTGGTAGCTCATTTTTTTTTTCCCGTAACAATTTAAGGACTATTGAAAAGTTGCAATTTAGAAAACTATAAATTATTTCCCTCTAACAGTGTCTAATGAGAAATATTAAGCATAATAGTATGCTTTGCATTCTAAAACCGAATGATGTTTTTCTTTCCTATTTAAAGGAAGAGCCAAGGCTGGATGTTCTGATAAATAATGCAGGGATATTCCAGTGTCCATACATGAAGACAGAGGATGGTTTTGAGATGCAATTCGGCGTAAACCACTTGGGTCACTTCTTACTTACCAACCTTCTTCTGGGCCTCCTCAAAAATTCTGCTCCAAGCAGGATTGTGGTAGTATCCTCAAAGCTTTACAAATACGGAGAGATCAACTTTGAAGACTTGAACAGTGAAATAAGTTACAATAAAAGCTTTTGTTATAGTCGGAGTAAACTGGCTAATATATTATTTGCAAGGGAGCTAGCACGTCGTTTGGAAGGGACGGGAGTCACTGTCAATTCACTTCATCCTGGAATTGTCAGAACAAATTTAGGCAGGCATGTGAATATTCCTTTGCTGGCAAAACCCCTATTCAATTTGGTGTCATGGGCTTTCTTCAAAACACCTCTGGAAGGAGCCCAAACTTCTATTTATTTGGCCTCTTCTCCTGAGGTTGAAGGTGTGTCAGGGAAATATTTTGGGGACTGCAAAGAGGAGGAACTCCTGCCCAAAGCCATGGATGACTTGGTTGCAAGAAAGTTGTGGGATATCAGTGAAGTGATGGTTGGATTATTGAAATAAGTGCTGGGGTATCTGCTAAAAAGGAATGCAGATAACTATGCAATATGTATTTGGAACAGTGTCATTCTCACTTTAAGTGCTGTGGGAACACAGGTTAATGCTCAGAATTATTTAATAGAGGAGTGATTTATGCTGGAACTGTTTTGAAACAAAGGATATTCTTTATTTAATGGGTGCAGACTTTCAAGAAAAATCTGAAATAAAGTTTGAGGATGTGAATATTTCTGATTAAATCTGTTCAGAAACTCATATTCTGCAAATAAATATTAAACAAAACTGTATTTTGCAGTGTATATGTCTATTTGTCATGTTCTACTACTTCATAGTCAGACTGGACAATGCAGGGTGTTGATGGTGAAATGCTTTTCCTCTAAAACCGTTTTACGAAGAGATCCTAACACTAATAATTTTGTCTTTTTGAGCCATCACAGTGAAAGCTGGAGTAAACAGTCTTACTGGTATCTTGCACTGTAATCATTAGGCCTGAGTGCCATTCAAAGACTTGTCATTAGCCAAATGCTGTGAACAAAATTATTGAGATGTATACAGTTTAGCTATGAAGCACAAAGTGGGCTTTTTTTTTTTTTGAGTACTGTAACTGCCATTCACTGAGTGTATACACTCTGTTATGCAAACTGTACTTTTATTTTCACATATGCTGAACTGGCTATTTCTTGATACGTGAACAGCTTACGTTTCATTAAAAATGTAGTTGACAAGTCTCGATCGGGCTTTGCATGTCATGAGTTGTGTCCATGCAAAGTTCACAAGACTTCAACCAGATTAAGTTTAAGAGATTATGTTTCTTGGTGTGTGTTTGGCTTTAGTGATGGCACTTTAACTTGGTAATGAGATTAGAAAAAACTGTCTAATACAGTTTAATGAATCTTTAATAAAAATCTTTTAAAATAAAAGACTTAGCACTCATTCTTTCACTGTGGAAAATACAACCAGTAGTCTTGACACAGTAGTTTTGTTTTAAAGGTAGAAGATTCACTTGTGTCAATTTAGGGAGACTGCTGCATAGAGATAAAATAAAATGAGCTTCAAATAATAATAATAAAAAGATATTGCATGAAGATACAATGATTTTTTTGGGGGGGAATTCATATAATTAATGGGTTCATATTGCCATTTATGACATTTTTTTTCTCTAAATAAACTGGTCTAGCAGTTAATTCAGAGTCTATAGAATATGGAAGAATGAACTGAAGTGATTTATCTTGATAAATATTATTTGAGGGAACCAATATTAATAATACATGACGTATTTAATAGACCCTTTTTACCTATCTGTAAATACACATCAGGTCTGCCCTTCAGGTAGCAACGCAGTTGTTGAGATCCTATCTCTGTTTACTCAGACTCTAAGCCTGCTAGAGCTTCTGCACAGGGCAGTGGCCTTACCTGTCCTTTCCCTTTGCCAGCATGATCCTGCTCTTGGCCAGTGGCTTGGGTGGGGGAGGAAGGTGGCATTCCAGAAAACCACATCTACGAAACTGAGCGTGTTTCTAAGATCCTGTAACTTGTTGAGCTTTGTACTGCGCACTGTAAAGCCAGGTGAAGAGATGGGTGTGCTGTCAAAACATTTTCTTGAGCGTTGATCAAAGTAATGCCAGAGGGAGACGTAATGTGCATAGAGAAGGTTCTGCTCTGGACTTTGCATTTCAGAAAAGAAGGCTCAGGACACACCTTATTGTACTTTACAATTACCTTAAAGGAGATTGTAGTGAGGTGGGGATTGAGCTCTTCTCCCAAGCACCAAGTGATAAGATGAGGAGAAATGGCCTCGAGTTGTGCCAGGGGTGATTTAGGCTGGGTATTAGGAGAAATGTCTTCACTGAAAGGGTTGTGCAGTGTTGGAACAGCCTGCCCAGGGAAGTGGTTGAGTCACCATCCCTGGAGGTCTTAAGAAACGTGTAGATGTAGAACTTAGTAGCATGGTTTAGTGGTGGGCTTGTCAGTACTAGGTTAAAAGTTGGACTAGATGAGCTTAAAGGTCTTTTCCAACCTGAATGATTGTTTGATATGATTCTATGAAATAACTGTACGCAGAACACTTGAAACAGCTAAAGAATTAAAAGTACATTAATACTTCTAGTATGCAGGATAACAGTAAAATGAGTAAATGTTTTCATGAACTACAGGTTATCTTAATCAAAACAACATGGTGTACTTCACCTGCCAAAGAACAAGAGTGAAGATGCAGAAGAGCTGAGCCAAATTTCTGTTTCTGTTTTCAGTCCTACTGTAGCAATACTAAATTAATACTACTGCATTGTTTCAGTGCTGAAACCTGTGTATACCTCTTGAGAGGAAAACCTTAGGTGTAAAGGTGGAGAATGGAGAAGATGACGAGTCTGGAAGTGCTGTGGTAAAGAACTGTCCTGAAGAGAAGAAGATTATATATTTTTCAGACTGAATGATCAGCATATGATATACACTGGCCTTCAAAACAGCAAAGGTGCATGTGTACAGAAATAAGAGATGTGGAATAATAAATACCAGCTGTATAGTATGACTCTATAACATGTAATGCCTCATTCATCTACCAGGTGTTTTTTTTCTTTTGAAACATTGCAGAAATAAGAGTCTTTGTCAGAAAGTGATTACATTTCTGTAATCATACCTAGATTAAAGTCTTTGTTCCATAGCGGGAGAGTAATCGCATGATACTCTTAATGGAATATAATATGCCTGAAAATACTGCCTGAAAACATTTTGAAAGGATGGATTGTTAGAATCTCTGGAATCAAAACATAAATTTTATTTTATTTTTTGACATCAGTAATATTTATCACCTTCAAGGTTTAATTTAATTTAGTCTCTGTGGACCAGAAGGCTTTGATTACTCTCTTGAGCCTGCTGTTACTGTTTATTTATGTGATGCTTTTTTTATTCTGGTAGCATCAAGGAATTTGAGACCTCATAGGTCAACAGGTCTTTAAGTGCAAAACCAAAGACCCCTTATTTCAATGTGTGGTTAGCACTGATGATTCAATCCAGATTAGCATTTTGGCTGAGAAAGTGTATGACCCGATCCTATCCGATATGATACAATACGATACTATACTACCTAGGATCTTAGTGAGCTGAGATATACATCTGTGATGTGATGATTGTCTTCTGAATGGCTTTTCTTAGAGTTGGTAGAGATCAGTATCTTGTTCCAACAACTTCACACTTCACCCCAGTATTACAGTGCCTCCAGAAAGGTGTGGCAAGCTCTGCATGTTACTGTTCTATAAACTATTTAATCGAGAGCTGTCTGGTGTGGTAAAACCAAAACGAGAACACATTTCGGTTGTCTCCCTCCACTCTCACCACCATATGAACCCACCATCCTCAAATTAAGCTTATTTTCCATTAAGAATTAAAATTGGGGAAAAAAAAAGGGGTTGGGGTTAAGGAGGCAGACAGTAACCAGGGATAACGTAAAGACCAAGGAAATGCAAAACAACAGCTTTCACAGGTAGGTATCAAGGCTGATTGCACTGCTAGTAAGTACGTTGCAGATATCCATGGAGACCACATCTGAGGTTAAGATTTTGTTGAGGCCTCTGATAAACACAATTTGTTGTGAGTCAACTCTTTCGAACCTTCATATATCTTGCATAAATTATTAGAATTTGAACCATTGGTTTTTGGTCCATCAGCAGTGCTGGACCAGCACCTGTGCCCTGGTGGTTTAAAAACTAGCTGTGATCTGTTCAGGGCACAGTCACTCCTGAGAAAGCAGCCTTTGTCCTTTTGCTTTTTGCAGATGAAATGCTGTTTTGGGGCCATAGCTGAGGTGCTGAGGGCCACAACAGCAGTTAACTTGTTTGCCTGTTTGCAAACTTGCCCCACTGCAGCCTGAGGCCCATCCAGGCAATGAGTAGAAATGCTTGCACATGGCCCCATTTCTCAGTGATAGAGTTTCATACTGCAATGACATTGCAGACTACTCTAGATGGGTTGCTTTCAAAGTGTGCACGAGTGTGTGTGTGGACACGTGTAGGCGCAATTTAATCTGTTTTTAAAAGACTGGCAGGAAGAGCTGTGAACAATTTACCAAGGAACCGAAGGGAGAGTAGAGCTGGCTGTTGGTGTGACAGGGGCTTCTGCCTCCTGTGTACACTTGTGTGATGTGACGTGGGGCATTGGGCTTGGTCCAAGTGTTGAGCTCAGGTGCTGGAGTTTTATCCAGGTTGCCATATCCATTATCTGCTTTTGCAATTGGGAAACTTGCAGGCACTGCTGAAGGAAGGAAACATTTCCATGTAATAGTTGAGGGAAACAGGCATCAAGTGTGTTAAGAGGAACATTTTTAACTGCTTCAGCATAATTTATTCATCTTTAGAACAAGAGTTTGAGAAAATAAACTTTTTTTCTCCATTCGTTTTTTTTTTTTTTTTTTGATTCTCAGTCCCAGCCCCTAACTACAAGCTAGCTCTTATAAATGAGGTTTGTGCAAGCAACCTAAATTGCAGTTGCATGTATTTAATTTATATACCACATCTGTTTAAGTAAAGAGAGACTTATGTACATAAAAAACAAAACAAAACAAAACCACCATATTCTGTCACTAATTTACTCTCTTTACATTGCCACAAAGGCCAACATCTATCCCTAGGCAAAGGGACAACACTGCTCTTTCAGGCACTATAGTCAAAGCAGCAGGCAAGCTCATAAACCCAACAGGAGTTCTGCAGTAAAAATTCTCCATCTTAATGAGATAAATGATCAGTTTTTCCATGATGCAATAAAAACAGAAGTATTTAAGCTCTCTTCTCTTTCTTCAGTGGTTGCCTGGTTTGCCTAAGTTTCCTACTATGTGAATGCTTCACAGGCTTCAAAGCCTGAGCCCTGGGAGTGTGCAGTGTGATTATGCTTTTGCTTAAAAATGTGAATATTTCCTACTTCAAGCATACTTAATTTCTTTCCACCTAAGGCTATAAAGAAAATAAACAACTTGCAAGAGTCATACAAATAATTTTAAAATGGGAGGCCTGTTCCCTTTTTCACATAACTTTTTCCAAACTAATCACTTAGAAGGTAATTGACTTGCAAAAAGATCCAGGAGGCCTACACAGTTGAATTATTATTTTTGATCTGTCCCACAACAGTACTGCTATTTCTCATAACAGAAGATGACGACCTCACTCTAGACTTTTTACTTACCGCTTTAGCTACCACTAGCAGCCTCACACCTGCTGTAGCTGGATTCAGATCAGAGACATTAGATTTGAATATTTAATTGATTCCAAAAGACCTATGTAGCACAGAGAAAGGAATGCTTCCCTAATTGCTTATTTTGGGGAAGGCTGGCACACAAACCACCTAAAAGGTTGAAAGCCCTTTCTTTTTACATTTAACATTTACATTTTACATTTACATTTACATTTATATTTGCATTTCTTCCCAAATAATGTAAAAGCAAAACAAAACAAAACAAAAAAGCACCAAAACTTAATTAAAAAGGATAAAGAAGGAACCAATAGCTTATTTGCCATGAAAGTTTTGAAGGGTGTCACATCCTTGAAGTCTATAATATTCAGTTTAGCAAGGTACTGAGATCTTGCCATTGCTTCAAGGCCAACGCAAGCAGTCTAAAATCCTAGTCCCGCTAAAAGTGTTGGGAGTCAGACACTTAAATAGTTTTGCTGATTCTGATCTCCTGGCTTTAGCTTTGGGCAGCAGGGCTCTTATAGCCAGTTGGATGGTGACTCTTTCAAGCCTGATGAATGAAGCTTTATGCGGTTCTGTGTATGTGTGGCATTTTTATTTTTATTTGTTAATACTTTGCAAACTATGAGGTGGGGGCGGGAGGAAGGTTATGTGTATATTAAATATCCTGGAACATTCTCCATAAATATCTGTTTGACATGCATTGATATAACATGACAATCCACTCAACAAATCCCATCTACTCCTGAGACAAGCAGTTTCAGGGTCTTTCTAGAGGCTTCAAGACAGGAGCCATGAACTCCAACTGCCAAAAGGCAAGTGCCATGCCTGGAGGCCCAGAACCTACTTACACTGCAATGAGTAGATTTGATATAATTTTTTATACTCATTCATAGACAGGAACATCTTCTCCAGTGTATACAGATTAGTATTTTAGACTTCATCGAGCCCTAAAGACAGAGTTGTAGTTGTAGCCCATGGGTTAAACATAGCAAGTTGACACTCATTTGCTGTTCTGAAGGGCTGAGATCCTTTAACCACTTGAAGTTAATAGTGGTTCGAGTTGCTTAAGACTTCACCTGGTGTCAACAATATTTGAAGAGAAGGTGGAAGAGACACTTATTTGGCGTGGGATATCTTTTCATCAAATTAATTTTCTTTGTTTTCAGTCTGCCCTGATGGAAATCTTTAGAGGCCTAAAGGTGTTTCAGATGCATCTCCATAGGCATTGTAAAAGCATGTAAGTCTGCATAATGGATGTATTTGTCCATACAATTTTGCTATAAGCAGAGACTTTCAAAAAACGTATCTTCACATTTTATGCAGTGGTCAAATGATATTAAAAACTAATTCTATCTCAGAAGCAAAACTATGACTAGGGTTCTAGGACATTAGAACTGAATAAGATAATGTGCTTACAGATTCAAGGGAGGCAACCGTAAAAATCAAAAAGAATAATTAGAAAAGTTTTATGACATTTATTTTTTTCAGTTTCTGAGGGTTTTGTTTGCTTGATTAATTCTGGATACCTGCTATCTGGGAGAAAAAAAAAAAAAAAAGTTAATACATCAGAAGAAAATGTGAAAACAGCCATGTTTCAACAAAGCAGCATAGTTCTTCACTATGGAAAACACATAAAATGACAGGAAATGGCTTAATGTGGTAGGTGTTCATTTTTAAGGGTTCTGTTGACAGAAGTTGATTGAAAATATTGTATTTCATTTTTGCCTTTTGTTCAGTAAATAGCCTGGAATTTTGATGCTGCCTAGAGGGACAGCTTTGTACTATGGTGGTCTAAATTGGGATTTTTCATTAATGTAACCAATCAGATGATTTTTTTTAATTTTTTTTTTTAAAGAAAAAGGCTGAAGTCAAAGAGAAGACCAACAAAAAGCACCACAACGTTTATCTTTTACTCATCTGGAAGAGTTTATTTTAAACATGGAACATTGTTTGCTGCTGTGGAAATGAAAGTGAGAGAGTTGCAGCTTTCTTCCAATGCCATCTGGCAGATGATTTACTTGCGTTTGGTATTCACTAATCCAAATAACCCTGTGTGTGGTAGCATTGTCTCTTTACTGATCATGCAGCTGAGTTGGCTGAACCTTAGATGGCTCACACAAGGCTATCAACAGCACAGTACAATAGACTGTTTAAAATTAGAACAGTGTTTAGGAGAGGGATACGCCAAATTCATCGTATCTTTACTTTTCTAAAGCATTTTCCTTACCTGAGTTGAGCTTTATGTTTCCTTTTCAGTCTCTTCATGGTTTCATTCAACTCTACTCAGGCTTCAGCCCACTGAATTCAACGCTTGTAGCCTCAATGCTCAGGGATCAGAGCATTGGGAATCCATTCATAGGTTAGTATCCTTACCCTGATGATAACCGTATTTGCTCCTGTAAGGTCTCTTCCTGACCTCATGAAACTTATATTCCTGCTGAATCTAGCTCTAGTTATTTCATGATTATATTAGTGCTAAACACTGCTTTCTCTTGCTGGAATATGAAAGAAAAAGCTCTGAATGCTCATTTGGGGAATCAAAATAATTATAGGAATATGCCTTGAGGAGCTGATCACAAGGTATGAGTAGATGGATGAGTTCACTTGGTTATTTTTATTTATATTCTATGGAGAGATTGGTATTCAGATACTCTTCTATGCTCAAGATTATGCAGTTGCTCCCTTCTCAGTAAGTTTGTTTGTTCTGAGTGATTTTTTTCCATGATACCTAACTCTGTGTGCCTAAAAGCTCTCTAATTTTGGCTTTGGATTCCACTCTTAGATCTAAAGACCTAAAAGTTAAGTGTTGACTGTGCCTTATTTATAGGCAATTCTGTTTTTCAGTTGGATCTGATCCTAGTAGGTCACTTCAGAAAGTTAATTTTATAGTTCAATTTGTAATTGTCTTTTTGGAATATACCTTTTTGATTTTAGGGAGAGTTGAGATGTTTTGAAAGATAGACTAATATAACTCATATGTGGAATTAAAATACACACACTGTAGATAATTCAGTAGCAGAGATGGGGAAGGAATGGAAAACACAGTTGTTTTCCTGAAGACCAGGTGATTCTTTGAATTCACTGGCCACATCAGTTTTGCTAAGCATAAAACCTACTTCCTGATCAACAAGCTAAATGGGATAATAGGGCAATTTTCATGCTATAATAGTCTGTTCTACCACAGAAGAAGCATGGGTCCATCCAAACTTTTGTCCATGAGTGTCCTTGGCCCATGCTGACTCCTGAATGATGCAAAAAGCTGTTTTGGAAAGTTTTAGTTGGCTGGAGCCAAAACTGTGCCAAGAGCTACCCTAAGTATTAAACAGTGTAGATGATCAAATTTCAGTGCCTGAGCTGGCGCCCCATCACTCCTTAATTGAGTGGAATGAGCATAGCCAAAAAATGCCCCCTTTCTCCCCCAAGTGTTAACAGAATAGATGTGATTTTTCAATTTAATTCCATGACATCCAGAGACTGTTCTGGAAAACTAAAGCATATTTTCTCTTACTAATTTTATAGTGCTAAAATTCCACTGACTTTGCTGCAATTTCTATTGACTAACCCTGTAAACACATGGAGAATCTGAATTAATATCACCATGTCGTCATGCTTTATTCATTTTCAATTTTATAACTACAGTCTGATCACTTGGAATTTTGTCCGCTAACCTAGCACTGGACTATGGAAATCTTATTTTATCAAAACGTGTTGTTCTTGGACTAGAATTCACAGTTACACAGTTGCACTTTATAGATCCATAGATTTTTTAAAGCCAGAAAAGGCCCTTAGATTATTTAGTCTGGCTTCCTGAATGACACAAGCCATTTAATTTAAACCAGTTAGCCTTGCGTCAAGTCCAGCAATTTGTGTTTGGCTAAGGCTTATCTTCTAGCAAGACGTCCAGTCTACATCTGAAGCCATCAGTAGTTGGAGAATCCATCACTTCCTTTGGCAGCATAGTCCAATGGTTATCACCCTCTCTTAAAAATGTGTGTTTTGATTCTTGCCTAAGTTTGTCTGGCTTTCACTTCCAGCTATCACCTCTCATTATGCCTTTTGTTGTAAGATGAGAGCGTTGCTGTTACTGCTTTGTGTTTTCTCACTGTGGTGATACACATTGTAATCACTGAAATCATCACTAGATGTTTTTATTAAACTCAGCAGACTGAACCCCTTTAATCTCTTTCTGCAAGGGCCTTTTCCAAGGTTTCAGATAATTTCTGTAGCTCTTCTCCACATCCTATCCAATTTTTTACCTCTTTTGTGAAATGAGGAAACAAGAACTGGATGTCATACTCAAGCACATGTCCATTTATAGGCAATCCTAGTTCTTCTCAATGCTTTCCCTCTGTTGCTCTAAGGCAATCAGTAATTTAAAAGTACCTGGGGCTGTTCCCTGGCACTAAGGCCAGCTGGAATATCACAATCTGCATCTGTGCTCTCAAACACTCTTTATCTTCCAGAACAGGGTGTCTGCATCCAAGCTGCTTTCTCGGAATGTTTCCTGGCAAGTCCTAACACTTCAGTTGCACTTGGGAATTGTCTGGGAAAATGCTGGCAAAGGCCAAAACCATGCCAGGGACCAAAATAACTGCCTTGTGGTACTGATGACAAAGGAATAATGACCAGGGACATTTCCTGACACTTTTAAATTCAGTAGTGTTGTCAAAGAGTTCCCAGTTCCTCACAGAACAACATCTTGATATTTTAGCTTCAGTGAAATTATTAAAGGCATGTTTCTCTTAAGCACTTTAAGAAACCTAGAAGTCAGGTGTGGTGACTCATCTGGTCACCTAGGTTAGATGAAGTCATACTCAAATAAGAGACGAGCATCTCCTGATTTTCATTTGCCCCATTTCTCATAGATTCCTACTTTTGAACTAATGCTCTGCCTGGTAAGATTTATCTCTTCACACCTCACCCCTGACAATAAAGGGCATTTGGATTATTAAGAGCCCAAGTCCAAATTTTCATGACTAGGTGAAATGACTCCTTAGCTTTTATGACATAACTACTCCTTTGGGGATTACTCATACTAGTGGCACTTATGGATCTAAATCACAGAAGTATTTTTTTGTGAAAATATTACCCATAAATGTAATTTATTTGTACAGTTACAATACATAATTTTAATTAATTTTGATTTTGATTGTAGTTATTGGGCAGGAAACAAAACCTCCTATCCTGAATTTTGAAAAATCTCTTTTTAATATGTTTTCCTTGATACAGCAACACAAGAAATAATTAACATATTCTACATTTGCTGATCTCCAGACAGGAGGGCGGACAAGACTTGGAGGCTGGCTAATGCAGCCTTCTAACACAATTCCAGCCAGCTGTGTATCCTTATATTCTGCATGCTCCCATTCTTAGAGTTTGTAACTAAGTTTAAAGCTGTAAAAGCACACTGAAATACTGCAACGCAGATCTCATTTTGGTCACACTGATCTGAAAATCATGTACAAAATTACATTTATATATTTTTGCCATAAGGTCTTCACATGGAGCTGTGCATGGACCTAGTATTGAATGCTATGAAATGTGAAGACATCCCAGCTAGAGAGAGCTAGGCAAAACCAATGTAGATGCAAATTAGTCTGTAGTGTTTGGTCATGAGGCCAGAACTGACCCTTTTATTTAACAGTGTGGACGTGCCTTTTGAAATATAGCTATAATTAATTTCTTGTCAAATGAAGGCAAGAAAAAGGACTCTGATTGATGCATGCTTTTGGGTTAGGCAAGGGCTAAAAGTGAGTCTTAACTTCTTTTCAGCCTCTCCAAGAGATTGGTGCTGGTGAAGCAAAGAGTGCTGAGTATGTCTTGTTCAAGTTGTGCTTCACAGGTGAGCTTGTTAGTAGATACTGTCACAGGTTTCTGCTGTAGATGGGGCTGTGAGTTCTGATAGTTTTGGACTGTATTCCTGTTCTATTCAGCCATAATTGCTACAGGGCAGTAAGTCTTCAGAAAGAATGGAAATGATGACAGGTATAACTGCTTCAGTCACCCAAGCTAAATCTACCTGCAAACATGAACAAGAGCATTTCTTCTCACTTATAAACCATCTTTAATATCAACTTGAGTGATCATTAAAAAAAAATAATAAAAATAATAATAATAAAAAAGTTTAAATTGCTACCTTCACCTCCAAAAGCATCTGTGTTGAGGAATAATTGAATAATTTGAAACGGTAGCTGATGCTGGGGTGAGCCAGAGCAAGAACTGTTACTCACATACTGTAGGGATTTATTATTACTCTTGTTAGCTTTAATTATCATCACCTCCATTGGCACATACAGTGTTTCTTTCATCACTGTGCAAGAGGTTCAGACACTACAGCAGCACTCTAATATTTCTCAGCATCTGCCCATCTGGCAAGCCTTTGTTCTCTAAAGTTTGTTCGGCCACCGTCAATTTTAGTTCAGCAGTCTTGCAGCTTGTCAAGGTGATGAGATCTCTTAAAACAAGTATTTCCTGGGCAAATACATCCCTGTTGGTTTGCTTCTTTAGAACCTTGACAATGAATCTGGGTAGATTGGGTTAGCAAAAGCAAATGTGCAGGCAGATATTTATGATGCCGTTCTGTTATTTTTAGTGCACCATACATTCAGCATTTTCTTCCCTTTTTAGAGGAACATCATTTAGATGTTTCTTTGAAGACTAATTTAGCAATGTTGGCAAAGGCTAGTTAGTGTAACATGTGCAATTTATTATGTTAACAATGTCTGATGAAACAACAAATCTGAATAATCCTGCCGAGCACAGAGAAAACATGCACTCTTTTTTATGCTGTAGTTTGATTTGATCTTCGTAGACTACAGTTAATATATTTTGAAACAAAATATGCATGGTAAACTGTTTTCATAAGACTCCAATAAAATTCTTTCTCTTTTTCATTTTTTACTTTTTCCTCTCTCTCAATCTTCCCTTCATTTTGTTCAAACAAACCAAAGAAAAAACCATATATTTTACCATCTGTAAAAAAAAAATAAATAAATTATTGTCAGATGCTGCTGTTAAAATTCTGAAACTCTGTTTCAGTAGGTTCCTGTTCATCCTATGCACAATAAATAATACTGCATGGATGACAGTATGACAGTAGAAAAAGCAAAGTCATTCATGGAGTTATTAATAAACTCTGCTTTTTTAAAAATTTATTTCTTTCCTTTTTTTTTTTTTCCTTAGCGATACCAAGCAGCTAAGCAAGTTGGAACTTCATTGCCTGAAAATGATTGAAATAAAGTAGGTCATAGTTAATAGTCAGGCATTTAATATGGTAAGAAATCCATTTACATTGTTGACTCAGTAACTTACTTGCTGTACTATTGATTTGATATCTGCCAAGAGAGAGCTAAGGACTTTGTCATGGCTTTGTTGAATGTGTTGTAAGAGCTTATATAGAATGGCTGGAAGAAAATAGTAATGGGCAGGTTTGGACTGGCTTGGAAAAAGCCTGAGAATTTGTGACTGTAGAAGTCAAAACTCCTCCTCATTGTTTTTCAACTCTGCAATATTGTTCCAGATGTACCCCAAAACACTGAGCATACTTCACCAATAAACCCCAAATGCCCATGTGGCGTTGCACTAGGCAGGCCACACTACAGCACTGCAGATTTCCATGTGCTGTTTTCTCAAGTTTCAGTCTTTCTGCTTAAAACGTTCCACTGCTCACTGTGGGGGATTCAGAAGTGTAAGTCCTATTGGTTTTCTGAGAGTGTTTAGAATTTTTTTATTTATTTATTTTTTTTTTTTTCCCCTTCATTTTGTGTGTGTGTGTTCTTAATTCTGTTAGATGATGTTTTTAAAAACAAAAAACCCATAAACCTCCTTCCTGATTGCTAACTACCAACAGGGTAGCTAGTGGCATTGCACTGGAGGAAGTCATGAAACAAACCCATGTGTAAATGAATGGCATTAACCATCAAATTAACTTCCTCAGCAGTGGGGAATACCGTAATTCATTAAAGTTCCACTTCTATTGTCAATTTGCATCTAATTTACAATTTTATTCTAGGAAAGTTTATCCCTGTTTTTTGTTAGCTAGATTAACTTTAAACACAGTACTTAAATTATGTTTTTTGGATCTTTCAGCAAGTCAAACTGGCTGCCAGTTCTCTAGAAATGAGCAAATTGGCTGTTTCTTATGAAATGTATTGTTTGTTTGAAATTTGCACTGGGGCATGGCCATGTGTTCGTACATATGCTTTAAGGATGGCTCTGCTCTCTGTTCATAAATTATAAAATTGCTTTTCACTACTCCCTATGAATTCATCCTGAATTTGATGTTAGTTCAACATCCAGTGAGATTTCAAAGAAATTAAATAATTTCTTATCTATTAGCCATGACTGCTGAACTCTTCAATAATGAGTCTCTGAAAGTAACCAGCAAAAGAAACCCACCTTGCAGGTGTTTTGTTTTGTTTTGTTTTGCTAAATGTGTTTCACATAATATTTTTTCATTTTCCTACACACTTTTGACTGGTAAAGTTTGACTCTGTTGCGTTAAAAACTTGATAAATGAATGAAGAGGTAATGAAATGAGGACTTGAGGAATAACTGAATGCTGGGAA
This sequence comes from Nettapus auritus, assembly GCA_011076525.1. Lineage (NCBI taxonomy): Eukaryota > Metazoa > Chordata > Aves > Anseriformes > Anatidae > Nettapus > Nettapus auritus. The sequence goes on along the minus strand of CM021767.1, from coordinate 107,725,932 downwards.
GTTTTCAGGACATTAATCCAACTGCTTACAATGTGGCATTATCAAAGACTCGAAAAATTATCATTTTGAGTAAAGTTTTTGTTTAACTTCTTGTTAAATAAGTATACTTAGCTTATTTTCCAGTAAAATCTTCTGGTATTTCTAAAGTTCAGAAAGAGCAGAAAACAAAAGAATATATTCAAGTCTTCCTTTACAAATTTTCATAGAGAAATTGCAAGTGTATGCCTTGAAGAGTTAATTATATATATTTTATAAGTTACATTGGCAAGCAGAAATATGAGTGTCAGAGGCCAGATACCACTGGTGCTTTCACATTTTAGAAGATGTTGCTCTATTTGTAAGCAGTGTCTGAATTATTCTAGTGAAATACCCTCATTGACTAAATTTATTTTGTGAACATTCTGTCCATTCTAGAATCCAAATCTGAAAGCTACAGCTTTGGCAATGCTGTTAAACTAGACAAAAACAAACAAACAACAACAACAACAAATATCAAAAGCAAAAACCCATACAAGCAAACAAACGAACAAAAAAGTCTAGAGATTCAGAACACCAACCTTATTCAACAGGGGTCAGACAAAAAAGTCTAATTTGCTATAAAGTAAAGCAAACAAGAGTTTATTGAATTAAGGCTCAGAATGCTTGGGACAGAGTTAGTTTCACCTTATGTCAGATGAAAATTTTCCTTTCATATATCTTGAATATTTGGTATCATATAAGATTTTTGACTTTTTCCATGAGACAGTAACTAATAAAGATAAAATTAAAAAGATCTTTTAAAAAAAATATGTTCCTTCTCATCCACAGAAAATAGTTCTTCTTTTCCTGGAAAAATGAAGGCATTTAAATGGTAGCTCAGGAATGACACTTCTTTTTTATCCCAGTTATACCAATTCTACTGAATACAGTATTGCAGTGGTGATGAAGCATGTGATATCTGTAATAGTGTGCAGTATGTTACACATGGGGTGGATGTGAGAGTGAAAATAAAGTGATCTGGTCAGACCATTTGAGATGTTTCTAGAACCTTCTTTCTGATCACACGTTATTTTGATCGAATATTTTTTTCAGTCAAAAAATAATTTCTGGAAAAAGTACTGTAAAATATACAATTATTCAATTTATGTATGATATTTGAAACATTGTCCTTACTTTCTCAGGTAACTGGTGAAACAGGTCAGAGCTCGTAGTTCTGTCAGCACAAATTAATTTAAAGGTCTCCTGTGTAATAATAATAATAGCATTACATTGTTTATGGGGTTGATTTTAATAAACACTGCCTAACATAGACCAGTGCCCAGCATAACTAGTTGATTCACAGCCAACATGATATCATCTTTCACTGGTGCTCTGAAGAAATAGCACAAACAATGAAGATGTCTGAGGTATGTCACAATGCTGTAATCAGAAGGAATGTAATTTTAAATATTGTAATAAACCCAGTGATGTTTTTTGAAATAGAATGATTTTAATTCAAAAACATCTGCTTGAAAGTCCAAATAGATTAGAAATGTCCGTTTATGAAAACATACTAATTAAAGGCTCTAAATACTTAGAATAGTTCTATGGCTATGTAAGTTAGTCCAACTGATAGCAAAACTCAACATGTTTCATATTATTTCAACTTCTTTTATTTGAACAAGGGAATAGATAAACAAAAGAAAATGATCCTGTTGTTTTTAAATTTTGTGAAAATATAACCCGAAAAAAGGTCAGTCTTCAAATGCATGGTTCATATGGCTCGGCTGACACAAGTAGCTGTAAGGATAATATCACTCTGCAGCAACAGTGGGACTCAGCTCTCTAAAGCTCTATGTAGTAGCAGAATGGAAAGAAAATGTAAACCAAACTGCTCCTTTTATCCACCAGTTCTGATACCTCAGATATATCTGTATCTTTGGAAGAATAAGCTACTGCAGCTTCTAGGTCTGTTAATAAAAAATCCTAAAGTAATTTTATTCTAATTCATATTAAAAAAAAAAATAGAATAACTATTTTTTGTTTGGCAAGCAAGTTTTCAGGTGTTATTATCATAAGTGGACTTCACAAACTGCTTAATGTAGAGGAATGGAGAAACTCTTAAGTTAAATGTGGTGTCATTATTTAAAAGAAACTGCTATTAAGTTTACTCCTTTACACTTTTAGTTCTTCCCACTGAGGAGACCACATTGTGGAATATCATTCTCCTTATTCCTTAGAATAAACAAAGTTTTGCAGTGTATATGCACTAATCTAATGTTTTATTGAAACATTAGGATTATGATATATGTATATATGTGAATGTCTACCTAGTACAGGTTTACTTCATGTCAAAAAAACAGGTGGTCAGGATGAGATCACTGGGTGAGTGATTTGTCCAGATAACCATGTGCATTCTATAGTCTGCAGATTGGGCAACGTGAAAAAAAAAAAAAATAGTACAACCCAACAAAGAATTCACCAGAGCTATATCTCAAGAGGCATTTGAGAATCAGACTAGTAGACTAAAAAGATAAGGTGCATAGATGTCCCAGTACTAGCTCACTCATGCTTTGATTTCTCTCAAGATACATTAATAGGGATAGTGTACTAATGCCAAGGATGCTGCTGCAGGCAGAGGCCTGCTTGACTTGGAGCTGGTGGTTTCTGAGTCTGCTTTACATCTGTAGCCAACTGTCTGAGCACTACACGTCTGCTCTGGGGTAAAGGCAAACATGGGACCTTAAATGAGTTCCTAGAAGTGGCGTAGATGTGCTTACAGGGCAGGTTTCTATTCTCATTTGGAAGTAATGGATGGGTGAGAAACTTGCTAAGGTTGCTCTCACGTCTAAGTATTCTTCATGTACTTTCAGCTGTAAATTAACCATACGTTCTTGACCATTGTACTGAAAGCACACCAGTTAAGAGGCAGTATGAGAAACTTCCCTGCTCATCAGTTAGTCACTGTGCTGATGGGAACTATGCTCTCCTTCATGGAGGCTATGAGCCCCTGAGGAAGCATGACTAGTTGTAGGAGAAAAACCTATGCCAATCCTCTGGCATGGCATATTTCTGGTTACACAGTAAATTCTCTCTAGACTGATTGCCTGTCACTGGAGGGTATATTACAGTGCTACTGTAGGCCTCATAGGCAAACTCTCAGTGTTGTAAAGCTTTGTTTTCAGTTATTTCCCAGCTCACAAAATCAAAAGACAAAAATGTTCTGCCCAGACTCCATGCACAATTCATAGAAATACTAAAGCACCAAAGAGGGGGGATCTCAGAGCTCAGAAAACCAAACGGAAATCCTCCAGCAAAAGCCAAAAGCTGAACAGGCACGGCTCACTCTCAGCTGCTGCGTGCAGAACAGAGTCTATCCCATATAAGGTTTTAACTGATATTAACTAATTCCTGGAATTAGATGACTAAAACCAAGTTATAATAATTTGAAAATGGTAAGCCTTTATGATACCCATATGGTTAGATAGACTGAGGTTCAGCCTGTGTCAATGGTGACATATACAGGTGGATCTACTTAATTGTTCAAACTAAATAATGCTCTTTGTGTTCTGTGGTATTCTGAGATGGAACACCACATTTTTTAATTTTAATTTTAATTTTTTATTTTTTATTATTAAACATCTGTATTGCATCCTGTGTACTATACCTAAGGATGAGTTGGAACAATATCTGAATTTTTCAGAGAAATTGTCCCTGCAATTTTCATTCTGCTGCAGACTGGGTGAATCTGACTGGATTTTCCTTACTGATAGAATAAGGGAAATGGGAGAAGCCAGTCTCCTGTAGTGGCAGAAATGACAATAGTCTGTAGAGTGATCTAAGCAAGTATCACCACTTCAGCCTTCACTTGCATAGTGCAAATTGCACATCTGACAGAGCTGACTGCAATTCTGAAGCAGAAAATTTGATTTAAATAAATGAATCTATAGAATCTGGATCTCCCCCTTCTGCTCTACCACTTGCAGCTGCTGATTCCTGCTCCCTGCTTTAGCTGTACATCAAAAGAAGTTTTCAGAGACAAAGCTGACCACACATATGTTGTCTTCCAAGCTGTTTATGGAGACTCAGTTCCTGGTGTTTGATATGTGAGACATCAGCAGTAAGAAGTGAAAAGCAGCCACATTTGTATAGAAGAAGAAATGAGGAACAACTGGGTCCTTTGCCATCATTCTTTAATCATTATCCCTTTTTATCTAATTATCTTCCTTAGAAACCATCAGGTGAATTTCTGGGGATATTTTCCTTACCAGATTGCTCCCAGTCAGCAGAACAGGCTTGGATCTCTTTATGCTTCGTTGCCCTCTAACCCTCTTCAGGCAGGCTCAGCACCTTCAAGCCTTCCCATATGCTCTCACACAGTAAGATATACAACACATAAGGTCTGTCTCATGCCATGAAAGTATTATTATAGTTTCATAGAATTATAGTATTATAGTATCATAGTATTGATATCATGTAGTATTTTAGTATTATACTATCATAGAAAGTATTATTATAGTATCATAGAATCATTAAAGTTGGAAAAGATCTCCAACATCATCTGGTTCAACCATCCCCCTACCACCAATGTCACCCACTAAACCATGTCCTTAAGCACCATGTCCAACCTTTCCTTGAACAACCTGCAGGGACAGGGTGGAGTCATCTCCACCACCTCCCTGGACAACCTGTTCCAATGCCTGACTGCTCTTTCTGAGAAGAAATTTCTCCTAATTTCCAACCTGAAAGTAGTAGGGTGCGTGACCCCCCCCCCCCCCCCCAAATTATTTTTAACACTATAAACTGATAAAAGTTTTCAAATAGTCATGTTTCAGGACCACAGAAATACCATACAGGGATAAAGAAGACCTGTTGCCAAGTGCTATCTTTAGAGGATATGGCCAGTCTGGTCTGGAGGAACTGCTTGTGACCATTCTGTACCACTTGGGCTTGAATCACTCCCTGAGATAAATGCATTTAGCAAGAGAAACAGCCTCTGTGAGTCAGTGTCTCATCCTTTCTTCATAGACTTTCTGCAAAGCTATGTCTGTAACATCATGAATTTTCATTCATGAAATATAAGATAGACTGCATAAGTGCAACCACTAGCCAGAGAAATTAGATGCATCACAAGGAATATCATGTAATTCAAGGCTTGCTTGATCAAGCCTAATGGATATAGAAGTGTAGGTGACTCATCAAACATTGTTTCTAGGAATCTTTAAAACTGATGCTGAAGCAATATAGTACAACAAGAAAATAAACATATCACTGTGACTAATTGAATAGTCATTAAAAACCTGCCAAACCACTGGGTTGCAGCTTCAGGTAAACCTTTTTGGTTTTCAAATTGCAGGAGGAAAGTTGTTTGCAGATGTCTTTAATCAAATGTCAAGCCTTCCTACCTGCCAGTTCCAAACATATCAGTTCTTGAAGTCTGGTGTCTTCCACACAATATTAAGCATTTATTAATAACGCCTAAAAGATAAAGCCCTATTTTTCTTTTCATCTACAGAGATAAATGTTCGCGATGCATTCTTTCCCCATCAAGATATTAACTGTTATTAAGAGCTCCTTTCTCTGGAAACCTTTGAATCAATAACATTTATCTACATAATGTAAGATCTATAAATCAAAATGACACAATTCATTCCAGTGGGAACTATACAATTCACACCAAATCCAGCCTTCTTCCTTGCACTTTCCTTTCTGCATATCTTTCCAATCAGAATTTGCTAGTATTTGTTAATGCAGAATGAAAAAATGAATATATACCTCTCTTTATGGGAGAAATAACCACATGTGGTTATTTATAAACCAAATATGTGGTTTAATAACCACAATGTTTATTTTTATCTTTGGAAGTCATTCAGATATACCATTGCCATGGATAAAATGTATAATATCAATCGTATGGAATAATAATAACACCCAGCTGTTAGACTAGTACTCTGAGATCTCAAGGTGCTTTATAAATGGAGTCCGTGTAACTACCCATTTTGGACAGACACAGGAGCTGATTATTTTTTCTCATGGACACTCATATATCAGTAGTAGAAATCAGTTTGTTGGATTCCCAGACCGTACCTAATGAGTCACACTAAGCTGTCTTTGAGCAGTTGATACAAGCCACATTTCAGCCATAATTTAATTGGTTTTAGCCAGAAGACTTTTTGATATAAATGAGAATTATTTATCACAAGCATGGTGCTGAAACCATTCCTCAGCTTCAGGGGCCAGATCACTATGTGTTAAGGACTATTTTTCTGCATTGTGAATAGCTCTAGTTTCCTGCCCAAAAGCTCTGAGCATGCTCTGCCAGTTCTGTGGGCTTGGATGACTGGCTAAAGGCCCACTGGCAGTAAACTGGGAGCACCGTGAGCATCTCTGAGTGTGAGACTCATCTTGGAAACACCTCTGCATTGTATAGAACAGAGAGTCCTGGAAAAGAAAGCAAGAAACCAAAGAAACAGATAGAATATCTCCTTTTTAGCACAGCTAAGAGTGTTTTACAGAACAATAATTGTTTTGGACTAGCTTATACAACTAACAAAAAAAAAAGTGAAAGCTTACTGAATTCAGCAACATTGCAGTGAAATAAATGCAACAGAAAATACTTTTTAATAAGACTGTTTAGTGGTTATGGCAAGAGACTGGGAGTTGAAACTGGTCAGATTTATGCATAACCTAATGGTCTGCAATACTTATTCACCTGCAGAATACTTAATTTAATGCTCCCCAATGTCTCAGGAGTCTTCATACTTCAGTAACAGTTGCATAGTTACTGAAAGTTTTCCAGATGAAAGATGTGTGCAAGAGCAATTACTGCAAGAGCAAATACTGTAATTAGCTGCAGCAGTTACTATTGCCAAGTACTAATCCAGACTGAGGCAAACTGAGACTGTTGGCCTAAGAACTTGACCCCAGTACCAACTGGAGGCTCCAGAATAAGCATATTCCAAGGAAGTGTGTGGCAAAGGAAACACGTCCCTCTATGACTTCAGATCCATATCTAGAAAAAAGTTGGAATTAGATGTGATTTCAAATAACACAGCTGATGTCCTTTAGTGTTAGTACTATACACATGCTTTAGAAAACTGAGCTTACTCACCTTTGTTCAGTTGCACAGTTCCATTACTTCAGTGCTTTATGGTCAATGCTGAGCATGACATAGTTTTGCACATGGAGGCTGTTCTGCAAGACCAGAACTAAACCGTTGATTTACATTAACAAAATCTATGGAGAGGTATGCTCAGAACCTGTCCATGTTAATTGAATTAGTAAGATTTACTTGCCCATTTTGGTAAATAGAGAGAAAGAGAGAATATTAGGTTAAGTCATCCCCCAGTGTAAGTGGGTTCACTACCACTAGAGTTAATGGAATGGAAGCTGTATGAGTTATGCATGGTATAACTCACTATAGGATCATGGAGTATAAGACCAATGAGACCACTGTGATCAGTTATTTTGACCTCCTGCTTAGTACAAGCCACAGGACTTTCCTGAATCCTTGCAAACACAAATCTCTCTTTTCCATAGAATAGAAAACCATAAACGTATATGTTACCCGGAGGTACTGGTGTTTATATTACATAGGGTTCTGTGACTAATTTTGGTTCATGCTGTAGGATGTGAAATGAAATGAAGCTGTTCTATCTCAACTGGATCACAAATGAAACACCCTATAATATGCATAGAAGCACTCGTAGGGTATAAATAATATTTTTAATCAGCCATTGAAATAATATAAAGTTCATTTTATTAACATTTGAAAAATAAATGTCTTCACCTCCCTCAATTGGACTTTAAAGGAGGAAAGTTTTACATTCCCTGTGAAAAAAATAAAGTAAAAAATGTTTAGAGAAAGGAGCGATCTGACTGGTCAGAGATCACAAATCGCTAATAATAATAAGCTCTCAATATCAGATGCCAAACAGCTGCAGAGCCTCTTAAACCTAAGTCCTCTTTCTTGGAGTATAAGGCAAGTTTGGAAAAGAGATGATTGCCAAATCCACCACAAATGTAGGCTGGAATTTTTCTTTGAATAAATCACTGTCACTCTTGATAAAACCATACAAAAGTATCCTGGCATGAGAGAATGCTTCACATAATAAAGACAGAGCCCATTAATCCTCTCCAGAGAGAAAAAACAAATCCAGCCCAGATAGTCTAGTAAACAACCCTTTCAAAATGAGGAGGTGATAGGTATAGAATTTATTAGATATATTGCTAAATATTTCATGCTTTCTCATTACATGACAAGGTACTACACAGTTTATTCCATTGCAGTTTGCCACCTGATATAATAATATATAAAAGTCAAAGAGGAATTATTTGGAAAAGTCATATGAATGTTCAAATAAAAAATAAAATAAAATAAAATAAAATAAAATAAAATAAAATAAAATAAAATAAAATAAAATAAAATAAAAAAGGCAAGATGATTATGCCTGTGAGCCTTTTCCACACACTTGTACTTTACATGGCAGATGTCAAAATTTCAATTCATATATTTAAGAATTACAGAAAGTTTTGAATTCTCAGTATGGAATATTCACCCTTAGTAAGTGCCAAATATCCCAACTTTACAGATATTGAAAAATCAGTTCATCTACCACTCTTTGTCAGCCCCTCTCACAGACCTAAGACCCTCCAAACTATGTAAATACAAATCACTGCTGTAATTGTTACTTTTCAGCACTTCGCGTTATGGAAACAGTGAATCACGGGAAAGTAGAGTATCCAGGCTTCTAGAAACCCACAGAAGAGCTGTACAACTCAGTCTGTGAGCAGCATCTGAAGTTCCTTCTTCAGCAAATATTTATGCTGTGGAACACCTTTTGGTACCTTGATCCATTTGCACTTAATAAGATGTCAGATCAGCAATGCTGACAAGACTGAAATGTGTGACCTGCCAGTGCCTGGGTAACAACAGTGGCTAGAAAAAAAATAAATAAATAAAAAAAGAAAGAAAGAAAAAGAAAGAAAGAAAGAAAGAAAGAAAGAAAGAAAGAAAGAAAGAAAGA
>CM021767.1:107674669-107715949 GCA_011076525.1 Nettapus auritus | reverse complement strand
TCCAGGTAACTTTTTTTTTTTTTTTTTTTTTTTTTTTTTTTTTTTTTCCTGACAAGACTGTTTGGAAGGATCAAATATGGCCTCGTAACATCACTGAATGGGAGGAAGGGAATATTTGAAGCCAGCGAATACTTAATATAATTCAGAAAAAGCTAAAAATAACTCTTCCAGGAGAATCCCCTCATGCTCATTTTGATTCAGGTAGCTGTTTTTTAGTTGCATTTTACCTGAATAGTTTTTACACAGAGTAGCTCTCCATCCACCCCCTCCACCCTTCTACATAGGTGCTCCATATATCCTACAAAAAAAAAACTAAGTCTTGGTGGCTGGGATACTGCTTCCATGGGCCTCCACATCCTTTGTGAGGGCTCAGATGATGTTCATGTTGGATAAAAAGCAGGGAATGACCACATTTTGCCTGAATCCTAATCTGTAGGCTGTAGGTTGCCAGCAGATTTGGATAAAAAAGTCCTTAATTTGTGACTTGTGAGGGATGATTTAACCGCTGAGTTGCTCAGTGCTGCCAGAACTGAGGTAGCTGGGAGCTGAGAACCAAAGTGGAGACACCTGAGTAACTCTAAAATGGTCTTGAGGATTACAGACACTGTTTGCACAAAGATGAGGTAGTTGCTGAGGGGAAAAGAAAAAAAAAAAAAAAAGAACATAATAAAAAAAAAAAAAAAGGATGTTGTTGTTGTTGCACATGCTAGTTGTTGCGCATACAAGTACTGAAATATAATTTGGAATTAATTCACATTAATTCACTTATGCTGGGTGGGATGCTCTTTGTGATGCTGGACAACCTAAGACACATGTTGGTTGGCCCGTCTCTTATTCATACTCTGGGAAAACAGTTATGCATCCATGCAGATACACTAACAGATTACTTGTATCATAGTTTTATGAAGGACAGGACATAAAGAAGGGAATGTTTTATACAGTCACAGCAGCTTCATTATTATCCCCCTTAATAACTAGGCTGTGAGAATACCCCAGACCAAAATACTAACTTCACTGTAATGAACGGAAATTTAGCAGTATTGGGTTAAAGGAACAAATAAAAATAAAATGTTAACCTTCCTTATGAGATAAGCATCAATAGAGCAAAGTTCCTTTGCCATTTCCATTGTAATAAGGAATGCCTGATGCCTTCACAGTCTGTAAACTTCCAGTTTACAGTCTCCAATAGATCAGTGTTTGGAGCGAGCCTAGCAGAGAATTCTTCTGAAATCCTTCTAGAAGAGACTTTTCCATTAGGACTTATTTTCCTCCATCATCAGCCTTAAACCTTACAGTGTTCGTAAATTGGAAGACACATATCATTTCCAAGGCTTACCAGTTATGACAACTGTGAAGTATTCTGGAGGAGAGAAAAAATAAATAAATAAATAAATAAAAATCTGTGTTTGCATGCATATATATAACTGTTCTTCCGTGTCTCATCCACTCTTTTTGCTGTTCCCCAGTTGTACACGAGAGAGCAGCACTGTGACATGTCCCGTGGTCACCATCAACCTTCTCAGGCGTCTCTATTCTGGACCATTCTACATGAGAAAATTAATCTCTCTCTGTAGTCCCCTTATTATTATGATTAAAATAAATAAATAATAAAAAAGTTTACATGATTTCCTCTAATATCTTTTATCCAAGCATTATCTGGATTCATGGATTCCTAATATTTACTACTACTGTCTCCTTAAGAATAAAGATATGTGTAGAACATATAACAATCCAAATATTTCCAAAATTATGTTATTTTCTCTAGATTATACTACCCTGCAACAAAGAGATGCTCTGGAAAAAAGATCTTCTCTTCCTCATTTTCCTTGCCCCACCTACTACCTTCTTGTTTGTTTACCTGTTGTTTAGTTTTTTTTGTTGATTTTTTTTTTTTTTTTTCCTTTCTGGTGGGGAGATATTTAAATGCTGCTGTGTATTTTGTTAGGATGGGAACATTTTCTGCATAAGAATGCATGTGTCTAGCTTTTTCCTTAGCTGTATTCCTCTGTTAAAACATTTCCTATTGTCTTCGTCCTAGACTACAGTATTACCCTGAACTACAGTGATATTATTGCTATTTTCATTATCATATCACTGAAGAGCCCTAGGCACATATTGTACCACAAAGTTATTTATGCTATTATTGCACAAGAGAATATCTTCCCCCCAAACTGTATTAATATCTACACAATTCAAATTTCAAAATAATTTAAAAATGTTATTGTTTATAAAATGACCTTTATCAGACCGTACTCATGGAGTATAACATGGTACACATCATCCTCTTTCAGCAGTATCATAATACTTTGATAATCATAGAATCGTTAAGGTCAGAAAAGTCCTCCAAGATCATCTGGTCCAACCATCCCCCTACTACCAATGCCACCCATTAAACCATGCCCCTAAGCACCATGTCCAGCCTTTCCTTGAACACCCACAGGGACGGTGACTCCACTACCTCCTTGGGCAACCTGTCCCAATGCCTGACTGCTCTTTCTAAGAAGAAATTTCTCCTAATTTCTAACCTAAACCTCCCCTGGCACAACTTGAGACCATTCCCTCTAGTCTTATTAGCAGTTATATAACAAAAGTGCCCATTGCCTCCGTAATTTTTCATCAGAGACCAAATTAAGTTTGGGTGCCTGGTAAGAACCTAGAGAAGCAGGTAAGAGCATGGTCAGTGGTGGAAAGCAGATGACAGGAAAGGAGAGCTTGGAACACCTAACTCGAAGGGGGCCCCACTGGGCAGGGCATTGCTGAGAAGGTCTGGTTTCAGTTTCTTACTCTCCTGCATGACCCTACATTAATGTTTAGGAGGAAAGGGTGCTTCTGTTGAGCTTTTTCTAAGACTCAGATACCTTCATTTTGTCCACAGGGATACAGCAATCCATGATTTCACTTTGTCTGCAGGAATCTCTTTTAAAGTTCACTTATCCTTTCTCATCATATGCAAACCAAAGGAAGCTTAGAAAACCAAGCTATATTAAAAAATGGGGAATGAGCAAGTGTAATTCTGTCCTCTCACTGCAAATACTTGATATTCTGCTCGCTAGGTCAAAAAATCTAGTGCTGCTGTTGCAAGAACATCCTTCCGTGGCTGGAAGGGTAGAAGAAGGCGGTGGCAGAGCATGAGATGCCCATAGAAGGTGCTCCAGAATAAAGATGGGGAAATGCCAGCATGGTGGGAGTAGTGCAGTCCCAAGATTAAGCACCAGGATCTACATATTACATACTACATAGAAAGATCAAGACTTTCCTCTGATTTCTGTTTCTAAAGACCATCTGTGTGCCAGGCAGGGGAGAATAATCTCTGTCTTTAAGAGACAGGACCTGGATCTGGAAGATCTGGAGCCTGGAGGATCTGGATACCTATTCATATCAGGAGCACTCACTACAATGCTGTTAGCCTACAGCCCATTTCAGAACATTGATAAAATATCCTCTTTTTTGAATTGAATACCAATATCTAGCACTTGTCTGGAGAGCATGTCACACACGAAAAACAGTTAAAGGACAGGGGAAAAATAATTATACATTCTATCATGTATTATGCAAAGGAAAACAAAGGACTATTGCATCCAGTCTTTCTTCATAAAAGTTCACAGTACACAGGAGAAAACTCCTTCTTGCTATTCTGAACAATTTTTTTTATTTACTTATTTTTTTAATAGGAAGGGTTTCCTAGAATAAAATTAAGTAATGTTGGAGCTGACAAATGGACTTCATGTCTTTTTCTTCTAACAACTGAAGGTCAAGCAGTACATTGCTTAGTCTGGCTCTTGCATGGACCAAAATCCCAGTGAACGATGGCATTGTTTGACTTTATCTTACATTCCCAATGCATGTCACAGTAAATGACAATTTGGCAAGAATGCACTCTGGAAACAGAGTGGAGATTGTCATCAGCATCTCTATATTAGTTATCATAATGTAAGATTAAGACAAATCCTGACTTCCCAGACTGTATCACCATGTATTTCAAATAGCTTACCCAGATTATCCTGGTCAGATGCTGCTATCTTCATTACTTATTACTGTGCATTAAGTATTACGTAATGTCTGTGACTTGTAAATATTTGATTATAAATTCAAATACCTGTAAAATTCACAGTTAAATATTAGCCACAGATAGGTTGAAACGCAGATGTTTCTTGCTGGATTTAGTCCAGAAACCAGAGTTAATACCAGGACTTCCCAGCAAAATGGTTACAGACTCCTGAAGCTGGGAGTATTGCTGGGACCAGTCACCCCTGCCATGCTCTCCTTGCATACTCAAGAAAATCTTACAGCTCCTTGTCTATAATGATTGGACAGTACCTGAGACTTTGCTGTTAAGTACACTATACACTTATGCTTCTTAGTCCTTCTTATTTATAGAATCATAGAATCACAGAATATCCTGAATTGGAAGGGACCCGTAAGGATCATCAAGTCCAACTCCTGGCACCGCACAGGTCTACCCAAAAGTTTAGACCATGTGACTAAGTGCACAGTCCAAACATTTCTTAAATTCATATAGGGTTGGTGCAGTGACTGCTTCACTGGGGAGCCTGTTCCAGTGTGTAACCACCCTCTCAGTGAAGAACCTCCTCCTGATATCTAGTCTGAACTTTCCCTGCCTCAGCTTCACCCCGTTCCCGTGGGTCCTATCACTGGTGTTTAAGGAGAATAGGTCACCTGCCTCTCCACTTCCCCTCGTGAGAAAGTTGTAGACCGTGATGAGGTTTCCCCTCAGCCTCCTCTTCTCCAGGCTGAACAGGCCCAGTGACCTCAGCTGCTCCTCATATGTCTTCCCCTCCAGGCCCTCCACCATCTTTGTTGCCCTCCTTTGGACACTCTCCAACAGTTGAACGTCCTTTTTGTACTGTGGTGCCCAGAACTGCACACAGTACTCAAGGTGAGGCCACACCAGCACAGAGTAGAGCGGGACGATCACTTCCCTTGCCTGACTAGTGATGCTGTGCTTGATGCACCCCAGGATACGGTTGGCCCTCCTGGCTGCCAGGGCACACTGCTATTTCCATACTGGTATTTCCATACCTTCCCACCCCTTTTCTGTCACTCTGCTAACAACCCTCCTCACATCTTCCTGTCTCTGTGCCCTCTTTTGAGAATGTGTTATAACTCCCCTGGTACAGACACTGGCATTTCACAGCTCTCCTCCTACTGCTAAATACCAGTTGCTTTTCTCCCTCTCCACCTCTTGCTGCAGGATTTTCTGCCTCCATTGCCCTGCTCATCTCCAAAGCTTCAGATACAACATAAATACGTTTGCAATTGTGGCTTTCATTAAGTGCTTTTAAAGAAGGTATGTTGGAGGTGTTTTCCAAGTCCATCCTGTAGCAACCAATTAGAGTTTTTCTTATACTACCAGTACTAGGCAACAATGTATTTGAGTCATATTAATTTCAGATGGCCCAAACAATAATTTCCAAACTTTATATATTTCACCATAAATCTTGTCCATGTCTGAAAAATCTAGAAAATGGGCATGTAACCTTAGTTAACACTGTAACATAGCTCTTCCACCTATACCAGAATAACTAGCTAAACTTTCGCAGTCACTCAAAAGCACGCAAATAGCAACAGAAAATATCTTGCTTTGGACCCCTAGACCTCCTAAGAAATTATTTTATTTATTTTCTGAGCCCATTGATCAGTGACAAATCCTCAAATACTATAACTGGCTTATAACAGCAGAGATGTCAATGCTATTAGTAACTTATCTGCTCAGAACAACTAGTGCATGAGTCCCCGTTTGGCTAAATAGTCTTGCCCTCATCTTACCTCTACCTTTCCTGCACATAAAGATAACGTTGGTGTCTATGCTTGCTGATACACTGCTGTGACAGAAACCAATAGGAAAACATCAGGCCAACAACACAAAACATTTGTCTGTTCAGTGCAGAGACCTTTGGAACACAAAGAGAGTTCATTGCAACAGGACTTTAAGACATATGAACATAGGTTGGAAAGGACTTACTACCTTCAGCCTCCTGAGGCTGACAAGAGATTATGATGATGACATCTTAAGGAGGGAATTGTTTATTCCTGATAGAAAATGGGGAAAAGTTGGTTACTTTTTGAACTATAAGCAGGATTTAACAAAGCAGCTTTCAGAGACATTTCCCTTATCAAAGTGTCTTGCAAAATCTGAGGGTGAGGAAATGGTTGGAGAACTTACAACTTTTCAAAACTCCAGCTAAGCGTGAAAATACAGCCCGGGAACTGGCAGAGAATTGTCTTTCCATGAGCAGGGAGGTGACAGAGAGAAACCTTGCAATGACCCAGAAGTTGGTGGGAAAGGACAAGTAGATTAATATGATTCTGAACAGACAAGCAGCCCTTATGGAAAGCATGCTACACTGAAGATTCCCTCCCATGCTCCTTTCCCTGGCCTTGTCCTGCGCCTCAAGTGGCTCCATTTTGGGATCTTGCAGCATCCAAGCAGTCATCAGACTGGAAAAGCAAAGACCTCAGGACCCAAAGCACAGCTTCTTCTCACAGGGCATGGACCACAGCAATGCCCACCTCAGATCCCTCCAACACAAATAAGACTATTGCTGCAACGATATTGCTTTCAACTTTCCAGATTCCTGAGATATTGTCAAGAAGAAAACCCAGTCACAGCTGCAACCTGTAACGTTCAGGAGCTGTCTGCATTGCACTGTCACTGATAAGTTCAAATCACAGTATTTTCCCCATTTTCCTTTTTTTTTTTTTTTTTTTTTTTTTCCAATTTATAATGCTCCCATATGTATCTACAATTTCCCTGTACTTGCATCTTTCTACTTGCAGTTTTCTAAACAAAAACAATACTTCTACTCCACTTCTATAATTTTGGTTGGCACTTATTAATAAAAGTGCATCTACTAAACTTTCATCAAATAACTTATAAAGAGTTTTAAAGTAAAGCATAAAAAATGGTTTGTGACAAAACAAAACATTTTTTGATTCCTGGTAAAAATACTTTACAATGCTGAACAAAGAATGAGTAAAATTGACATAAAGCAGTAGCAGTATAGGCACCTGTGGTTTAAATATTTTTATACTAAATGGTCATACTTTCATAAAATAATTCCTGGAAAGGTTCAGAAATCCTAATAGGAATCACACACAACTGAATTTAAAAATCCACCCCTCTCCAGAGTCAAAATACAGAACGCTGCATACAATTCTGCTACCCAAAGCTCAACCACCACTGAAAAGCTGTAATAAAAGACAACAATAACCTATCATTCTCTATTGTATTTTAATACAGTAGCTACATCTCCTTTAACAAATAATTTGAAAGAAGAGGAACAGATCACTTGATCAAAGCTGTATCTCCTAAAGATTCTTCATCTACCCTACATGTGATTCAAGATTTTAACTTGTTCAAGGTTTAGGAGGTATCCCTGAACTAAACAAATAAACAAAGAAAACAAACAAACAAACAAAAATAAATGATTGGTATCAGAAGACCAGACAATGTCAAATACAATCTTACCCACTTTTTCTAAGTATATGTATTCTGAAGTTTTCCAGGTAATTATTAAGGTAATAATTTATTGTTGTTGTTGTCATTGTTATTCAGTTAATATATTAACAAGATAGGTATAGAGTTTATATGAAACAAGGATAAGGTATGACTAACTGGCAATGCCTGTAACAGACTAACCAAGGCCTGGACACACACCCACCACTGTCAATCAACCATCCATAGATTGGCTCCCTGGCATTGTTTTTGGCACCAAACATCCTCCAAAATAATTCTTGGACACAATTCAGATATCACAGGCTAAGGACTACTCCTGGCTTTGTTTTGGAGGGGTGTCAAAGGCTCTCAGCATGAACGTGGTCCTTGCCATACCAGATGGCCTCAGGGATAAATTACAGTCCTTGGCCCATTTAATTTCCTAGTCCAGATGTTGTTTCTCTGTCCGTAGTGGAGTTGGTACCTCATTTTCACTAAAAATAGAGGAATGAGCTGCTGCAGCCCTTGCACTGTGCAGCAGATCATTACAAATACTTCTGGAACTGCCTGATTAATCCGTCATTATCTGGACTTTCTGACAGCACCCTGTCACTGCTTCTCAGCCTGATCCTGCAGCACAACCCCTTCCCATCAGGTAACACTCAGTTCAAAGGCCCAGAAGGGCATGGAGTGAGGTGAGGTGTCTCCAGAAATGTGCTGTGAGAGTATTCAGTCTGAACTGGGAAGGTCTGTAAGTAACTCATAATAAATGCCTGGACAGACTATTTCCCATCAGGTACAAAAAAATATGCAGAAAGCCTAGGCTAAAAGGCTATTCTTTTCTATGTCCTAGTCTCAGAAGTTACAAAATGAAGCCAAGTGATATTTACAACTGTCACGTATTGTACAATACTGTGTATTCTCTAATTGCAATATATATATATATATTTCTCATAAGATCTCACTCTTATCTGAGATGAGTCTCTGTTGATATTTAGGACCTACACTGAAGCTGATTTCAGTTATCTAAGGCTGTATGTACCTTCATTTTCTACTTGCCTAGCACCTTTCAGACTATTCCAGAGGACTGAAGTGCATCCTATATTTTTCTGAAGGGCCTTAATCTGGACATTACTCTGCAAACCAATTTTATGTCTTGCTGGAATTTTCTCAAAATACAGGAGACACAGAGAAGGTCCTTCATATTAAGGTGTAGACTGGGCTGTGGAGATGACTCTGACCTTGTGGCCAAAGACTATTCTATATCTTCCCCTATGTTGATTTTACAGAATCATAGAATCACAAAAAAGTCTAGGTTGGAAGAGACCTACAAGATCATGGAGTCCAACCTCTGACCTAACACTAACAAATCATCCACTAAACCATATCCCTAGGCTCTACATCTAAACATCTTTTAAAGGCCTCCAGGGATGGTGACTCAACCACTTCCCTGGGCAGCCTATTCCAGCCTATTTTCTTTTTGTCCATCCTCTTCACTGTTGCTTTTTCGCCATTTCACTTATGTCCATGTGCCAGTCTTGCTTTTCTTTTCCGAATTTTGGTTCTACACTCTTAACCCGGGTAGTCATTATGCTACAGTTTAATGTGAATGTAAGTGAGCATTCATCAGAAGAGGGATCCCAATCTCCCTCTACATCCCAACCATTTTCCTTTACCTATTCTCAATTGCCATGGTCAGTTCTCCCATATCCAAAAGCCTATGCCTGTTACTATCGTTCAATGAACAAGTCACCAGCGTGTTTTAGAATGGGACAAGAAGTGATATAGTAAATATTTTAAAAATTTTAAAAATATTTAGTATATTCACCCCAAATTTTCTATCTTGAAAATCACAGTGCTGGTTGTAACAGTTTGGCAAAATCATAAGAAGTCAGAATAATACTAGCTCCTAGTGAACATCTTGTTTTCTCTTTATAAGTAAAAGTTTGCACTTGTCTGAAGGAACCTAGGGTTTCCATGCTACATTTATGGCTTCTGTCCTACCCAAAGACTACCTCATCTACTGGAACAAAGGCTACACGCTGAGAGGAACATATTTATCTTCATGATGTACGTTTGGCTCGCAGCCTGCAGCCACAGCTCTGTAGCTGGAGATGGTTCAGTAGGTTTGGTAGAATGGTTCTTAAAACCAACTGCCAAGTCCTGAGCCAGCTGTTAAAAGCTGCCTCCAGCAAGTACTGCTCCTGGTGATTCCTGTCCTCTCATTATCTTCAGAGCATGCTCCTCTCTCTACTGCAACCCACTAGTTTATGCTTGTGTTTGGAGTCCCTGGTTGCACTCTCTCTCTCCATCTGTACTTGCAGTGCTCTCGTCACTTCTAAGTCTTTTGTGACATCAGCCACACAGCCTTTGTGACCCCATTAGCCTGAAGCTAGCTGAGTTTGAAGATAGATGCAACCAAACAAATTCCTTAACTGGGAGGTAGCAGGCACTAGACTCCCTAGAGGGGGCATTTCTGATGCTTTCTCTCTTCCAGGGCACAAGAAAACAGGCTAATTAAAACCAGTGAGCTCAGGAAGGTGTTAGCTGCTGCCTCACACATTGGGTTTATAGGCCGAATCTTGTTCTCTTTATGCTTTCAGATTTCTCTCAGTTACTATTTCTCCTGTCACATACTCACTGTTTCTTCTGTCATACACTCACTGCTTATGCTTGCCCCTTGGAAAAGCTTTTCTATGGTCCTGCACTTCATCAATACAGTATTTATTTCAGGCTTCACTGTCAGACATAGTGAGCTAGTGTGAGGCACAGAGAAGTGAAAGGAAGTCTTCTTGATTTAAATAAGGTTTGGATGAGGTATTTTTCCTCGGTGATCCCCTGTTTTTCCCTCTTCTTTCATTCACTTTGGTATTTAATGTGCATGTGAATGTGTGTGACTGTGTGTTTGTGACCTTCATCTCCTGGACATTTAGTACTGAGAAGGATACAAATTTGGGAGATAAACTCTAAAGATATCCTCAATGAAGCATTGAAGCTAATTCCACGTTTTAATCCTGCATAAATTATCCTGGAACACAGCCCACATTTATGATGTGTGAGAGAATAGAAAAATAATGGGATTACTCAGAAGTTTCAGATGATTATAAACATATGGTGCAGGATGGTATAAGAACAAAACATATTGAGGGAAATATCATCAGTAAATGAAAGGTTAATAATGGAAAAAGTAAGTTTGGAACCTCATATGTGGCCTATTATCAAACACTACTGACATGAAAGAATTCCTGCAGTACTGTTAAAAGTGGACAGCTAGTAGTTTAATGATTGTAACAAGAAAACCTTAAGACATTGGAAAGGAAACTATATGATTATAAAAGAACTCATCACATATTTAAGCCTCCCATGAAAAATGGTAGTTTTGTGCCTGAGGTTCCGGACTGAGACTCAGATCTTGATTTATTTCCCAGTTCTGCTATAGATTTCCTCTGTGACCTTGGGTCAGTTACTCTGGGAGAAACAAGTTAAAACTCCTAAATAACTTAGGAGTCTGAGCCCCCTTTCCAAAAGGGGCATAGCAGCAGATGCACAAAAGGGCAAGTGTGTAGAAATGCTGACTGAAGCCATGGCTACCCTGAAACTGACTGGGTGCTACTTTTTTTTTTTTTTTTTTCTTCTCAGTTCTGAGCACCAGCAGACCACTGGGGAAATGGCTGTCTTCTGATCGCTGGTGGAAAACGAGCAGATGTCATGGAAGTGATCAGCTACTGGCTGACATCATGCAGGTACTGCAGAGCAGGCAGCCTTGGGAGCTGCTGCCTACCATGGTTTCCAGCTACCGCTCTATTTTCATTAGTGATTCATTTCTGGGACATACTCTTGTGTCATGGCTGGCTATCAGGTGCTAAGCTG
The DNA here is from genome assembly GCA_011076525.1 of Nettapus auritus. Taxonomy (NCBI): domain Eukaryota; kingdom Metazoa; phylum Chordata; class Aves; order Anseriformes; family Anatidae; genus Nettapus; species Nettapus auritus. The sequence continues at coordinate 107,704,623 of CM021767.1, read as the reverse complement.
TGCATGGAGAAGATTCAGTGGTCAGCAGGCATACACAGGGACTTATGGGTATGAAACACAGGGGCTCCTGGCTCTTGGCATCCTGCTTGGTTCAGAAGAGAAAGAAGCAGGAACAAACATCTCACTCAAGAACAAGTATTTTTGACATAGGAAACCTTCCATCCGGTTTGCTGCTCATCGACAGCCTTCAGCCTCAAAACTCAAACCTATATCCCCAAAGTCCATGACAAGTAGGAGCAAAGACTAGCAGGGACATGCTGCCCTTGCTTGCCCCCAGTTTGTGAAGCTGAACAAAATACAGATTTCCCCTCTTATTGCTTAGATCCTTCAATATCAGGGTTAGGAATGAAGTGCTTATCTGTTTGCCAGTGCAGGAATTAGCTTCCTAAGGAGCCTTACATAGCAACCAAGCAAGTTTATAAACTTGAAGCACCTCAATGTTGTTGTCTCCAGATTCAGACAGCTTTGAAAAACTGAACCTTATTGCTGTTTCCAGCTTGTGGAGTACAAATTGCAATAGCAGAATATTCTTTGTCTCCCTCATCCTGAATTAGTTCATGCTGTACATAGGCTCACAACTCACACACAAAATAGGAATGCAAGAAGTAATAAACCTGTAATGTAGGTAGGGGAGCCAAGGATGGATATTTGTTCTTGCTTTCCATATGCTTTAGTAATGATAAAAGGATCTTACAAGCATTTCTTTCTCCTCCTTAACACGTACTATGGTCATAACTCAGAATCTGTTTTGGACAAGATTCACAAACTGCTGTGTCTGTGTAAAGTCAGTTGAAAGTAAATAACATATTTTCTGCTTCAGTCTCTTGGATATCTCTATTTGCCATGGTTTGTTTCATTCTGCATGGAAACATATGAATTTTAAGGTATGTGGTAGATCACATAGGTGAAGGATATTAGATGTCTGAGAATCAAAAATGTCTTAGCAGAGAATCTCTCTTAAAAGTATATATATATACATTTTTAGTGGTTTTGGCATAAGCAAAGGATCCATACAAAACGCATAAAAATGTAGACTAAAGGTGTATGCTTGTCATTCAAAATTGAATATTTTGGCAATCAATGTTTGTTGACTGGAGCAGGAAAGTACACAGGAATTCAGAAACATTGAGGTAAATGTGTTTTACATTTTCACCAAAGCATTTTCAACCTCTGTGTCTCCATCTACACCTACTGCCTTCTCAGCAAAGCCAATAAAGGCTGATCTCATGCTAGCTGAGATTGCTCTAAAGAAAAACTATTGTGAGTATTGACTGTTTCAATTTACATTTCATTAAAGTAATTTGACTCTTCTAGTTGAGAGTAGGAACAATTTCACATGCACAAGTAGCTAAAGTCTTGGTTAAAAGGTTAGGTTCCACGCTCAGAAGAGAAATAGAAAGTTTCTGTCACTGTGACCTTATGTATCTGCTTTTATAATCAATGTGATCAAAGCAGCCCTTGTGTCATGGGACAGGATTCCCTTCTGGAATATTTCCCCAGGACTGGAGACAGCTGTTACTGAAACATATTTTAAAAAGCTGCAGGAAATCTGTCTGTAACTGATGCTTTTCCCAAGTTTTAAGTCTTGAAAGAATCTTTCTGTTTCCTGTAAGGAAATGTTTTTTTTCATTTGATATATTTGGTTGTAGAGGGGAATGCTTTCAGTGTCAGGTTATCGCTGATACTTGTCTGAAATTGCTTTGGTCAAAATATCTTTTTCTAAATCTGTTGGCTACTGTATTTGTCTGACAAACTACTGTTGAATCATAAGCTTCTAGGTCAAGTGGGTCATTCTGATCATCTATTCTAATCTTGCATATAACAGACACCACCATCTCAGTGATTCCTATACAAAGCCTGTTGCTTCTGGTTGAGATGATTGTCTTTCAGAGGGACGGATTTCCTGAGGATTAGACAACCGCTACTAGGACTACGGATACCAGGGAAACAGCGGAGTCATTTTGGTGGCTGCTCTTGTACATCCTGGCCATGTCCCATCCTAGTTCTACATTTATTTCGGGAAGTGCTACTAGTCCCAGTTAACTTTCCATTTATTCTTTCTTTTTAAAAAGTCTCAGTCTGTAAATTACCTAGCAGCACCATAGGAAGTGCAAGAATGACAGTGGTACTGCATCAGAATTTTACAACGCAGCCAATAACTGGTGTCATCTAAGCATCAGGCTGTGGCGGGACATACTAATATGGTTCCAGGGAATCAAGATGTAGTCACACAGACTGCAGAGAAGCACAGGTTTCCTGCCCATAGACTGGCCATCTCTTTTCACAGCTCAGTGAAACTCTGGTTCTTTCTTCTGTTGTTGGCAGTACATTGCTATTCCCTCAATCCTGCAGTTAGGAGATAAATGATGGTCCTTCAAGACAGATCTCTGCAGAGCTTCCTCCATGCTTCACTGAAGCATAAAATATGGTGTACATTGACTCCATTTCTGTGTTATTTTCCGTGCACATAGCTGTATACTCTTCCCAGTTCAGAGTCCCATGTCTGTGGGAACTCTGAAAGTTTTCCACTCCAAAGAATTTTGTGCCCAAAAACTGTGCACCAGAACCTGTTTGCAGTGAACAGGGTTCAGAGTTATTGGCCCCATGAACCATTTCACAGGCTGCTGAGCACTCCCACCAGTACATCATATGCTTACTGTTTTCACAACATAAGCACTTTCCTTGCAAATCCTCTGCTACTTTCTCACTCTGCATTTCCATCCATATTTATTTTTTTCATGACAATACACAGAAGAAAAAACACTTTTGCCAGTCTCGTTTCCATTATACATAGTCACTCTAAATCCAAAATCTGAGGTGATAGATATGGTAGATGTTTTTAATTTGACCTGATGGATAACAATGTTTGAGAATCTTTCAGCATTCCCTAGTAAGAAGTTCTTACTGAAGTCCTATTTTCTGTTTATGAGAGATATAAATTACATCTATTTTAGTCTCAGTTCTTAAGTTTCAATTTATTCGATCCAGAAGAATTGAGTTTTCCTTTCTCTCAGTTTTAAATATTTGAATCTGTTCAAAGATTAATTTGTTTCATAGACTGTAAACTCCCATAATAAGAGAATATATTGTACATATTTTGTGTGTTTGTCATTTTTTTTTTTTTTTCCAAGAGGAATGCAGAATACTTTTAACTGTCTGCACTGATTAACCTGCAGGCCTATATGATTAATTGAGGAATTAATATGATTTTGTTTTCACATAAAGTTTCAGATGCTCTTGGAAAGATATGCTTTGTTTAAGAACAAGATATTGGCCTTAATTCAGATATAACCAGATTATATAACGGTTTATCAGATCAAAATTGGTGATATATATATATATATATATATTTTTCAGTTAAAAATAAAAATAAACTCAATAAAATAAAATTAACACATTCATAATTTTCTTTTCCTTCCCATTTCTGTAACTGTGAAACAGATGGTGCAGATTTCAGTTAGTGTGAGTAGAAGTCAATTAAGTACAAAAGAATGCCAAATTTTAATGTGTTTTCAGTCTTTTTAGAAAATTGGTTATCTGAATAGCTTTCAGAGCTAATTGTTCCTGAAAGAGGAATGGCTATTACTTAGTGCCACAGGGTCCTCTGATCTTCCTGCGACCCTGCATGAGTCTGTTTATTAATGTTTTCTTTTAAAATGGAGCCCTTCTGCCCTCTGGTTTTGATGTGCTCAGTGCTTAAAGAGTAGAGCAGTAAAGACTACAAAACAAACGAGATTATCTGTGACTAATATTTTAATCCAGAGCTCTGGAATTTTCTGTGCTTGGTCTAAACTGCTGCAGAATATGCTGACTGCAGATGGCATCTCTGTGCTTTTCAGGAATCTACTAAATCTGATTCTGAGACATGTCTGCTCTTTAATGGTTGGTATACATTTGAAGTATTATCATCTTTTCATTCCAGTTTTATATAATAAGTGTTTCTCAACACTGAGTGTAGAACCAGAGAATATTCATAAATGAATAATGGTGAAATAAATAGATAAGTGTGAAACCCCACAAACACTGGAGAGACAACAGACATATATTTACCTCATAGGATAACTCTTGTGTTTTCCCAAATTTTCACTGTTCTCTTGAGACTGCTAACATGTATCTGGTTCAAAACTTCCCTTTAGAGCAAATAGCTCCCTATTTATATATATTTTATTTTGCTTACTGGACAGGCAATGGGACCCACACAGTCTGAATTGTAAGAACTTACTGAATCACTCCTCCTAAATAAAATGTCATTTACCCATTTCATCAATGGTGACAAGTTTCCTTTAATGTCAGGGGAGTGAGAGGCTGTATTCATAAGAGTAAAATAAAGTGTGGTCTTCTTATAGCTCTTAGAGACATAAGTCTGTTCTGCTATGAGTGTTTGAGTGAAAAATTTATAATGAGAGCACTTTATACAGTCCTTAGTACTTAAAAAAAAAAATAGTCTAATGTATATATTTTATTCAATATATTCCTTTTTGCTATTGTATTAATCTGAGGTGATCATGATGTCATTCTGACCTGATTTCTACAGCCAGAGATAACTTTTACTTTCTTGTGAGTAGAGGGACATGCTTATATTCTGGCCTGTGAATAGGTGACCATTTAAGCAAAGTCGTATGGAAGGACAGGGCTTTCCAGCTTTCGTACTCTGGTAAGAGATGACATTTTAAAAGAAAAAATGGTGGTCTATTGTGGCTGTAAATTAGGCACAAATGAATAAGATGTTTCACAGAAAGGAATGTGGAAAAAAAAAAAAAAAAAAAAAAAAAAAAAAGTAGACACCCCTTTAGAACTAAGAAAAGAAACTACTTGATGAAGTTGGGTCATAACAGGACTTCTTTCCATTGTTACTAAGAAAAGAAACTACTTGATGAAGTTGGGTCATAACAGGACTTCTTTCCATTGTTACTCGTGCTTCATATGCACTGCCCTACCTCTAAATCTTTCAGACCCAGGATGGAAAACTGAGCATTTAGATAGCATAAGAGCAACACTTAGATGTCTAAGGGCATTTCTGAAAAATCCAACAAACTTAGTAAGGTGTTTAACTAACTAAGAGAATACTCTAGTGTACGGGGTCTATTAACATACAGTCCTCTCCGTGGCACTTTTGCACCCTGCTCTTTAGTCATTAGAAACCCCCTATTTCCAATTAGATTTCATAACACTGGACCCTTTCCAGGATGCTGAGGTCTACTAATAAGTCTTTGTCACAAAAAATACAACCAAAGAGTTCAACATGATGATGAGCTCAATGGATTAGGTACTCAAATGAGAAAGAAGAATCTGAAGTACCACTTTTTCAAATGATATTTCTTACAAGAACTGCCACATGAGATTTTGCTCTGTTCAAGCGCACACTGTTACCACTGGGCACGTTTCTTACATGGAGGTTAGGCAAAGGAATACCTACCCTGTGGGTATTGCTAGATAAGATTTACTCTTATCAATGCTCAGCCATGACTAGCATGAGATGTTGCCAGTCTTACCTTCAGGACTGTACAAAACAGTTACCCCTGGGTAGTTGCTCAGTAGCAGGAGGAAAATTTTGAAAATCTTACTTTTTTGCTTGTCTACCAACAGGGACAGTTGCTGTTATGTGGGTACTAACTTCCTTCTCTGGGTTTAGTAGTGAAGACAAGGTTCCTCTAGATAAAAGTAAAACTTAACATCACAGACGTTTTCTGAAAGTATGCCTGAACATAACATCTAGACTTGATTCACAAGCTGTGGAAAGAAACTTTGGTCTTTAGAAGACAGTTCATGTCATCCTAGAGTAGCTAATGTAAGAAGACTCACTACCAGAAAACATCTGCTTTTCTCCATTGACTAAAAAAGGAGACAAGGAGAATCAAATTTAGGTTGGTACATTGCAGGTATCTACAACTAGGTTCAGTGAATTCTTCTGAGGCTGAAGGCTAGGAAAAGAAAGACTGGAATATGAGAAGAGCGCATGCAAAGTCTTGGACTAAGGAGATAGAGATCTTAGTTGTTCTTAAGAAGTTTAGAAGGATAAGTATAGTTATGTACAGGTATTTACTGTATGAATGACCATATGGGATAGGGTTATCTGTGGAAAGAGGCTGTAGAAAAAGAGTTTTCTTTACCCCTTTCTGTTCTGAAAGGACTGAATATTCTTTCAAACAAAGGCTATGACTCCCATCTGTTCTCCCATCAGTAAAATAAATGATTAAATAAATAAATCAATAAATAAAATTTAACTGCATTTGAACAAGACGAATGATGAAAAATAACTGGATTCAGCTGAAAAGAAAACTTCAGATGCATTGATTAGTACCGAGCCAACTTATCACCAACTGGAGATTACCCAAGTTGTACCAGAAAATGTTGTGTCAAATACAGGAAAGTCTAGAGGAATTAGTAACATACTTTGTTATAAGGTTTTTGAAAAAAATCACAGACACTTATCTGTCTCTGCTGTTTATAAGACTGTCACAAATGCTTTTGTCCCCACTGGGCCTGTACATGAAGGAAAGAGATTACAGTATGGGATTTTTAGAGATATTCTTATCTGCTTTATTCATGCATCTCTGAAACAATGTAGCTGATCTGTTCTTTCTGGAGGTACTGAACTATTGTTAAAGTTATGTCTTGTACATTCAACAAAAAGGCTTAAATTCTGTCTTCTGCTGTACAAAGCAGCTCCAGTGAAAAGTCCTGGATAAAAGTTTATCTTGTTTATTTCTGAAACCAAAGCAAGCATAAATGTCTCCTACGGAATAACAAGCATTCTCCAAATAGGAACAGCACTTGGCAGTGGATATATAGCTAATTTGGACAGTAAAGACTACATGAATACAGTGCCCACATCTCCTTGGCTCTTTGTAAGATGTCCCATACATTCCTACTTTCTGCTTAGCTAAAATACATTTTGAATTTGTACAACAGGGACTCTGACTGCTAAAAGGACTTTAAGTAATTTTCATTGGCAAAACATCCAAGGAAAAATATAGTGGAAGAATGATTAATCTTGTGGGCTTTACATGCCCCCTGGTGGAAAAGCTCCTCAGCGTAGCCATAAGGATTTCATGCATAGACATCTCTTGTAAGCAGATGTGTGGTTTACGAAACATATCTGAGTTGTATTCTCATTTGAGGGGCTGCGCTATTATCAGTGTATATCCCACGAATAAGAACACACAGGATCCCAAGTTACAAATGAGCACCTGGACCCATTTAAGTGCTGCTAGCATGATGTACATTGCTCGTACAGCATAAATTGCTGGCCTAAAATTTCTTGCAGGCAAATGATGCCAAGCTTTTAACATATAGAAAATGAACTCTAGTAACTTAAGCAAAATAATCACAATTTTCCCCACAGTCTTTCCAGGATTTCAATCTGGAGGGTTTCGGGGATACACAATACCTTGTTACAAACCATATAATGTTTTAAAAAGTATCCAACTGACAACCTTGGCTAACATTGTATCTTCTATCTAGATTACTTCAATATGTCATGTCCGTATCACACCACTCTGTCCATGGTCCCAATGCCAAGGATTTCTGTCTCGTCCAACCTTTCCATCTGGAAGTAATGAGCTTAATATTCTGGCTCTACCCCCATAAAAGCTATGTCACAAAAAAGTAGCAGTCTTATGAACTGTTGTATACCCCAAAGACAAATTTGAGATCCACATAACCTCTCGAAGTTCTATTCAGATTCATTTAAAGACAAATTTTCCACTCAACTCCCATAAGACCTACAGCATACCATAAGACTGCAAGAGTGATTTGACAACCATTTATGCTTAAATCTTGTCCTAGACTTGTCAAAGGACGGTGCTTAGCAGATAATGAGCAACAAGGATGCTCCTTTAGGGCAAAACACATTGTGTTGTAAGATTTGTTCTTAAAATGGCTGTTCTTTTTCAATTGAACTTTTTCGAAAGCCTACAATAAAGAAACAGAAATTCTTTGTTTTCAAATATTTTCTTACTTGGGTAAAGTGAACTCATATTTTGTGTTAAGAAAATAATGATGCAGGTACCACCCATCAGCTTGAGCTTTAGCTCTGACTGTATGAAAGTAATTCATCAGCACTGCCTGCTGGCTGAGAGCATCAGCAGAGCTCCCTTTGTGCTGCTGCGTGGAGTGGTTGAGACTTGTTCTGAGGAGAGTCCTCCTTATATCTCTTCTCCTTCCTTCATCACTAGTGAGAAGGGTGGGACATCATTCTGAGCAGAAGTTTTACAAGTGATGACCTGAGAAATATCAAGACCTTACATTTCACTGACTGTGAGTTGTTCTCTTTTTCTCATAAGCCACTTTATTCCAGTACTATGAACAGTTTGCAAAAGCTGGGATTCTGAGCCAAAATGTGGCATCATTACTCACCCAGCTCACCTGGGCTGCAAAAAAATAATTAGAGGAAAAACTGATCTCACTTATCTTAGGCACCTATTCTAGGATGGCTTGAATCTTCCAATGCTTCTCTCCCCCTGTTAACTATTAAGAGAGAGAGCCTTGGGTAAGTAGCTATGCATGATATTTAAATAATTAATATAATGTGACATAAATCCCATTTTTGATGACAGAATGCCAAACAGAACTTGTTGAGTCATCTCTCATACATGTCATATTCTTATACCATTATAGTAAGTTATTTTCTAAATGATTTAATATTTTAATTGCATCTAAATTGAAATCTTTAACATTTAATTAAACTTTGTTCAACACTTCTCAAAATAGAAACCAATTTTGAGAATATTACCTTACACTTCACTAGTAAGATGTGCAGGTACAGGTGAATTGGTCATATGTTCTTAGAATCACTACTGTGCTACTGCTGGCCAGGGGAGAAAATAATAATTAAAAAATAAAAATAAAAATGCAGTTGTTCTGATACCAAGATGATTTGCACAGTCCTGTAAAATTTGCTGAATTTAAACTTTGACAGATAGGAGAGAATATTCTCACATTGCCAAAATGTCATATTTTATAATTTTTGAACTGGGCATCTAATACTTACTTTCAAAATAGAATTTCATGTTTAGTGGTCTTATAATGTGTTTCATTTCATATTCCCAATACAATTAAAAACTCACTGAGAATTAAACATTTCTGTCTGAGACATTTCAGTTGATATGAGACATTTTTCTTAAAACTTTCTCTTCCAGACAATTCTGAAATTTTTGGAAGTCATGCCTATCTGGCCTATGACCAAATCTGAAAATCATCTAAATATTTATTTTCTGCATAGATATAATTTATAGTTGATATTCCACCAAGAGTGTGTCGGTCATTAAACTTTTAAAAAGCTGAAAGGAAAAGAGATTCACTGTTCCTCAGAGAGGACTTCAAGTTTATTGGGCCAGGACTTAGAATCTGTTCCCACAACTGCAAGAATACCCAGTATCAAAACATTTTTCTTCAAGAGATGCTGAGGAGAAATTGATAGTATTTTTATGTCATTTTGCAAACTTTTAAGTGGTTATAGAACATAAAATGAAATATTGTCATCTCTAAAAATGCAGCTGTGTTAGTTTATAATGTTAAAATGCCTGACTGATTATAGTTCATGGTTGCATTCAGTTGCATCTGTGAAGAACATGTTCAAGAAACCAGAATATAAGTATTTCTACATAGCTATAGATTCAGAGGCATCAGCTTTGATGGTTATTAATCAGCATTAGCCTGTATATCAGCATCTAGAAATGCAAATTTGATATAAGAATCCATATTCCTTAGCCTATAGAGTTTATTTTGTGCTGCTTCATAGCTCACCTCATAGTAGTGGATAATGATGCATACCATCTGGATATTACTCCTGAATATTTCCTCTGAGTAAATGGTCTCTCTTATTGTTGTAAAGCTAGCAGAGATGTCTATGCTATCTCTGTTACTTTTGTTCTGCTGCCTGGCATGAGGGAAAGGGGTATACTTACAGAGAAGACTGAAAAGGGAGAGAGAAAAGCATCCTCTCTGCCTGGTCTTCCCAGAGACTATGAGTTCAGTTCACTGGCAACTTTAAAGCATTTCCTAGCAGTGTTTTCTTCAAATGTTGGCAGTGCTGTAGAGCCAGCCACCCTTTCTCAGCTGCTGTCTCCCATGCTTTTCTCACTAGCAGGCTAGAACTCAGCCCAAAATTGCTCCGTAGCACTTAGCTGTCTGATTTTTGCTGCTCTCCAAGTCACTCCTTAGGATCTCCTCCTGGGTGTGGGTAGACAGAGATGATTGACTCCTATCCTGAAATGTCACCTGGGCTGCAGCTGGACTCTGCAGGGAGACAGTGACCTCCCTATGAAGCACTCTGTCCTCTGGCAGCCTGCACTTAGTAAAGGCTCTGAGTGCTATAGCAGTTCCCAGTCTATATGCAAGTCCTTGCCTTTAAGAGCTATTTAAGGTTTCCCTTACTTAAATCACTCCAAAATCTACCATAGGAGAAGTACCCAGGACCTTTAACAACAACCAGTCCTTCATTGTCACCCTCCACTACCTCTCATTATAGACACACTCACATGTAAATGATCAATGTTTTTAAAAAGGTAAATTTCAGCTTTTATTAAATGCCATAATGATCTAGTCAAGAACTCCATCATAGAAGAAAAGAGTAAAACCACTGTCTTCCAAAAATGTTTATAGTACTAGTATAAAGAAAGAAATATGGGATAGACACAGATGGGAAGAATATGGAAATAATAAGGCAATATTAGTTTTTGTGAAATGCATTATCATAAGCTGTAAAATCTGAGCTAGACTATCCTTCTTCCTTTGGTCTTCCTATCTGTATGTCTGTCTTTGCTCGAGTTCAGTTTTGATAATGTTCACAGTCAGCATTTTCATAATAGAGTGAATTAAATGACCCTGAACACAAATGTGTCCAGGATTTAAATGATTTATTTTAATGATTGTAACTATTCTAAATGGGGGTTGAGAGTGTGGATGATCATTATGCCAAACTGCTTTAAAAGCAAGCAGCTACCTTTGAATGTTCTCCTGATATCCAATTATTTGTCCGCAGGTCATATAAATTCATATTGCCTAGCAGGTTACTTTTACGTACTACTGTTGAAATCTGAATACAACTGCTTTTCAAGTTTCATCTAATTTTTCAAGTCTGTCTTTCAGAGGAAATGGAACCTAATGTGATTTAACTGCTGGGGGAGGGAGAGGGGGGTTAAATTCAGTCAATTTATGTTCATTATAAACAAATCCAAATTCCTAGCTAGTATGGTATGACTAACATATGTCACAAACTACAGCATGTCTGGTGTACCCTTTAACATTTTAACAGTCCATCAGACATTAATGTGACTTAAACATCAAAAACAGGTTCATTTTGCCATTAATATCCTGAAACAAGAACATCTAATATACACATCCTGAGATTTAATCTGTAAACATAACCAAAAATGTCTGGATGAAGGGGGCTTGTTTATATTTCAGTAGTGCTACTTCCATGAAGCATGTGTCTGCTATCTTTAGTATGCAACTCCAGCATCTTACCACTGAGAGAGCCCTAATGTCTTTGATACTGTTAGGGAGACTTATAAGTCTTCTGCTGACATACTAGTCCCTTTGTAGATCCCCTAAAGTTAAAGCTACTGATAAACATAACTTGGCTTATAAAGAGGGGAAGAATTTTAAAACCACTTCAAACATCCTTGAGATTTCCCTACTCATTATTCCATAGTGTGAAAGCAGGTTATGAAGCAAGCTGGAATTAAGAGGACACACTTCTCTTTACCAATGTAATGACTTGTTTAATAAACAAGGGAAAAGAAAAGAATTGTAAAAGTGTGCAGAGGAACAGACTAAGAATATCTGTGGATAACTTAATGAAATGCAAATGAACTTTCAGTGCAGTCAAATACCTTTGTTTGTTTTTCTACCATTATTTAAATACTTGGTTCTTGTATTGATAAATGCTCAAGGAGGAACATTTCTTAGGAATTAGTGTGGGGCAAAGCATATGTGCACTAACAGTCTCCAAACACACTATACCTATCAACTCTGTTAGGAGTGAGTGAAGCCACTAGAGTCAGAAAGATAATAAGGGAAAAAGAGAAGAAAAAAGAATACTAAGGAAAAAAAAAAAATAGTTATAACCTTTGATATCTGCAAAATTGTTTAATCCAGCTCTTACGTAGATAAAACCACAATGTAATTGCTATCGAGTGAACTGCATTAGCAACTATGGCCTTGGAAAGCCAGCCAGATACATTCAAGGACTGAAATACAGATGAATACTTAAATGAAGGCATGTCTTAAATCAAACATTGCACTAGTGGAATTTGTCAAAACAGCATGATTTTTTTGAAGAAAAATGCACATTCATCTGAACTTTTTACACCAGTGCATGTGTTTCTATTAAATTTTTGTCAGGATGGTTTTGCAAGCTGAGGCTGGAATTTCTCAAGAAAACCAAGCAGAGAGAATCCCTTAAATAGCTAATGGCATGGGAAACTCCTTTGGCTTGTAAGAGCAAGAGCAAGGACTTCAACATGGTCTTCTAAGCAATCTTATTTCAGAATGCAAAATAGGGTCAGGGCAAACCTGAGCATGGGCAGATGACTGTCAGCTCAGTTAAATTGTTAGCATGGTCGCAGGCAATGATTTAGTCTGGGCTAACTACCATTCTCACAAAAATGTTCCATCAGAGCTTAGGGGATGGTTTGAGCCAGTATAGATGCAGTCAGCATGTTTTGGGGGGTAAAAGCAATTAACTGTGTCAACACAAGCCATACCAGCTGGCCTTAGGGCTGACAGCAGTCCCTGGGCAATTTCATTTACTAGTACAGCTGCAATACAGTAGTCCCTCTGAGCACATAGGGGAGTTATAAGATACTAGGGGGAAAGACTCGTTCACATGCATTTTTGCTGCAGATTTTTCTGGAATGGTCTCAGCATTGTCCCAGTGCAGACTGAAAATGATTTCTGAAACCATGACTTTTTTGCAAAATAAAATTCTTGTTTTCAGGCCAACTCTAGTACCAATTTGACAATATTTACATAGAAACTTAACAGAATTTAGTGAAACCCCTAGTGTGGGTGTAGTTATGCAGATAAAGGAACAGTTTATACATATTTCTCTTCTTGTAGAACATTAAGGGTTCACTCAAATTTCTCACTCAGATTCTATGTCAGTTTTTGTTCACTTCCTTCTCTTTCAACAAATGTAGCATGAAAATGCACTTATACACACACAAAGTGAGAGGGAGTAAGATATGGATGAACAAAGGCAGCATGTTTAAATGGCTGTACTTTCTGAACATACACAGCATTTAAGACATACATATATGTTGCTCTGATGAGGTTCTGCTGGCTGCTAAAACTTAGGGCATAAGGAACACACTGGTAAGCCTGATAAATTCTTTTAGGACTATTGCTATGCACATCTGCACCATGAGACCTGTGTAAATGTCTGAGTTTGACAGCTGAGGACACCGGTCTTCCAAGTCCAGGTAGATTTTGAAAATCCCAGATCAGATAAGAAAATGGTCATCATGTCATGTTTCTAGATTAGAACAATTACATTTGTAGTAAAGTTCTCTTGATACACACATCAAGGTTTGCAGTCTTTTCATAGGAATAATTCATTTTCAAAGATGAATGCTAACAAATGAGAAACCCTCTGCATTATCAATGTTTAAACTTAAGATTATTGATTCTTTCACCTTTCTAAGTGCATAGAAAAGTTCTTATGCTTACTGACTTCATATGCAGTGCTATGTAACTCTTGCACATTTTGTGTGGGATTAATGGTCTTTGCTTAAAGTTTCAGGTTCTGGAGACATGTTTTTCTGTTTTAGCTTCCATTAAATAGCAGTAACTATCCTTCTTGCTGTATAATAGGAAAAAAAACGTACTAATCATGAAGCAAACAGCATTTAGTTATCCTCTTGCTATCTCACATTTTTAAAGTTAATTACACATCTGAGAAATTGACTCATGTTCATTAAACACTTGAACTTACAAATGCACACAGTCCGATACTTCCAACAGGCTAGTATCTCTTTCTCTCTTATTATGATAAAAATTAGTTATCATGGCTTTGTGTTAACATCTAATTTCTAAATTAATGTCCATGCAGAAATCAGGTCGTCCTCAGGGATTAGCTATTGAGAACTGTCTTTGCTTTCATTTTAGATTACTTGTATTCTGCCTTACAGTCAAATGAAACCTAGTTTCTCTCCTTTGACCGCATCTCAATGTGAATAGATGAATCACTAAGAGCCTTCCATTGCTCTGGTATATGCCGTTAATTGCTAACATATTCTGCCACATCATTTTTCACAGTATTGGAACTTTTTAACTATACCACAACTCAACAAATATTAACAGGACCAGACATGTCTTGGAAGATGGTACTGCTAGTATTTCCTTCCTCCTTTGGTTCACACTGAGCAGATGTAAATCACTTTGGGACTGCATTTTATTTCTGAAAACTGTTTCAGTTTTGCTCAAACCTAATTGGAGGTCATGCAGAGTTTTCTTTCTTTCTTTCTCAAACACAACCAAAAAGTCAGTCTTTGAGATTTTATTACTAAGAAGCTCTCCTTCACAGAATCCACTTAGGCAGATATATTGTAGGAAACCCATGAAAAAACACAGCCCCCAATTTTTATTAAGAAACTATACTTGTAACTAGCAAATGCTTAGCCTCTTAAGACCCTGACCACATGCCCTGCTCTTGTTCCCTCTGGCAGTTTTTCTTTTAAGCTGTTTTTAGGACCTTGGCTGTCTAGGGTGATGCATTCTGCACTGAGCCTTGCATGGTAGGGCATGATCTTCAGTACGGCCCCTGAGTACTCCTGAGATTCAAACAAATGATTAATAAAGAGCAGATCCCAGGCTGCAAATTGCATTTCATTCACACATTTCAGATCTTGCTCCCACAAAAGGAGCTTGTCTACATTCATTTGGTACAAAATGAGGGACGGACTCAGATTTCATGAGTCTAAAACCAGAGTTTTCTTCCTCCATTGGGGAATCTAAGCTTTCTTTTGAACAGAAATTTAGATTAAAAAAAAATTGGTTCTTTCACAGCCTTCTTGGCTGGGAGCCAGGGACTCCTCTCTGTAATTCTGGTTTACTCTACTTATTCTTTGCAGGTGGTTTCTGAACATTTATATTGCCCTGGGCAAGTGACTGAATTTTAGTCTATTTCCCTAAACACAAAATGAGAACAGTACTACTCATGACAACTCTTGACCAGCAATGTTGGGCTGCCTTGCATCTGAACCAGTGTGTAGCATTTATACAATCCAAAGTAAATAAATGTTTGTCTACGTTGTGTGGCTTGAAATAGTACTTTCATTCTATTTCTTATTTCAATGAGAATACAAAAATGTATGTAAAAATACACTTCTTTTATTCTGAGACAAAAGATGGGAAAAAACAAAACAAAACAAAAAAAAAAAAGCAAAGCAAAAAAAACTCTTGAGGTATCTAATACAGTCTCATGCTACCTCAGAAAAACAGACTTTTTGATCCATTTCATAATTTTTTCATAATTAAATTCACAGATTACTGCGTTGGAAGAATAGGGGAAAGGTAAGTAACCTAAAAGAGAGAGAGACAGATATATATATATATATATATATTCATGTAGAAATGTGTTAGTTACTCAGTAGTTCTTCAGCCCTTGAAGAACATAACTAATGACTCCACAGTAATCCACTTTTCCTCATTCTGTTTATACTAACCAGCTTCATTCTCTTGTGTCTGTTCAAGGCCACGGAAGATTACTTTACTTCAAGAAAAGCAATACACACTGCCAGTGCCATAACTTTATAACTGCTAATAAGAAATAGTAGGATATTAGGACCAGTATAACGCAGTATGGGGTTGTGTCAACGCAATGTCAGGCAGGGTATGTAGCCACTGTTGAGGTGCTTGGATGTAGAGACTAAAAATAATAATAGTTTTCTAGGTGCTGCATCTTTTATTTATTCATTTATTTTCAGACACATGCAAATAAAGAAAAAAAGCAATATACATATATATATACATATATATATATTCTTGAGGCTGGTATCAGCTTCCAATGTAATGTTTCCCAGCATTGGACAATCTCATCCAAATGTGAAGCTTAAATTCCTTCAACAGTATTCCAAAATTGCATAATACAACACCTTTATATCTCATTTCCAAAAGCTAAGTCACATTTGCCGTGCAAATTTAGGCAGAAATGAAGATTTTCTCTGTTTGTTTTGTAAAGCTGAATTTTCAAAACAGAGGTGGCCAGAAAACAGAAATTCTATTTCAGGAAAATATTTTAAGGTTTTCACATTCATTTTGTTCTGATGCAGAAGACCGAGGCATCTAACTATATATATATATATTCAAATAAGACCAAACCACCAGAATTATTGAATACACTAAATTTAAGTATTTAGTCAGAATTAAATAAAGGTTCCATTTTTGTTCTTCTCTTGAACTGAGCCACTGGCTTTTGCAGTACAGGTCTCATAGATCTCAGATTGGGTTTGAACACAATTCATTCTCAAACTGGATGAAAATGCTCATAAAAGTTGCTTGGAAACAAACATCTTGTGAAGTTTCAAGTCTGAAAAATCACTCTTTGCAAGGGAAAAAAAAAAAAAAAAATACCTCCTTTACCTGTTTTACAAAACTATACATAAAGAATAATGCATACTAATATTCGTGAAAGAAATTCCACTGAGGTAGAATTTAGAGAAACAGGATGAAGATTTAGCTTCTTTTAATACTCTATTCATTTGCAACATGCAAAATGTTACAATAGCAAATTTCCACGTGTATAAAGTAGGTAGACACTACAT
This sequence comes from Nettapus auritus, assembly GCA_011076525.1. Taxonomy (NCBI): domain Eukaryota; kingdom Metazoa; phylum Chordata; class Aves; order Anseriformes; family Anatidae; genus Nettapus; species Nettapus auritus. The sequence goes on along the minus strand of CM021767.1, from coordinate 107,687,854 downwards.
AACCTTTTCACTTACCTTCTCCATAGAACATAATTTAAACTTCAAAAAGCTAAAATACTAGCTTACATTTTCAGCTGCAATAAACTCCTTTAGCTCCATCTTAATTTTCAGGGTTGAAAATACTATGCCTGTGGTTACATTTACATAGAAATAGTCTCAGGAAAATCTACCTCATATTTTTTGGTGCAGAAAATGAACAAATATGGGCTGAGGGAGAAGTGGAGCACACAAGACCCACGGTGACACCTGAGGACCTGCATTGCCAGGAAGACTCAGATGAGTGGCAGCCTGAAAGCTGCCTCCCAAAGAGCCAAGCAGGCATGAGGTAAGCAGCAGGTTGACAGATACAAGTTCACACTTTTATAGCAATGCAAGCTCAGCAGAAAGGACTTGAGTCCTTTTGTTTGAGAGTGGCATTGCCACATGAGTGCAGGAACACATACGGCTTTACTGGTAATGATGCTGGTGCAAAAGAAAAGAAACGTGAAATGGGCTTATTTGGTATCACTCCAATGAGAAAACAGAAATACCAGCATTTGCCAAGTGAGAATGATGAAGTCAGCAGAGAGAGTATTTTGTTTCTAACTTTAGAAGATACTGCAAACAATGGAAACAGAGAAGAGGATTGGCTTTTATTTTTGAAAGAAAATGCTTTAGCATGCAGTTTACACTATTGCAACATTTGCACTTAACATAGGCCAGCTTTATTTTATTTATTTTTACGTGTTTGCTCAATTTCAGATGGAGTAAGTGAGCCCCTAAAAATATATCCTCTAGGTTCATGATATACATCAGAGTTGTATAAATCTCCTAGGAGACTTAAACAAAGGGAACCTAAAAAAGATGTTCCTTATTTTGCCATGATTAATGGAAGCCTCTGATGATGACTGTAACTCAGTATATTTCTTGGCACTGTCACTGTGTTTTCCTTTCTTCTCAGCTGGGTCAAGTCATAGTGACTATAAAAAGTAGAAGCACAAGGCTTTTCTTGACAGTTCAGTAATATAAAAGAGGGCCTGCTGCTGTACAGGGTGTTGTTTTGTACATAACTGTGGGTGTTTGTGAGGACATGATGGAGATTAGAAAAAGACAAATAGCAGAGAGAAAGGATTCAGATTAACTTCTGCAAAAGCAACTATGCCCCATTTCCATGCCAGCAAACATTTCTATGAATGGCTCTTTGTACAAGTACATTAGCAAAAGAGCTCTCTATTTTGCTTTTCAGATTTACAATCACCCTATTTCTATTTATGCTACAGTGTTCAGGGTGCCAACTGTACACATGAAGTCACACATGCTAAGTACTGTTTAGAGAGCATAACTGCTGTGGTCTTTCAAGCTTAACAAGTTCTTCAGATTTTCTATTGTCCTGTCCTTTCAGACCCTGGCTTCTGTCTTGTTATCTCCCAATGTCTAAGTAAATCCATTGTTCAGCTCAGATGTGAAGCAATGAAGACTGATTTGAAAGCTACAGAGGAAAGGCAGTACATGACAAAATATATACAGGCTTTTAAGAAAGCAATAATTGACCTAGACTTTGTTAACGTCACTACAAATTTGCTGATTTATACCAATTAATTCATTTGGAGGAAATTTGCAGAAAACTTTTTAATACACTGTACTTTGGTGTTTTTTGGTTCTTTGGCTTTGCTGCAGGACATATACACAGTGTGGCCTAACTTGTCTTCAGGCCCCATATAACTTTAGAAAAAGAGAGTTAAACTATAAAGAAAACAGTTTTTACAGCTTCTCCTCACTTTTAAAAATTTACTTAGGTAAAACTGACTGGGGCTAACTGGTGGCTCAAGTTATTATAGTGGTGCAGATGTTATTTCAGCTTGGTGAATAAGAGCTGTCAGTATGCCCTTTTTCTGCAGCCCCGCGGACCCAGGAAATGTCAGGAAGTCCAAACTCAGTTGTCTGTTATCTTCCTGGACCACAAAGCTCTTACACATCTGCATGTTTTGTGGAGGCAGAAGAAGGCTGGGAGTCTGTGCCTCTAAAGCCAATTTGTTGCATTGTAGTTTAGCTAAATCTTGAAGTTTTCTTGGATATATAACACCTTGCTATCAATTTCTGCTTTTAAGGACACTTAGGTTTCACCTACACTTGTAACCTAAAAGATGTTATCTGACCTGGATGACAACTGGCATGTCTGGGATGTCCTAGACTATTAACTTTTGTAGCCCTCAAAACAAGCTTGCAGCTACAATGGCAATTAGGAATGGTTTCTCAAGATGACTCCAGGAGTTATGTGGCATATTCTTGGTCTGCTTGTGTCTAAACTGTGCATAAATGGACTATACTAAGATTTAAGTAATACAGATGATCCAATACCCTGTCTATCACTTCCATACCACCATGAATACACAGCTTCCCTCTTACACCCTGTTACTTTACACTGAAAGAGGTGATGGTGGTCTGAACCTTTTGCCACTTGGAGTATGGGTAATCCACTTATCACTGTCATAGTAACAAGATTTATTTCACAAATATCTGATAAATCCTTATGTAAACAGATAATTTTAAAGTAAGTGAACATGACTTGTAATGGAGACTACAAAGTTCAGCAAGGCATTGGAGCAAGAGGTCAACTGTAAGCGACTGTCAGCTTCTTGTGTGTTCAAAATTTATGCCCATGCTTGAGTGCTTTATTAAACTAGTGCCATTTTTTATTTAATTGCCAATGACATTTTTTGTTAAAACGCATATATATATGTCTGTATGTGTATATATGTATATATATATATATAATGTTCCATCAGGCCCATTTCTGTTGCCTGTTGCTTTTGTTGAGCTGCTTTAATGCATATTTGTCCTATCAGATAACAATGAATTGGTGAGTAAGCTGTCATTGTGTCAGTGATGTTCTATTTTTTTCTAAATATAGAGATCTTTAATTCAGTTTCAGGAAGGACATATTTCAGTACACACTTTTTGTAGTGAAAGCTAATGATTTTTATAAGCACCAGCTTTTAATTTGAAAGAAAGACTACAGTTACTCTTTTAGATTTTATTTTAAAAGATTCCTCTACGTCTTTCCTTGTGACAAACCAATGGATTGAAAAAAGTCTCCTTTTTTAAACAGAACATGATAAACAAACGACTGTTTTTAAATTTAGACAGCCTTGGGGTAGATGTGAGAATAAGCTGTGAATTAAGCATCCCTTGACAGATGGAAGTTTGTAAAGTGAGAAAAACCAGACTGACCTTTAGTGCAGTGCTGACAAGTGAAGGATTACACCATCTTTGGTATTAGGAGCCACATGTTATGTGTACCTCATAAGAGGGGCATATGTACACAGGAAACCCACTGTTCCCTGCCATTTATTAATAGTAATACTTGCTGCAGTCAAAATATTTGGTACATTTAACGCTTTGAAGGATTAAGGAGCCATTCCCATTAATACTGAACACAGGAAATTACTAGCTCTCAGGACAACACCAGGTATCACAGCCGCCAGTTTTTTGTTTTTTGTTTTTTGTTTTTTTTTTTTTTTTAAGAACTGTGGTTATGCATTTGGCCTGGCTGGTGGCTCCAGCCATACACCTGTGTGTGACGGTACAGCAGGGACTGGGGCTCCCCATGGCGGGAGCCAGGAGCCATGAGGGCTCCCATGATAGGTCTGTGGCAGCCAGGGGCTGTCCCAGACAGGAGCAGGACATAGGGTCAGCCTCAGGCCCAGGCACCTTGCTGGGGCTCAGGCCAGGACACGGGCCTGTGTGTGGGCCAGGCTCAGCAGGACCTATGGCCAGGCAGGGCAGGGCTGTAGGCAGCTGAAGACTGCCCTGCAGCTGACTTACTGGGCCTGGGCCAACAGCCTCAGGGCCTGAAATGTAGGTCTGGGCTGTGGGTAGGGTGGGAGGAGCTGTGGGGAGGGTGCCATATCATGGACGAAGTATCACATGTGTGGCATGGCCTCTGCCTCCCTTTGACCTGGTGGGTCAGGTCTGATGCAGCTCCTGTCTCTGAGAAACTAATCCCCTCTTTGGAGATTTCCGTGTTCCTAAAAGCATGAAGTTTCTGCAGCAGACCCAGTAGCTTCCTCTCAGAGGCACAAGCAGAGAGATAAAGTACAAAACAAAATGACAACAACAAAACTAGCATAGATAAATCTAATTCTGCTTAAATATCAAGTAAACTTTGATTCTTAGATGTGAGAAGAAATGTTGAATAGCTTAAGTTTTATGGAAAATGATTTTTAATAAGGAAAGAAAATCTCTAAAAGGTCATCAGCAACATTCTCTAGGACATTAATGAGAGGCAAAGCAATTCTTTCATAATTCCCTCTCATTTTAGCAATACTTTTTATCATCAAAATATTTTTCCCTTATATTTTTCCTACACTCACTCTACTTATTATGCAGAATATTCTTTCACATTTTCAATCCTGTTTTACATGCAAAGACTTTTCATGTATCTTTTCATCTAAGTGTACTTGAATTTTGCAACCCTAGGAGGCTGAGAAGTTAGATTAACTGAGATGTTTTACTGCTATGGCTACAGTAAATTCCAGTCTCATTTTAGAACTATCTCTCTGATTCAGGCATTTTTGCAATGATAGCTATGGGTGTGGTGTTATAACATGTTCACTTATTGGCCCTGTGAAGTCCGGGGCAGGGGGGAGGGGGAAGCATTCTGTTTTTCAAGGAGGAACTAGAAACAGAGGTGTCAAGAGAAGGTGCTCCTATTTGTTTCGTTAATTTGACATGAATGGGATAAGGGTCTTCCATAGCTAAGTATGATTTTTTGCTATTGCAATTCACTCTTTCCATCCTGAACTACTCTGGCCACTTTTATTTATTTTTATTTTTATTTTTATTTTATTTTTATTTTTATTTATTTATTTATTTATTTTTTCATGCAGAGCCTTTACTTTGAGCTTCTGCAGTATTTCAACACCTTCTGTAATGTGAAATAATTTATCCTGAAAAATGTGTGGTGTTGCTGCATATGTAATCATGATGTTTTTGGCTTGACATAAAGTGATCTAGAGTGACCATGTCACAGCTACAGCTGTGTTACTGCTATCAGAAACGGCTGAGATGTGAATGGGCAGTTTCAGATATTCTCCAGGACGCCCAAAGTCAATGAAAAGTACTTGGGATAAGCAATGCCTGATGTTTCCTCTGAAGCCATCCCACTAAAATACACTCAAAACTTTCTGGTCATCTCAGGCACAATTCAGTCTGAAACACTTAAATTCATCATTGGGATTTAGTACCATTTGAAGATCCTTATGGATCATATCAGTTGCATATACAGAAGTGTCCAGTGTCATTTAAGATATTTTAGGAAATCCAAGAAATTCTTACAGGGATGGCAGATATGACGCAGGACAAATGGGAGACCTGCAATCTTCAGGAGCTGCAGCTGGAAGCAGGTGGAAAAGGTTTGGGCATCTGAAATGCTTCTAAACACCTATGTGTAGGATGTCTACATGTATATGTCTGTAGACTTGTTTGGTATATAATCTGGGCTTCAGTTAAAAGAGTCAGTAGTTAATAGAGATTGATGTAATATGGTTAGAGGAGCTAAAACAATAACTTATCTGCCCAGCCACTGATGAATGGAGTCATTTGCCCACTGCTGGGTGTCTAGTACCATTAAAATGTCTCAAGCCATCTAAGATGTTATCACAAAATAGGACATAGACACAGGACCTACAGCTGACTCACACCTTTCTGACATAGTGTCTGGAGGCCAGAGAGATGTGCAAGGGAGTTTAAAATGGTCCAGCATGTCTGTGTTTAGACAACATTCATATCTGCATCAGGATGAAATGGATATCTCTCGAGCGATATTGATGGTATTGACTAGATCTCCACTGAATATAATGCTTATACTGGGGTGGCTCAAACCATGTAATGGATTTTGCCCACCTTGTTTCTTCATCAGCCAGCTTTGGATTTGTCTCTGAAGTTAATTTACTGCCATATGATTTTAGGAACTAAGATTAAACAACAACAACAACAAAAAGAAGAAAAAATCTCAGTTTCCTTGGTGACTGGATCAATGTGACCCAGAATACTAGGACTCTGTTTTCCTGTGCTTCTGCTCAGCATGACTTTGCTGAATGAAGGCTGCTAAGGGGCTGTCAAGCAGAGCTCCCTATTATTTAGTTTTGCACTGAGGCTCGTGCGTTGCTCTGTTTTCCTTCTGCAAGTTTCAGTTCTTGTGGGCCTGCATGTCAGATGAGCACAGCCAGCAGTTCTCTCCCTCCCTGTGACATTGTTTCTTTGCCAGGGCCAAGCGAGGTAGGAGCTGGGGGTGGCAGTGCAGGAACCATCTGTGCTTCCTTTGTGCACATTGAGGGCTCCCACACTGCGAGGAACTCTCAGCTGGACACATCTGGCTGATGTCCAGCTTCTTTGAATGGTTCCAGTAATACACAGGAGTTGAAACACACTAGGGAATCTGGCCCAAGCTGCTCAGGGTTTGTAGTTTAATGTGCTAAATTGGGCTAGGGAGTGAGTGCTTTCTCAAGCTAATTGCCTTATTCGAAACTATCATTTTCAACAGAAAGACAGCTTCAATTACCACTTTTTTTTTTTTTTTTTCTCCATTTAAACGGAAGTATGCCCCATAGAAACCACAAAGACTTGTTGGCAAGCTAGCTTACATATGGAGGCTCCTCAGCCTAAGAGGACATTGAAATCACAAAAAGCAAGAACAAAAAAACAACCAATAAACAAACAAACAAAACTATAAATCCCTCCGTCCGTTAGGCAGTATTCAAATTTCCCCAAATTTTGTTGTGAACAAAGTTCTTGAGGCCCTCATGTCATGTGTGGACATAACACTTTCCCTTCTACCTCTAAGTCCCTTCTTTTCCATCTGCCATTTTGCCTTGATGGGCTCATGCTCACTCTTACTACTCCTGTTCTGCAGGAAAGAGCACACCTGTCTTGAGCAGAACTAGAAATAAGGAGCTTTTAGAACTTCTAGTATTTTGGTCCTGGACTTACAAAGCCAGTTGCCATTAATAGCTCTTACTGTCTGTGTCCAGTTTCAACCGAAGTCACTGGAAGAAAAGCAGTACAGTGCTCATTAAAAGATGTGAGGGTAAAGCAAGGTGAGGTACCTTTGCTACAACTACTTATGTAACTAGTTATGCATTACCAGGTTGAAGGGCAGATCTCTCAGCAGAAAATGCGAGAAAGGTTTCTTCCACAGTACCAAATAGGTTGAAGACTTTTGTTTAATTCCTTGTATCTATTACATTTGTTATGGATGTAGGCAGCTGGCAACAGCCATCTAGAAAAAGGATGGGAGAGAATGAGAGAGACACAGGACTTTAACACACATGTATTTATAAAAATATTCACTCACTGCTTTATGAAGAAGTACAATATGAGGGAGATAGAGGATGCTGTTTATGGTAAAGAACATTTAAAATTTTATTGTGCACGAAACATGGAAACTATTTTGGATAAAGGACAAGGTCTAAATAGCTATGTTCACTGAAGGCCATGGGGAAAAAATTAGCTCTGGTTCTCAGCGCAGGTAGGTAGGGTTACCAAATTTCTCTCTGGGATTTCCTGCCCAGAAATAATGCCCATGTGCTGCCCAGATACTGTGTGCATGTGAAGAAAATCTGGTGTATCCGGGAGTGCATTTGGTTAGCTATGTATACATCAAGTGGTGCACACATCTGATTGCTGTGCATGTGATTTGGGGTTGAACTCCACCAGCACAGAAGCACAGATTTGTCTGGCAGTTGGATTCTGGAAAATCTCAGAATCTTGAAATATCTCCTAGATTAATTTTCTGAGCAGGAAAAAAAAAAAAAAAAAAAAAAAAAAAAGATAAGATGCCTCAGGAAAAATCTAGGTACACGTTAACCCCAGACCACATATGAGCTTGAAGAACATGAAGACGCTACACGAGATGGTATGTAAAGAGACCTTGCAGAGGTAAGTGAATGAGTGCACAGGTAACTTTCTTTTTAAATTTAATTTTATTTTATTTTTATTTTCTTTTAACACAGCTGGAGAGGGATATATGGTGTTTCTCTGCAAAGCACTTAGAATCATAGAATCATAGAGTGGTTTGGGTTGGAAGGAACCTTAAAGATCATCTAGTTTCAGCTCCTCTGACATAGGCAGAGACACCTCCCATCAGACCAGGTTGCCCAAAGACCCATCCAGCCTGGCCTTGAGCATTGCCAGGGATGGGGCATCCACAGCTTCTTTGGGCAACCTGCGCCAGTGCTCCAGCCACCCTCACAGTAAGGTATTTCTTCTATATATCTAATCTAAATCTACCCTCTTTCACCTTAAAGCCATTACCCCTTGTTCTATCACTACATAGTCTTGCAAAAGATCTCTCCCCAGCTTTCCTGCAGGCCCCCTTTAGGTTATAAGGTCTTCCCAGAGCCTTCTCTTCTCCAGGCTGAACAATCCCAACTCCTACAACCTGTCTTCATAAGAGAGGTTCTCCAGTCCTTTGATCTCCTTGTGGCCTTCCTCTGGACTTGCTCCAACTGGCCCATGTCTGTGCTGGGGTCCCTAGAGCTGAAAACATCACTCCAGGTGGGTTCTTCGAAAGCAGAGCAGAGGGGGACAATCACCTCCCTCTCCCTGCTGGCCACACTTCTTTTGATACAGCCCAAGATACAGTTGGCTTTCTGGTCTGAAAGCACACACTGTGGGATCATGTTGAGCTTCTCGTCAACCAACACTCACAAGTCCTCTCAATCCATTCTCCAACCAACCTGTTATTAGTCCTTGGGATTGTCTGGCTAATGTGCGGGACCTTGTACTTGGCTTCGTTGAACCTCATGAGGTTTGTGTGGTCCTATGTCCTGAGTCTGTCAAGGTGTCTCAGGATGGCATTCCTTCCCTCCAGAGTGTCAATTATGTCAACTTCTGCATCTACTCTGTGTTTTGAGGGAAGGGAAAGGCCTGACTCTGAATTTGAGTTAGATGTGAGAACAAAATTATTTACTGAAACATTCAGAGATCTCCCATTTAAAAATTGCTGTCACACCCACCAACCTGCTTGAAAAAAAATAAAGTTATGCAAATGCCTACCCTTAAAGTCAGCAATTATTGGGGCCTACCCCCTTCTAACAGGTAGTGAGTGTATTTTTATGTGTGTAGATGCTGTTTGGGTCCAGATAGCAGAACCAATACTGATCACTTTAAAAGGGAAGGGAGTTCCATACAGAATTAATATATAAAAGATGCACATACATGACTACATAACTACATCCTGCCTTGCATTTTGATTGCTAAGCATTCAGTATTCTTTACAGGAAATTAATAACTTTACAAAGCAGCTGCTCCATCGACCAGTTTTAAAAAATAATATTGCTGTTGTAAACCATGGCTTACTCTTTCTGATAGGGGTAATCCCCTTAAAATTGACCATTGTGTAGTTTAATGAATTGTTCTTTCATTCAATATGTTTTGAGCTAAGAACCAAATGGTTAAATGTCCATAACCAACCTTTAATTTTGGACAAAGTATTAAGAAATGTTGAAAGATAAAGATACCTGCAAATAGTTTTCCTTAGCTGAAGTTCTGTAGCTTGGATGTTTGAGAGTTAAAGGAATATTCCAGCATATTCTGTCCTTCACATTAAATCTATAATGAATTACATGTTAACAATAACAATAAATAAAATAAACAAATGAACAAACAAAAATCCCTCCCTGTTTATATTTTAAAGCCTTATCAGCATTGGGAATATTAGTTTTCCCATGTTCCACTATTTCAGAGGTACGTTAGTCATTTAGTAGAGCTAAGTGGGAATTACTCAGTAATATATTTTGTGTTGGGGAATGCTAGCTGAGGTTAGAAATTCCACCCAAGCCTCCTCAGCTCTAACAATCATTTGCCCTGTGAGAAACCTCAGTGTGAAGTAGTGCTGCCACTCACAGGGATGTGAGAGCAGGAGCTCAAAGCTGGTTGTAGTGTGCATCAGTAGTCATCAGTGCTGGGCTACCCAGGAGACTGTTCATGTCAGTTCCATGGAAAATATTAAATCAGAAGGTTTTATATTTATCACACAGTGAAAGAAGGGTATTTATTTACTAATTTTTAATCACAAATTTTCTTTTTGGGAAGGCGACCCTATCTAGCTCTAACAACACATTGATTTTTGAGTAACAGTTGGCCTTAGAGATTGCTTTTGACCCCCAACTTTTTGAAGAGTAAACTAATATGTGGGTAAGAAAGTATGCCATCTGGTTTCCTGGGATCTGTTTTCAGAATGTTGCTCAGGTCTAACATATGCTTTAATAACATTACTACTAAGGCAGTAAAGTGGTATCTGGGCTTGATAGTTCATGTATAATCTCAAGTGTGATACTTCTGTCACATTTTGGTATATGAAAGACATATTTGTCCTTATTTAAGTAAATCCTTTATACACTTTCAAAATGTACAAAGACCAACAATTGAATATAAACATTTGGAAAGGTTAATGCAATATTCCATTATTATCAGATCTCTTTGCCTGAAAAGCTGGTAAACAAATGCTGTTTTGGCATCTCTCAGCAACTGTCTAACATTTGCATATATTATTTTTTTTGCACACATTTATTGTGCATACATATATTTTTATTTGAGAGACTTTCCTAGGTTACTGTTGTGTCTGATCCCTTCAAATCTTCAAACTTGCTCTTTAGGAACTGTTCAGTTTAGAAATGCCTTGCTTTATGGCCTCTTAAAACCCTTATATCCCTTACCTAAGTGCTCCTGAAGGCTGTGACAAATAAGACACAACCCTGGGTATTTGTATTTGTGCAGTACAGCTGTGATGCCAGAATGAAGTAAAAACCTGGTAGCTTTTCTGAACTTTCTTTAAAAGAATCACTCCAGGAAGAGCCCTGCATAACTCTCTGATTGTTGAAGGCTTGGTGTGACAATCAATGATTTATGGGTGAAAATGATGATAGGACATTTTTTTTTCCATACACTCCAGCAATGGTCTCACTCTATTCCCAGGAAATGTTATTACTGGCTGCACTGCTAAGTGTTTTCAATACCGGGACTGATTCCTGGCCCCCAGTCCAAGTGGTGAAGGGTGGTTTGTGTCTATGTTGCTCAGAGTTAGCTCAGATTGTCTGCATCAGCACTGTGTAGTGCATGGCCCTGGATCTCTGCTGGGCCCCATGTGATTCCCCTGTGACCTCAAATCATAACAATCTTCTTGTGTGTGGTTCTTAGTTCAGTTCAGTGTCAGGAATAGTGAGGACTGCATTGCAGCCTGACAGAGCTGTGTTTTCTTAGCATGAAATGGAAAGTGTGAACTGTGTGAACTGGCCTGTGGTGCAAGGGCATAACTGAGGATGCAAAGCCTGGCGGAACATGCTAAAGGACTATGCAACATGGATAAAGCCAAACCTAACATGATTTCCTCCACATCACCTATTGGGAGTGATTCCTGAAGCTAACCATCTCAACAAATATATGAGGGTTTTTTGTTTGTTTGCTTTTTTTGTTTGTTTGTTTGCTTCTCCCCACCGGCTGATTGTTTCAATTCAGAGGATAACTTGTGAGCAAATCAACAATAGCATATGGATCTGCACGAGAAGAGGATCAAGGAGTGAACAAATGAACTAAACTAAACGATATCCCAGTGATCTGATATACCTAGTGACCTCAGTTTGAGTTAGGCTGGGGCAGTGCTGAGTAAATCTGAAATTCCACTATTATGTTTTATTATTTGATATTTAAACTTAAAGGTGAATCTTCAGTGAAGTCACTGAGAACTTTAGTGGTGTGAATGAACATGAGACAAGGACTGAAGAGAATGCAGCCTCGTGAAAATTAATTAGTGGCAACATTTAAGGTTGGTCAGAAAACACCTCTTTTCTATACATCTGATTTCAGAAACATGCTATGGATAATCTAGTTAAAAATACAGAGACATTTAAATGCTCCTGATGGACACACAGGACATTTCCTGAAGATTAATGACTGTTTGGTAGGAGCTGTGGCCTGAAATTCAGCTGAGAGCCATTAGCCTCTGCTAGCCATCAATCCTCCAAAAAGGTTTGGTGCCAGAGTCATTATTACAATTAGGAGCTTAAAATGTATGGGTGTAGTGTATTTTCTGTGCATGATGTGGATGCCATTTTGACAGGACTCTTCTGGAGAATTACAGCCTTCTGCATTTAGCTAGCTGAATGGCTTGGGGTCTCTCATGGGTATTCTAATAATTTAAAATAATTTAAAACCTCAGTTATGCAGCACCCTGGAAGATGAGCTCTGAACATCAGACCCAGACATGCAAAAATGTCAAGCAAGTAACGCCTCCTGAAGAGAACAGACACTTTGCTTCTGTCTCATCACTTGGGCCAGGCTGAATTTTGATGCTTTCGTTCAGGTTGTCATTAGCTTCAGCCTAATTAAAGAGACAAAATTCATCTGCTAATAATTGACTGAAATGAAACTGTATGTAGAAAATCAGATTCAGAGTTATATTCTGGTAATGATTAAGGGGTTATTGCTGCTCCCAACAAAGTCAATGGTAGATGCCATGTTAAAGCCAGTGGAAGGAAGAATGAGCATTTGGTCCTTTTCATCAATGCAGCGCACAAAGTAAAATGGATTATACATTTTCATATTTCAACAGAAATTTGTCCATGTTTTTTGAACTATTTCAACCATACTGATAAAACTTTAACTAGCTATTGTTTAGTTATAACTGTCATTTATTATCTCAAAGATTTTATAAATAAGGCAAGATAGGATTATCCAGACTAACTTCCTGTATGTAGCAGGCTATCTGACTTTCTCTAATTACCATGATACTGACATAAAGTCTGAGTCTTCAGATTAAGTATGTCTTCCATTTTTGTACTATGAAGCTATCAAGAGATGGAGAGTCAGCCACCTTCATTGGTATTTCTTTCCATTCATCTATTATCTCATTGTAAACACATGTCCCCCTGTTTCTAAACTGGACTGGTCTGGTTTCAGCCATGAGCTGTTCTTACAGCTAATTACCCAGCTTTTCCTGGTAATTATTTCATACTTCTTCCCCAATCATACACCGTTAAATCCATTAATTTAACTCCTCATTTTACTGATAACCAATAAAATGGTACACCTTTAATCTCTCTAGTATTAGAGAGTATAGAAGTATTTTACTGCTCCTGCCTGTACAAATCTCATGGTTGCATTCGCTTTTTTTTTTTTTTTTTTTTTTTTTTTTTTTTTTTTTTTTTT
>CM021767.1:107655466-107674569 GCA_011076525.1 Nettapus auritus | reverse complement strand
GCTTTTTTTTTTTTTTTTTTTTTTTTTTTTTTTTTTTTTTTCCACCAGGACATAATGATCTTATTGGACTTGCTATTTTTCATGATAACAAAGACAAGTTCTTCATACTTCATTATTTGATTCATAGCCTTCTGTTTGTCTGTACTGAATATTTTGTTTAAATTGGCCCAATTTCCTAATTGGTCCAGAAAATTTTGTCATAAATTATTACTCTGCCAGTCTATATGCCTGCCATCTGCTAACTTTATTGGTAGCAGGACTGGTCAGAAATTTTCCTGTTCAGCAATATTTTATCCAACAAATGCCAATTCATGGAGTGTACACTATTTATTTCTAAACATTATGGATTCAATGAACTTTAGCCATCAGGTTTGCCCTGAAACTGAGGACCTTTAAAATGACTGGATATAGACAAGTTAAATAAGTTAAATCACTATCCCAAATAATTGAGTAGTAAATGCTGTGTGTTTTGTTTTTGTTTTATTTTGTTTTCAAGTTTATTTACTTTTGAGATTTGAGATCTTTTTGGGACTGATTCAAAGTCCATTAAAGTCAGTTGGAATCTATGTATTGACTTAATTTGCCATTGGAAAGTTCTTTTTTTTTGGTCTAAATCTCAGTTTAATGTTTTCTCTTTATAGACATCTAGTGTTTCTTAGCTGAAAAATTCCTTGTAAATAACAGTAGATCGTCAACAAAATCCCACAGCTACATTTGAAAATATTCGGCTTAATTGTGTAGTGTTATAGAAGCTGGTGAACTTCTTTGTCTTATTACTAAGAAAACAAACAAACAAACAAACAAAAAAACTCTTTTCTTGTCCTTCTTTTTTGTAACTTCCCCCCTGACCCAAACAAACAAGTAGTGGTGAAGGAGTATGAAAGAAGGAATAGGGAAAGGATGTAAATGAAAGCAAGGAAGTAAATCCTGACTTCCACCTCTGTGCAGCCTTTCTTCTACAGATCATCTTGGAGAGTATCAAATTCACAGTGAGTGGGGGAGAAGTTAAAGGCACTGAACAGGTTAGACTTATTTTATCAGTGGGGATTACTAACAGTACAATATTACGTCCTTTTAAGGGGAGTGGTATAATATTCTTAATCCAAGTGACATCATTTTGGACACATCAAGTTGTCATTGGTAAGATGCAGGATAGGAAATTCTATCTTTAAATAATTAGAAGGGTTTTCTTAGAAGTTTAAATGTGACTACTAGGACAGATCATTTTCCTGTTTTAAATTTTCCTCAACCTCATTCTTTTGTATAATTATACTCTGATGTTTTCAATATTTCATCTTAGATATTCACATTTGACTGTTTGCTTTTACTTACTTCTAGCCAGTGAGAATGTTTTCAGCAACTGGTACAACACTATTAGTATTTTTAGAGAAATGTGTGATTCCTGTAGCAGAAGTATCCATATGTGTGATGAGCAACAGGAGAATTCTATGCTCAGAAGAAATCTAAGAGTCATTTTCTCCAAATGAGAAACTGCAAGGGAAGTGTGTCAAAATGAACAAAAGAAAATCATCTGCTATAAACAGTCATCACTCCCAAGGGAGAGTGAGGGTAAAGGACAAGGGTGATCATGTTCTACTGTTAAAAGAGCTCATGCTACTTATGAAAAGTCAACCTGCAAATCACAGCGGTTGCCACTTTTTATTAGCTCTGTTCAGATAAGGACTTATCCTCTCAAATGGTATGCACTACCAACTGGTTTGTAGTTCATAAGTTTCCTCATACAATGGTGAGTGTAAATCTAGACAGCTATGGTAGCTCTGCATTCTCACTGCAGTCATTTTCCAGTTTGACAGGCTACGAGGGAGCATATAAAGCAGCAAAGGAAATGCAAGACATCTGTAACAAAACCAGTGAACATGCTATTGATTTGTTTCCCTTGCTAGTGTGGTCCTGGCATTGGTCTCTTTCTCCAGAGAAATGAGTTAAAGAAACAAGTCCAGTAGAGAACATGGAATTTTACTTCCATTCATCTTCCTTATTTTGCAAGCACCACATTCTGCAAATCCCATGCCAGTAAAGCTCTTGGATCAGTCCTCAAATTCTTCTGGATCCTTAAGGGAGGAGATGTCAGAGCTGGCCAAGAATCTAAGTGGAAACTGATGACAGAAGCTGACATTAATCAGCTCCACAGTATGTTCTGCCCAGCAGGTTTCTTCCAATAAATCAAAGGGCTTAAGATCCAAAGGGCATTTAACCATTAGAGAGCAAGTGTTCACTGTGGTCTGTAGCAGCTAAATATGATGAATTTAATATTGATTTTCACATATAACCCCATTCATGTAGTGCGTTTGTGTGATTTTACATGAAAGTACACTGGAACAAATTCTCAGCTGGGGTAAGTCAGCAAAACTCCACTGATTTTACTACTTTATGTGAATTAAAGGTTTAATCCACTGTATATGAATAGAATAAAATTGTTCTAATTTTTTTTTTTCCTTTTCTTTCTCGCTTTTTTTTTTTTTTTTTTTTTTTTTTAACCTGACAGTGATGAGAAACAAAAACTGTGAAATTTGCAAGATTTCTGCCATTTTTGTGATAAGCTGTTTCCCCATGGTGAGCACAGAGAAGTCATTAAAATAGAATGTAGCACAGAGTGCTACACTTAAATCCAGATTTCTCTTGATTCATTGTGGAATATGAATCCACAGTTACTCACAGAGATGTCTAGTGGCTTCAGTTGGATTGCTTCAGTGAGTAACACTCACCAATGGTAAGAAAATCTTAGCAGTCCAAAAAGTCATTAGGTTATTATTATTATTATTATTATTATTATATGAGAGTTAATGTTAGGAAGGGATGAACAAAGTATTCTCTGGAAAGGGATGATAAAAAATGGACCCAGGAATAAGAGGTATGCTAATCTGGAGAAGGTTCCTAATGTTGCACTGGTTGGAAAATTCTCAGTTTACAGATATGGTTGATGCACATAAGGTGGTTAACTAGAGATCTCCCATTCATTATCCTGCAGTGAAATGCAAGGCCATACTCATTATTATTATTATTATTTTCAAAAATGTCTCAATGATTTAGATTTGTATCCATTGATTTCACCCAGCTACAGGTTTAAAAATATCTAACATATGTAAACACTAAGCCTGGGCATATGTTGTTTTACAATTTTTCCACACATAGATGTAATTCGTCAAAGCTTTTCAGTGACCTAGTTTGGGATTACACCTACCATAACTAAAAGCAGGTATCAAATATACCTCACTAGATTAAGTAACACAGTTCTCTGCAAACTGTATGTACAGTTTTAATAGGTCTTTAATGTGTATACCCTATAGACCAGGCACAAAAACAGATACAAAATGAGGTGACTGGCAAATTACAGAATTAAATTTAACTACATCATAATGGCATTATTTTATGCTCAATTACAAGGACAAATTTAGAAAGAAAAAAATGTGCAGTCCCCTTGTCTCAGACCTACTCCATATCTTCACAGATAGTTCCTATCATAGGAAATACTGGGTAACCAGGTGACTTTAGAACACAAAGTACTGCGTGTTAACAGACAGGCGTCTTTATAACTGAATATAATTTCACAGCAACATATAGTGTAAATGCTGATTAAATTTCACATAGTTTACCTGGGAAAGTCCCTGAATAGCGATTATTAATTTCAGTAATGGCACAGTATCAGGTTTTGATTAAAAAAAAAAAAAAAAAAAAAATTATGTCAACATGGCAAATCTAACACTACTAGTGTGGCATAGTGTATCTTCATATAAACAAAACATTGGAAGAAGAATGATGAATATAATAAACTTGTGAGGCAGATTTGTAAGGATGTTGAAGGATATTGCTACCCACCGCCTTCATCCTTAGTTCTCCGTAAGATGGGGCATAATCCAAGATATGTAAGGAAAGAGATGATACATTGTTATCCAGGGGGGCAGTTTCATCCATCCTTACTTAATCAGAAAAAAAAAAAAAAAAAAAAAAAAAAAAAAAAAAACTTTTCCAGTTAGGATCAGTCCTTTTTCAGAGTGGTATTTCTACCTTCAAGAGCTAGACACAATGTTCTCAGTATTTTTAACCAAAAGAAAACTAAGTTTACACCTAAACAGAAAAGGATATCCATGCTTGTGTGTCTGTATGTGTGGATAAGGTATGTTTTCCTTGAATAACTGAGATTTTTGGAGGGAGGAAAAAATGTCTTTTGTTTTATTTTTATTTTTTACCACATATGCTAATATTTTTGTGGTGGAAAAAAAAAATAATTGTCATCTGCTCTGGTTTGTCAAGAGGCTAGAATAAGAAAGATGTACTTTTGACTCAGACATTTGATTAGCTCTTCAACATAAACAGAGAATATTCTTGCCTACATGAGAAAGGAGAGGTTAACTCTGTTCATTTGTCTTAAAGAGTTCATCTCTCATTATCTGCTAAGATGGCAATGTGCAAACAGAAGACTGAGATTCTCACCATGCACCAGACCAGCTGACCACTTCTCTTCCATTTCTGGGAAGGAAGGGTTAAGAATAAACAAATCAGGTTATCATCTAGTATTTGAATCTTCATTTGAAACAGCATCTCTGATGTAGAACAGACTTGCCAGTGTCTTCCCCCTCCGTGACCTTGCATACAGTTGGGAATTTTTCCTTTAAGTTTTGATAGAAGTCATGGAAGCAGATGGCTTGGGACAGCATCTGCAGGTGGTTATACCAGTTAGCTCAGAAGTGAAAGGAACTAGCTGTTCTCATAACTGATCGGCAGATGGAACTGGATAGAGATTCTTGGAAGGAAATGGCTTAAAAATTTGGGTTCTTTTTTTGCCTTATTCTCTTAATTTAAACCTTTTCAAACTCAGAGTAAAAGAAGCTAGCTAAATGGATTTTTGTTAGAGTTTCTGAACAATGTGTTTGACAAGGAAATAGCTGGTGAAAAGTGGAGCCAGTTACAACATTGTGGTGTGTACAAGAACACAAAGTCCATATTCACTCCAGAATTGCATGCTTAACTTAGGAATGAATGCACCTATTGGGAACTGGAAGGCTTTTCTTCTTGTTTTTACTTGTTTGTTATTTTGCTTTTGCTCCACTTCATATATTAGTAAATAGGAGTGCCAGAGGTGCAGTGAGTTGCAAGGGAATGACCAAGGAGAATGCTGGCATGCCACCCAGGAACACTGTCACACAAGGCAACAGATCCACTCCAGATTCAAGCATCTTTCCAGTGCACCTACGTTTAAATCATTGCCATCTTAGGTGCCATATCTAATCAACTGAGGGTGATGGCTATCTCATGGCAGCAGCTCATTCACAGCACTCCTTGTATCTGAGGATTAAGAGTTTATTTTACTGACAATCTGTGAAGCTAGAATGACCACACAGATTCCTTGGGTGGCTGGGACAAATCCAGGCATTGGTCCTTTTCAATCAGAATAACTAAAGTATGAGAACAGCTTTCTGGTCTGTAGCATAACAATATGGTGGCTCTCTGTAAAACTTTGAGCTCTCAGCTACATTTTATTGCTTTCGTTATGAATGATTTATTGCTATATATTACATGATTGTATACCTGGGATGGTCCAGAAGGTTATTTAGTTTCTTATGAAGCATATGGAATGCATTACATTGAACAAAAGCTGGCACTAGAATTTGTTCTGTGCAATCCTGAAGCCAATTTACATGTTAAACTGGAGGCTTCTGAAGGCAGAGGACACGGACACAGAGGCTACCTTCAGTCCATATATAGGCATCCATGCTATCACCTATTCTGCCTATTCATTTAATCAAATCATTCTCTTCTGCCCATTCACACCTTCCATGCTATTTTGTTGTATCCATTTTTATCTGTTTGCCTCAAAGTACTTACCTGTTTTAGGAGAAAAGAAAGATTATGTGGGGGATGAGCATGAGATGTGAGAAAATGAGGCTCAGTTATCTGCAATAACAAAGGCTCTTGCATGATTTTGCTCAAGTTAATTAAGCTGTCTGTGTCTTAAACTCCACCTGTTAAATTGAGGATATAGTTGTCTTCAGCCTTTCAGAAATGTTGTGAGGCATTTGAAATTGAGAAGTGTTGTAATACTCAGTGAGACTTAAAACTTAGACATGATGAACAAAGGAATATAGGAACCTTAGAAGGCAGTTTAGATAGGATTTAGGTGCCCAAATCAGAGTGTGATTGATAAAAATATCCATGGGTTAGTGTAGGTCAATAAGGCTTTTTTGTTTTACCAGTAGTTACTCAGAGACCTGTATTTCTACCACTGGTATACTCAGAGTTATTGCTGTCCTACTTAAAACCATCTGGAATTCAAATATTAGGCCAAGTACCCAGAAAAGTGAAAGCTTACCACAAAATGACAACACAATGCAAGGCACAGCAAAACTATCCACAAATTTAGCTGCTGGAGTCAGGTTTTGTATCCTACTTTGGGGTTAGTTCATGCACAGAGGAAAAACAGGAAGTCCTGATTTAATATCATTGTCATGGTTTTGGGGCTTAACCATCTGTCTCCTACATGCCATGAATGTCTGAACTACAGAGCCATAAGAGATACTGAGGTATGCATTGCCTTTTTTTTTTTTTTTTCCCAGAAGTTGTACCACTACAAATTAAATAACCCAAAGGGTTCTTGGGGAAAATAGAAAACACAAACAAAGAAAATAGTAACCCAGCCCCCCGCCCCCGCTCCCGTGGGGCGGCGCCGGGCGGGGGGGGGAGGGGGGGGGGAGGAGTCTTGGTTTTGGTACATTTTATTATGAAAGTTTTCTACTTAGACCTAAAAATGGGAGCTTGTAACACTACTATCAGAGATACAGTTAAAGACAGCGTTATTTCTGCAGTTCTACTGAGCCTGGCATTTTCATCTGTAATAGTATGAAAAAAAAGGCACCATATCTTCATACAGATTCTCATTTATTCCCCTCTAAGGAGAAAAGAAAGTTGATTTTAATCTTTCAGTCCAGTTCTTTTTCTTTCCAAGTTGGTTCTTTTCTAAGTGGGTTTCCCTGGTGGTTTCAACCAGCTATATTTAACAATATCAAAAGAACAAGGCACTTAGGCAGGCTTTTACAGAATGCTTACTGCAAAATCTGTTAGTTAAGAGAAGAGGCAATATTTTAGACAAACCTCCCTTTGCACTGTTTCTTACTCTCTGCACTTGTATAGCCTACTCCTAGGTGAATGAAGGTAATGAACATCAAACAAACCTAAAATCACTAAGAACAAATATATGCTTCAGAATGCCTGATGAAGGAGAGGTCTGCCTAGGTGCCCTAACATTAGGCAAATAAAATGTCTCCATGGATGTTTTCAAAGTAGCCCTTTTCTTTCCCCTATCTACCTGAAGACCTACTTCAGACACTTTACCAGTCTGATATGTTATATAACTATTATTTAAAAGGACACATTACCACTACCATCGTATAAGCTCCTAGGGTGAAAAGAAATTTCTCACCAGCTGCTTTGAATAGGCAAGAAAAAAATGTATATATCCTACCCATATATCCAGGGCAAATGTGGCATCAATGCAAGTGTTTACTGCTTTTATACTCCGTGGAATACTGAAGACATTCCTATGTAGCTGATTTATATGACCTGAGACCTATGGGAGACCCTTCTATAAAGACAGTTGAATGGCCAGACTGACTCAGGTGGCATCAGATCATGCACAGAACAACTAAATTCAGCTCTTTGTCAAGAGGTAGCATGAGACACTGAGGTTTTCTGACTCATTTTGGGGAAAGAGAAAATTCCACTCTATTTTGGAGAACAGAATGTGCTTACAAATACTAGACCAACTCAGAGGTGATGGGGCATTTGCTAAGAATGTTGCCTTGGTCAAAGGCTGGTCATTAGTGTTTTGAGCACTGCCAGTGCAGTTAGACTAGGCAGCTAGAAAACAGAACTAATGAAATAACCGATAGCATTCCCCTCTGCTCTGTTCTGACTGTGAGAAAGAACAAGTTGTCATCTAAGCTGGTAGGCTGAATTTCATCATAATCAACTAATATTTCTCTTTTACACCATAGGTCCCTTTCTGCAGCTAAGAAATTAGCTTCAAATTTACAAGGCACTTATTTCTAACCTTGATTAAAATAAGTTTAGCATGAAATTCTTGTAACACAACAGTATTTTTCTAAATAAAGCATCTATACATTCCAAATTAAGGGTCACAATGAAAGTATATTCAGTTGGCTTTAAATTGAGTGTTAATAGCAGGCTGACATCTAAAATACAGATTTAACATAAATGTCTTCTGCTCGAAGTTCAGTCAGCTTATACTGCTGTCCTGCCTTGCACATCTTTGTTGGCAAGTATTTGTTAAATTTCTCTCATTCTTCAAGTCATAATGGTACTGTCCTTCTTCCAGCAAATGTCAGTAAATGCTTTCACTGTATCTATGACTGTTTAAACATCCTTCCAATCAAATCAAAATCATTCCCAAGTCAGTCTAATTTTCCCTGGCTTTCCTGGAGAGGTGGAAAGGTGAAAGCCCAGCAGGATGCAAGAATTCAGGAAGATCAGGCTGAAGAGCATATCTAAGAAACTGGAAAAACAGTAGGAGCAGGGATGTATAAACTTTAATTCACTGAAGATAAAATGGGAAAATAAACACCTTAATATTTATTTATATATTAATGGAACAACAACAGCAACAAAATAGTGTGAGCTATTAGAAACCAAGGGACTAGTATGACAACAAATGCATGTAAACAAGGAAAAGGAAATGATGGGGGGTTGGAACTATATTATCTTTAAGGACCCTTCCAACCAGAGCCATTCTATGATGAAACAGCTTGATGGTCTTAATATACAAGGTGCCTGACAGGTACGTAGAAAAAAGTGTTTTCTCTTGGAAGTCGTGTGGTCAGTAAGATCATTTTATGGATGCTTGCAGAGAGCTAACATAGCAAAGGTGTTGTTGGCAAAGGGACAGTTTGTATTATGCAGTATAATAGCACCATGCTTTTTATGATAGTGGATAAAATGGAGTTGTACTACTCTTCAAATATTTCTTTGAAATTTGTTGTTAGTGCAAACCTTTCAAATGTCATCATAACCTCTCATGTTCTTCATGACTTCAACATTCACTTTATCATATTCTGCTATTTCACAAAGGTGCCATGCAATCTGGGGAACACTAGGAGAAGGAAGGTGAATATCAATGTGATGTCAGTGGTGTGGTTAAGAAAAACAAAAAGCCATTTAACACACCAAATATCTAAGCTGCATTCTCAGCTTTGGATGGACTTTAGCCACCGTGGTTTACGCCAGATTTATTTTACTATGGTCTGGATACAAAAATTGAGGGAAAGTAGGGCATTTCCACAACTCAAACACAAAGCTTAAAGTGAAACTTGGAGCGTGTGAACCTTTGCAGCTTGAAACCAAAGAAAATGTTTGCGTGAACCCTTGCTAAGCAAACCTGCTGTGTTTCAGAGAAGCTCTAATAAAAACCACACTGCCATGAATTACTGAATATTCCATACTTTGACTTGGTAAATTTATGTAAGTTCCATGACAGTCCATTTAAAGAGTTCATTTTTCACTGAGCTCTGAGCCAAATCATGAATTTGTTGATGAGTTTTGCTAAATACTTACCCACCCTATTCCTACTAAAGTTAGAGGGTGATTTGACTGAATAGGGAAAAAACAAAAACTGAGCCAGGGTTCGGCCTTTGGTACAGTAGCATGAATTTATACAGTTTATTTTTTAAGAGCTTGAATAAATCTATCTTCGCTAATGCACATTAAAAACAAACAAGTTAAGGAAAACTGTGTTCTAAAATTGGTGAAAGACCAAATTCAGACTGTTTTTCCATCTTTCTCTCAGTCATGTTTGTACACATCATGAAAAGGTCTTTAATGACATAGTTAATGCTATATATACATATATATTTCTTTTTTTCTCTAGAAATGTCTTCATCAGTGTCAGGTCTTGTTTGGGCTCAAGCAAGTGCCATGTAATAAATTAAGGTATTTTCTGCTGGGCACTCTCTGCATTTTTTTAGACATTGAAATTTGTGTAGTGAATAGGATAAGTTTTCATACACAGTGAATTTGTTAAAGCAAACAAGAATTTTCTTCCAGGGCTAGGCTTTCCCCTATCTCTGTTCATTGTTTGTTTCTCATAGCAGATCAGTATCTGATCTGATCTGATCTGATCAGTATCTGATCACATCATGACATCCATACTGCTGGACTGAAATTGAGGCCATGAGCCTGGTTCTACCTCGACTCCATGAAAGGACAAACTGGATGCATATCATCTCTCCCACCAAGACCAACTCAGCTGAGACCAAGCCCAAGGCTAACAACACATTGTAGTATTTACCTACCTAACCAAATTGCTTCTTCCTTGCTCTGTTTCCAGGTCCAGCAAAACCCAGGTTTCTCCTATATTAAATTCTTTGCAGTCTCAAGCTGAGCTCACTTTTTCTGGTCTACATCCTCCACTCTGCCTTCCCACACCTTCCCTTAATATTTAATTTCTCCCTACCACATTCCTGGCTCTTAGTTCCATTCCCAATTCCATTATCACATTTCAGTCTGTTTTCTGTGTCAGTTCCAGTCACAGTTCCTACCAACTCTTCCCAATTTTCCCAGTACTTTTTTTTTTTTTTTTTTTTTCCCATACCCAGCTTCCATTTCCTTGAAGAAGAACCTGATAAGTGCAAGCTGAAATGCTCAAACATGCTTGGTAATTATAGATTCTCTGGAGGTCCTAGGAGCTAAAATTAAAGATGCTGCTACTGAGAATTGTGAACTGGTTTTGTTGTTATTTTTTATTTTTTATTTTTCCCAAGAGCTCATCATTTAGGAAAATGTGGGTTGATACTCCAGAGGTCAAGAAGCATGGCAGAAGTGCACAGACTATGCCTCTACTGGTTCTGCCCTCTATATATAAAAAACAAGGAGGCTAGTGTTGCTTAAACAAAACAATGAACAGAAGTTATTAACATCAAAAATATATATATTTTTCCCCCTAACTCACACTGCAAAGAGCCTGAACTGATTTGATTGACAGCTACCAAAAAGTAGCCTGAGGCAGGTACAGTCATGGAAGATTTCAGTCCAAATGGTTAATGTTCTGGCAAAGTCATAAGCAGCTGAGAACTGTATTGTATGATGGCATATATCAGACAACCTGAATAATATGGAGTGCTACCAGCCAGACCTATAATTAGAACTGGGCAGGAATCAGTTTTCCCATAGCCTCCAACATTTTTTTTCAGTTGTGCATTGGCACAGACCCAACAGCTTTTGACATTTTCATGGAGAAAGAGAGAACAAACTCATTCCTATTTACACAGTGAACAGAGAATTCACCTACTCCCTCCATTTCCTGGAGATGAGCCCCAACTGTCTTTTAATGAATTTCCACTTTTTATTTTATTTTTATTTTTATTTTATTTTATTTTATTTTATTTTATTTTATTTTTTTTTCTCCTAGCATAGCTGCTTCATTTGTATATTTATTACTGATTGACCCAGGGAAAGCCTCTAAAGCGCAATACACAAAAACAATCTGGTGTCTCATTCTCATGAAACTCTATGTTTAAATGCTTTTATGTTTCCAGACCTTAATCTCTAGTCCAGCAGTCAGGGGACTCCCCTGGACTGTTATAAGTCCATTTGAGTCCAGCTGATCATGAAATAAATGAGTTCCCAAGTTTCCCTTCTCACTCAGAAGTGGGGCTTGGTTTTGTTGTGGATTTTTTTTTTATTATTATTTTTATTTTTTTAATATATATATATATATATTTTAATTTTCATGTGGTTTAACCAGAAATTTTATCCCTGACATAAGGAATCTTTTCTAAGCATTTTTGGCCAAACCTGAAAGTTCAGCTTCTGAAAGATCAACACTGTTCCAAAAGAATTTGTGAAATAATTTCTAGAAGCCATCGGAAAACAAGAAACAGCCTTCTGAAATCTGTCCGTATAGTGCCAGGGACATTACAGGGACAGTACAGGGACATGACAACTGTCATACCTGTGTTAGTACCACACATACATTACTGACTCAATAGAGGTCATTCTGCTGCTTTTTGTTGTTGTATCTGATTGAGCTTTAGGAGGTTTTAGGAGGCTTTTTGGATATTACAGCTGCATGCCTGAATTCCTGGTGATGAAGCAGCCATGCAGATAGTAACTCCTCAACAGTAATATATACTACCAACCACAGTGCTTCTATTCCCTGTTGGTTTAGTGTCCTGTTTCACCCTAAAAGTTTCAGGTAAATAATAGCACTAGTGTCCAACATACAGCTATTATTTCTGCTTCTTATATACCCTTATTGCAAAGTTAGCAATAAAACCAAAGACATTATTCTTGACCATCTAGTAGAAGAAAACATGCACGGAAATAAGAAAGTCAGCATTGTACAGAAAGTGTGAGAAAAAACAATGAGCATGTTAGTGGTCCAACATGTAATAAAACCTTCTCCCCAGAGGAAACTAAGCAAAGAATCACATTATTAACTGGACAAGCTTAGTAATGCTGAGTCTTTTCAGAAGCAGTGATGATCATTTTGTTTTTCTCTGGTTGCTTAAATACATAGTGTAGTATGTTATATGATTTCTGTAACACCAGTGAAAGCTTGAGGCCTCTGACAGCTTCAGTTTAGAGAGTGCATTGCTGACATCTGGTGGAAATGCTGTTTAAAAACTGAAAAGCTTTCTAAAATGCTTTATTGTCACAATATTTCACGTTGTATGAAGGTATTTAGCAGACTCTGGAAGTTTAGAACTGTAGCAATGTGGAAGATAGGAATATAGACTTTATAAAATAAAATAAAAAATAAAAAAATAATAATAATAAAAAAAGAGCCTCTTCTGGTGTTTTTTAGTCTAGCATTCAGGGCACACATTTTCTTTCTTTTTTTTTTTTTTTTTTTTTTTCACCATTTTTTCAGAGGTCTGAAGGTTCAAACAATTCAAATAGCTCTACAGTTACATCTAAAATGTTTATGGACAGCTTTACAAAGATTTTCAATAAGAATGTAAACAAACAATTTGATAATAAAAATATTCCTTTAAATGAACTTGTGCAAAGGCATAACTTATCCTGGGGAAAAAAAAAAAAAAAAAAAAAAAAAAAAAAAGGTAAAAAAAAGGTAAAAAAATAAAGTAAACTAACAAAAAGCCTATTTATGTTTCAATTTAATTTGTTTACTTTGGGGAAGGGTTACAAGTTTCTATTTTTCTATAATTTTAAAGTGTTTTCTATTCCACCATCATGCAAATAACAGCTAATAATAAAATATGTTCTGTTCCCACACCAAAACTTTAAAAATAATAGACATATTATCTCAGACTTTCATGTTTCTTGCCGACAGACTAAAAACCTGAAAACTGAAAAGCTTTCTGGTTCCATAACTTATTTTATGAAAAACTATTTGAACAATTATTTTATATTTGCAAATTTCAAAGTTGTCATGAAAACAGAGAATTTTGAGGCATCTCTGATAAGACAGTTCCTAAAATATTCAAATTATGTAGAGTTTAAAATCTTATAATAAAAATATGAAATATTTCATTTATGCAGATGTATTTGTTAAAATCCCTACATTCATGGAATCATAGAATCATTAAGGTTGGAGATCTCCAAAATTATTTGGTCCAACCATCCCCCTACCACCAATGCCACCCATTAAACCATGCCCCCAAGCACCACGTCCAAACTTTCCTTAAGCACCCCCAGGGATGGTGATGCCACCACTTCCCTGGGTAACCCGTTCCAATGCCTAATGACTAACATTATATATTCTGCCTCAGAAGTAGGGCATAGAAAAATGTTTATCCCCTGCAATTTGTTCTGTGTTGTAAGGAATTAGAATTATATCCCATACTAAGGAAGCTAGCCTCAGTACTCATGTTGTTTATAGCAATATTTAATATAAACTGATTGTCTGCCAGATTCATGAGCTAGTTGGAATTGTGCTAGAATTACAGAAGTTGTGAAATATTTAAAAAATTAGATTTTGACTGTTATTTAATGGTAAAAGAAAACAATACAATCAGCATGGGAACGCAACAGTTTTCAGCAATGACACTGCTGTGTTTCACAATGTGGGTAATGATAGATGTTAGCAGGAAGCCTTGCACACAGCAGGGCAGGATGCTGACAGAGAACAAAAGCAGAATTTGCTGCCAGGAAGAAGGAGGCAGCAGGTGGACAAATCTCTGTACAACAGTCCCTGGCAGCCTAGGACCCAGCTATGAGTGCTCTTCCTCAGCAGAAGGGTAGTCTGCCATGCATTGCTATTTTTCTGGGCTGAATAAAAGCACAAGAGAATGGGTGAGCTGAATTTTGCACTGCAAAAATTGAACTGGAATGAATTTCTCTCTGGTGCAGCCCTTCTGGAGCCAATTGAGTTCTGCTAGGAGAGAATCTGGATAAAAGAGTTTGGAGGGAAGGTTAAACATTCTTCTTTTATTATCCTACTCTGTACCATTACAGGGTCCTTTTGCTTGGCTAGCACAAAGCCATTTCTAATGCTAAAATAATTAGAAGACTAGTATATTTGCTGTTCCAATATGAATAGTTCATGACATATGTCTCTGTGGAAACCTTTTGTACATGTTAGACAGTGTCTGTCAGCCATATTTTTCTCTAATTCTCTGTGCTATTTTTAATATCATTTTAGCCTTTTTATGTACGCTCACCCTCTGCCCCTGCCAAAATGGTATATTACAGGTTACACGGTTAGCAATACCTAGAGCTGAGGTTGCCAGGAGTCTTCTACAATATAATACTATTTCCAGTTTCTTACAGCTTTTCTGAACTTTAACGGTATGGGTATAAAATATCTCATGCCTCTCTCAAACTAGATTTTAATTCTGACTATCTTGGCACAAATGGCTTAGTCTTTTTCTTTGGTTAGTTGGATTTTGTTTTGGGTTGATTGTCTTTTTTATTTTTTTTTTTTTTTTTTTTGGTAAGGATAGAGTTAGATAAAAGATATTTGCCAGTTCTCAAAATATTCCTCAAATCATATCTCTAAGAAATTGCACTGCACATCTAATTCCCACAACTTAGTGTAGACCGAAATTGTGCATTTTTTTTCCATAAAAGTTGCTCAAGAAATCTTTCTCTTGCCACTCACTCAGCTAAAAGCCTTGCTCTGCTCCCAGCACTGTGCACCTCAGTTAATAAAAGAATTCTCTCTCTGGGCTGTGACAATCTTGCTGTTCAGAAGGTTTCTGAAAATGCCAGTTACTCGTTGCTTGTTTATCTCTCTTTACATGCTGTAATTCAGGTTTTTTTTTTTTTTTTTTTTTTTTTTTTTTTTAGTTACATCAATTTTTATTTTGAAAGTCCTTGCTGGCTTGTCTTTCCATTCACTCCCAGGAAGATTTTAGAGTCATTTGATTGTTGCTTGTGCCTATTATGCCTGAGATATTCTTAAACAAACCACTTCAGATAATTTTCTGTGTTGTCTAGTGCTCCCTGGGATTGCTCCCATGAAGTCTTTTCTTTAATCTTCTGCAAATTTGTCCTAAGCTTTGTTTTCCATGGGACAACATCAACAAGCCGAATAAAGCAAAGCAAACATTGTCTGCTCTGGACAGCTCTATGGTTGTGCTGAGGCTGCTGCAGATGATGCAATCAAATATTCTCCCATCTCTATTGCTCCTAATTGTCTGATCTATACATGGAGAATGAAATGCTAGTAATTTTGTGTGTGCATGTGAGTATTTTATGTGCAGCAAAATTATTCTCATTGATCTGAAATTTCAGAAACCAGTTCATTAACCAAGCCAAAGTTAATGACCAGTATGGACAGAATGAAAAACTTCAAAAATCTTAAAACAATTAATTTGCTAGTTCCTGAAGTAATTGAAATGCATTTTACAAAATGGAGGAGGCTAAGATTGTAGAGCATGAACCCACACACTGAAAATTAGAAGATCATAACACCTCAGATATGACAACCTAGATTCAAATTTCTTCCTCAATTGATTAGAAGCACTTTTTCTTTCCCTTATACAGTCTTGTTGTTCATGTGTGTGACCAGTACCCTGAGTTACAGAATGTGACTTCTTTCAGAGTTAATGCCATCCCAAACAGGACAACTTCAGGGTGAAAGGCTGAAAGAGAATCTCCTCCTCTGATAAGTATAGTTCAGGAGCTAGGGAAATCAGGCCATTTCTACTAATTAAGGGAAGAAGGAGATTCTGTACTTGCAATAAGAATGGTTTCAGAAAACCTTCAGATATAATGAAGTTTATTGTAAAATTATGAGAATCTATAAAATCCACATAATCTCATATTTCTGATAGAATAATTCCACATTTTATAAATAAATTACAGTGCTGGAAGTGCTATCTCCTCCAAATATGCCTAAGTAAAGCAGAATAGAACCTGTTGGTGAAAAGCAGTAGCTTACACTGATACATAGGAATGAAAAATATTTTTTGTTGGAATTGTGCCCTTACAGGGACATGGGATTAGGAAAAGGCAGAAAATCTGATGAAAATCAGCTCCATTCTGAATTCTTTTCAGACATGGCAAACTTAAAGCTCATAATATAGCTCCATAAAATGCATTTGCATTAATAAATGAGCATCCAAAAGACTTACCTTGTTTG
The DNA here is from genome assembly GCA_011076525.1 of Nettapus auritus. NCBI lineage: Eukaryota > Metazoa > Chordata > Aves > Anseriformes > Anatidae > Nettapus > Nettapus auritus. Next base: position 107,657,993 of record CM021767.1, on the reverse strand, counting down.
TTGCTGTTTTTAAGTCACTAAAGCAAATATCCCTGGAGTCACCTGCAAGTTTGTGTCATTTCCTTTTACAGCTTTATAGAAAATTATACAAATGAATACAGTGCTACTTTAAGAATATTCAGCATAAGATATGTACAGAAAGGGGCTACAGTCAAATATCCATTGACAAAAAAAAAAAAAAAAAAAAAAATCAACTGCATGCCACCACATCTCAATACAAAACAAACAAGAAAACAACTTTTCCAGGGAAAATGTGTTTAATAGAAATGTCTTTTGCCACATACCAGACTACAATCTGGGAAGGAGAAATGAAAGAAAAAAGATAAAAAAGAAGATATATATGTATGTATATATAGAAATATATATACATATCACAATTTTCAATTGTTTTGATGAAGTAAATACCTTTTGTTTTGTTTTGTTTTTTTTGTCACAGTCATATAGTGCACAGAACTGTTGAAACTCTCTATTACAAAAGGTCATATAATGTCTTCATGGTGCCATTGTGAATGGCAGCTATGGGTAATAATTTCAAGGTACAATACTATTCCTCTTCTCTCTGTTGCATTCCTACTTTTTTGGAAAATACAAAAACATGATAGCTGTCTCTTCCAATTCATAGTCTACTTCCTGTTTAGAGAAATTCCGACACAATGTATGAAATATGTGAATCATGGCAGCACCAATGAGAAAATTACTGACCTTTCTCTCCTGGCTATCATAGTTTACAATATTTTTAGTAAATAAATTGAGCACCGGTGGTGAAAGAGAAAGCTGTAGAAATAGAATGCTTTACATATAAAGCACAGATAAGGGGAAATTCTACTAACAATTCTCCATGTGTATATAAAAACAACAACAAAAAAGCAAGAATGAAACCATTGCAACATAGATTCACAGCTCTTACAAAACGGAGTTGGAGTTAAAATCATATCATATTAGTATAATATTTTATAAGTCAGTGTGTCGATTCAGTTCAGCACAGTTAATAAAGAGGAAATAGATAACATGATAAAAAGATGTATATAGTCTTGATGTAGAAGTGAAAAGGCTAAGTTTGTTTGTACAGCTCCTTTTAATTTAAAAAACTCTATGTTGTGCCAATCATCAAATCAGTGATACCACAGCAGTAACCATTAAAAAGCTTGTAATTGAGAAACATCAAAAGAGATTATCTAAAGCCAAGCAACTTTTGCAGACAAAAGTCTTATTCTTGTTGCAGTGACAAGTTAAATACCACTCAGATCAGAGACAAATAGAAAACATAAGATTTCCAGGCTGTTGGAAAAAATTAGATCCTAAGTATGACAATGAATGGTATTAGGAAACATTATAGGTGGCATTGTTGGAACAGCTGCGGAAACTGGAGGAAGCAGATGATTGATAAATCAAGGTTATCAGAAATGAAGAAGAGGGCTTGATATAATGAATGACGTAGAAAGAAAAGCTAACCTGCAGAGCAACATAAATCATTAAATAAGAGAAATAAGGGTTGAAAGATATGAGAGCAGTCAAGCAAGATTTGGAGACAGATTAGAAAAACAAAACAAAACAAAACAAAACTAACATAGGGGTAAAAGAACTCAAAAGGTAGAGGCGGAAAACAAGTTTTAGCAAAAATGAATAAAAAGTCAAGCTAATTTCCATGGAAGCAGAAAATAGAGCAAGGCCAGCTATGTTGCCTTTTCCAGAAGCAACATGTACATTCCTGCTGAGGATACCATCCAGGAAAGACCTTGTCCCAGAAAAACTGAAAGGTTTTAAATAACATCAGCTGACTGATGAGAATTTGATATTTATGTGCCATATTGCCTCAGAGAGGACTTTCCTTCTTTCTGATCATGCTCATTTTCTGGAGGGTGTCACAGGGGAGCTTTCAGTTTACATAGGCTGTTTGGGAGGAAATCTGAGTCCTGGACAGTATTTTCTACTCTTAATTGAGGAGATGTCCAAAGACATATCTGAAATACACTACCAGAAGATACTACCAGAAAAGCAATTTAACGTTCCTTTATGTTAGAAGAAGAACTAAAGTTAAGATCTGTTCCAATTATTCATTAGGATTAAAATGTTATTTGCATATTTGATACCTAGGAAAATAAACTTATGTCAGCATTTTAGATCATCTGTCCTTCCTATAGCTCCCCATTTCATTCTGTTTCTTTTGAAATTATTTTCATAAGTTATAAGTCTGATGTAGAAGTGTGATGCCTCTAGGATTTCCATGTTATCTTTGATTTGAGACCAGAACTGGTTATTTGCAAACCCTTAAGTAGGTTACAGATAGCTTCAGTAAATCAAGGCTTTTCAGCCATAATATTTCAGCCATAATATTCACTTTCTGAATCTATTCTAACCAGTAGACGGACTTTTTAAAGGTTGTTCATAAGGTGGTAGCTCCTTTCAGAAAATTAAACAAACAAACAAAAAAGCAAACAAAACAAAACAAAACAAAAAAAAAGAGAAGAGAAAGAAGAAGGAGAAGAAGAAGAAGAAGAAGAAGAAGAAGAAGAAGAAGAAGAAGAAG
>CM021767.1:107632854-107655456 GCA_011076525.1 Nettapus auritus | reverse complement strand
AGAAGAAGAAGAAGAAGAAGAAGAAGAAGAAGAAGAAGAAGAAGAAGAAGAAGAAGAAGATGAAAAGGAAAGAAGGAGAAGGAGAAGGAGGAGGAGGAGGAGGAGAAGGTGGAGGAGAAGGAGAAGGAGGAGGAGGAGGAGGAGAACGAGAACGAGAACGAGAAAGGGAAGAGAGAGATTAAAGAGAGAAAGAGGGAATACTTAGAAGCTCAGGTCCTGAATAGTCTATATATGTTGATTTTTCTCTGTTCCTTCCAAGTCCCATAATCCTGAAAGAAAATTAGGACAGTTTTGGATTTTCAGTGTTCTGTCTACAGGATGCAGTGACTAATTGGTACATTTGTTTCAACATAATTTCAGGTGATAGGCTAGATATGTAGATGTGGTGTAGATTCCTTATCAAAAGAAGTCTTTAAATTTACATTCATTTCCGTATCCTGGGTCAACCACACTTAATAGTATAGAAACAGCTAATTTGGGGAAATACAGTGTCTGTCCTGCAGGAGATTTTTTTTCTTCTAGTACACACACACTGCTGTTCCACAGCAGTTTAAAAGCAAATGCAAATCAACCACAGAAAAGACTAACCTACAGTATTTACCCCCCAAATTAGTCATTAGCTGACTAAAAACTCTTGCAAGCATTAATATTTTCTTTTAGTTTTTGATTTTCCAGAATTCTGGAATTCTGGAAAGCCATTTCTCTCTCCACATACTTGCAAGCCAATTCATGCATTGTTCTGCAAGCTATTGCAAACATCATGTTACCATGACATATAGTACTCTACCAGAATGATTTATAAATTACTACAAGGTCCTGATTCTGCATGGGAATATGTAATCAAGGGATTGTGTGTGAAACATGAGTGTGAAAGTCCACAAACATGGGGGTGCTTCATTTTTCAGAACCCAGTACATGTTATTAGGTCAAAGCTAGTGTCCAGTTTTTATTTCTGAAGAAGGTATCACAGTTAATTGAGAAGTTACAGTTGATGTAAATTGACTTTCACCAAGATCTTAGCTGCATCAGTATAAATAACATTGCTACTGGTAGGAAATATGACGAGACAGTGCAAGCAACATAAAAATAATTAAGACTAGATCTAATGTTGTATTTATAAACATATTTATTTTATAGAAGAATTTGAGGGCATATTAGTCCTGTTTCTCTTACAGAGGTAATAATGTTTCAGGATGAAGGTTTGCTTCTTTCTCATTAATTACTTAATAGTTCCTTTAACAGACGATGCACTCTCCATACCCAGTGTATCAAACATGCTGATTCCTGCTAACCCAAGGGAACAATACAAGTAAAAAGGACTTGTAGTATTAGGTAGATGGTTGGACTTTGTGATCTCAAAGATCTTTTCTGAGTTAAATGATTCTATGATTCTTAACTCCTGTATCCTTTTTTTTTTTTTTTTTTTTTGTATCTCTGTCAGATCTTCAACATTTTGAATCTCAAAACATTATGATTTCCATTTCTAAAGTATATATGATCTTTTAAATATGAAATACTTCAACAAAATGTGTATAAGGCAAAATCTTGGAATTATAAATTATGAATGAAATATTTGGCAAGCTTTCTCTTTTTTGTTTTAGTAAGATTCTACATGAGGAAGTGATCTTTATTTCTGTGAAGTTGTATGTTAGTCACAAATGAAATAGTTTATAGAAAGGTGTCCAGTTTTTAAGAAAACTCTCTGAGCATTTCCATTGTTCATAACCTATTTCTCGTTCATTGCATCTCAGAGACTGTCAGGCATGTTTTGGCTCATAGTGTGATGTATGTCAAAACCTAAGTTCATGCACTCAAAAAACAAATTTCAGATAACTGAACAAGATGAAATTTAAACAAATTGATGCTTTCTGAAAAATACATCTATTCTGCTCAATCCAAAGACAAAACATTACTTCAGTGTTTTTCACTGAGTTTTACTCTGGAGTGTTAGATTAAAAAAAAAAAAGGGGGGGGGGGGTTGTTTTGCAAAAATACTTTTGTCAGAGTTCACGTGCTATAAACTACATGGCCATTCTGCCTAAACTGATTTGAGAAGTTTCCATTTTGCATTGTAGTACTCAAGTTTGTGCTGTCTTTCTACTAGGCAAACAGGGGATCTGAAATTGTCATCCTACTTCCTGCTTCAGCAGCTGTGAGTGCTGAGCAGACCGGACAGATTAGCCTATCCTGTAAAATACGTAGATCTCAGGTCGCTGATATGGGCACTAATATTTGGCTGACAATACTCTTAAATTATTGGGATGGAGTCTAACATGGTTCTGGTTATGGAAATCATCAGAATACAAAAAGTTTTTAATTCAGGAGTTTGCAGAAGCACAGAGGTACCCAACAGAGCATCTGGGTGTGGCCACCATGTTCTGGAGACAAAAAGATTTTCACAAGTATGGACATGGTCAGACTGTGCCTACTGGGTCAGACAAAGAGCAGATCACAGCAGTCTCTACAAGCATAGCTATAGTCATAAATATCAGTGCCCAGATAAGTAATAAATGCTTCTTTAATCAAAAGAACAAAACAAAACAAAACAAAAACAGTAGGGCCAATACCCTTGAATTTGTAGCCCACCTCCTAACCAGATAGCAACAAAATCAATTCAAGATGCAGCAAATTTAAATTTGCTGTTGATAGGTATCAAAGATATCAGAGATGAACTTATCTTTTTCATAGAAAATGGCACAGGATTTGGATTACTGCAGTGTGATTATTTTAAATTAAATGGAAATTTAAACAATAAATATTAACATTCTTAATTTCCATAGGGCAAATTTTGATAAACAGCAGAAGCTAGGCAGTTAACTCAGCTGGACCTGAATGTGATACTTGAGTATAGAAGAAACCTTAATTCAAGAATGCAAAATTTATTGTGAATCTCAGCCTCAGAGAAGAAAAAACAAACAAACAAACAAAAAACTTGCAGGAAGTGATTCTAGATCTGACCAGATGAATAAATAGTAATGGATTAAAAAAAAAAAAAAAAAAAAAAAGATATTAGAATAAGCAGAATGACTACAATGATTAGGGGAAAAATGACTGATCATCGAAGAAAACTGCCTTAGAGGCCAAAAAATGTAGAGATAAAGTAAGAATATCAAAGAGCCAAGCTGAGTTAAACCTTGCAAAGGATATTAAAACACATATCAGAAGATTCTTCAGACGTGAATAAAAAGAACAAGGGTGGAAAAGAGAAGTAGGGCCACAACATAGTGAGGATTTAGTACAAATTACGAGTAAATCAAGTATAAATCAAAAACTGAATTTGCTTTAGCTCACATTTCAAAGAAATAGGCAAAGATTTTTGCTCTAGGGAAAAAAAGTAAAAATGTGGAGAAAAGGTATAGAAATGGAAATCAGCACAGGCACGACAGAAGTACAGTTTGTGTGTGTAATATACTACAGGAGGAAAATAAATATAATCCAAGACAGAAGGAAAATTTCAAGTGGAGCAGCAGCTATTTTTAATAAGTCCATAAAACCTCAGTGGTGCCTAATGTTTGGACAGCAACACACATCACACACTCTGTGAAGAAGCTGGTGTGAGCAAGTGATCAGAGCAACTATTGGCCAGCTAGATTTTAGTTCAATAATCTGCTCTTAAAAACAAACTTTGAATAAAACTCATTTAAGGCATAGAGACCAGTTACTGAAACAGTTTTTCTAAGACAGGACATAATAAAATAAAAATTGATTTTTTTGTTAAAATAAATGAACTTCCAGAAAGAGGAAAAGAAGAAAAATGTAATCTTTCTGGACATCGGTAAAAACATTTGATGTGGTGGCCATTGAAAGATTATCAGCAAATCCAAAGACAGGATTCAGCAGAGGAACCAGAAAGCTCTGTAGAATTTGGCCAGAAAAGGCACTGAAGGAGTTGGCACTACAGAGGAGCACTTTCATTGGAAAGAATGGCTTCATTCCTTAATGATCATTTTGGAGATGGAGCTAAAAAGTTCCCATTAATGGCTTTGATACAAAAGATGAGCTGTGCCCTGAAGCCTGTCAGAGGCACAGAATTAGAAGACAATGAACATTGAGGATACACAAAGAGAGAACTGGGTGAGCTTAAGAATTGTAGGATTGGGCTGGGATTCAACAAGACAAAAATAACATTATTTTTGGGGTGGTGGTGGTGGTGATGTGAGTACCTTATCTGCTGGAAACTGCTGAGGATATGAAGAATTTCACCATGGGAATTCTTTGCAAGATTACTGCTAAAATGATTGAGAGATACGTAAGTATTGATGGTATTTTACAAAGCACCAATGAGGTATTAAGTGTAATATTGCACACAATTCTGGCAACTCACTCTGAGGAAAGATAGATGCAGAAAAGGACTACTGTTATAATCAGAGAACAGTGGGTTTATTTAATTTGTTATGAGAGATAGTCTGGCAAATCAAAATCTAGAAGTAATATTACAATTACAATCTATAAATACATCAGAGAGATAATAACATGGGAAAATAATTAAAAAAAAATAAAAATAAAAAGAACAGAGATTTAAACCAAAGGATGTCGCTGGCACAACAACAGAAAGGTATAAATTGGTCCCTGAATAAAATCAGTCTGGAAATCAGAAGATTCTTATCTGTTACAGCAGTTAGGTCCTGGAACAGCTTTCCACCAGGAGCAGAAAACCAAACACTCTTGAAGTGGGCCTCAGAGCTGTATGCTAAGTGCACTGGCACGTTATTTGTGTATGAGATTGCTACTCAGGTGGCCTGCTCAGCAGATCATTTCAACATGGTGTTTATCATTTGTTTGTAAACTATGTATATTCATATATATGTCATGTGTGTATATACACCTTCACATTCACAAAACTCCAACGCAATTCCAATGTTTATTAAATTGCATCAAAGGCCAGGGAAATTGATATGAATCAATAAGACCATCATTGGGTTTACCAGAAAATATTTTCTGTTTGTGAAAAGCTAGAAAGATTTATGTGTTTGAAATCCCTAGGGACAGGTTACAAGATGTGAATGCAGGAAATATTTTTGGGGTCTTGATAGACCCTAAATGATAAAAAAAGGAAAAGTGGATGGAAGATGCTGGTTTAATTCAAAATTCCATGTTGCCTCTAAGCAATTAGAAAACATCAGGCTGCTTCTTTCAAATGAGACAGTCACTAAGTTTTTTTTATCTTTATTTTTACATGTTATCTATTAAAAACAGCTATTGATAATGAGAGACACAAAAATCTAAATAGGATCAGTGGAAAGGGAAGTACAGGAAAAAAAAAAAAAAAGAAAAAAAAAAAAAAAGTCTATTAAAAAGTCTATTTGTCCTGATCTTAAGCTAAAAGTCATTCTGTACTCAACTGGATGCAGCTGCAGTGTCAATATAGGGAAAATCAGCTCATCAGTATTCTTGCTGTTTGATCCTAGTACTGCCATGCACAAAGCAAAAATCATAAGGGCTGAGTGACTCCGGTAAATCAATGCCCAATGTTATTCTCTGCCAATGTAACAATGCATATTCATGTTGCTGTATTCTCTTACCCTCCAAAACAGTGTGATGGCATCCAAAATGACTCTTCAGAGTTCCTGGCCCCTACACCTCCCCAGGAATTGTTTGGGAGAGTGCTCGTTGACCTGGGTCAAAACCACTCCAAGGCCTCTGCTAACAATTTAGCAATATATATGACTGACTGACTTCCAGTACCCCAGGAATGTTCTGTGGAGCTGTGTAATTTATGAGTGCAGATATAATCAAGGGGTACTCTTGCCCCTTGATCCCCTAGTAAATCTACCCCAGCAACAAAGACAATGTGGAAGCCAAATCAGAAATGCAGTATTAAACAAATTTCCCAGCTATTGCTTAAAAAGGTAAAATTTCTCTACAGTAAAGCAATAAGAAAATCATCTGGATCCAGCATGCCAAGGAAATGCATCATATCTGAAACTTCAAGAGGCCTCTCTACAGATGTCTGACCAAAAGGGGTCAAACTCATTCAAAGCCTATAGTGCATGGATTAGGGCCTTTGACTGATGAGAATATCCACAGCACATGTTGGACTGCATGTCCTTGCAAGCCTTCTGTGGCTCGTGTTAGGGTTTTGGATGGCTCTAACTATATAAGTGTTTGGTTTGTATATGGGCATGTAGGCCAGGAAGAAATAAAATGGGATTGGCAAGTTTTATTCATTTTCCATGAAAGAAGGTAAAGACCTACAAGTAACAAACTATTTCCTGGCTTTGGACAAGTTCCCATTATGTAGATGGCAATGGATGGCTGTGACCATCTCCTTTGTCACTTCCCACAATTTTTGCTTTTTCCTGGGGACACTCACAATTTAGTCATTACTTTTGCTATAGCTTCAGGACTCCTCCTTCATCTCTACCAATACAGAAATATGTTCCCTCTGTTCTCATCATGAGACACACTGCCATGTCCTTGCAAAGATGCACATTTTCTCCCCAAGCTTCCTCTATCCAGCTGAAGCTATATGACGTGCTAGGGCTTTGTAGGCTCAGTAGATGTTCGGATGTTTATTGGAGAGGTTTGGAGGTTAAGAGGATGTCTACTCTAAATGCTGACATTTTCACCTTTCACACTTAAAATTAAGCAACTAAGCCACGTCTTTTGAATTATTTATCAGAAATAATAGTAGAAAAATCATTGAGTAATGACCAGAGACATGAATTTCAAGTGCTTTATCTCATCTCCAGCACTGTATCTCAGTCCAAAATCAAGGACAAATGGAAAAGCTCTGGGAAGTTGCCATTCTTAGCACTGTTCCTAGATGGAAATACAGGAGAGTCAAACGTCCTGTTCTGTTTTCTGGTTCTCAAGAAATTTGACTGTCTGTGGCTTGTTGATGATTGTGGCAAATATTTTCACCTTTTTTTTATTTTATTATTTTTTTTTATATTTTATTTATTTACATATATATAAATATTTATATATATATATAAATATTTATATATATATATATTTTATATATTTTTTTATTATATGGTATGTATATATTATCACAACTGAAATAAAGATAATGTAGCATTTGGCACTAAAAATTAAAGATGACATAAGAAAACAACCAACCAACCAAAATCAACCTAAAACCAAACCAACCCAAAACCTAAAGTCACTTCCAGTGTGGTTGTTTTGTCAGTAAGGTAGCTTCTGACTGAAAGAGTTTCTGACATTAACTGACTTGATTAGCTCCTTACACTGTTAGCTCATATAGGAGACATTTTCCATATCCTGAAGAAGAAGGAGAAATGCCTGTTCATAAACAAAGAGTAGATATCCTGTTCTGGTTCAAAATCCATTTCATGTTGAATAAAAATAACATTTACACACACACACACAATCTCTCTTTCTCCTTCCTGATAAAAATGATTACATCAGAGTCCTGTTAGAATTGTTTGAGAATTTAGGGAAGCTAGTGATTATTTTTCTGTACTCTCTCCAACTAAAATGTTGTGTTCTTCACAAGTAGTCCTTTTCCCATTGGTGTGAATCCCAAGAGTGCATTAAATAATACACTTCTAGTTGTAAAACAGATGGAAAAGTGTTTAAAAAGGTGCCAGGTTTATTTATGGAAGCATGAAATTGAATTTAATAGGAGAATTTTGCCAGTATGAAATGTGAACTCTCAAAACAGGAAGTGGATTTTATTGCTTATTTATTTTATTACCGGATCAGCTGCCCAGAACTGTAGAATCCTTCCTCTCAGGAATTATTTACTTTCCAGCTCTGAACCAGAACATCTTGACCATCAGTTGTTACATCTTCTGGCTGCCAGATTCTCAACTATAAACATATGTGGTGCTGTCTATCTCAGATGATCTTCTGCAGATTTACATAGAGAATGTTTTAACTTTAGATTTATTTCTTGATTTAAAACAATATGAACTGAACTGCCTAAGCCAAGGGAAGGAGAATTTCCTTAAGCTCTTATTACTCTTTAATTAATAAGACTGTTTCTTTAAAAGGGTTATGGCATGTATTCATTATGCATGAAAGATACAAGAGCTCAAAATCAATGGGCAAATTATTTCCACTCCTCTGCATCCTCTGCACCTTCAAAAGATGCCTACTAAAAGAACAGGTGCTATTCAGCTTCAAAAAGGTGAGCAACATTGGGGAAAATTGCACAGAGAAGCAGTGTCCCATGCTTTCTGGGGACAGGTTACTATACTCAGAGTTTAACACAGACTGTTGACAGCTGAAGCCAATGTGTAAACGTGTATGTGGTGAGTGAGCCTCCATTTTCAGTCCAGATAAAATTTTGATAATCTTGTGGATATCACATTAAAAATATTAATAATAATACAAATCTATGGAATTATATTGTTCAGGGTGTTAGGCTGAACTGGCGTACTGTTTTATACCTCCAAGGAACTGGATGCTGCAGATGCCCATATTTACTATAAGAGAGCTGTATCTTGCAAATTTCATAAAGAGATGGTCTCCAAAAAATCATTTGATAATTGCTACATATAAGTCTCTGAGTAAGATAAATGACTGAAGTATTACCTTAGAGAAACTGAGGCTCAGACTGTCCTCATGATTACAATTTAAGTCCATGCTAGAGCAAAGCTCGGAGCTCTGTTCCCAGATGTCCTGGTCCAGTACCAGTACCACAAAGCCCTTAGGCAAAATGCTAAAAAAAAAAGTCTGTTGTGTGCATATGCAATGTGCACTTGTGTTCAGCTCAGTGTTGGCACCCACATACACTCAAAAATCTCTGTTTTATGGACCAGCACCAAATGTTTTCAGCATGAAACCCATGCATGGGTAGTTTTGCATGGAAACTTAAAAAAGAAAAAAAGAAAAAAGAAAAAAAGAAAAAAAAAAGTCTTGATCTTGCTGCTCTCAGTTTACCAATTATGGATATAGATTGAAGGCAGTATGGAACATTATGGTCCTGATCCAAATCAGGAAAGTCTCCTACTTCTTACAATAGTCTTTGTAGCAGGTATTGAATATTGTAAGTGCACAATAAGTTCTTATGCCTCACCTTTGTTGTGCTTTTCTCTCTACTATTAAATAACTTGTATCTGTATAATACTGTTGTGACTCTCCCCAGGACAAGGGAATGTCTCAAAGACATTCAGAGAGTTTGCAGTCCAAGTGGAAGGACATTTTGAGGGCTCATGGTATGGTTTGTAGAAATAACTGCTTCAAAATAAAACTTTTAACTGAAATAGGTGTATCAATAAACAACTGGACAAAAATATTTATTGAAAGGAAAACAAAAGACATTTGAACACGTAAAAGAAAACATTTTAAGTTCCTGATATAACAATACTGTGATACTCACAAGTTTTGTGAGACCTTATATTAAGCATGTGTGCCATTCATCAGCTTCATTAATATGTCACAAGCAAAACTTCTGACATATATCAGAACCAATTAAGCTTATTTTTGTACTTTTTATTTCTTGGAGACAGATTGTTTGAGTTCAGAAGGGCATACAGTATCTAAGCAGATCTGGTAATTCATTCAAATATGGGAGTATGGCTCTTCTTTTAGTTCTGGCCAAAATTCCTTCACAGTTTTGTACAATGGGTTTGAAAGCTCTTATGCATTTAAAGAAAATCCTTTCAACTCACTCTGGAGTCCTGCTTTATGTTTCATATTGCTTTGAACTTATTACCTCTTTACCATGTCTTGGAACATTAGTTTGGGAACATTTAAAGCTAATGATTAAATGTATAGTGAAACATCACTTTGATGTTGCCAGAAGCAATTAATTTTCCCCATTTATACACAAAAGGTTATAAAAGACTGTGTTATGACAACGAAATGATTCAGTGAATTCAAAGCAAGTTAACTGAATTTTAAAGGATTGTTACTACTTGGTGGAAAAAAGGCATCCATCAAGTCTTATCTTAAGTCAGAAAGTTGTGATTAACTTATGGGGTTTTGAATACTTTTAAAATTAGAAAAGAAATTATGAATTTGCCTGCTACAGAAAACCAGCCTATAACGGGTTCATTCAGAATGAAACTTTCATTGAAAATAGCTTACTGGGTGTAGATAAATGAAGTTTATGAGCTTGTAGAAGTCACTGAGAGAGATCTCATTTACACGTAAGTAGATGGACTATTGTATGTTTTCTGTGCAGTTGCCTGTTGAACATTATTAACAAATGGAAAAAATGTACTGTATGTTTTTACTCCTGCATTTTTATAGGCAGAGCATCTCACACTTCATTGAATCCATGTGCTTGAGACAACAGACATGATTAGAATATAAATCACCCAGAGACAGGGATTGGAAATCAGGTCCTGCAACTTCAAAAGCTCCTTTACCTCTGAGAAGGCATTACAGTCCTTTTACTTCAGTGAGAGCCATCCAACAGAGGTGGGACATCACACACACATGGGCACACACATAGACATGTACATTTATCTATGTACTCAGTGATTGTGGACAAGAAGGAGTTACATACTTCACCCATGAAAAATTGTGAAAATGAAAAAAAAAAAGGCAAGAGAATGAAAGAACAAAAGAACTTAAAGACAGTTTAGCTTTTTGCTACAACTAATTTCTCCATTCCCCCAGAGTTATAGAACATTTGAAACTCTGGCTACATCTTTGACTTATTTCTCAGTTTGAGAAATATGTTTGTTACACTGGCTGAGGTATACACAAGTTCTATACATGATCCTACACAGTAATTATTATAAACTGGTAGTAGGGGGAGAACTACCTAACGGGAAGAAACAAAAAACTGGTGTGCTTTTGTCCAGGTTTCATCCTCAAAACGTTTCTGATAGTTCACAAACTGAAGGCAACAATTTGGTTTTCCTTCTCATCCCCTCTCCCCCCACCCCTTTATCGCCTGTTAGTCTCTTAAGAATAAAGCAATGAACTTCTGGCTTTTACAATGAGTTAAAACTATTTGACTAACAGAGCTTAGAGTGTCTAACACGAAGATTGTTTGCAGACCTCCAGAGCATTTAGGGGTATTATTTTTACTTTAGAAGTTATACAGTGCTCGCAAGAACTTTTTCTTTGAATGCCAGAATCCTACTGAATGAAAACCCTTAAGGTTTTTAGGGTTCAGTTCAATTGTATTTGAGACATGCTTGGGAACGTAGTACCTCCATATGGGGATGGCAGACATTTAGTTCCCACAGGAAGCTCGTATACTTCCCAGCTGAAGCTAGAAGGTAGAAGATATGTCTGGTCACCTCAAATATAACTGAACACCTGGGTTTAAGTGAATGAGTTGTGCCTTAAAACATATTGTCATTCAGCAACTCAGTTCCAATTCTTCATGAGACAGTTCCAAAACTTCATGAGACAGCATCTCTGGGAGATAAGAAAGCATTATGTGCAGACAGAAAACTGTGGCACAAAAGAAACCAAACAAATGCATAAATATACAGATTTTACATAATTCAATAGTTACTTTTCGCATTTCTTTTCATATAGTGGAATTCCCAGCTCTGAATTAGGCACCTACATTGTGTATAAAAGTTATAAAAGAAAGTCATGCATAACTGGAAACAATCTGAATGATTGTGAGCTAATTAAATGATTTGAAAGATAACAGTAAACGGCCAATAAGAAATGCTGTGTTGGGTCTCTGCCCATATGTCCTATCTCTATAAAACAGATAGGCACTAAACTCTGATTTGGATTATTAACCAGAGACAATGTCCCTAGATCATCTGGTAAACATGAAAGAACATTAGCTTTGCTGTTAATGTACCAAAATTTTAGACATTTACCTGAAAGGTGGTGTCAGCTTTAACTTGTTCTGTCTGATTGTTTAAATCTTGTTCTTATTCATAGGGAACCCTAAGTGACTGCACAGTTGGATATGTTTTGTCTCTTTGTCTCTCCTTTAGAAAACAGTTCTTTTTTTTTTTTTTTTTTTTTTTTTTTTTTTCTTTAGATGTAACAGAGAGTAAACAAGAAATGAAATCTTTTGGGGGTTCTTACCTAAGATGAGGGCAAGTTAGACCCTAGTTCTACTTCACTGAATATTTGATTATTTATTCAAAATGGAACAGCTTCAAAAAATATTTTCCTTAAAAATGTTCAAACAAATCATTTTGACATTTCCAATATTTTTTTTTTGGCTGAAACAATTGGCCAAATCTGGTACAAATTTGCAGATAGTTTCCATCAACACGAAAGTGCATTTTTGAGCAAACAAAGAATTCTTCCATAAAAAATTGCCTGGCTCTAATCAGGGCTGAGGCAATTTTGCACATGCCAACCAGCAGAAAATTAGGTATTGGATAAGCACCAGTGGTGAGGATCTGGGTTCTACCTAAATCCCCTTGTGGCCTTAGTCCAAAGTGATTAGCCCCAGGTCAAACAGAAAGCCTGTAGTGAATCAAGCAAATTAAAGCCAACCCTCTTGAGCTATAGGATAATGTGCTAGTCCCAAGACCTCCCTTCATGGGGCTGGAAGGGAGGAGGTTATTAAATATAAACATAAAGTAACATCCTGCTCTATGGAAGCCCAAGGCATGGTGTTCTGGAGGAAAGACAGAAGATTATGCATGCCCCCCAGCTGGACCTGTTTCAAGGGAACCCACAGCAACTGCCTCTGCCAGTGCCAGGAGATGTCAACATCCCTTACCAAAAGGCTACATCTTAGAAGGCCACTAAGGAGGTGTCCTGTTAAACCAAAGGACAGTGAGTTGCAGCACAAAATACTGTTTTAATGTGGACTTTGAATTGGAGACTTATATCCTTTAAAACATTGTAGAACGGAGTAATCCTCAGATTTATTTTGATTAGCTATCTGGATACCTTCTTGGCAGTGTTTATTAGATCTTAATGTAGCTCAGTTGGAAAGCCAGATATTTTGCTTTTCTCCCCCTTTGAATTACTGACCATTATTGTCTCTGTTAATGAATCTGGATAATTTTAACTGTCAGATTCTAACGTAACTCTCTAATAAATTGATTGAATTGAAGTTGAACCCACCTCTCTGTTTAAGCTAAGAATGAGCCTGAACAGAAGGCTCCAGAGTTTCCTAAAAATTCAGGGAGTTTATTAGTGGAAAACTGATTTTGAACCACTGAACCTACAGTGACTGCATAGTTCCAGTTTCATACTGATGTCAGTATGTGTCACAGATGTGACTGAAAGTGAATAAAATTACATCTGAATATTTCAGGGACAGCTATCACTGTTTCTGAACTAGATCTTTTGTTTCATCTTCCCCCCCCCTTTGCAATATCTTTTTGAAACAGATCAGAGTAACAAGAACTGAAAACTATTTTTCATGCCCAATTCATTGGAAATCTAATATTTAATGAGTTAATTCCTTTTAAAATTAAAACACGCTTATATTGTGGGTATACATGTGAATAGTCCCCAAAACACAAACCAATGCAAGAGATCGTCCTTTCCAATAACTGTACTTATGTCCATTGACATCTATATTACATCTATATACATCTTGTTACCATTGATAAGAGAAAATGCTCCCTACCTTCTGTAATATATATGAGTGTATAAGATATCTTGGTGGTCTTTCAGCCACTGACTCTAAGCTACAAGTGCAAAGGGAAAGAAAAGTGGGAAATGATACATATAGACCATATTAAAGCAAAAACAAAACCAGAACACTTTTGTTGGAAATCTCTCTGTACTGAAGCGATAACCCATATCTAAATACCACTTGGAGCCTAGTAACCTGGTTTTTAGTAACTTGGAGTAGTAACTCTGGAGGTAGGTTTTGGATTCCTTAAGACAGACAGCAACTAGAAGTGCAGCACCACATATGGACACCAACAAAAAGTATACCAGCACTTCTTTAAAGTATGGAAGGTGGAAACATTTTTTATGATTGCATTTGACTAGGCTATGTTCATATGACATAACAAAATTTCAAAACCAACAGTCCTACAGAAAGCAAAACTGGTCCAATTGCAGTGGACTGGCTAGTCAACTAATCACAGCCAGATGCATTATTTTTTCTCCATTTCCACTGCCACAAAATGGCTGTTATATTGAATCTGACCAGTTATTGACATGAGCAACCACAGAGATCAGCCCCCAGGCGTAGTAATGCAAGAAATAATTCTGTGAACACTGAAGATAAGAACACTAATCTAGAAATAGGGCTTTAAAACAAGGGTTTAGTTATTTTCTAAGCAAAGGGTCTATCTAAGATGTTATACTGGGGAAGAATCTGAAGAGACATCTTCCTGATGGGGAAAGAACTGATATAAACCTACTGATGACAGGCAGTTAGTAAGCGAGTCACAACTACAGGCCTCAGATTGGAAAGTTAATAAGGTTGGGCAGGACAGAGCTCTCTGGCTCCTCAGGGCAGGCACGAAAGAAGCAGATGTCAGAACTGCCACAACAAGTCATATAGGTGACTTGGCTCAGTCCCACCTTACCTGGGTAAAACCTCAGGGATCAGAGTGATCACATTGTTGACCATTAAATTAAACTGAAGTTAATCTGGGCCCATTTGAGATCTGTCACCCTTATTTGGTTAATTTCTAACCAGTAATACTAAAATTATTTCAGAAAGTCAGAGGTTTTCTCAGTCAGCAGATCACTCTTTATTGTTAAGAACATCAGAACATAGTTTTACTCATTTATTCCAGCATCACCTGTGACAAGGCACAGTGAACAGGACTTTCAGAGAGGACAGCTTAGAAAAAAATCAGTCTTTATCTTGTCTTTTCCACATTACTTTTCAAATTAGCATATTCATTTTGTACCATTTTAAGTATATTAAATAATTAAAATGCAATTTTTACTGGCTAGAGTGACAGATCTTTTATGTCACATTTACAACAACATTTAATATGTTGGCATGGTTACCCATTTGCTTCATTACTAACCATGAACCATAAACAGTATTTGCAAGCAATCCAAGTAATCTTTTTTTTTTTTTTTTTTTTAATGCATGTCTTCACAGAATTTTTCTGAGTAATAAGACAGTTTGTATATTTTGATATATCTGCAGCACACTTAATTTATATCATACAAATTTCTTAGTTCCCAAATTTTGCCTGCACATCTCCGTAGATCAATACCATAGAACTATGTTGGAATGAAATCAAAGCACCCTTCTGCTTGGAAAGCAGAACTAGCACTTTGGATTGGATTTTGTTTGAAATTAAGACACAGATTTAGAGATAGGATTAAATTCACTTAATAAATTTGTATATATTTTCTTATATAGACTACATAACATATAGATATATGTTTTAATCATAAGTATATATTTCTTTAATTTGTATATTATACAGTATTGCACATCTTCTTTATCTGCTTCTCTAAAAGGATATAGGTCTCCCATAGACACCATGTCCAATCATCTGACACTGTGCAGATATGCTGGATAAGTTAAGGTGTCTCAAAATGGCACTAGGTTTCTGCTTAGAGTTCTGAATCCTGCCAGACTCCACTTGCTGTATTGACTTAATCTCCGCTGACTGTAACAAGAATACAGGTACTTACAAATTAATGCTATACAATGATATCTGAACTGAGAGGTCTCACTTCCAATCTGCATCCAGCCAGCAGACCCTTTAACAGGCTCGAAGTATTTTCTATTGACTGTAGTAGGTAAGAAGCACAAACATGACACTGTTCCAACAGTACCTGTACTCTGTTGTTGGCTGGCAGTAACTGTATGTGAAGAGGCTGACAACAGGCATTTTGAAAAGAGGAATCAACTGTTCACCGAGTTCTGACTCCTGCTATAAACTCTGGAGTCCAGTCAACCCCTGAAGGAAAACAGCAGAGCTTCAGCAGAAGTTAAATTGTTGAGGTGAAATCTCATGGCTTGTTATCCAAACACCACAGAGGCAGCAGGAGTTTCTGAGAACAAAAGTAAAGCAGGAAACAGTGAAAAGGAGCAGTTCCTTCTGTGAAGGAACTTGTAAAAGACAGGATAAGACAAAATCCCAGATCTGCTGGGAAAGGAGAGCCTTCTGATTGTAGTGTGGATGTGGCAGTGGGTCAGACAGCTTTATGCTTGTGAAATGGAAACTAATTGGGTGCAGCTGAAGTAGAGACTGAGCAGGGAGAGTATTTCTCATCCAGGACCTTGTGCTGAGGCCTACCTATCAGAAGGGCAGGACTCAATACCTGCTTGATTACAAGCCTCTGTCCTAGACTGCAAATGGATTTGCTGTGGGATATCTCGAGATACACATTTGTTCTTGAGGTATCTTCAATGCTTTGGCAGTTAGCCTCTGCATTATCTACACTTGCAGTAACTGTGTACCAGGTGTCTGATGTGTTTCAGCAATAGAAAGCTGAAGTCACACCAAAACTGTTACTGGTGCTTAGGATTTGCACTGTACTGTGGGTGAGATTTCTGAAGTATATTCGCTTTTGCCAGGGATGAAAGAGGTGATCTTGTAGGCTTGCTGGCTCTTGTTGGTAAGATCTTTGCACAGATGATATGAAGTCCAGTACAATGATTCTTGAGCCTCCAAAATAAACCTGCAGATTTTCTGAGAAAAATATCAGTAGTTTTCAAGTGCAATGGGGAAACATTCCTGAGCACTGTTCAGAGACCTTCTTGCATGCCATCTCCTAAGAAACCACCTCTGCTGTGAGACCCAGGCACCTCAAAATACTCTGCAGTTCTGATACTCCAGACTACCTAAATATTAATAAGGCACAGTATTTGTCTCTGGAACAAGGTGAAATCATTTACCAGTTGCCACACAAGAAATAAATGATAGAACTAAAAATGTAATCCTGCTTCCCAGATTCTCAGTGCTAAAGGAAAAGAATTTTCCTACTTTCAGAGGGTACTTTATGGTGATATTTAATGTTACTATGTTACTTGTGGTTTCCTATTTAAAATATTGCATGTTGGAAAGAAACTAGACCATACTAATTATAATAAGCAACTTAAGGCAATAATTGTTTCCAGTATTTGCCCAGTTCTAAAAATAACATTTAATGTGCACTAATTCTTTGTAGTTAAGGAGGTTTCAGCACAATACGGTTGTTTTATCTGGAAGCTCAGCAAATGTGGATGCAACCCACTATCTGACAAAGACCAATAGCCTAACTAGGCAGCTATGTTAAATTTAAAACCAGGCAGGGATGTTTGACTTTATTTGGGTTTTAGATGCATGTGCATCTCTGGAGAGAAGGGCAAGAGGCCTGGGACTGAAAGCACTAAATCTTTAATTAAAGAACTCCTAACCATGCCTACTACATTTATAAATAACAAAACATTTATCAGAGCTTTTATCTTTTCTTACAATCATCAGGCTGTACTATATGTTGACAAAGGCAATGATTTATGCCTCAGATTTTTTTTCATTACCAAATACCAAAGATGCTATTATCAGTGAAATCTTATGTGACTTAAATCTTGGGGCTTTCGTGGCTTTTCTGTGGAATATTGTGAGCCTTTCTCACAAGTCATTTTGGATTAACGTTGGCCCAAAAAAATGAGATTAAGTCTGCCTAGTGAAGTTGCACCCAAATGGAAATGTTGGGTGGTTTTCCTTAAAAGGAATGGTACGTAAAAAAATAAAAATAATAAACAAACAAAACCCTTTAAATTATTTTAAGCGTTAAGGTATTATTAAATGCTGAATTCTAGAGTTGTTCATTATGTTGCACTTAAATGTTTGCATTCAAAGTCCAGCATACTACTATGTCTGAAATAATACTCTCTTACTCTGTTATTCTAACTAAGCCTTCATTTCACCAAGTGAAAAGATGCAAAGGTGTCTAAAAAAGGTTCAGCTGGTGTACTAATTTGTAATCATCTGCTTAAATGCAAACAAGGACCATCTCAAGAACAGATCCAGATTATAAATCTTGTATGAACATCTCACTTGCCAGTGTGGAGGCCCACGAGCAGCAATCCACTCTTTCTTCTCTCTCATCATTGCTGTTGTCTTGGTGCAAGAGTAAAGATCCTTTCTGCCCAGTTTCTAGCAGCAGATAGTTTCCATGATCCATAAGAATACTTCACGTACTGTCACTGGATGTTTAAAGAGATGCTGTGTATTGTGCAAAATGGCTTTAAACTGTGTGTTGGAAGATTCTGCCATACATACAGACACGTAGATATGTACATTATATTTAAAACTATACACTATATATGCAAATATATGACCAAACCAAACCCCACTATAAAGCCTTAAATTATAATCATCACATTATGTAGGCTGCACAGGTACCACACAGTCTCCTGCAAGAATTCCAGTAGTACCTTTCATTGTTATGTGCTACAGTCACTGCTATGGTGAGTCTGCTAGTATTTTGAATACTGAATACTTATTAAAAAAAAGTTACGAAACAATAAACTGGCATTTCTGTCATGCACAGCCTTTTCCTCTCCATCAAACTAAAGCTCAGCCAGGATGTTTACTCTTCTGTGTATCTGTATGCACACGGAAATGTACTCTCTTTCCTTCACTATTCTGTTAAGAATGAGGTCTTAAGCTCATTCAGGAAGTTTGAATGTTTTTAGTGTGACCACAATGTGTAGTTGCATGGATCTTTCAGGGATAGAAAGGACAGGTATTACTTGACATGTTTTCCAGATACTTCAACAAGTTTGAAGTTCTTCAGACCTAAGAGCACCCAGCCTGTAAGTTAATCATTGATATGTCCTCAGCTGTTGGTGAACACAAAAATCTGTTATAAATTAAAGCACCTTTTGCCATAACTTTACGTGACTTTACTGCTATTCAGACCCTCTCTCAAGTGGCTCTTCATATTGAGCTTTGGAGTATACTTTTGTGTATGTTTGTAACTGACTCTTTCATTCAACTTTCATTATATATGACAGGGAAATAAATGAGTGTTTTATCAAAGTCTGTGAATTCAGCATTTTTTCTCCAGATTTAACATAGGCAGTAACAAACCATCTGAAATATAAAACTAAACTCACTTTATCCCATTTTTTTTGGGGGGGGTAGGAGGCGGGGGGCGGGGGGGGTTGTAGTGAGGTGAAGAGAACATGAGTTAGAGCTGAGTTTTCCATATTAAACCATGTTAAACTCCCGGTAACCTCTAAGAGAAAATAATGCATATTTTCAGTTGTACATTCAGAAATGACTGTCTTGGACTCATATGAAAAATACAAATGAGCCACGGAGAAAGGAATATATACAGTCCTTCTTACTGTAACTTCAAATATCTTAGAGAGTAATGAAAAATGGGAATGTGGAAAGTGAATTTTCTTTGAGTTCTTTCTAATTTTTTACACTCTTTTTTGTATGTGTATGTGTGCTTTCATATCTCCTTTTTCTACTTCTCATATGGGATTCTAAACCAAGTTGTAATGGGGGATGCTATATATATATTTATTTTATTTTATTTTTGAGGAGCAAATTGCCCCATGAAGCAAGGGGATCATATTTTTAATATATATTTATATTTTTGAAATATTCTTGTTGAACATATGTACCCCTTCTTACTGTAAGCATTAAGTAGGAGAAGAAAAAAAAAAAAAAAAAAAAGGAAGAAAAAAAAGGTGGCATGCTCCTTGAAAAAATGTCGACTCTTATGGTAGGACAACAAGCAAAAGCAAAAATCAGAATGTCAAGGAAAGTATGGATCAGTTATAAGAAATATCTCAGATCTCAGCATAATGCTTTCCTATTTAGCACTACCTCCTTACATTGCTTGTCAGTAGAGGACAAGAAGTTCAAGGGGAAATCTGAAGCATTGTGAAGAGTCTTAAAGCTGTTTACTGGAATATTGTGCCAATTGTAAGATGAAAGAAGTCATTAATATGTTGGTGGGAGTAAAGGATGAACTTTCAGCAGCATTGAAGAAAGAATAGGAGAAAAACTTTTGAATACCTTCTACTCAAAACAAAAGGGAGAGAGCAAAGAGCAGAAGAAAACAAACAAACAACAACAAAAGTAAGGATTTCTCCTTTGGCCTGTGTATTAGTATACATCAGTCCTAATTTCTTGGCCTCAGGCTCCCACTCAGGTAATGGTTGAAAGGTGTTTCACTGCCACACAGGAGTGCTGGGAGAGTATGACCATCATCATACCACTGTGTTTCCAACACTAGCTTATGTCTATGTTAGCAAACTAAGGACACAAGCACAGGGCCTGGTTGTCATTTTTCCACATGGTTAAATTTTCAGAACCATTTTGATGCAGGTTAACTGCAAGTTTTCCAGAACAATCCCTGGATGTTGAGTGAGAGTTAAACCTGGCCCAGGAACAGTTCTGCACAGGCAGTTTGGATGCAGCCACTCTCTTTGGACACTGTGCTTAAGATTATGGTTGTAGTAGGGTGGTGCCAGCTGGCCTCCGGGCTAGAGAACATTGACCTGGCACAGGGAACAGGTCTGTGTTAGTTTAGTACGTCAATGCAGCATTTGTGGTCCAAGTTCACTGCCTGCCTAACTTACCCTGGCACAATGAGCATTTGGGGGAAACACTGAGCTCAGTATAATGCAAATGGCAAATGAGAGAGGCAGCAATTTAAAGATCATCTGGCTCCTGAGACACCCTCTTGACACAACATCAAAATGAATGACCTATATGCAAAAGTCCTTGCAACTCTTAGTGGTTCTTCCTCAAGGAACACTGTAGCAACATGCCGTAAAAAATACATAATCATGTCATACACTGTGTGCTCAGTCTACTATGTTTTCCCTGATTATTGTATAGAAATATCTGTAATATATTCCTGTAGTAGTTTTTCTTTTACTTAGTCTTTTAGAGTGAAGTACCAAAGAATCCATCAGTAACGTGTCCAGATCTGAAGCCTGGAGAGGAGTGGGAACTATCACGTAACACAAAAGTATTCTGTGTGTATCTTTACCATCTATCTGCTACATAGGGACAGAACTACTTTTCAAAGTATCATGTAAAATAATGTATATGGTACCTGAGGGCTAAAGAAACAGAGATGTCCCTGAATGATTACTGCCTTAGCAGACAGGCATGCTTTGAGTTGCCCCTCCTTAACCTTCTTCACTCTCTGCTCTATTTTCAGTTCAGGAAGAGGTTGTCTGTCCATCTTCTGGAACAACATTAATGATGTTTTATCCCAAATCCCATAGGTCTTGATAGACAAAGTTCTGTTTTGCTGGAGAATGAGAGATCCCTGAGTAGTCTCCATGACTTCCTAAAGTACCTTTGGCTTTACAAGGAATCTGGGGACATCATCACTTCTACTTGGAAAAAACTGAGGATTTGGGATTTATCCACTCATGTTCCTAGGGAAGAGTCTTCAAGGACTTCTCTAGAACATCTTCAAACACAGGTCATTCAATGGGCTAGCTCAAAGATTGGTTGGAGGTTGAGTAATGGGATAAGATCTAGACAAGCATGTTTCTGAGTTTTAGGAAAACTGTCTATTTCTGCTTTCCTTTTGGAGACACTTCTTAGGGAGTAGTTTGCTTGCTGTTCTATTCATGTCAGTTGTCTGAACTAGCCAGTTGGATGGCCATATATGGCCATATATGGTAATTAGAGTTTTCATAAACTGGTAGAATGGGCTGAGGTTTTGCCATCTGTGGTAGAGGTTTAATTTCAGTGGATTCTGTGATGGTCAGCCATGGACAGGATTTGTCATGGAGGTTTCAGCTAAAGCCTGGGACAACCATGACATAAATCTCTGTTGTATTCCCAATTTGAAACCCTATACAGACACTCCAGTAGCTTATAAAGTACCCCTGGGAATACAGTCTTTACAAGCTGTCTAGTGGATACTCTTCTTCATCCACAGTCTGAACTAGCTAGGGAAATAGAAGTGTTTCTCTTGGACAACTGTAATAGCCTGGATGGTTGCTGGGACAACATGTCACTCAACAGCTCATACCTTTGACTCTGATTCAATGCTCTAAAATAGCCATAATGGCAAAATCTCCCTCTCCATAATTTCTACTGCACACAGGGCTGATGTGCTGTCTCTTCTCCTGACAGATGGAGTCACATCCTTGATTGCTGGTCAGCTCTTATTCCAGGCCAGACCTTTGGGCTTCCTCCAAGCAAGTGAGTATTTATAAACTTGGCTCATGAAAAGAACCCACAAGATGAATATATGTAAATATGTTCCTTTAGTGCAGAGTCTTGAAGGAGCAGATGACTAGGTCAGGAGAGCTAGGCAGACTGTGCCAACTACCTGAGCCTATATAAGCTACCAGGCATTAGTAGGCCACAACAGACCAGTGCAGAAATCTGTCACCAAGAATTACAGCTTTTTTGCCTTATTGTCAATGTTTCCCCCATCTCTTGCTACATTATATTGGTGGATAACAAAACAAGCTACTTGTGCATGAATATGCACATACACAGCCTAGTTCTAGAAAGTCCTTATCAAGAGTGCAAAAGTTTTTCTGAGCTGCGTCATTCTAATGCATAGTGTGTTTTCATGGGTGTGGTGGTACACCCAGAACTTGGATGGAGAACATCAGTCTAAGGCATGCTGGCTAGCGAGAACTGCAACAAGCTTAACGGAGCTTTGAAAATGTAAGCGTGGGAGGGAAATGACTGATCAATGGAAAGAAGCACGGTAGAGAAGCTGTCCTTGTAGCATCTTGAAATGAAGTGGGTTTGATAAGATGGCTTTAATCATGTCCAAAGAAAACTGTCTCACTGGGACAGGCCCTCAAGTTTCAAGAGTTAACAAAAAAAAAAAAAAAAAGAAAGAAAAAGAAAAAGAAAAAAAGAAAAA
>CM021767.1:107569114-107627854 GCA_011076525.1 Nettapus auritus | reverse complement strand
TTCTCTTCTCTTCTCTTCTCTTCTCTTCTCTTCTCTTCTCTTCTCTTTCTCTTCTCTTCTTCTCTTCTTTTCTCTTCTCCTCATAGTAGGTATAGTATCTCAAGTATTTCTCTGACCATTATAGTTGGGCATGGCAGATAAGAATGACCTGGAAGGCAATGCGGACAACTAAATTTATGAAGACCACTATCTGACTGTAAAACATCTGCCTGAGGATTCTGCCAAAAATACATTGTTGGCCAGCTAGCTAGCAATTACATGCAAACATGCTGTACCTGTATGTCAAATATGAACCAGCTGTAAGATCATTAGTGCTGATTCATCTTCAGAGCATGCCATAAGCCATTCATTTGACTTACGATGAGATAGAGTTGAGTTGCGTGATGAAGAAAAAAGAGCAGTAAATCGGCTGCCATTCAGCTATGTCTTTAACTGAATGAATATTGTTGGATAACACACCCATGCTATTGAGCTATTACTTACCTACAGGAGCTTTGAAAGGGTGAAGGAAATAAACTACTGAAACTGTGTGGTGTCTTTCACACAGTTAACTCTGATCAGAAATTAGCTTTTCTAAGGGTCAAGAAAAGCATGTGTCTGCAGTAGTATTTACAGACATCTGCACAGTTTTAATGCTAGCCATTGCATCTGTTCATGTTGGCAAACCCAGGTCCAGCTTGGTCTGAGCTCTTCAGGACTGCAGTGTAAATCCTTCTGGGCTCTTTAACTCCAAGGGATTAGAGGCTCACAAATCACAGATCAGAACAAAGGTCAGAGACATAGTGTTTCAGGAGTCTTAAGCTGCAAGCCTCAAAATCTCTCTAGTCTTGCAGATTGTTCAAACCATTCTGCACTAGAAGTTTGGGGAGAAAAAAAAACTCTTCCCACTCTTTGTGTTAAGCAGTGTCTAACTAGCAGCTATTAACTACATAACCGTATTTTACTGGAAGTTAACACAGCAAGTTTCAGCCCAAAAGAGCTGTCAGTGACTCCAAGCAAGGGGTTAGAATGGAAACCATTAAAACAATAACTTTTTTTGCTAAAAGTAGGGAAGAAAATATGCAATACAGCTATATCTGTTCTAAAGGAAGCCATCTGTCTAGTTTCTCTAGTACTAAGCAACACTGATTATGCTCAGCATCCAATATATATTGCATTTACGTATCATTTATTTACGTACCTTGTTAAGTTCAAAGGATTTGGTTGTATAACCTGAAAGCCCTAATCTGTAAAAGCTTTGCTGTTTCCCTTGGGACAAAATTCTTCAAATAAACAGAAAATATTAGCAGGAGGCTTTTTCTTTTTACTCATCCTTCTCCTTTTTTTTTTTTTTTTTTTTTTTTTTTTTTTTCATAATCTAGTCTTTTTACTTACCATTGCATTAAATAACTCCTCTTTGATTAATTAGCTCATCCTTAGAATATATTCTTCAGCCACTGCTTCCATGAGTTAGATATGCAAGGATTCTTAATCTTTTAAAGATTAACTTTTAACTTTTCTTCCCCTGACCACCACCACCCCCCGATCCCCTTAATTTTCATGTTGTGCCTCTCTACACTACTAGGTTAAAGCCAGGGCTGGAACTAGAATTGCTGAAATACCAGAAGTATTTACGATCTGTCTGGAAGTTTCTGAAATACTGTGAGAAAACCCATTCTTGTGAGATTTCCAGCCCAGTCTTAATATTCAGATAAGATCAGGACAAGAAACTAAACTTTTCAGTGATGTTTATCCAAATTTTTGAGATTTCTTAATCACTGTTAAAAAGCATATATATACTATGTAGTATATGCATCATCCTCATGCATTTTGTCCTCTCATGGTTTCTCATCAAATCTCCTGTCCAGTTCATGTAAATGACCTCTAGAGTTTTTAATAAATTGAAACAACATTAGCCTGCTGTTTGAGACCCCAAGATAGCAAAACACACCAACAGTTATAGGAACATGTTCAGACTCCCCAGATGTCCACTTTTATTTCTGAGACGAAGAGCAAGCCACTGTCTAAACTGTCCCAACCCTGGATTCCTACTCAGTGGAAGAAAGTAGCTCTGATATCTAAATTTCCCCTGCCTTATGACAGAGAAGAGAAGAACATAGCCCTAGAAATCAGTTCTATCACCTTTCAGCAGAAGACACACCAAAAAGATGATTGCCTACAAATTGCAGGGTAAAATCACTACTACCTCTATTACCTCTGTGACCACTTAAGGCAATCTACGGGGAAGGGGCTATGATCATCTTCCATTCTTCCACATTGCCCATGTCTGGATTAACAAATATTCCTCAGAATCATGAAAAAGTCCACATTTTTATACTTGAATAAACTATCACATCTCAACCTTTTGATGCCTGGTACCGTAGCAAAATTGGATACAGTTAATAACATAGGTATGTTTATAAAACTCTTGCCTGATAGAGCAAATTCTAAGGATGAACACTTACCAGGGAATAAAGCATTTTGAAAAAGACTGACTAAATGTGAAAATTATGTCTCAGTTGCATGTGCCATCATTGTGCCAATCTCCTCTTGGGAGCTTTGCTTGTTATTTTCCCTTTGGCTGTTATGAGCATTCTTTGACAAAACACATACTTTTAGCAACCTGAATATTTTATGAACTCCTCTACTTATTCTTGGCAACTTCTCTTTGCTCTGAAGAGAATAGGAAAATTTTAGCATATCAAGTATCTTTTTGCTTCTTATTCTGTTATATTGTATTCTATCTCAACTTCGAAAAATGATCAGGAGTTGTATACCCTGTATTGTGTTTCAGCTGCTAAAAAGGATTGGAAAGGCCTAGTCTGTGCACATAGCTGATATTCTTTCCACTGGTTTCCATTAAAACAGATTGTCCTTCATAAAGATAAATTAACTAAGCAGAAACGTCTGGGTCTAATTTCAGTTGCATCATTTTCAATGGTACAGTATTTATTACTCTGGTTGCAATAGAATAGCATCCAGCTGATTTTGGATATTAGGTGATGAAGGGTGGATCCTAGAATGTCTAAATGTTCCTCTCAGATAAACACTCAGAAATCTGGCTGCCTGACATACCTGCTGAGTCCATTTTGGTTTATAAAATAACAGAAGTGGAAATTTAACATGGGCAAGATTTACATGAGATCTCTAGTATACTGTAATTCCAGCTGGATTTATACAGTTCTGCTTTCTCCCCTTCATCTTTTCATGCTTTTTCCTTGCCTTTGCATTGGATCTAGGACTTCCTGTGGCTGCTTTTTTGGATCAAGACTGATGAGGGGAGTGGCCTCATTCTAAAGTCAAACTTTTAAACCTCAGGCCAGGCCATCTTTCAAGAGTGTATGAAAAGAGTTCTTTCTATCAAATTCTTTCAAGTATGTATCATATGAAGAAAAGGATTGAACCATTTCAGCAGCACCTTTATTTTCTTCAGAAACCAAGATAAGTTCTTTTCAGCTTGTCAACATATTTAAAGATGACATTGACACTATTTTTATGTGGACTGACCCATTTTGGGATTTACCAGTTCTTAAGACAGGTCCAAAAAAACCTTCAAAGTCCTTTATAGTTCACCAGTATGATAACAGTTTCTACAGTTTCTAATCTGCTTTGCCTGATATCTTCTTTCCATCATTCCTACATAGGACATGCAGTTCAAACACTGGCAGGGAAAAACAAAAAAAACACCACCAACAAAACACTTTCATGTTTCATTGATCAACTTTATTCCAAAACCTGTATTTCACATGCTTCAAATTAGGGGTATTTAAGCACATAACTATACTATCAATACACTTTATGATTTAATACTACATTCAGATATGCCTTCTAATGCAATACACATACTGAATTACTCTTCATAAAGTTCAAATGCACAGCTTTAATTCTGACGTGCATAAACCTTTGTATTCAAGCCCAGTGCATCCTTTAACACAGAGAAAAAATACAGTTTCTAAAATATTTATGTCTACATTCTACTCAGAATCTTCCATATAAAACAGGGCAATAACAAAACATCTACAGGATTTCTTAGATACATGCTCTTCTCCCTTACTAGAATGTGAAACTCTCTGTTGGAACAGAATTTAAAAAGCAAGTTTAATGGACATGAAATTTATATTTTGCTTGTAGCACCAGTTACAGAAAATACTTTTCAAAAGAAGGAAAGTTTTCAGGTTTTTTGTTTTGTTTTGTTCTGCTTTGTTTCATTTTTCAAAAGACAGTCAGATTCCAAATTCAATTAATCTTCTCTGGAAGTTCACTCAACGAGCAGATACAGTCTGCTTGTGAATACTCTGTCCTCTGGTCTCTTGTGGTTCCTTCTGGGCTCCATTATATGCCTGTTCTCTGACAAACACAACAGCCTTGGCAGGTCCTTGATAGAAATGCACTCTTAAATGAATCTTAGACCTGGTTCATTACTAGATTTAAAAGAAAGAAGGCTACTTCTGGAAATTGCAAAAAATCTGTAATTTGCACTGAAGATAATGTTTGATGTATAACATAAATAGAATTGTCAGGTTTGTGTTGTTTCAACAGATTGGTCTATTAATGTATGTCTTGATGTAGCCAGCTATATAAAAATATATACACACACATGTACACGTATACATGTGTATGTATATATTTATATATACAGAGAAGGCTACGAAGCTGGTGAAGGGTCTGGAGAACAAGTCTTATGAGGAGCGGCTGAGGGAGCTGGGACTATTTAGCCTGGAGAAGAGAAGGCTCAGGGGCAACCTTATTGCACTCTACAGGTACCTGAAAGGAGGCTGTAGCGAGGTGGGGGTTGGTCTGTTCTCCCACGCGCCTGGAGAGAGGACAAGGGGGAATGGGCTAAACTTGCGCCAGGGGAGGTTTAGGTTGGATATTAGGAAAAACTTCTTTACAGAAAGAGTTGTTAGTCACTGGAATAGGCTGCCGAGGGAAGTGGTTGAGTCACCATCCCTGAAGGTCTTTAAAAGACGTTTAGATGTAGAGCTTAGGGATATGGTTTAGTGGAAGATTTGTTAGTGTTAGGTCAGAGGTTGGACTCAGTGATCTTGTAGGTCTCTTCCAACCTAGACTATTTTGTGATTCTGTGATATTTGCTTATACATACAGTTGTTACAAACATTTCAGTTCTTACAATGACAGAGTGAATCGTGGAAGTGAAAGCCAAATTTAAAAGAAGTGTGTTTTTGTTGCTGTTTTTTTATTTTATTTTTTTTTATTATTATTATTTTTTTATTTTTTTTATCTTTTTATCGCGGTCTCTCCTTATCCCCTGTGCAATTATTCTCCTTAGATATTGACTCTAACAATGGGTTGAAATCTAGAAGTCTGTTTACTTTAAGAAGAAATTTCTGGCCTTGTAAAACTGAAAGTTTCAAAAAGATTTTCAAAATTGGAGAAGAAAATTATTTGCAAAGTAATGTGGTGGTCATGTGTAAGATGTTCACCCTTATTTCCCATCAGAATGCCAACAGTTCATTTGCCAGCACGGTCCCTGAGCTGTTTTTACCTGAACTGTAATGCAATACAAAACATACCAGACTCGGCAAAGTTAGGGTTTAATCACAGCACAAATGTATACCTAAATAAATACTTACAAACAATGCAAGTTTCCCATACAAAAGATGAATGTGTAGTCTTTGATGCAGAAAGCTTAATAAGCATCTAAAAGCTGCATTATATAAACTGGTAGGAAATGCTCATTTTAGGCCTCATGATTTTGCTCTAATTAAATTGTGCATAATTTATAGCAGATGAAAGTCCCCTTGATGGTTGTCATTTACTGTGTGGTCATTCCCTACCTTGTGTTTGTCCAAACATTCTTCTGAATTATCCAACTGTTAAGCTATTTGGTGTCAAAATGTTTCTGGATTGGTACTTAGAGTTTTTATGTTTCTTGCTTAACTTTGGTCTGTAGTTTCTCCATACATAAATACATCAAACTATATTAAAACCAGAGCCTTTATCTGCACAAGTTGCTTGGGGAGTAACTTTCCCTGGTCTATAAGACAAGAAAAATCATTGTTTTCTCTTTGATTTAGAGAGTTGATTTATAAAGGTTTACTTTTAAAGCTTCTGTTTCAGATGTGCTAACTCCAGAGTTTTTATATATTGCCCAGATTTATTTACCCATGCTTAGTCTCTGATTTATAAACTGTGTGCCTCTGACTCAGCAGGAATCATTGATTTAGGACAACACATTATAAGCAAGTTTTTTAGTAGCTTGGAATTTAACTAATTTCGGAGAAATTATGAATGAGCAATTGTAAAGTATAGTTGTTTTTTTTTTTTTTTTTTTTTTAGCCATAAAAAAGTCATAATGAGAATGAGAATTCAAAAATTAAAATTAACCAAAGCACTGTAGTATAAGAAAAAAAAAAAAAATCTTTACCGTGAGTGTGACAGAGCACTAGAACAGGTTGCTCGGAAAGGTTTTGGAGGCTCCTTCCCTAGAGATATTCAAAAATATTTAGAAATAATCCTGGGTAATGTGCTCTAGGGAAGAATGTGCATGAGCAAAGAGGTAGGACTAGTTCCAACTTCAACATTTTGTGATTCTGTGAAAAGAATTTCTTGTTTGTTTTGTTTGTTTACTTGCTTGCTTTCTAATGTTAGTGGAAGCAGGCTTCAAAATCTCCTAGCTGCACTGTAAAATGCTTTTTACCTCTGCTACCTAATATAGCCTTTTTCTGTATATAGTCAAATACAGTCACTGCGTACACATCCAGTTTGCTTCTGAGCCACCAACCTTTTGCAGATGATTTCTCCAACTGGAGTTACATACCCTTAATTCTCATTACTGGCACAAAGAAACACTGACAGAGATGTCTGGGTTGTACATTTATGTTAACTAGTGTAGAAGAGACCATAAAAAATTGTACAGAGAAGAGGGAATACCATGTTCTCTGTTTTTCTGTCTATTAACACAAAGATACAAGTATATGAAACATAGAATCATAGAATCATAGAATATTCTGAGTTGGAAGGGACCCATAAGGATCATCAACTCCTTGCACCACACAGGTCTACCCAAAAGTTTAGACCATGTGACTAACTGCACAGTCCAAACATTTCTTAAATTCATATAGGGTGGGTGCAGTGACTACTTCTCTGGGGAGCCTGTTCCAGTGCACAACCACCCTCTCAGTGAAAAATCTCCTCCTGATATCTAGTCTGAACTTCCCCTGCCTCAGCTTCACCCCGTTCCCGCGGGTCCTATCACTGGTGTTTATGGTGAATAGGTCACCCGCCTCTCCACTCCCCCTCGCGAGGAAGTTGTAGACTGCGATGAGGTCCCCCCTCAGCCTCCTCTTCTCTAGGCCGAACAGGCCCAGTGACCTCAGCCACTCTTCATATGTCATCCCTTCCAGGCCCTTCACCATCTTCGTCGCCCTCCTCTGGACACTCTCCAACAGTTGAATGTCCTTTTTGTACTGTGGTGCCCAGAACTGCACACAGTACTTGAGATGAGGCCGCACCAGCGCAGAGTAGAGCGGGACGGTCACTTCCCTCGCCCGACTAGTGATTCCGTGCTTGATGCACCCCACGATTCGGTTGGCCCTCCTGGCTGCCAGGGCACACTGCTGGCTCATATTTAACTTGCTGTCGACCAATACCCCCAGATCCCTCTCTGTGGGACTGCACTACAGCGTCTCGTCTCCCAGGCTGTATGTACGGCCAGGGTTGCCTCGTCCCAGGTGCAGGACCCAGCACTTGCTCTTGTTAAACTTCATGCGGTTGGTGATCGCCCAGTTCTCCAACCTGTCCAGATCTCTCTGCAAGGCCTTTCCACCCTCGTCCGAGTCTACAACTCCTCCAAGTTTGGTGTCGTCGGCAAATTTGCTCAAAACACCTTCTAGTCCTACATCCAAATCATTTATAAAAACATTGAAGAGGACTGGCCCTAAGATAGATCCTTTAGGGACCCCACTAGAGACCTTCTGCCAGCCTGATGTGGCCCCATTTACCACAACCCTTTGAGCCCTGCCTGTCAGCCAATTGCTCATCCATCATATGATGTTTTTGTTTAGCTGGATGCTGGACATTTTGTCCAGTAGGATCCTATAGGAAACCATGTCGAAAGCCTTGCTGAAGTCCAAAAAGATCACATCAGCTGGTTTCCCTTGGTCGACTAGACGGGTGATCTTGTTGTAAAAGGAAATCAAATTTGTTAGGTGGGACCTACCCCTCACGAACCCATGTTGGCTGGGAATTATGACATGAATTACCTGTTTCTATTTCTCTTTGTTAACAAGACATTGTAAAGCTCTAGAAATGTGTAGTTTGACATGGTCTGTAATGTGAATGGTTAAAACAGTTTTTAGGGAATAATGATTTCATGAACCTCACTTTAGAATCCTTGTTCCTCTGTCTTTAAATACACAGCTTTAGGTCACTGATATTTGAATAATAGATAAATAAGAAATAAAAAGTAGTTCCATTATAGTATTGGTTAAACTGTGATTTAAAAATTTTGTCTTTGTTTACCTGGTCTGTCCACATTCCCTTTAGGATGCATTTGTGGACAACCTCTGAATAGGAATGGGCAGCTGGGGTTTTTGGAGCCACGAAAGAGTAGAAGACGTAGAACTATTAAGAAATGATCCCTGTCCCTGACCTCTTCATGTTGCTTGCAGGTAGCAGCAATGGCAGTAGTCATAACAGGATGCAAAAATGGGAAAGGGGACATAACACTTTACAATGATTCCCATGCACCACTCAGTAATTGTAACAGCTTTTTAAGGAGTCATCATTATTGCACTTATTCATGTATACAAACTGGGAGAGAAAGCAGATATATGTGAACTATTGTGTTCTAGCAAAATTAGTAAAAACTTGAATGTAAATGTTATTTTCAACAATTGCATTATCTTTAACAATTACAATGTATTTTGGAATATCAGTAATATTTTTTTTTGAATGAATGGATTCAGAATCAGTATTTGTATCACACAACTTATTAAAATTATTATATTTGTAGGAAATATTGTTTGTGCTATGCAAAAATATTTGTATTTTTAAATAACATTGTTTTGACTCAAGAAGTAATCTAAAAATCTATTTTAACAAGTTTTTGCAATTCTTCAAAAAAATGTTCCTAATTATTGAATTAGGAAAAAATTAGAACAATTTATTTTTCTACCTTCATCTGAATGGCATGTTTCCTGAAAATCCCTCTTTGTTTTATTCATTCAGCTGTTTCTAAGGGTAGAAAGACAATAGATGCTGTCACTTTAGCACTGATGACACTGTATACACTTTAGTGTTGTTTCTTTTTGGACGAACACAAATACTCTGGAGATGAAAATTTTTTTGTGGATAAGTTTTGCTATAAGCTGATTTTATGTCTATGACATGAGCTAAATAAGTAATAGTCTGTCACATGAAGTTGTTAAATAAAAGTACCGAGGCCCCAGCCATTTTTCTTGGCTTTTCTCTCTACTTTTGTAACATCTATTCACTCCTTTCAGTCTAAACAACTAAATCACAGAATCACAGAATCACAGAATTTCTAGGTTGGAAGAGACCTCAAGATCATCGAGTCCAACCTCTGACCTAACACTAACAAATCATCCCCTAAACCATATCCCTAAGCTCTACATCTAAACGTCTTTTAAAGACCTCCAGGGATGGTGACTCCACCACTTCCCTGGGCAGCGCGTTCCAATGCCTAACAACCCTTTCGGTAAAGAAATTCTTCCTAAGATCCAACCTAAAATTCCCCTGGTGCAACTTAAGCCCATTCCCCCTCGTCCTGTCACCAGGCATGTGGGAGAACAGACCAACCCCCACCTCGCTACAGCCTCCTTTGAGGTACCTGTAGAGAGCGATAAGGTCACCCCTGAGCCTCCTTTTCTCCAGGCTGAACAATCCCAGCTCCTTCAGCCGCTCCTCGTAGGGCTTGTTCTCCAGACCCCTCACCAGCTTCGTCGCTCTTCTCTGAACTCGCTCAAGCACCTCGATGTCCTTCTTGTAGCGAGGGGCCCAAAACTGAACACAGTATTCGAGGTGCGGCCTCACCAGAGCCGAGTACAGGGGGACAATCACTTCCCTAGCCCTGCTGGTCACACTGCTTCTTATACAGGCCAGGATGCTGTTGGCCTTCATGGCCACCTGAGCACACTGCTGGCTCATATTCAGCCGACTATCAACCATCACTCCCAGGTCCTTCTCTGCCTGGCAGCTCTCCAACCACTCATCTCCCAGCCTGTAGCTCTGCTTGGGGTTATTGCGCCCCAGGTGGAGGACCCGGCACTTGGCCTTGTTGAACTTCATACCGTTGACCTCAGCCCATCGGTGCAGCCTATCCAGATCCTCCTGCAGAGTCTTCCTACCCTCGAGCAGATCAACACACGCACCTAACTTGGTGTCATCTGCAAACTTACTGAGGGTGCACTCGATCCCCTCATCCACATCATTGATGAAGATATTAAAGAGGACCGGCCCCAGCACCGAGCCCTGGGGAACGCCACTAGCGACCGGCCTCCAACTGGATTTGACTCCATTTACCACGACTCTTTGGGCCCGGCCATCCAGCCAGTTTCTAACCCAACGAAGCGTGCGCCAGTCCAAGCCAAGAGCAGCCAGTTTCCTGAGGAGAATGCTGTGGGAAACGGTGTCAAAAGCCTTGCTGAAGTCAAGGTAGACCACATCCACAGACTTTCCCTCGTCCACCCGGCGCGTCACTTTGTCATAGAAGGAGATCAGGTTCGTCAAGCAGGACCTGCCCTTCATAAACCCATGCTGACTGGGCCTGATCGCCTGCTTGCCCCGCAAGTGCTGCATGATGACTCTCAAGATAATCTGCTCCATGAGCTTCCCTGGCACTGAGGTCAAACTGACAGGCCTGTAGTTTCCCGGGTCAGTCCTCCGGCCCTTCTTGTAGATGGGCGTCACGTTTGCTAGCCTTCATTAATTCTTACATGTAATATGATGTGCAAATACTTCAAACACATGAGTCTTGATTATATATGAAAGTTACTTGAACTCATTTTCCATTTTTAACGTGCATCGAAAATGAAAATACTTGCATTAAGAAATTTCAGTCGTCGTTAGGGGCAGTGAATGAAGACAATGTGAGAAAACATCTCCATCTAGTGGTGTTTGCCAGATATTGTTCTTACCAAGGAAGTTTTAATGGTGTAAAAGTTAAAAACAAACAAACAAACAAACAAACAAATGTTTAAACAACTACAGCAGTGCAGTTTTGAGTCATGGATCTAAAGGAACCAGAAAACTCTCTTTTATAAGGGTCCATGAGACCCATAAGCTAGCAAAGGATTTCTGCAGGAACTGGGCTGCTGGCTGCTCCAGAAGTAGCTACCACACAGATAACTCACACTTGGCAGTGATGATCTTGTCACACATGAAAAACTTCTATCTCGTTTGTGCAAGTTATGCTCCTGTATTGCAATGCTGAAGTGCTTTACAGATGCACACTACTGAATGTGTATGCCATTTCTGCCAGGGACTGAAAACCATGGTTATACAGAGGTTGTTCCCCAAATTTTTGCGTCACTAATTTAGAGATAGCACCAACAAAATGAGTGCGGCTACATTAATGGTAGTGTAACAGTGCATGTATAACTGGTAGGACTTTCTTGTGTAAGCAAAATCCATCTTAAAGGATGGAAAAGTCACATATTAAAACTGCCCATTATGATGCATCCCTCCAAGTGCTGTTATGACTTGCTCAAGAAACCATGTAAATTTAACAAACTGAATTCTCATTTTCCACTGCTGTCACACTGAAATGTTGTGATTGTCTTCAACAGACTTCATCCTGATTTCAGCCTGTGGAGGGACGTACAATAGATTTCCTCAAAAAATCAGGGTTTTGGAAACCGGCTACTTGTCCTTTCTCATTTACACTGGAACTAGAATACCCGGTAAATAACATGCTAAATTTAATTAGAATAAGCTGTAGAGCATATTATTTCAAAAGATACAAATTATGAATTCAAAAATTTAATGGAAAAAAATTAATCTGAAGATCAGAGAAGAAATGAGAACACTGTTATTCTGCACACTACACTGAACATAGACTTTTACCTGTTTGATAGCATTCTCTAAGCCACAGGACTACAATTTTCAATTAAGAAGCTTACATGCAAACAGAGGTAGTGGATCATTGTGACACCTACATTTGAATGGGTGGAGTAGTTCTGCTTTTCACATTGGACTCAGGCCCATTAACACTCTCCAAACTATTCAAAGGCTCATTTTTGAAGTTAGTATAGGCCAGAGTTATTCCCTCTTACATGGTTTGCTTGGAAAGTGACAAAGTTTAGTAGTGTGCGTAACTCTGGAGTCTACCAGCCAGTCTTGGGGCCAGAGGATGGGTCCTGATGGGTTTAGTCTCCTTGAACTGAGTAAGCACAGCTTATCCCCAACTGCTTTCTATCAAAGGGAACCAAAGGATCATGAGGAATGGTTCTCTGCTTTTCTGTAGCTTGGTATATGGAAAACAGGACTGGCATAATTCCTCAAGGAAATGCCTGGATTTTTCCACATTGTAAGCATGAATAAATTTATCCTTTGGTACCAGAAGTTATCATGAAAAAGTTATCCTAACATAACTAAATTATGTAGACACTAGAAACATCTTCACATGCAGGGAGAAAGAATTAGCCATTTTAGATGCTAAAAACAAACAAACAAACAAACAAAAAAACTCCTTCATAAGATCATAAGATGTTGTCAAGTTTCATAACATGAAATAGCCATCTCTATCAGAGAAAAACAAGCAAATCCTGAAGTCATCTTTATTCATCAATGTAAAAGCCTTAATAAAATTGAAAAGCTGAGGTGTAAAATACAAAGAGGAAAGTTACTTACAGACAGAATAAGTTAGTGTCCAGAAAGACATTTAGAGGCTTTCATGCTATGTGACTAACCTCTCCCATACTCCCTCCAATTCATTTTGTAAATATTTTCAGTCCTTATTGGTCCCGGATAATTCTCTTTGAATAATTAAGAATAATTAAAAGCTAGATAAATTCTGTTCTTTCTTGTTTCTGTTAACCTTACTGAACACATTATCTTTTTTCAATCTATACACAACATTTATGATGGGGTCTACTTTCAAGGCTGCTCTTAATCCATTCTTCACTGAGCCTGTATTTTTGCTCAGGATAGCCCTGGCCTTGATGCAGGACCTTGCACTTGGCCTTATTGAACCTCATGAGGCTCACACAGGCCCACCTCACAGGCCTGTCCAGGTCCCTCTGGATGGCATCCCTTCCCTCCAGTATGTCAACACAGCTTGGTGTCACCAGCAGACTTGCTGGGGGATATGCAGTCCTACTGTCCGTGTCACCAACAAAGATATTAAACAGTGCCGGGCCCAATACTGACCTCTGAGGAACACCACTCATTAGTGATCTCCGCTTGGACATTGAGCTGTTGACCATAACTCTTTGAGTGCAACCTATAACCCATATAGAAGTCCACCCATCAAATCCATGTCTCTCCAACTTAGAGACAAGGATATCAAGGGGGACAGTGTCAAATGTTTTGCAGAAGTCCAGGTAGATGACATCAGTTGCTCTTCCCCCCTCCACCAATGCTGTAACACTAGTTGATACTAGGCATCACCCTGTATCTCCAGATGTTTATGCTCAAACTGCCAGAGTTTCAAATGTGGATTGGAGAAGGAAGGAAAAAAATATAGTTATGCATAATGACTGATAGTTTCATAGTAAAGTGATTCCTGAGTTTTTCTCTGTTGCTAAAGGGCTGAAATATCTTTTTTTTTTTTTTTTTTTTTTGTATCAGAATAATAAGAGAATTTTAATTAAAAGGAAAAAAAATCATAATTTTTGAAATCTATAGGGAGTTTAAAGAGTTATCAAAGTCCTTATCAGAACCCAAGTTGTACTATTTAACTGTAAACTCATAAATGGTACTTAAATAGTGTTTTTTGTTTGTTGTTTGTTTGTTTTTTCTAGGGGGGTGAGAGGGATGTGGGTGGGGAGAGTTTTTTTATGTTTTGAGCAGAAAAAGCAAAAAGTTTGTTTGTTTGTTTGTTTGTTTCTTTGTAAGAAAAGCTTTTGAATATTTCAATGGAAAAGGACCTTAAAACATTTTAAATAATGTGATAAGTTTTAGGATTCCTGTCTTCAGAGACTCTTATCATTTCTTTAAGAAGCAAAGGGACTTTGCTTCATCAATTTTTAATGTAATTAATGTATTATTTACAGAGAAAGTTAAATTGTAGCTTTCTTTGAATCTTCAGGAGAACTCCAGTTTATTTTTATATATTCAATAGTTAATCCAGAGGCTTTTAAACTGAAGTGTTTCATACTTTATAAACAAAACTCTCTTTTTTAAAATACAGAAACATAGAGCCATACACAGAATCACAGAATGGCTGAGGTTGGAAGGGACCTCTAAAGATCATACAGTCCAACCTCCCTGCTGAACAGGATCACCTAGAGCACATTGCACAGGATGGCATTCAGGCAGATTTGGAATATCTCAGAGGAGAATCCACAACTTGTCTGGGTAACCTGTTCAGAGAATCACAGAATCACAGAATAGTTTAGGTTGGAAAAGACCTCCAAGATCACCTAGTCCAACCTCTGACCTAACACTAACAAGTCCTCCCCTAAACCATATCACTAAGCTCTACATATAAATGTATTTTAAAGACCTTCAGGGATGGTGACTCAACCACTTCCCTGGGAAGCCTATTCCAATGCCTAACAACACTTTCAGTAAAGTTCTTCCTAATATCCAATCTAAACCTCCCCTAGAGTATCTTTAGCCCATTCCCCCTTGTCCTGTCACCAGGCACGTGGGAGAACCCCCACCTCGCTACAGCCTCCTTTAAGGTACCTGTGGAGCACGATAAGGTCATCCCTGAGCCTTCTCTTTTCCAGGCTGAACAATCCCAGCTCCCTCAGCCACTCCTCATAAGAGTTGTTCTCCAGACCCCTCACCAGCCTCGTTGCCCTTCTCTGGACTTGCTCAAGCACCTCCATGTCCTTCTTGTAGTGAGGGGCCCAAAACTGAACACAGTACTCGAGGTGAGGCCTCACCAGAGCCGAGTACAGGGGGACAATCACTTCCCTAGCCCTGCTGGCCACCAACAGCCAGGATGCTGTTGGTCTTCTTGGCCACCTGAGCACACTGCTGGCTCATATTCAGCCGACTGTCAACCAAAACTCCCAGGACCTTCTCTGCCAGGCAGCTTTCCAGCCACTCATCTCCCCGCCTGTAGCGCTGCTTGGGTTCCAGTATTCTGTCATAGAGTCATAGCTCAAATTAATGTTAGCCAATATAAACTTGTGAAAAGGCTGATTTCACAGAGTTTTTTGAAACTAGGTGTACAGCTACATAAACAGAATTGTTTTATGCATTTACATATTTAGCCATTAACCTATAATGTTGTAACGATCTAAAAGTGACAGGAGAGGGCAGCAGAATACAGCTCTCACATCAGAGCTCTAGTAAAACTCCTGCTTTTCAAACGCGCTCTTTATATGCTCAATAGCTTTTCAGTATTCTGCTTCTTTCTCTTCCAGCTTAGGTGGATGACTGAAAAACATGTTTAATTGCAGTTAGAAACTTTTGAATAGAAAGCCATAGAAGACACTACCCTTGGTGGAGAAATCTTAATTCAAAATATTTTAAGAAAATTCTACTCAAATTATATTTGCCCTTTGTTTCACTTAGTCAAAAATAATAATAAAAGACATCAGCTCAGGCTCACATGAATGGTATTAAAACCCTATACTGAATTTATTGACTCTGAGGAGAATGTATCTTGCTTTCTTTGGGGAGAGTATTTTAAATTTTCTCTTGCTCTAAATATCATTTCATATACTTTTCCTATTTATGAGATATGATTGTATTTCTGTGCTACTTCTCCTTAAAAACAAACAAACAAACAAAAAATAAGCAAGAAAACAAAAAAATATAAATAAACAAAAGCACTCAACCTAAATCTCATGGATGTTCATTTTTGCTCACTGCCTGTGCAGATGTGAAGCAATGACAAGGGTCTCTGAAGTACTCCAGAGTGGTAATGTGAGGTCTGGTCATGCTGGAGGAGTGATGTGCATCACTCAGCTTGGGCAGCATCATTACTATTTGAAACAAATGCTGAACCTTTTTAATTTTCACTGCTGTGCCATTGACATATTTATTGCAGAGAAATGGCTAATAAATTTCTCCTGTAAATTCTGGAATCTGAACTTTTACTAGATTATTTTATTGATTAAATGACAACATGCTGTGTTTTAAGTTTGGATTTATATCTCAAGTTCTCAAGTCAGCAAAACAACAAATTCTTCTTTTTAATCAGCTCCTCTTCCAAGTTTTACTGAGACAGCTGCCATTTTGGGCAACCTAAGAGCCCAAATCCCCCACATGGCTGCAGTCTGTCCATATTCTCTAACAGATTTATATCATTCAGTTTGGGTTCTTGGAGAGCACCTACAGGAAGAGTTTGTTTACCTTAGTACTGAATTTTAGTGCCATTTGGATAATTCTGGATACAAATATTCTCTGCACATTTTCAGAATGAAGAAAGTGGTAGCAACAGCTGTGTGCGTATGGTCTCACTGCCTTTTTAATGAGCTTTGTGGACCATAATGAAGGCAAAAGAATAATCATCCGTTAAACTCTTGACTTCCTGATGAGTAATCAAAAGTTCATTTTCTTGTCATGACAGATACTATAACAGGTTGCTACTGCCAAGGAGGTAAATTCAAATGGCATATATGATTTGAGAGGTTTTCTTTATACTGACTGCAAAGGCAAAAATTAACTTGGCTGAAGCTGTGTGAGCCTGTGCGTGTACAAAAGTGAAAAGGAGATGACCAAAGCACACATGAGCCAATATGTTCAGACAGTTGAACGGACACATAGAGCAACTACCATGGGTAACTAGCAAAATTGGTGGTTTGAGAGCACATCTGCACTTTTATGAAGGGATCTGATCATGTCACACAAGACACATTAGATCATACGGGAATGGTGGAGACAGTGTCACACAACCAGGCATGGCTGCAGAATCTGT
Source organism: Nettapus auritus (assembly GCA_011076525.1). Lineage (NCBI taxonomy): Eukaryota > Metazoa > Chordata > Aves > Anseriformes > Anatidae > Nettapus > Nettapus auritus. The sequence continues at coordinate 107,610,852 of CM021767.1, read as the reverse complement.
TGCCTTATCACACTTTGGCAACCATGTTCAATGGGCACAACTGAAATGCAGTCTGGTTGCAGATGTGAAACTATACTGACTGGTTACATCCAACATTTGGGCTCATGCAGTAGCCATAGAACCATAATATGTATGTGAGCTGAAGCTCAGGTTAAAAACAGTGTAAGAGGGAAAGCTGTGTGAAATACCTTCTAATGCTTTACCTTTCTTTTCCACAGTATCTCTACTGTGGCCTCTCCAGCACAGGTGCTGTCAGCGAGTCATAGAAGAAGCCATTTCAAATTGGATTCATTGCATATTAGACTGCATGCTTACTCAAAAGTATTTTCAGGTTATATTAATGCAATTGGATTTAAATATTGTTATTAAGTATATGCTATTTTAAGGCAATTATTTTTCTTGCTTAGTGTATTTGGAACATGTTTTTTTTCTGGTCATGTTCATGTATGGCCTGAATGCATGTTGAGGGCAAAGGCACCTTTCAAAGAGAGATGAAGTGAGCTAGCAGCTTGAAACAGACCTTGTATAGGCCTTTCAATGCAAATATTAAAGCATTAACTTTTTTTCACACCTTTATTAATAAAGTATTTCTGCGTTCATTGTTATCCCAGAAGAGCTCTCCTTGATCAGGACAAAAAAACATCCTTTCAAAAATGATAATGGCCAAAGTGGTTAGCTAGGGAAGAATGTAAGACAGACATATATATAATTCTTCATACGCAGTCTCCAAACATTTATACTTTGGGGTCTTCCTGAGCCAAATGTGGTTTCTATATACATCATAATTTAATTGGATTTCTATTCCATAAACTTGTCCAAACTTCAATTGAACATCACAAAACTGCTAAATAAACCATAACATACATATATGCTTGGTTTTTCTGTCTAGTAGATATAAGGTTCTTTGAAGAGGGACAGGAAAAGAAGAAAAATATTGTGAACAGTTAACACAGGTGCTGCTTCTTCCCCTCTGTCACAACATGCAGTACTTCATCAGTTCATTATTACCTCCAAATATTTAAACTGAGCACAATCATCTCAGCTAGGTGTGCAGAACAGACTTTTGGACTCCTTTCTCCTAATCTTTGATGTAGCTTTCAACTACTTTTTCAGTAGCATGTCTGGTTTATTAAGTTTTTGGTTGTCTGGTTTTACTTTCCAGGAAAATACTCCACTAGATTTTAAAATATTACTTCTTTCCCCGCCCTTTTTATTTATTATCTAACAATATGCCTGCGGCAACTTCTGCCATAAGTATCTCTTCCTAGAAAACCAAAAGTAGTGAGAAGCTAGTTTAGTTCAATAAGATGTAAATCAAAGCAATATTTGGCTTGTTCTCAAAATACAAAATAATCACTTGATAGTTTGCTCAATGTTTGGACCAATGAAGAAAACTCCTTCCTTAGCAAACATTCAGGAAGCAGATCCCAGCTAAAGAGATTCATGCTGTGGTCAGAATATTCTGAAGATCCAAGAAGTCTTGTTAATGATAGCTAAAACTGAGGATGACAGAGCACAATTCAGACACATAATGAATTCTGTCCTTTGGGATCTCTGTTGTGTCATTAATGGATCCTCAGAAGTGTGATTTTTAATTACATCAAAAAGCAAGATAAGTCAGCATGTTACCCAACTCCCTCAGGCCAAATTGCTTTGATTTGCAGCAGTGAATTTCCATTGACTTTGCTAAGCAGGGCTTGAAGAGCCTGGGAACTCCATGAACTGATACTAGTCACTCACATAAGAATCAAAGCTGTGTTCTTCTGAAATAATAAAGCTGCCAGCCAGTAGATGGAGGAAGTTCTGTGAAAGTCTTGTAGAAAACATATTTCATTGGTGCCATACGAAGGTTCCTCCTAAACTCTGATGGATTTTGAAAAGAGTCCTAAATAGAAATTCTCTTTCTATGTCCAAGCTGCATTCAGTGGGTTCTCTGTTCTGTAAGAATATATTTCAGAAGGGTAGAAAACACCTCAAATTTTCAAGTATATAATCAGCACCTGTGTGACTGTCCAACATCATCTGACCTTAAAGAGGAAGAAGAATATAGTCTAGTGCTCACTTTGTAAGAGAAGGCATGATGTTATAGGTGAGACCTTCGAGGCCCACAGAGAGTGAGAGATGTAGAAAGAGTCAAGTGATGAGGCTTCTTCCCCACATGGGTTAGTCAAGACACTGATAAGTAAGAGAATGGCCTGAGTCTCCTCTTTACCTAAATATGTCCTTTGAACAACAAGCATTTTCATGTTTTGACAGAGGAGGCAACAGTCTTTTACCAACTGCCAGTTTTGGTCACTTTCGATGAATTATCCACCTGACTGAGTAGGCTGTGATGAAGAAATTCTTTTTTTCCTCAGGTAAAGTCTAAAGTCTCACTCACTCAGCTTCAGTAGATGCCCTGATGCCAAAACAGTTGTTTGTCATACTTGACTGAAGAATATATAAGGGAACAAAAGATTGGGATGGGCCATCATAGTTTCTCCTTTCCCTTCTTCAATGAAGTCAAGTTAGTGGAGTGGTAACTAGACCTTCCAGCCTTTGTATGCATTTGAACAGACAAGTGTGCCCATGGGAACTAGTTTGTTTCCAAAACTTCTGAAACAAAAGTAGAATTTACGGGATTCTTCAGGGTATAACCCATCTGTCAGTGGCAAGCATAATCATCCTACCAAGCTTACCCCGTCACCACCTCTGGAATATGAAAACAGACACTTTTTCCACTCTTTCTGTATTGATAAACATTTAAATTCTGTTTTCACTTCTCATAACCTCTGCAGGATGCAGCCTGATGAATGAGTTATACCATTGGTGCCAACTGACATCCAGCTGAACTTGCTACCAGAATTTTAATGACATGGTCATACTGGTAATCTTTCTGCAGCAGTTCTCAGTTTCATAAATCTAGTTAGAAGAGTTATTTCAATGGCACCAGCAAGAGGTGAATTTTTAAAAACTCACAAGCATATTATTAAAGGCCAACAGAATTATGTAAATGATAAAAATTTCTGAAAGTCAGATTGTTGTTGGGATTACTCGTACCATACAACCTATTTAGAAACAGCTGTTAAACATGGCTTAGTGAAAAGTAATCCTTCATCAGAGATAAGAATGCCAGGTCTGCATTAGTGCAGCAATAGTCTAATGGTTAAGACAAGAACCTGTCAGTTTAACAGGTAAAATTAAGGAAGAAGACTACAGGGTGAGTGTTGTACAGTATGTGAAAGTATGTACAGAATGTGAAATCTCCAGCAGCCTGCTTGCCAGGGAATTTACATATAGTCATGTTATTTCCTCTCCTCCTATGCATCTTCCATGAAGTATTAAACTCTGCTAGTAGCTCTACTAGACATTTTATTTATTTATTTATTTTACACAGATGCTCAAAGTTATGGGTTCAGTTGTGATTTAGGTATTAATCTACCTAATGCAAATGTGATGAAATGACAGGGGAAGAAAATAAAAATATCATGGATATTCATTAATATATTCCATTTGCTCAGAAGGACATAGCAGGAACATAACAAAACCATAACCTAAACCAGACAGTGTGTTTACCTCAGCTAGGAGTCATATAAAATAGCACCCCTTCATCTATAGAGAAGAAATGTTACAATTAGCTAAAAAGACTTTGAGGTTATATGCTTTGATCAGTTAATGATAATGATTCTGAGGTTAATGACTTTGCTAAAGTAGATTTTGCTTTTGTAAAACATTAACTACACAAAGACTCCTTGATTAAATAGCATTTAAATTAACCATTCTTCTACAGTAAAAATGATCTGCTAAATTGCAATACAATGTTTCAGATAGAAGGAAATGAATGACTGCAATTTCATTTTCTCTGAGGTTTATGAGGATGCTTTATGGTTCAAATTAAAGAATTATTTGACTTCAATTTTGAACAATATAATCTTATGATAACTAGAATTAATGATTGCCATTTTTAAAACAAACAGGATAAAAACCTACTTGTTTTATTGATAAATCTAACTTGCAATTCTCTTTAGGAAAGTTCCTTTCTGCTTTAATAACTAATGTTAACATAATAAGTAGGCCTGACTCTTTAACCCCACCCAAAATAAATACATAAATAAATAAAATAAGCCTGTGTGAGCAATGAGGAAAAAGGAAGAACACTGGCTCCAACCCCTTTTACCATGTCCCTGGGGAAAACAGAGGAATTAGATGACTCTAGTCCCCTTCTAAGGTCAAGCAGAAAGGTAGCAAAGATGTGAGGAACAGACCAGGCATATCCTGAAATGGGTAGATGTTATCTGCGAAAATACTAGAATAAATATAATATTAAAATAATAATAATAAAATGATTTAACTTTTGACAGCATCCAGAATGCATGAAGTCTTTTTTTATACAACTGGAAATGCTCATTTGCTGCTCAAAAAAAAAAAAAAAAAAATAAAAAAAAAAAGTAAAATTTGACACCAGACAAAGAGAACTACCAAAATCTCTGTAGTGTTGCCAATTATATACACAATTTAACCTAGGGAGTTGCAATTCCTAAAAGCAGGTGTGTGGTGTTTTGAATTTATTTCATCATAATAAATTACTTAGTTTAAATGTTACTCTGTGAAAAGTGAAAATTAGTCTAAAACCCATCTGAAATTGCATTGAGGATTTTTTTTCTGATTCAATTTTTGAATAATTTTCCTGACTTTTCTCATCAAATTGGGCAAAATTCAATATAAAAGAGAGTTATAGACTAATGCCTGGACAGCTTGTAGTGTGTTGGGAAAAGCTCTCCTGTTTCCAAATGATAAACAATTTGACATGCTGTGAATGAAATATTAATCATTCTTTAGGTAAAAAGAATCATTACAGACCCATGCTGGAGCAGTTCTTGAAGAGCTGCTGCCTGTGGGCAGCCCCCACAGGCTCAGTTCGGGAAGGACGGCATCCCGTGGGAGGGACCTCACGTGGAGCAGGGGCAGAAAGTGAAGGAGAGGCAGTGATGAAGTGTCAGGGGCAGACCACAGCCCTTTTCCCCGTTCACCTGCACCGCTTGGGGGGAGGAGGTACAAGAGGGCAGATGGGGGGAGGGGGGAAGATGATTTTAGTTTGCTTTTAGTTTCTCACTGCTGTAGTCTGTTAGTGCTAGGTAATAAATTATATTAATCTTCCTATGCTGAGTCTGTTTTCCCCACAACAGTAAGTGGTGAACATTTTTCCTGTCCTTTTCTCAACCCATGAGCCTTTTTGCATCATATTTTCTCCTTTCTTTTGAGAAGGGGAAGTGAGAGAGCAGTGTGGTGGTTCTTAGCTGTCCACTGGTGTTGGACCACCACATCATGCTAAGCAACATTTTTCTTCTTCTTGAATCACACGTGGGCCAGTGAGCTAGAATAGGTAGACATTTAGTAACTTTTTGTACCTAGTGGTATCACTTCTGTGCTAAGATCTTAGCAAGGTGCTTTGAAATACAGTCCAGGGGAGATTATAGTCACAATTCTGTTCTGAATCACACCCTGATACTGAACGGCCAGAGCTACTTTAGTGGCTTTTTATTCTGTAATGGAATGTTAGACAGCATGTTCTGAGAGTAGGAATAAAGCTTGGTTTCTGGTGAGAAATTACAGAAGAAATTGAAAACAGAAAAATGATTTTATATCATGGAAAAAAAGCAGTAAGTAAAGTAAAAGTAAAATAAAATAAGATGCTTAAGTGGAATCTGTCAAAAAGAGTGCAATATTAATGGAAGCTGTGATTTTTGTGTGGTTTTATCTGAAAAAAAGACCAATTAAGGAAAGATTAATGCTTTTTTCCTTTTTTCTTCTTCTTCTTTTTTTTTTTTCCATTTTTTTTTTTTTTTTTTTTTTTTTCTCCCTTTTCTTTCTTTCTTTCTTTCTTTCTTTCTTTCTTTCTTTTTTTTTTTTTTTTTTTTTTTTTTTTTTTTTTTTTTTTTTTTTTTCTTTTTTTTTTTTTTTTTTTTTTTCCTCTAACAGATTTTTTTATTTTTTCTGGCTGGTACTTTTGGTCCAACTTCCTTACATAATGAAGAATAAGCTAAAGTAATTTATGGTATTTGAAGAACCAGAATTTTCAAAGCCCTTAGACCAATGATAGTATTTTCTCAGGTGATCACAAATTACTGGTATTGGAAAACAAGGGTGTGGTTATTCAGTGCAATATTGCTGGGAACCTGTAATGAAAAAAGAAGAACCAATCTTTCATGTCTCCTCACAGGAAGACTTACAGCAAACAAATCTGTCTCCAGCTTATCAGAGAAGACATTTGAAGATGTAAACTCTCCTGTCACCACTTCAGTTTTCAATTCCTAGTGATACACATTTATTCCAAGTGTATTTAGAAACATTTATGAAATGATTAAGGGAAAGCAGAACTGTGCTACTGGATGATATTTATGAACAGTATGCATTTTTGTCTTTGAACAATAGTCTTGGTATCTTCAATATCACTGAGGTAATCTCATAGTCTGAAAGAGAGACTGCCAAACCTTTTTTTAAGAACAAGCAACAGAAGTAAGAGTATAGGAGCAGACATGACCCCTGTTCCACCATTAACATGTTCCTCCAGTGCAGCAGCAGAAGGGAATATTTTGGTATTGGAATAGAAATCTACTGTGTGGTTTCTTGAACTTTTCAGCCACTTGTGACTTAAGTTTCAGTGTATATATTAAATCTCTCTTTGGGAAAAAAAGAACAATTAAGACAAACTATCCAGCATAGATTCCGACATTAGAGCAATGGAGCTGAACTCTAATGTATAACTTCAGTTCTGCCTTCAATCTCAAAGCTTTATTTCAAATGTCCGTTCTTCTCGTCTCCTTCCTTCCCTCCCTCTCTTTAATACCTCATGCCCCTTCCTGCAGTTGCGGCCCCTGCAGTAGACCTGTTCTTTTCTCTCCATGAGCATTATTATCCATATCATTAGCCATGAAATTGAGACTGAGAGGAACAAAAACATAGAAGGCAGCATTAGGTATATACTATGAAAACAACAACAACAACAACAAAAACAACAGTTAATTTCAACAATTGCAAATATAGATCCAACAGCTCAATTTAAAGACAGTTTTAGCTTGATTAGTTTTGTTTTGTTTTGTTTTTTTTTTTTTTTTTTCTGGGAGTAGGTAGTCTATAGTGTTACACTGGATAAATTATGTTAGGTCTATTCTTTTTCAAGTTTTAGCTCATGGTAAATAAGAACATTGGTATACTGCATCTGACTGGGATGGAGCTAAATTTCCCTGCAGCAGCCCATACAGTGCTGTGCTTTGCACTTGTAGCTAAAACAGCATTGGTATCACACTAGTGTTTTGTCTATCTCTGAGCAATGCTGGCACAGCACCCAGACTCCCTCCAATCCCCCAGTAGGCTAAGGGTGGGAAAGAGGTATGGGAGGGACATCACCAGGGCAGCTGACCTAAACCGACCTAAGGGGTACCTTACCATGTGGTGTCACAGTCAGCAATAGAAGGTGGGAAAGAAGAAGGAGAGTGAGGACTCTCATTATGAAGACATCTATCCTTCCAAGCAACCACTACATGTATTGAGGTCCTGCTTCCCAGGACATGACTAAACATTGCTTGTTGATGGGAAGTAGAGATATTTTTTTTTTTTTTCTCTCTGTGCTTCCACAAAGCTTTTTTTTTTTTTTTTTTTTTTTTTTTTTCCTTTCCAGCATATTTTCTTCTTACCCTCTTCTTCTGAGGAGGGGGAGTGAGAGAGAGGTTGTGGGGGAGTTTGGCTGCCCAGCAAGGTAAACCATCACAATTGGAAGGGAAAACAAGTTCTGGGAAATATGAGCATTTTATTGTAAAATATTGAAAAACCATAGCGTTTGATGTAGTATTCAAGAAATTACTGAAATGGTAAAAACAAACAAATAAATAAATAAATAAAAACTACCAATCAACCCCCCCCCAACAAACAAACAAACAAACAAACAAAAACCGTAGTGTGTATTATAAGGGAAGCTACCAGATATTACAAATAAAATAGCATAGAAAATTTCCAAATGAGACTAGTGTGACAATTCTGACAGTGATTACAATTAAAGAAAATAATTTAATAAATTTTCAATAGATAGATTTTTGCACAAAGAAATTCTGTGAGAGCAAAATATTGTAGCAGTTAGTGAGTTGAGCAATCTGAGTTACAATATTTTCAGTTTTCAGGGGGCATGTTATTTAAGCCAATGAGTATGAAAGCCTCGATCCAGATGAGCTATACTGGAATGAATTGAATGCCACTGTGTGCAGCATAGTGCATTTTTCTTATAATGTAATATTATTTGATGCAAAGATTTTTGAAGCAAAATTTCACATCCAATGATCTGTGGGCAAAATGTTGTCAGTTAGGATATTTGGATTGCTGCTACTTTGGGAAATGAAAATAGTTTGAATTGATGCTAACAAGGAAGACGGGTCTTCTTTTGCTTCATCTAAAACTGGCATAAACCCGGTAGGCAGATCAGCAGCATGCATCCACTTGCTCAGACCCCCACAGTGACACTGGGACAGAACTGGATAAGAGGCAGAAGTGAGAAAACCCGTGAGCTGAGACTAAGACATTTTAACAGGTAAAGGAAGAGTTGTGTGTGAAAACAACGCAAAATCATGAATTCACTCACTACTTCCCAACAGCAGATGGATATTCAGCCAAAAAAAAAAGAAAAGCAGGACTCATCACATGTAATATTTCTTTGGCATAACCCTAAGTGTCCCCCCTTCCTCCTTCTTTCCCACAGCTTTTCTTGGTCATCATGACAGCAAATGGTATGGAACATCCCTTTAGATAGTTTGGGTTAGATATCCTGTCTCTGTCCACTCCCAGCTTCTAGTGCACCCTCAGCGTCATCACTGTCAGGGCAGCATGAGAAGCAGAAAACTCCTTGACTCTACACAGCACTGCTCATCAGCAACTAAAACAAGATTGTGTTATCAGCACTGTTTTGGCCACAAAGCCAAAACCTAGCACCATACCAGCCATTATGAGGTAACTTTATTCAGGCCAAAACCAGTACATCAGGAAAAAATAATAATCCAAATTTCTTGATAACTTGAAATTATAACATATCTGATTTGAGGTATAACTGTTCTTTTTGCAAGAAGGAGAATATTTGACTTTTAGCTGATACAGTATTAAAATGCTGTTTTTCTGTAAATATTGAACCATCACTTTAGAAGTGAGATATTGCCACATTTCAGTGTTGCATCTATGATGAATCGAGAATTTGCTCATTTTCCACCTTTCACCAGTGCTCCATTCACACCTTTTAATGCAGTTGTTAGATGGCATTTTCTTATGGGACCTCCTACACTGGAAAGATTTCATTTGTTCTCTATTTACAGGAATATCATTAATTTGCATTGTAAAAAGTGATGTTTCTTCTGTTTTATAGAAAGTAATTGGATTTCTGTAAGAATATTCCTTGAATGTTTTATAAGACAAGTAAGAATTTGGCATCTGTTGTGATCTATCTTCAAAAATTGTTATACAAATTAAGTCATGCTATCTGTCTTCCTACTTCATTAATAATCTTGTTTTGAATTCTAACAATACTTTCAAACAAACACTTCAGCTTTCCACTGTTAAGCAGTCTAAACAATGAGGGAAAAACTGATAACAGAACATTTCCCACCTATGAAGAAGAAATATATCACACACACACCAAAAATAAAAATAAAAATCAGTCAATTTTAAGGCATTTTCCTTATATGTTTTTTTAGTGATTCAAATTGGCATGCAATTAAACTTTTTGTAGTAGAAGATGAAAGTGGTTTATTGCTTACCCCAATGCATAGATTAGTGTCCAACTTGACAGCTGACATTGCATCAGATTTTTTCTCCCCCTCACCTTCTTTTTTTTTTTTTTTTGAATTAAAACAATAAAAGTAAATAGGTAAAGTTCAGCAATTCTGTTTTAAAATTAAAGCCATGTGAAAGAAATGAGCTGTTAACTTTTTGTTTGTTTGTTTGTTTGTTTTTTTGGACGCTGTGTTTTGAAACTTCAGAATCTAAAAAAAAAAAAAAAAAAAGTGGGAGGGGGGAGTGGACTGAGAGAAAGAAAAAAATAAATGTCTTCAATACCTGGAAAATCTAACGAATATGGGAGACTTTTAAAATTTGTTGCACACCACCAATACAGAATTCTGGAAGACAAATGACAAACATGACTGCATTGTTCTTCTCTGCACTTGTGTATCTGTAGAATCAAATTGGGTGCCACAAAAGCTGAAACACATGGATAAATGACTCTAGGCTAGAGGTGCATGTGATCTGTGAATGCTAGTAAAAAAATGAAGGTGGGTTAGACAAGTGAGTGAAAGTAAGAAGGACAGTTATATATGCCATTTCTTTTTTTGGGGGGGGGGAAGGGGGGGGAAGTTTTCTACAAGAAAGATACACTGCGTAAGTAGAAGCCCACACCGACCTTTGTTTCATGTATGTTTATCTGTGGATTTCAAGATCTTATTACCTATAATTGGACCTACTACAGACCATTCAGCCACTGATTTTATATGCAGCTTGTATTGCTTGTAATTCCTTACACATAGATATGGTTGTGAAAATGATGAGCACTTTCAAAGTAGTGAGAAAAATAGTTTTTCTGTTTCCTTCTGAAATAATTACACTGTGTGTTATAAGTTACTTTCTCATAGAATCAAACTATTTCAAGATTTTTTTAATAAAGTGAGAAAGCTTTATTAATTGAGTAATTAAGTAAGCAGACACAAGCAAAACAGCGCTGGGCGGCCGGGGAGTCTCAGCTCCACCCACGGCGCGCGCTGGAGTGACAAACTATTTCATATTTGTACAGCAGAACACTGAATATTCAATTAATGCCTATACATATTCATTACCCAATCCCGCCTTCTCTCGCTTCGTATGCTGATTAGCTTATCAGTCCTTTGCGCTTGCGCAGATTCTTCCAAGAATTGTGGGCAGGGGTCTTTGGGACGTGGGCAGTGGTCTTTGGGAGGAAGGCCGTAGGTCTTCCTCGCAGTGTATTTTTCATCTTTGGCCTGGAATGTAGTGATTTGACAGGCTTGCAGTTTCTTTATCGGCCTGAGCTAGTTTATGTTCTTGTTGTCCATTTGTTTTTCTTTCTGCCTGGGACGTGATGGTCTGGCAAGTCTCTGCAACCAGTCTCCACACATCCTTCGCCTCCTGGCCCCCCCCAACAGCACATCCTTCAGACTCAGACAACCTCCTCCCCAGCCAACAGATAACCTTGACTATATATTCCAATCTCAGTATGCAGACAACAATTTATTCTACTGTCTAATTAATTAAGCATCATTTTACACTTAACTATTTACTTGCTTGCTTCAGAGTCCCAGTTACATAGTCTCTGACAGGTTTTATTATAGATATATTCTGATAGGTTCGGGTATTGTTCTGCGGTGAATTTGTTTTAACATGAGATCACAAGGTCTCTGTACAAATCAGGAATTTTACTTAACCCTGTGATATCACAGTCTGTTCGCTTAACCACATGTCTCAACCTTTGTTATTGTGTAACTTCCCCCTCCTTACTCAATGAACAAATATTCACAATTTATTACACTGTGCAGCATGAATACCATCAAGAGACATCACCACAGACAGCAGAAGAGAAGGCAGCTCACAATGGCTAATTATTTGATTAACTATTTTTAAAACATAGATAATAAATTGACTATGACTTATTGTAAATAATTAGATTGCTCTGTAACATAATTGAAGCATTAAGCAAGTGCTCCAAACCCTGAAGAAAAATGCAAAAGAAATTTTTACATCTGTCACTCTGCATATAGGCCTACCTAGGCAACGGACAAGCAAACTGTCAGGCTGATAATCATTTGAGAGGTGTTTTGTACTAAGTGAAGTTAAAAATAATATGAATACCGCAATACTCAGTATGAAAGGAAAAAAGCAATCAAAAAGTTAGTGAAAGGATTTCTGCAATAGAAGGGAACATGATAGTTATGTTTAACATAATTACCAATAATTAATTAATTGATGTGTCTCTATTGCTATGAAGCAAAAATTCTTATTCCTCGTTATGTTAAATTATATTTATTGATAATTTAGCTCATATTTCAGAATTAGGTTACAAATCTTTTATTGTGAAATATTCAACATCTTTTTTTTTTCTTGATCTGCAAAACCAAAATTATACAGTGTTGTTTTGTTGTTGTTGTTGTTTGTTTGTTTGTTTGTTTTTGTTTTGTTTTGTTTTGTTTTGTTTTCCTCCAGAGAATTCCTCAGTTTCCAAGACATCAGCAGATGCAGTTTTTCAACAGCTGGATAGTACCCACTCAGAGAAGACCTTATCTGTAACAGTACTGCTGCTTTGGCAAGTAAACCTTTTTAATAGACATGAGATAATATAGTTTCTGCTCAGTTAGCTACCTTTTCTTCCAAAGCCGGTTAACAATTATAAAGCTGTGACTAAAATAAATAAAACAAGAAGACCCAATACTTGGAGCCATATTCTGTCCATCACACCTGTGCCTTGGCCCATTTTCTGTGTCTAAGTCATCATGGGCATAATGAGAAAATATGAATGATTCTATATTATTATTCTATATTATTTGGCATTCTTAAAATTTGAAACGGGGTAGAGGTGTCAAACTCCCTGTTGGGAACAGTCCTGAGTTATTGTTATTCTATTACTCTCTATTCTGTGTGGGTATGATATCCTAGAGAACTTCAAGCTGGACCGGTTGGTGAACAGGAGGAGATTTGGGAAGACATGAGTCCTGAGCTGGCAAATGGGTAAGGGTCACAGTTGCTGTCACAAGTTTCCTTCAGAAAAAGGGGTATAAGTAGTATAAGTACTGGTGATCACATCTGGGACAAAGGAGCTGAGCTGAAAGCATTCTGTAGATGGAGGTGATGGAAAAAAGTTTTGTTTCTATGGTGTTTAAGACTTGGATTCATGTTCTGAAAAGCTTTTTGTATGTACAATGTGCATTGACTTCTATGGAAGACACACTTGATTTAACATGAAAAAATGTAAGTTTGCAAAGGCCTTCAACTCCAACCTTTTCTAATTAAGCTGTCACTATTTACAGATATAGTCTTGGCATCACAGGTAAAGGGCAGCTCTTCAGGAGAACATTTATCTATGGCAATTTCATTTTCTCTGGAATGTGTTGTTGCCTCCTGCTGTCACTTGATTTATAAACAACAAAAAAAAGCATTAGCTGGGTAAACAAAATTGTCGTACATGTGGCTATCAGAGTTTTATTATTTTGCATCTGACAATGCAGCATGAAGAGTTTACCTCCTTAATGCACCAATGGAGGAGGTATTTCTTGGCATTTTGTTTCTTTTTGAAATTAATAGCATAGAATATATGAATTTTAGTGACATTATGGTGTAAGTTAGCAATTCCTGTCAGATCCATCCCATCCCCCATCCCCCTGGAATTAGTAATATAAATCTTGATGTGTGCTCTTTTTCACTACTTCATTAATACACAGATTGTAAAAAGAAGGCATATCCCAACAGAACTTCCTTTTTTCTACCTTTTTTTTTTGTTTGTTTGTTTTGTTTTGTTTTGTTTTGTTTCTGTTTCTGTTACCTGTCTTATCTATGACTACTTTATATCTTTAGATGGTGAAATCTTCAGGGCATGGCCTGTGGCCCCAGCTAATGGGAGTTGCTCTTTGAAAAATGTGCACCAGGGATGTAAGGTGATGTTATTTACTTAATTGTAATAGCACCTCCAAAGCCAATCTGGGGTCATAGTCTTACTGAGTTAGATACCACACAATAAAAGTCTGCAGCTGAAATTTTCTCATTAGGATAACTTACCTGGAGGCAGATAAGTTTTCTTATTACAGTGGAGATGGCAGTGCTGGCTGGCAGCTATTGCAGAGCAAAGGTAAGAGCTAGTCTTCACCCTTCATTTCTACTTGAGAAGAAAATGAATCAGGATACAAGTGGAACAAACAAAATTGTAGTTCAATTGTTTTTATTGCAAGACAAAAATCACATAACTAAAGTATAATCTGAGAAGTTTCTACTAAGAAGTATTACGTAATAACATATCACAAGGGATGACACAGATTGCTCTTGCTTCCCTTGACTGGAAGAGTTCTCAGATGCTTCATATCATGAGTCAGAGGTCAGTGGTGTGTGTTTCACATAAGAGGGAAGAAAAATTTGCAATTCTAATACGTGAAATATGGCTACCATAACAGGAGAGCATAAAATGCAGGAAAAAAAAATACAGAGTTTCATATCAAAGTCTGTATCTATGTATTGCTAACAGTCCTACATGGCTGACTGAATGACCTTGTCTATCTGAGGAAGATAGATGTTTGTGTTTTCATCTATGTTTTCTGTCAAGGCAATGGCATGAAGTTTATGTTATAAGTTGTTTACAAGGAAATACTTTGTATTCTAGACAGTGTTAATTCTCTTGCATTAACAAAAGTAAAACAAACAAACAAACAAACAAAAAAAACCCTTTGATATTTAACCAAAAATATTAGGCACTTTATAAGCAGCTCTGAAATACGCTACTAGTGTTTTATAAATACAGAATAATTTCTTCTAATCTTCTGCCATACTGTGTAGTGCTTCGTTGTCGTGTTGCAAACAGTGCTTAACTCTTTGCTTACTGACTGATAGCTCGCTGCACAGGAACATGAAAGTAAATGCCACATGCAAAAGAACTGTGAGATGCCAGGTGCTGTTGGTTTACTCATGACAGCAAACTCATTCTGGTTCTCATCAGCTGCATATTGAGTGTCTGAAAGTAAGCCATTTCTGAGTGAAAATCCATTGTCTGAGATATAATTTATATAATATCAAGGTGACCACAGAAAGCAGCTCAAAGATTTTCAGAAATGAATGTAAAGATAGCTGAATCTCCAACCTACTTCCATACTTAACAACACCAGTCTGTCCTGCAAAGCAGCTGGTTAAAATTTCATTACTCTAAAACCAGATTTGTGATGGTCTGATTAAAACATATTGCTTGGGCTGTGGACAGGAGTTATTTTCATAACATAGGGCTCCATGGTGGGAAGGGATTTCTCTTCGCAGGAATCCAGCCATGGCCATTCACTCTATCACAGAGAGCAGAAATAGCAATATGTCTTCAAAATTGTTTTATCTAATATCTGCCTTTCCACCTGTGAGTTTTTAAAGTATGGAATCCTGTCTTTTAAAGACCTCTTAGACACCCTTTGTTAGCTAGAAACTGTATATGGGGTTTTAAAAACCTTTGGCTTAGACATGGCTGGTTTTGGAACTATCTTTCTTGTAACAAAGATGTTGAAATGACATCAAAGTAAAGGATGTTTCCCGTAAAAATATAGTTATGATACACTGCATTGTCAAGGTTATATTTTTTGTGTCTGTTCTGCCAGGGAATCTAATGAATCCCAGAATCACAGAATAGTCTAGGTTGGAAGAGACCTACAAGATCACTGAGTCCAACCTCTGACCTAATGCTAACAAGTCCTCCACTAAACCATATCCCTAAGCTCTACATCTAAACGTCTTTTAAAGACCTCCAGCGATGGTGACTCAACCACTTCCCTCGGCAGCCTATTCCAGTGACTAACAACCCTTTCAGTAAAGTTCTTCCTAATATCCAATCTAAATCTCCCCTGGCACAACTTTAGCCCATTCCCCCTCGTCCTGTCACCAGGCACGTGGGTTGCCCCTGAGCCTCCTCTTCTCCAGGCTAAATAGTCCCAGCTCCCTCAGCCGCTCCTCGTAAGACTTGTTCTCCAGACCCTTCACCAGCTTCATAGCCCTAAATTGAAATTATTCTCTGAGCCTAATAGAATGGATCGCTCTTTAAATGATATCTTTTTCAAAGGAAAGGACTTTGAAATAATCTTTTTGTATATGCTGACCTTCAAAGAACTTGAAGGATCAGAACCTACAGGGACAAAATGGTTATATAGTACTAGTCAGCAATGAACAATTTCTTACTAAATCACCTTTAATGAAATCTGAGAATTAAATGGAGACTAAAATTCTCCATAGGTCTCAGCAGTACTGCTGTAATTATTTGGAATTTTTTATATTGTTGGCTTTGTAACAGGTCTTAAACTCACAATTTGCCAGAGCTGAAAATTATTGTTGGTTGCAAGAGTCTTAGGAGGAAATATCATATATGCTTACTCTGTTCTTAGTCTTTCTTGGATATCTCTATATGGATGATATGCAAGACACACACTTTATGTCTGGCCATCTGGACAGTTGTTCAGATGACTGTCAGTGTAGTCCAAGATGAAGCCAGTGAATAGCACTATGAATACAATTAGCTTTATTAAACAGGCAAATTAAGAGTTTATGATCTCTATGCTTAGATCTGATGACATATTATATTTAGCCCACTGAGCTATTATAGTATACCTTGTCATAAGCATCATCAGCCTGAGCAATGATCCTGAATTATACTTTGCTATATGTTCTTATTCCTTCTGTCTAATTTTCTGTTCTAACTGCTTGATGTATTTGTTCCCTATACTTTCTCAAATTTTATGATGATCATCATAAAATAAAACTCCATTCATGAGCTTAAATGCTTCTCAAAGCAGAATAAAGTCAAGCAATCCACATAATGAATACTGATTGAAACTGTAGCACTGTGTTGATGAGGATGGAAAATACTGAAATATGCGTGCAAATAATCTTTCTGTGAATAATTTAACTGGGGAAAAAAGTCTCAGTTAATATGACTGGTATCCATTTTGACACATAATATCATATCAAGAAGACACATATCAAGTGTCTTCATAGAGATATTATTAGATGACTTTACTCAGCAGAACTCTCCCATTTACCAAAAAGTCTGTGTGCACAGACTTTTTGAGGACAAAAACAACACAGTCAGTGTTTAGAGTCACCCTTTGTCTCAAAACAAGGAAATAGATATAATAAAAAGTGAGTTGATGTGGCTGAGGGTTATGCATTTTACGTTACACAAAGGAAACCCACCCTGCTGCTGTTTGCTCTGCTCTGCCAGATGAGTAACTACCCACAGCTCCTGTCACAGTTGCACAAACGAGCAATTTGACCGCTTACACTGGAGTAAGCCCTGTTTATACTATATCAGAACAAGTTCCACAAGGAACATAAATTGTTTTACTAACCAATACTTTATTTCTAATACTTTCTGTCTTTTCAGAATTTTCTATGCAAACATAAATGCTAATTTAATTGGTCGTTACTTAAACACACAGGAACTTGGCATTTCTGGTTTCACAGTTGGAAAACTTGACATTTGTTATAAAAGTTTTACTATTCTTATCTGAAACATACATGCAGTCTACCACAAATCAGACATCTTATTTCATGGGTTTTGAAGATGCACTATGTTGTGAAATTGTTTATTCAGCATCTGAGCGTTTAAAGGCCTCAGTGAGGAAAATTAACTTTTTTTTTTTTTTTTTTTTACTTATTTAGTTTATAAAGATAACCAAACGGAATGATCAAATCTTCCCATTTACAGGGACTTTTCCTTTTTTTTTTTTTTTTTTTTTTTTTTTTTTTTTTTCTTATTTTAACATAAAAGTTTAAAAGTATTTGAAAGTTTATGATTTTGAAACATTATATATTGATATCAGTAAACACCACAGGAACTTCAAGATAACCTTTAACCTCTAAGTAGTATCTTCATTGCCGATAGTCTTGTCTTTTACTATTATTTCCCACCCCAATATAACTAAACTATAACTTCAGTTGATTTCCATCTCTAAACTATTAAAATCATTTGTTTTCCTGTTCACCATAAATTAAATGTTTTAAGACCACAACTAAAAAGTATTAGCTAATAGTGCTTTTGGCATGTAAAAGGTAAAAACTTCTAATATTGAACATGTCTATTCTGTGATTAAATGAGAAACTTCATATTGGAAATAACCTGTAAAGTTAGTTATGAACTTCTTAACAATTCTTCTGTCCTTTGTATGATGCAGGCTGGCAATCTGTAGATATAGGTTGTCAAACAAACTGTTAGGCAGAGAGTCGACAGCTTGTTTAATCAAAAGACACAAAATGTCTGTTCAGGATTCATTTTTGTTAATCCAGTACGGAAAACTGCTAAATTTACATTCTTTCATTATCCAATTTGCAATGAACTCAAAAGATCTGTGCACTGATGATTTAACCCAGAAGAGTGTGCTTGTTTGCAAATATACACGTACATATATCTGAATGTAGGTTAACTGAAGGAACGCTGTGATTCAATTTTATAAAAGCACTATATCTACATTTATATTTTTATAGAAATTTACAACTTGATCCAAAGATTAATAAAAAATAAATAAAGAAATCAAGCCTTTATAAAAGCAGATCTGTAAGAAAACTTTCCCCCCATCCTTTGAAGCATCATTTCTCTTTTTTTGCAATGGAATGGAGACTGTTTTTCATGGTTGATCCTAGACAAGACATATGATCAAGACACTTGCTCGGGTTGAGAATGATGTAGGTTTAAGTAACTTATATCATTTATCACTGTAAAGCTCAGGTTAGACCTAGGCCTCATGGTCTTGTGTGTAGGACATTTCCCTGGGGTGGCTGCTAGCACAAGTTAGCCTTCCTTATTGCTGAAAAGAAATTTTACCTTTCCAGTTCTGATGTGAGGTTCCTTCCCAAAAATATGGGCAACTTAGTATGATAATGCAAATTTTTAGTTTCTTCTAAATCACAGTTGAAAACAAGAAAGCAAGCTCCCAACAAAAATAAACAAACACCGTTGTCCTGAGCATTTTGAAATTGTTCTATTGGGAAGAATCCTGGACTGCGGGATTATGGTACACACTGAAAAGTAAAGAGGCTTCACCTAACCAGTAGGATAAAATATACCACAATTAATCATATGAAGTGTCATCCACAAGAAGTGTAGGACTTGTTTTTGATATATGATTTTAATCTAAACTGTATCTCTTCAGACTTGGAAATAACTTCAGGTTTCTGTGAATTTCACATTTCTTTTTGAGTTATAGTTATTGGAAGTGGGTTTTGGAAGTGACTGATACCTATATTCTCAGGAAATCTCTGAACTAATGGTGGTTTGTAAATGGAACCATACATGTGTTAAACCCTCTCCGTTTATATTAATTTTCTTCTTTCAGAGTATGTCAAGAAATATGGATTTTCTCTATAAGCAAATATTTTTCTACTGACATTTTACAGAAAGTCTAAACAAAGGCTTGAGGCAGTTTGCATATGAGTTACTGAAGACAAACAATTTGCAGTGGTAGTGAAATGGTTTTCCTTTTCTCACTGCTGGCACCATCCTGCAGTGTGTCTAGGTTGTAGCTCACTGTCAACAAGAAATGCAGGCACCTTCCTGTATGTCCTACATGGCACATCTGTCTATTCTGAGAAGGGAAGATGCAGTATCTGGGATGATTTGGCTTTCCCATCATTTGTGTGACTTCTACTCTTGCTGTGTTCAGCTTCTGTAAATATGTCAGGCCATAAAGTACTGGGCTACGTTAACTGGATCCATGTCATCATTTTCAGGGAATATTTACTGTGTTATTTACCTCTAATTACCATTCCGCTCTGATGAATTTTTTACAGTGATTGCCTTAAAGGCTGAAAAGGACAAGAAAGCTCATTTGTCACTGTGGGGTTCTAAAATTAACAGCTATGGAGATGCATTTTCTCATGTAGACCATTAAGTGTGAAGATGTCATCAAAGAATATGATGTGGTCACTATTCTTGAAGACATGATGTATTGGACTTATATGGCAAAGATTTGGTAGCAGGGGGGCTGCAGGGGTGGCCTCTGAGCAGAGCCCCAGGTCAGATCAGAACCAGCTCTAGACAGCTCCAAAAGGGACCTGTGGCTGGCCAGAGCTGAGCCAGTGAGCAATGCTGGGTGAGACTCTGGGAAAGCAGACTGAAGAAGAGGAAAAAAAAAAAAAAAAAAAAAAAAAAAAAAAAAATCGCCATACAACAGCAAATGGGAGAGAGGAGTCAGAAAGTGTGACAGACCCAGCCCTGCAGCCCCCAAGGTCAGTGCAGCAGGAGGGCAGGAGGTGCTCCAGACACGCAGCAGAAGTTCCCCTGCAGCCTGTGGGGAGGCCCCTGGTGGAGCAGGCTGTCCCCTGCAGCCCATGGGTCCCACATGGAGCAGATCTCCACACTGCAGCCCATGGAGAGCCCCTGCAGGAGCAGGCCCCAGGCCAGAGCTGCAGCCTCTGTAGAGGAGCCCACACAGGAGCAGTGGGTCTGGAGGGAGCTGCTGCCTGTGGGGGACCCGTGCTGGAGCAGTTTGCTCCTGGTGGACAGACCCTGTGTTATTGGACTCATGTGGGAACAGTTCTTGAAGAGCTGCTGCCTGTGGGCAGCCCCCACAGGCTCAGTTTGGGGAGGATGGCATCCCATGGGAGGGACCCCACGTGGTGCAGGAGCAGAGAGTGACCGTGAAGGTGCAGCAGTGATGAAGCATCAGGGACTCACTGCAACCCCTATTCCCTGTTTCCCTGCATTGCTCAGGGAAAGGACGTAGAAGAGGGTGAATGGCAGGGGAGGGAGTGGAGAGAGTAGTTTGTTTTTAGATGTCACCACTTTATTCTGTTAGCAGTAGGCAATAAATTCCATTAATCTCTCTTATGTCGGTTTTGCCCATGGTGATGATTGGTGAGTAATCTACCTGTCCTTATCTTAATGCATGAGCTTTTTATTCACCATGTTTTCTCCTCCTGTTCTTCTGAGGAGGGGGAGTGAGAGAGCAGGACTAGACACTTCTGAAGGTCTCATCCAATGATCATGTGATGCAGTGATTATATCATGCTTTTTTTCCAGGATTCTCTCTTTCATAACAAACTAAAACACTTTGTGTCATTTTGTTTTTAAAAGACACAAAGTCCAAATCTTGGCTCAACACACCAGTAACAGGAGAGACAGTCTGATCTCCAAATAGGTTTTTCTAAACCTATCTTCTACCAGATAAAGAATTGTTGTGGTTTAACCTGGCATCACACAACCTTTAATTATGTGAATTTATAGCCATTTAAAGGATAGATTTTGTGCAATAATTAACAAGATTAGGAATATGATGGACTCTGAGTAGGAACTGGCTATACCAAACACTTTCATTATGCTAAGGTACATGGAAAATAAGGAGCTAATTAGTGACAGCCAGCATGGTTTCACTAATGGCAGATTCTTCCTGACAAATCTGGTGGTCTACTACAAATGGCTTACTTCATTGTTGGAGAGAGGAAGAGAACTGACATGATCTACGTGGACTTCTGCAAAGCATTTGACACTGTCCCCCTTGATATCCTTATCAAGGAGAGACATGAAAGAGTTGAGGAGAGATATCCTTACCAAATTGGAGAGTCGTGGATTTGATGGATGGACCACTATGTGGGAAAGGAATTGGCTGGATGGTCATATTCGAAGAGCTGTGATCTACAGCTCAGTGTCCAAACAGAAATCAGTAATGAGTGGTGTTCACCAGGAACACCATGGTATTGGGCCCAGCACTGTTTAATATCTTTGTTGGTGACGTAGTAGGATTGAGTGCCCCCCCAGCAAGTCTGCTGGTGACACTAAGCTGTGTGTTGCTGTTGACAAACTGGAGAGAAGGGATACCATCCAGAGGGACCTGGACAGGCTTGAGAGGTGGGCCTGTATGAGCCTCATGAGGTTCAACAAGGCCATGTGCAAAGTCCTGCATCTGGGCTGAGGCAATCCCAAGCACAAGTATAGGCTGGGTGGAGAATGAATGCAGGAGACAGCATGGTCAAGGACCATTAAGATATTCAGAAGTTGTTTATGAGTGCCTGCACACCAAATTCATAGAAGGTAGAAGCTTTTCTGATTGCCAGGGACAGCATGATCTGACAGCTGATTTCAAGATGTAAAAACAAAACAAAACAATACAAAGTAAAACAAAATTAACAAACAAACAAATAAACAAAACAAAGCAAAACAGATACACAGAAAATGTCCTCAGTATTTCATCTATAAAAGTAAATGGAAGTAATAGTGTCATAATAGTCACTTTGTGCCTTGCCAGTTTTGATTGATGTATCCTACTAATTTCCTTTTATAAAGCATTAATTCACAGTTTATGGCACATAAACGTCACCAGCTGTGCAGTTGCCCTTTTTTTGTTGCTGTAGTGCGAACATTATTTGTAACTTATGACAGAATGGAGAATGTCTTGTTTTAACATGAAGCTAGATTAAAAATGCTTGAAATATTAATCTATGTAAATAATATATATGATATTCTTAGCAGTCTTGAAATTTAGAAAACAAAAAATAATAAATGTTACTTGCAACATAAATAGAAGATAATAAAGTACCTTAACTCCTTAAGCTAAATTATTAGCATATGAAGATGCATGCATATTCTATGTGTTCATGTGTATGCCATCTGATTTTATGATAAATTAGGACAATGATATTATTGTGATTCTTGGTTATGAATATGTTAAAAAGATCTAAAGAGGAAAAATTGTACATACTGGATGGATAGTCAGCATTTGAAAAGAAGTGACTTCTAATAGCTATATTTTGCAAAATTGCCAGATGTCACCATCACAGTTAAATTCATTTGACTAAGCCACACTAAGCCAACAATAGCAAGAACAGAATTTATCAAGTCCCCCTGCCAAGGCACTCATAACCTTGGCAAGACTGTTAAAATCCAATAAATAAACACTAATGGAAACCTCCAAAAATATACCATTAATAAATAAGATGGAAGGAAATCTTGGACAAAGTGCACATTGTAAAAAGAGGTTGTTTATATAAGCATCAAGAAGAGTGAAACTGTCTAGAGCATTTTCCAAGTACAAGACTGAGCTTAACTTAAGTCCACAGACTTATGTGTGTTTTATGGGAAAAAAAAAAAAAAAAAAAAAATGCTTTCTAGGCTCTCTAGAGGATACATTCAAGAAATACCAAAAAGGAGAATTTAATCATATTACTCCTTAAAAAAGGTCAAAGCAACCATTCATCCAGCTATCCAGCCCACTGCAAATGTCCTAGCCCAGATTCCTATACTCCATTTGCTCCTATGATAACACAAACTAACCATAAGGCCCTTTTTATCCACCCTCAAAACAGATAGAAACTGTAGCCCTACCTGAGCCAGCAGAATAAGACCTACAACAAAACTGCAATATTGTCATCTAATATTGGAAAACTGAGTACGCTATGTTGATCTCATAAACTGTGCTGGTACATTCAGGCCTATTAGACACAATCTTTAAAACAACAACAATGACAAGGACAAAATTAAAAAAAAAAAAAAAAAATCTTCTGGAAGAGAGGCTGTTTCAAAGTGAGGCAGGCTGCAGATAACCAGAAAAGAATACAAAGTCTAGTGTGCTATCACATAGCTCTGAATCCCCAAAAGAAATAACAGAGTAGAGACTACTTTTATTTATGTTTCTTTAAAGTAATCTGGTATTCATTTTCTGCTACATAAAAGTCCCGGATATTGTGTATGCAGTCCCATTACCGTATACAGTGTACCCCATGAAATGGATCCCAGCACTTATTGCTTGTCTAATTATACTTGAGATGAGCAGTTACAGTAGACAATAGTAAAAAGTGTAAAACTATGACACCAAGAAAACAAAAGAAAAAATGAGTAGAAGAACCATTGTTTCAACAATTTAATTGTAGATATACATTTTGAGAGGCTGCTGTCTTGTTCCCTATATTAGCTTAAATTGCAGTGAATAACCCAACTGATTTCATATTTTCCTTAACCATGGGAAAATTACTTATTTTCGATGAATCCTAACCCATGCTATTCTAAGCACTTCAAGGCTACTTTGCTTTTTTTAGCTGTTTGTTTGTTTGTTCTAAACATAGAATGTGAAGACAACTGGAAGGAGCTCAGAAATTCAAATACTCAAAAGGGTCCTTAAATGGGATCGCATAAGTAGATAGTAGATGTGATCAGTGTGAATATCAGCTTCAAAGTCCTGTCATGTTTTTCACATTAAAGTCTGCATCAATTACAGAAAAAAAAAAAAAAAAAAAGCTCTGTATGTTTTTCCTGAATACTTCTACTTGTATATTACACCAATGTAGACTTCCTAGTAAGCTTTAATAGCTTGTATTTCATATATTGCAATTACCAATCCATAACACTGGAGAAAAATCTCTTGGGAAATTTTTTGCCCATTAGGAGGACAGCAGATGGCACTACAGCCACTTTTCCAAATGTATGAGATCAGGACAAAGGATGTAGTCTAGAAAGTGACAATCTAATTTCATTGCTGTTATTTTACAGTTGTTAATCAACCACTAGAGCTCCCACCAACTATTATGCTAAAGCTCATCCGTTGTGTCTGAAGTTGGAGTCTCAGTAATACTGTGACATATCTTGAGCCAATAATAATAATAATAAATCCATGAAATTATGAACTACTGATGGCCATTCAGATCTATTAAATATCCATGAATTTAAGGAGAGAATTGTTTCTTTCAAGCAAGAGGTGTTTGGCATTTTATATCTTTAAACTAAATGAGATTAGGGGTGGTGGTGGAAATATGTTTATGTCAACCAGCAGAGCCTGTTAATTTTCAAACATTTCTCTCTCACTGAAAGACTTTGAGTGAAAAGTATTTCAAAAGAATGGATGTTTGATCCATCTTTTCTGGCACTATGAACACTGATTTATTGATCATGTCCAATTCAATGCTTCTTGTCATTATCCAATGCTAAACTTAATCAGGTAAAATACATCAAGACTGGATCGTGCCATTCTTTTATTTCTGAATAACCT
Organism: Nettapus auritus; assembly: GCA_011076525.1. Classification (NCBI taxonomy): domain Eukaryota; kingdom Metazoa; phylum Chordata; class Aves; order Anseriformes; family Anatidae; genus Nettapus; species Nettapus auritus. The sequence continues at coordinate 107,586,139 of CM021767.1, read as the reverse complement.
ACAATCACAAGCTCCATTGCTACTTCCATTAGTGCATTGATGTGTTTTGTGCAAAGAGGAAAAGATTTGTCTTTTTTTAACATAGACACCTAGTGACAGACATCATATGAAATGAATTAGAATCCTGCCAGAATGAGACAAATCTCTGCACAAGCACCTCCTGCCTATGGAGAAGATGAAATAGGAAGTACGACACGTGCTTTTCTCAGTCATTCCTAAATTTTCTCATGTCATAGAATCAGAGAATCCTGAATCATTTACCTTGGAAAAGACCTGTGAGACCATCAACTCTAATAGTCAGCATGACCTTGGAGTCCTATCACTAAACCATATTTGTTAGTGCCACATCCACATATCTTTTAAATAATTTCAGGGATGAGAACACCACCACTTCTCTGGACAGTCCCTTCCAATGTTTGACCACTCTCTGTATGAAGAAATTCTTCCAAATATCCAATATAAACCTCTCCTGGTGCAGCTTAGGACAAACCAAACCTCCTCCGGTCCCTTTGAAATCACTTCATAAATGTCTATTTTATGATCTATTCTATGATTCTATCCATTCTGTGATTCTATAATTCGACATCAAGATTAATGTCTGAAATGCAGTGTTCAATATAGTTCCATCATCCTCTCTTCTCGCTCTTCTTGGTGATTCTTTGTTTAAATGTATGTCAAAAATGAGTACATTATTCCAAGACAAAATTGAAAAATAAGGTCTTCACTATGAATCCACATGCAGACCTCTCCTCAAATTACAGCAGAGTTTCTGTAACCTCCTTTTCTCTGGCAGAAGCCACTCTGTACCATCACACCCATTCAAAATATTCAGGGACTGCATTGTTCTGCTTCAAGCTCACAACTTTTATATTATTGTTTTCATGGAGAAGATTGTTACAAATAACCCTCCCTGGCAGGAGAGACTGGAGACATTTAGTGAAAGAAACATGAAAAATAAAGAGGATGAGATGTAGTAACGGCAAGTGGTAGGTATATAGAAACAAATGTCCACCTACTTGTCAGTGTATTGAATTAAGATTCATGGTATGTATTTGTTACTTGCAGCCTCGGGATTTGTTTTGTACAATGCAGTGTATAAAAGACACAAGTAATATAATTCCATCAAGCTATGATGGTGCTCAATCAGCTAATTGACAAACAAGGAATCAGCTGCTGTTTCTTTCATTACTTTATACATAAAAAATCACTTGTAACTGCATAAGATGTGTTTAACATTTTTAGCTGATGATGTGAGCTGTATTTGGCTTCCATGAGTGGCAGCAGACGAAGTCCGTGTTGCACAGTAACTCACAGTGCTGCAACTGTGGTGATGCCTGTCTAGAACGAACTGAGCTCAGAAAAATGCGTCTGCTCTTGCTTGAGTTGAAGCCCTGCAACGAGGACTGGAATTAATTCCTCTCCACTTTTCCACAGTGCCACCTGGCGGGAGAGGTGGGATTTATCTCTGGCCCTGGTGCTCCCCAGGATTTTCTAGGATTGGAGTGATGCAGGATTGGACTCAATGACTCCAGTAACATTAAATATATATATATATGTGTGTGTGTGTTTTAAAAACCTTTGCAGTAATCAGGGAATCAGGGATGACAAAACTACTGCAGTTGTAAGGGGAGATAACCATGGAGGTTTTTTTTTTTTTTTTTTTTGTTGTTGTTGTTGTTGTTGTTTGTTTGTTTTTTGTTTTTTGTTTTTGTTTGTTTGTTTGTTTGTTGTTGTTGTTGTTTTCTTTATATATTTATATATATACTCACCACTCAGTAAACCTCCTGAGAATTTGGTTCTCATCAAACTGTAATTGCCTTTTTTTTGGGGAAACAGGAGCTAATTTGTAACTGGAATCATAACAGGATTGTAGCAAGCATTTTTGTGGGCTCTAGTCTAGTTTTAACTGATTAAATCAATTTTCCAAACTTGTCCAAGTCAATTAGAACATGCTGACTGTACAAGCTGGTTCTCCAGTCTCATCCCAGCATCTCTGAGAAGCATATTGAAATGAATCTGGAAACCAGCCACACTTACCCAGCTGAGAGTGCTACTTGGATAAGACAACTTTCAGCTTGTGGAAGGCTGAGCAAAACTGTTTTCTGGCTGTTCTCAGCCAGAATGGAGCTCTGCCCATTTAAACTTGTGAACGAGTTCATGCTGAACTCCTAGCCTGTCCTAAACTATAACAGGCTGAGACCCACATGATTTTGGCTGAAAACAGTGATGAAAGTAATTGAGTTGCAATGTGTACTAACTCAGCCCTGTCTAACAGATAATGTAGTACTAACTTCTGATTTTAAATAAAATTATTCTTTTGGTATCTCCTTTAACTAGTTCTATTTGTATATTAGTATCAGTTTAAGAAAGTCACATCATATAAATATAATATCTAATTGGCAGAGACAAATTTTTAAGGAAAAAAAAAAAAAGTTCCAAGATGTTATTTGATTCATGTGGATCGTCAAATGCTTTGAGATAAATGAGAGGAGTCTTTTCAGTCATCTCATCCTGTTCAAACTTTGGTTTTATAGAGTACAGGGAGCTATGGAGTGCCCAAACTGATCAAATAAAAACTCTGCCTTTGCTAGAATATGCAGAAGTGTTGTTAAATTTCTATTGACAAGTGCACCCTCCCCAAATCCTATGTGTCAGAAAGTTGACATAAAGTTGACGGTTGGCTTTGTGTACTTCCGTATGTATGTGTACATGCATATGTATATACACACACATAGATATGTATAAATATTTATAAACATATATCACATATTTTACCTTCCGCCTTGTCTTTACTACATGGGAAGTACGTAAAAACAGGGGGTGAACAGGAAACAGTGGTTCCAAGTGCAGTTTTGCATTTAAAATATTGTTATTTATGTCAAATCCATTTTGACAGTTTCAGAGAATAGCTACAGACATAGCCATTTAGATGAACTAAATAGCATGGGAAAACGGAGGTTAAATGATTCCACGTGTTTATATCTGAAAAACTATAAATAAAAACTATAAAACTATAAAAAACAAAACAACAACAAAAAAAACTCTTGCCTTGAAAAATCTCAAGTTTACAAATTTATCCTAGAGTAGGGTTGTTTGGATTCAAACACCAATAAAAGGATCTTTCATAGAGTTTTAAAATGATATTTTTTCTCCTTTTAAATGTCTCCTACATATGCTCACAGCTCATTGGCCTGTTGATGAGTTTGGATGCAGGAAGAGGAAATTATTAAAGTGTTTTCTGACTTTAATTTTCTAAATGCATGTGGTTATTTTAATCCCTTGAGTGAAATAAATGTGCTGATGGAGGAAATAGATAGAATCTTCAACTTTTTTCTCTGCTAATTCTAAATACTCTTGAACTCAAACAGTTTTACATTTCTCAAGCAAAACTTACATAGATGATTTACAATTTATCTAAACATGTTGAGTGATAGTGATGATTTATTTGTAATACACAAAGAAGTTATTGTCATTCTGTGATTTTAACGGATTGAGCCATCAGAGCAGCGCTGATGTATGTCTGCCATAAACCAGGCAGCTTTATTACATCAGAGATTCAGTTCTGCAGCTGTGTTTAGAGGCAATTCTATTTAAAATGTGCCTATAACTCCCAAAGCCAAGACCAGCATATTTGTTTACTTTCTTGCTCAGTTTGCCAGCCAAAGACTTTTTAAGCCAAATTGCACCTATACTCAGTCCTGGAATCTGCCAAATAATGATTGTGGAGCTTTCTGCTTGAGAGACATGTAAAATTGCAAATTAAGATCAGATTCATTGAATGATCATTTCAAAATTACTTTTGACTTAAGAATTTCTGACATGGTGCATTTATTTGTTACTCATTCTGGCACAACCACCTTGCTCAAAGACACATTTGAACTGGTAAAAATTAGGGGTCTGGGCTTTAGTACTTCGAGGTCTTTGTGGCTCTGTGGTTTTCTTTGCTTTGTTTTCTAAACACCTAACTGCTGTCCAATTACTGACAACTGCACAAAGCAAACACCTACTGGAAAGAAAAGGTGAATACAAAAAGATGAGACAGTTTTCCCCCTGTGCATACCTCTCATTATAAGTAGAAAACAAATACCTAACCTGGACTAGATGCTTCACTTTTTGATGAAATTAATCACACAGATAATACCAGGGAGGCAAGAACTGTAGTATCTGAAAAATTAATGCAAGTAGAAGCTGTTTGAATGTCTCTGCATTGCAATTGACTTGGCCAAGTTATGTTTCTACAAACACTCCTCTTCTGACTATCCATGTCATGAGCAGAAAATGTCTGGGCTAGTATTCCAAGGTCTCCCAAAACCAACAGACCAAGGATATGGACCCATCTTAAAACATGAAGTTGATTTTGTTTATTTTGTTTTCATCTGTATGCCTAGAGTACAAGTTTTGCAGAAGGGCTAGGTGACCACAACATTATCCTCTGTGAGTGTTTAATACAGCTTGCAAAAGAGCTCTTATAGTGATTACAAAGACAATAACACTTAAGTCTATAAGAAAAAAAAAAAAAAAAAAATGGTGTTATGGTGTTAAATGCATTCAGTATGTATCTCCACACAGGCACCATCTGGCTTCTTTGTCATTGAAAGCTGAGTAAATTAAACAGACAATAAAACAGGTCTGAAGATTACCTTTTAGCCCTAAGTCATCGACTTTAATTCAGTCCAGATCCCAGATCAGACATCCTCTTTAAAATATCTCTTCTGTGAGTTAATAACTGCAGATGCTAAAAAAAGAGGTTTTAGCCCAGTTTCTATTTGGAGAACAGTCAAAATATCAAATATAATCTCATACAAAAACTAATTAATATTTTTTCTTGAAAGGAGAGATAATATTGTATATTATGTATGTATATATATAACATGTATATGTAAACAATAATTAATTAAATTAATTGTAAAATAAGAACACTCAAAAGTTAATGAGTACTACAAATAAAATTCAGTGAAGGGATAAAATTGAGATAAAAATATTAATCAAAAGTGGGATGTGTTAAGTGCTGTTAATTTAGGAGGCAAAAAAAAATGTCAAGGTCCTAGAAATCAATGAAGTATACATAAAATATAAAACATATTTTAAGGAAATGAAAATGAAAATTTGGAATAAGCACGTATATACAACATATTTCAGTTACATTAAAAGGAGTTTGGAAAAGGTAATTGGAATAAATGAAAAATAAGAATCTGAAGGTATCAGTAAAAAAAAAAAAAAAGCAAGAAAATAAAAAGCCTATAACTCTGTAATGCTTACAAATATTTCCAGAACCTTATTAATATATTTGACATTATCTACTACATTTAAACTATTTTTGAATTATTATGTCCAGTACAAATTATATTCAGTAGCTCTAACTGAGGCTGCACGAGAATCTCTGGTCTTTAATGTTTAATTTTGATAATCCTTACAATTTGGGGAATATAACAAAATGCTCAGACTGTCTTAATGCTTTGCAATTTCTGTGTCAATCAGAGTGACTTGGCCAATAATAAACTTGACATCAAACTTGAGGAAAAAGGAAAAGAGTTTTAGATTGTGAACTATAAAAGGATGGGAGTTGGTAGGAGTTTATAGAGCCTGTGGTGTGACTCAAGCTCATTTTCAGATGATTTTGTTAGTTTTCTTTAAAACAAACAAACAAACAACAACAAAAACACCTACTTTCGCATTTTTGGTTGGGTCAGGATTGCAATTTCACAGCAAATCAACATCCAGCCTCACTTCCTGAACTTTGGTTTTCATTTCACAACAGTGTACAAACTGGATTCCTTCTGGACTGATGAAACAAGAGGATGCCTGGGAGTGATTCCTACTATACACCTTCTGTACCCACAAGTATGAGCCACTCTGGGGGTTCAGTCCAGACTGGGGGTTCAGTCCATGTTAAAAGTAGCCTTAAGTAAAACCACTGAAATGCACATAGTGTAGATGACGTCCTTAGAGCTGTATCCTAGACAGATTCACTCCTTTTGCACCATGTCAGTTGTTAGTGGAAAAGTAATAAAAGGTAACTTAAAATGATTCCTCCAAAAGAAACATTTCTAGATATTGAATCTTTGGTGAGATGATTCATCTACAACTGCATAAACAGGAATCAATGTTTAATGTGAATAAAGACCCCAGTAAATAGATTTAAAAGTGATTAGAGATCCCTAAGTGAAGTTATTCATGAAAAAAAAATATTACAAAATAAAAATGTTTCCCTTGGCATCCTAGAGAGACTATTTCTGACTGTAGGGGTGTTCCATATGTTTGGTAAATAATCATTAGACCAGAGTTTATAAATCTAAAAAATGCTGATGAAAGACTAAATAACTGACAAAATGCAATCAACGTGGCCTGGATGTTTGGTGAATTGGGTCCAATAAATCAAAATGTTGTGTTTTTTTTGTTTGTTTGTTTGTTTTTCCTATGCAAATTGAAGGGCATGTATATAAGAAAATAATACAGTCATAGTTTTGGATGCAGTACTGTCCCCCAGAAAGCAATGAATCTCAGATGAGTTAGATATGAAAATAGGGAAGGACTTGTATTGAGATTTCATAGCTCAACTCAGGTACAGTAGGGTGATATTACTCACAAGCATGGATTAGAAGTGCTAAAGATAATATGCTAAATTTTCCTGATATGCCATGCAGACATACAAAGCAACAAATGCATAATAGTAATTTGATTTCCATTTTCTTTATTTTCGTAAAGATGGTACAAGGTATGAGAGATTTCAATGATTTGTATGAGAAAGACTTCTTCAGGAAGACTTGATACAAATAACAGCTATCTATGAAAAATAAATAAAAAGTGTTATATATATTTTATTGTTTATTACTTCTTTTTTTCCAAAAACATAATTACTTTTTTATTTTTTCACAAACCTGTGAAATTATTCTATGACCTTTATGATATTTCTATCCCAAATTCCCATTCATTCCCAGCAAATGTAGTAGAAAGCACAGTAGCCATTGCCTCATTCTTTCTCAGACTCTGTAAGTAATCAAAACTATTGCTCTTGTCACATTTACAGAATTATAGTTTTCCCATTGCTACTTCAAAGGTAGCAATGGGAAAACTGGGTCTGGAGAGTTCAGAGTGCCAGATCTGCTGCAGTCACCTGCTTGTTTGTCTTCTAGCAATTTATTTAGGTACTGAAATGGTGATGATCTTAATGATCTAGAGGCAACACAGAGCATCACACTATGATACCAAGGAAATTACCTTTTAAGCTAGTGTTGATTTACACACACACATGCACACTGTCCCTTCATATATTAGCAAAGAGTTCTTCATTTCTTCATGCATTTCTTCAAGTGAATATTGTCAGCTTTCTCCAGTGATGCCTTAAACATTTCAAATGTTCAGCAGCAAGCTTTTTTTTTTTTTTTTTTTTTTTTTTTTTTTTTTTTTTCATCATGAGGATAATCTTGGAAATAATCCAGTTCTTATTTCAGATTCCAGGGAAGATACCAATGTACTACTTAGGTATTTCAGGACTCCCCAGAACTTCTGCAAATACAAATTTTAGCTGAATCTTTTGATAGAAGAAGAGTTATATGGTTTATATTATTTTTGAAGAAGGAAAAAAAAATGAGACTACTCAATTTTTGAGTGTTTATTCCACGTCATATGGAATAGGAAATTCCATATGAGAGTTTTTCATGTAAATAGATATTACACAATTTAAGAAGCATTTCCTTGGGACTACATTTTAATTATGTGTTCAGTCCCAGTCCTCTTTCAGAGCAGTGATATTAGGGCATATATTAGGAAACTTGAATTCCAAATTTAAAACAATTATTTATTTTTTTTTTTTTCACTTGTACTTGAGAACTTACTCTGTGACAACCTTTCATTATCTTCTCATATTCAGAATTCATATTTTGTCTTTATCTTTCCAGGGGATTTTTTTGCCAACTCTGAACAAGCCTTTCTGCCCATATTTGGAATAATACTTCCCTTTTGCCCAAGTAAATCCAAAATATTTAATCCTACTGTGCTAAGAGTTAAGTTTGGAAACTTTATTTCATATCCTTTTTCCACATAGACCACTGTAGTCCCATTGAAACAGACCACTCACAGAATACATCCAAATGATGAAAAATTTCATACAGCAGACCAGCCTCGAAATGTTTAGAGAAAAGTAACTTAATTTCTAGTTGACAAAAGTACTTATTTTCTAGATTCTATTCTTTTGATGCTTGAACATTTATTCCTCAGATTTTTTTTTTGTTTGTTTGTTTGTTTATTTGTTTGTTTGTTTCTTCTCCTTTTCTGGGTCTTTTATTTCTTTTCTTTTTTTTTTTTTTTCAAATTATGTTTTGATAAATTTGATTTCTGTCAAAGTATGATTGCTTGAAACTGTTCCTAAACACAAACACACAAACACAGATCTATAAAACCAACCAAACAAAATAAATAACAACAACAAAAGAACAAACAACAACAGTAACAAATGCCATCTGGATGATCCAAAAGTCTCCAAACTGAAATAAGAAGATCTTCCAGGTACTTAATGAAGTATTAAGTAATTGAACATATTTAATAATTAGACATGACACAACACTCACTCAGATGGGTAACAGGAGTTTCAGCAGAATTTGAAGGAAGGAGTAGAAATCATCTAACAGTTTTTTCTGAGGTTATGAAACAGCTTTCCAGTCCCATTAAAACCACTATATACACAATACTGTAACACCAAAGTGATTCCTCAGCAGTGCCTATTCAATCATATAAATCTCAGGTGTGCTCCACACTGAGACTGCAAATAGCAGAGGTCACTTTAATTTCATTATGCTGCAAATGCTACAAGGCTTGCTGTGGTGTCTGGAAAATCCCAATCTCGATTCCCCTTGGAATTTTAATGTAAGATATGCACCTGTCAAGCTTGTATTGCAACTCTGTATAAAGCTGTCTGGTCAAAAATTTGTCTGTACATATAGACATGAAACAATATATCTCATATGTTCTATTCTCCAGACAAAATAATGATAATAAAAAAATAAAAATCAGATAACTTGTATTAATCTTACATTAGTAACATACTGACATAAATAGCATACTGTCATCCTGGCTAAGAATAAGGCACCATTAAAAACTTACAGTGGTAAAATGAAAAAGACTAATGGCAAGCATAAACCACACATCAAAATCTTTTTCATTATATACATTATTGGAACAGGTAATTTTCTCTAGTATCCAACAACCAGAAAGAATTGGTTAATACAATTTATGACAGATTTTCTTCTAACACCTAGTAATGCATTTCCTTGCTGCTATTTTTCTCTCATTGATACACGCATTATGTCTTATACATATATTTATAATATCTGATCTAATCTAATTTATGACGACATAATTCCACCAAAGTCTTTGCTAAAGGTACTCTAACAACTATGTTCTAGTTCCTTTCATGGTTAGATTAAGTACTCTTAGCACAATACTTAGCACACAACAGAAGGATCTCTGGGTTATTAATAGTTATTTTGGAAAGTCCTAAATAATAAATTACGTTTCAGAAACCTTGAAAAAAGTGAACATAGTGCCTGATTTTAAGTTTAATCAAGGGGATTACAGATAATTCAGTATAACTTTCTATTGTAGATAAAAATACTCCAAAAATAAAGAATATATTAGAAATCACCTAAAAAGAAAAGGTAAGTAATAACAAAGATGGGTTTTTAAAGAACAAATCATGTCGCATAAAATTAATTTCCTTTGTAACAGGAAATAGTCCTTGGAGATAGGAGAGAGACTAGAGGATATTTATTTTGTGCTGGGTAAAAGTTCGGGCAATGTTCTTCCAAGGAAACTAGTGGAATACAGGCTTGATAAGATCACTTCAGGACGCTTACACTATAAACAGGGTTGGAAAACTCTGTTTAGAGAGTATCTGTAAATAGATCTTTATTAAACTGGATTTACTACTAAGTGGAGATCATGTCTATCTGGACATGGTTCAGGGCAACATGCTGTAGGTGTCATGTGTCCCTGCTTGAGTAGAGGGGTTGGACCAGAACACCTCCAGAGGTCTCCCCAGCATCAAACATTAAGTGGTTAAGTGATTCTATCATTGATTTCACCAGTAATTTGCAGGTTTTTGCAGGTTTCAGATGATCATACTCTATTGGGTTTATGTGGCAAGGGTTTGGAAGTGTGAGGGCTGCAGAGGTGGCCTCTGTGAGCAAAGCCCAGCAGCTGCCCCATGTAAGATCAGAGCCAGCTCCAGTCAGCTCCAAAGGGACCCTCCACTGGCCAGAGCCGAGTCAGGGAGCGATGCTAGTTGGGCCTCTAGGAGAGCAGACTGAAGAAAGGGGGAAAAAAATGCGGTACACTGCAGCTGGAAGAGAGGAGTGAGAACATGTGACAGACCCAGCCCTGCAGCCCCCAAGGTCAGTGCAGAAGGAGGGCAGGAGGTGCTCCAAGCACCAGAGCAGAAGTTCCCCCTGCTGACCCATATTGGAGCTGTTCTTGGGCTGCTGCCTGTGGCCCTGCAGGATCAGTTCAGGAAGGATGGCCTCCCGTGGGATGGACCCCACCCTGGAGCAGGGAGTGACCATGAGGAAGCAACAACGTTTTATGGACTGACTGCAGCCCACATTCCCTTCACACTCAGGGGGAGAAGGTAGAAGAGGGTGGATGGGGTGGAAGGTGTTTTTAGTTATCTTTTAGTTTCTTAATGTTCTAGTCTGCTAGTGATAGGCAAAAAATTATATTAATATTCCTTTGCTGGGTTTGTTTTGCCCATGATAATAATTGGTGAATGATCTCCCTGACTTATCTCAACCTTGAGCCCTTTTCCATTCTATTTCGCCCTCTCTTCCTTTGTATACAGGGAGTAAGAGAAACACTATGGTGGAGTTTAGCTGCCCAGCAGGGCAAAAACACCACATATACACAAACACCTTTTGGAAGATAGTGGAAAGTTTTTTAAATTCTTAGCTAAAAAAAGAGCTATCTTGGAAAAGCCCTTGAATGAAGTTAAGCAGAGCACTTCCAATGTCTATACGTGCAGTTCCTTCCAAGTGTAAGATAGAGAACACTTACTGTGCTTATATATAACGTTATATATCTTCATAAAGTAATATAAAAAGTTTATATGATAGTTATATAAAGTTATATAGTTTTATATATCTGTGCTAATAGGTAAATTTCATATGTGGATCATAATCTTAAAGTAAGTTTACAATGTAGAACTTTTTTTTTTTTTTTTTTTTTTTTTTTACAGAAACAGTTACTCTTATTAGCAGCAGAAAGTCTTCAGATAGAATATTTCAGGAAGCATGGAAAACAATTTTTGATTCAGGAACAAATAAAATTTATTTGATATGTATAGAATGGTTAGAAGATGTGTTGTCATCGTTTTTTTTTTTTTTTTTTCCTGTGTTTGCTATGTAAAAATTGTCTCTGAGAAGATTGCAACTAACTGTTCTTTCGGTCATGAATTTACAGTTTAAAATGCAGCTAAAATGATTTAGCTGAGTTATGAGTAAAATCTTTCAAACAGTGATGATATTTATCTGCTGGATAAACAATTCTGATGAGATATAGCATTTCTATCCTTTGAAGTTTTCCAGGAACTAGACATCTCTTAGAAAATTGTCAGAAGTAGTTAACTGCTTTGAGATAACCAAAAGACTAGCTGATTTTTTTCCATTTTATCTCCAGTTTACAAGATTTGGTCAATCCTGTAATTACAAGATATAACTTCAATAACAATTAAGTCATCACTATCATTTTCATTACAATAGAAGCCACACTGCAATGTTCCTGTAATACAAAGCATCCTTTAAATAACAATAGTTACACATAACATTATTTAAATTTCAGGAAATTTCTCTCCTCTAAGGATGGCATACGTAACAAGACTAGATGCAGGATCCTTTACTGCTAAATTTTAATAGTACCAGAGAGCATCTCCTTAGACATAAACTGGTATGACTTCTGATTTCTAAGGATATAGGCTAAGTTAATACTTGCCTGTTGGGATTTGAATTTTGAATTGTCACTGTAATTAAACTCAAATACTTAAATATTTAGCTACCAGGTTAACAATCCTCAGAGTCTGGGTGATCTTAGAGAAGTGTTTTTTCTTTGTGCCAGTCTGACAGAAATTCGGTCCTTTCCCAACAGTTTCAGACAACTGCTAAATTTAGTTTTTTTAAGGCTTTACTTGATGTATTCAGAGGCGTGTTAGATAGAAGAATGCTATCAGTCCAGTGCAGAGTCTTATGTTCATTGCAAGAAGAGTTGCAAAATGGACTGAAAACTCTCTGATAAAGCCAATATTAATTTTTGCATTTAGGTGGCTAAATATCGTGTTGCTTGTAGCCTCTTGCCTATGAAAAATCCTTTTGTAGTAGTGATACAATATGATGTTCAACAGATAAAATACATCTCCAGCTTGGGCAGGGGGGAGGTTTAAAACCAGGGTGGCAATAATCAATTTTGGCACTGAAACACACTGATTATATCATTGCATTAAAAAGAAGATCTCTCTGTGCCAAGAAACAGTACAGCCTGATTAATATTCTCCATTTCTTTATGTCACAGAATCAAAAGTACAAACTTTCTTAAGAGAGACTCAAAACTGGTGAAGGCATTGCCTAACTACAACAAAGAATCTCAACCATGATGAGCATTAATAATATGCTTTCTTTATTGAAGCATCTGTGAAATAACCCAAACTATGTAAGAATCCTTTGAAACAAACTCTTACTAGTTAGGGAGTTTTTCCTTAGGAAAGTATGCAAAATGAATTCATGGAAGAGTGACAATGGCACAGTTTGGAAACTCAGTATATCAGCACCCTTATAAACATGGAGCAGTGAAATGCATTATTTACAATAAACTGTTCTTAGTACTGGTAAAAAGATTAGTGGACAGACTTACACAATTTTCTAAAACGCATCTACATGTGTCTAAATCTAACTACATACTTATACATTTCAACTCCCTTCTCTCGACCCTCTTGCACATTCTCTCACATGAAGGTGTCTTAAGGGAACTCCTAGGAAAACAGAATATTGTAATTATGAAAGACAAAATTCTGTCTCAGAAACAGGCCTTCATTGTTAATATTTTGGTTAACTTTAATTTTTGATTGGCAAAATTCATATTTACTTTTGTGTTTCCTTGAATGAATGAGAATAAAAAAGTACTCAAACTAATGTAATTTAGAGGTAATGCTCTCAGATGTTGAAGTGGAAGCTTTTTAAAAATTGTGGTATTGAAAAATCACTCAAAGTTCACACAGGGTAGATAACATACTAAAACTCTATTTTGTATTTAGGAGCAATATACAAACGATACTCAAAAATGTACCAAACTTGAATATTTCCAATAAAACTACAATACTGAAAGAGGAAACAGTTTATAAACCACAAAATGAAAACTAATACAAGGAAGAATTCATCACTCTTCAGATCCTAAACTTTCATCCAATTGCTTAGCTTTATGGTCTTATCTTTCTAACAGGAATTGAATTAGCTTTAGTTTAGAGTTTTACAGGGGAAAAAATGGTGTCTTTGTATTAGCCATAGAAAGTGTTCAGAATTTACTTGAAGTAATGAGGCAATATAATTAAAAGTTGCTAAGAAAAAGACCATAAAACATTATCACATTTTCTCTACTCCTTATTGCTTTCAAATTATTAACTTGGAGAGCCTTTAACACCAAGTGTAGGAAGATTCATAACTTTAAAAGAAGTGTATGAAGTGTATAACATTAATGGTTTTCAGAAGTGTTTTTTGTTGATTTTTTATTTTATTTTTTTTTCTTAAAGCAGTGTTTGCTGTGAAATCACTGCAGAAGTCTTCTCTCTTGAGAAATGAAACATCTGCTTCATCTTTTGGTTCACTAATATCTGGGTGCAACCATTAGTTTATGAAACATGCTCTTCCTAGCTCATACATATTTTTGTAAAAAACACCAAGCATAACTCAGCCAGACAGGCAAATTTCACTCACTTAGATGAAGAATGCATTTTTGTGGCTTCATCAGGTAGTAACAAAAGTGAAATCAGAGAACAATTATTGAAAGTACACACTTACTGCCTTATATTCTCTGTAGCATGCTATCAGAGAGTTTTACATATGATATCTTATCTAGAAAGATTTCATTAAAGTTCCCGACTAATATTATTCTTCTGCTTTCTCATGATAGGATATTAAAAATAGCTTGGCTTCTTCCCTGATATATGGATATTTTTTCAATTAATGTGTATCTCAAGGGATAGCTATAGATAAACAGCTCTGAAGTAACTTAGATAAGGTTAGTATTTATAGAACAAGCTAAATATAGCTTAATTCATAATGCTAAGTATGGAACTAATGCTTAAAAATAATGCATTCTGACCTTGGTTTCATCATATGATATAGATTAATCACTAACAAATAGCAGATAGTCATCATTCTGAGAACAAAGCAAGGAACAGTTGGCACTTACCTTTTCACCTTTCTAAAACATGGTTCAGTATTTGAGCATATTTGACAGATTTGTTCTATTTGGCAATGTAAATTTGTATCAGTCATCCAGCCAGCATTTAGAAAAATTTAGACATCATTAAAATTTTATGTCCCTCAGCACAAAAAAGTGCATGATAGTTTCCTGAATAGTCACACATCAACTAATTGATTTAATGTTTACTAAAAATAGATTTCCTTAAACCATCTAGAATGCACTAAACAAAATAAATGAATTTTAAGGGACTAAGTCCTATCATAAACCTATGTTATAACAGAAATCTATCTGATATTGTCTTATAATTGTTACCATACATTTACCATGTGTTGTTTAAAGTTGTATAGATATACAGTAGGGATGTTCTTCAAAGATTTTGAGCAAGTACTAGTAAAAGTCACTAGGAGTGTTTACCAGACTTTCACATTTTCTCAAAATTAGTACTTTAACAGCTCTGTATTAAATGTGGTACATTTTCTTGTCTGTATGTCTACACGTGATATATTTGCAGAGTCTAATTATTTTCATTGCAAAAGCCACTAACTAAAAGCCATCTTCACTCAGTAGCCTAAGGGAAGAGTGAGTCTGGAGAGAGCTAGCATAGTGTGGGGAACGTTACCTAGTTGTTGTATCTATAGTATACTTTTTGTCCTTTTTTTTTTTTTCTTTTTCTAACAAAAAATAATTCACAGTAGCAATGTTCAATTTTTGCCACTTTCTTTCTTCTGCTGTTTATATATCTATTTCTTCTACATGCTTCTTGTGACAGGGATTCCCAACTCTAATATATATGTTGACAGTTTTTAAGTAATACTGATAAACTTTGTGTACATCTAGTCTCTCACAAGTAAAATCTCTTAAAAATTGCATCAACTATGCTCTTCATCAAATATATACATAGCTTTGTAAGTAAGCATAGAAATATATTTAGCATTATAACTGTGAATGCACATTCATATAAAATTTTACATATGTGAAAACATAAAGTGAAATAATAATAAAAATCATAAAAATGATAACTCAAGATTCTCTTTCTTAGTACTTTCACAATGAATAGCTTACTGTAATAAAAAATAATTATTTTACTTTTCCTAGATGTAACTCAGTTCAAAGTCTAGCATGAAAGAGAGCTCCAAACTTTTGGAGAGAGCAATTTTATATGCCTTTAAAATGTCTTTTTTTTCTTTTTTTTCTTTTTTTTTTTTTTTAAAGTGTCTTCTATATTTTGGTTTTGATTTTAAATAGAATTGATGGGAAATAAGTGCCAGTTTGACTGGTAAGGTTAAAACAAGGTAAAAACTGAGGTCATACCATTAATCACGTTTATGACCTATTCCTTCTCTTGTCTAAGTCTTCATAGCAATGCTAACCATAGACTCCTATTCTGTTGTCATTTTTATACATGCATATTGTTTTGTGACTTATAGCTCTGTGATTGATACACAAAGTTGAGAAAAATAAATGGAAAATGTGAACTGTTTTTTTTTTTTTTTCTGATATAGAGTTTTATTGACTTTTTTCTTTTTAAAATATTAGTTAAATTTTTACTGACAGAATATGTAACAACTTAATAGTAAGGTACAAATTTGTCATGATATAAACAATTCAACAAAGAAATACTTCTGGGGATCCAGAAATTTAACAGGTTCAGTCTTGCATTAAGTTTTTAACATGTCATTTCAGCATCCAGTGCATATGTGCCTAACCTTAATGCCTGTTTATCACAAATAAGGATGAACCACATGGGTAAAAAGGCATTAATGTCTTCAATGGATGTTCTTATTTTACAGGTAGCAAACTAAAGCACAGAGGGACTGAGCATCCAGCAACACATGGAGATAGTAGGAACTAAGTGTAGGAACAGTTGACTTTTCTTCTGAAGTCTTAACGAAGGTGTTAAGACATCACTTTCTGATTTCTAGTCCTATGTTCAAACCAACTGCTCTGACAGGTTATTGAAGTATGAAGGAAAATATATAATTATTCCTGACAATAAACTCTTTGAGAAAATGATAGAATTTCAAAATGACCAATAATCATCATGACCATCTGTCTCTGTCATATTTAAGATAAAGGGCACCACTGGTTTTAATATCACTCATCCAAAGATAGCTGACTATTTCAGAAATATTCTCTGGGGATTGCAAAACTTTTACTTAAAAGTTGCTTGCTTTTGTTTTTGCCTCTGTGTTTTCTGATTCTTATTCTTTTGATTCAAAGATGCTTTGAGATCCATAGTTTAAGAGGTTTATTTAGTCAAAAGCTTTATATTTAGTCAAAAAGGTGCTGTTATCTATGTTTTCCTTTAGACACTACAGGGCAGTGATCTTCATTAAAAGATAATTATGGAAGCTACCATCTATAACATAATTTTTAAGAATCTGAATAAAGCTAGGATTCATTAGCAACATTCATTAGGTGAAAAAACACCATTTTGTTTCTATAATTTTCCATTTATGTCTGTCAACTAGATCCTGGTTTATGACTGAACTGCCCACAAGGCATCTGAGATTTCTTTTTCTTTCTTTCTTTCTTTCTTTCTTTCTTTCTTTCTTTCTTTCTTTCTTT
>CM021767.1:107497443-107569104 GCA_011076525.1 Nettapus auritus | reverse complement strand
TTTCTTTCTTTCTTTCTTTCTTTCTTTCTTTCTTTCTTTCTTTCTTTTTCTTTCTTTCTTTCTTTCTTTTCTTTCTTCCTTCCTTCCTTCCTTCCTTCCTTCCGTCCATTTCTTTTCTATTTTATTTTATTTACTTGTAGTAATTATGGACATTATTTTGATTATTTTAATAAAGCTTGTTTCTTTCACTCTTTTTATTTCTGTGACACTAAATAATATCTGCTTACATATCAGCTCCAGGGTCACCTGACTACAAGTGTCTGCACTGCTGATGATTTGTTTTGAGGATGAAGAGGGTGGCACAGGCTGTCTGAACTGCAATGACTTTTTTTTTCCCTTGCTACTGAACTTCCACTGAACTTTAGGTTCACTCCTGCTCCCTGCCTGTGCAGGAAGGCAGATGACATATGGCAGTGTAAAACCATAGGCAGCACAAATGTACTGTAGAGAACTCGGACTATTGCTTGTATATTTTTTGTTGCTTTCTTGGTGCTGCTACTGTAATTTTTTAAAATTCCTCCACTCCTGGATCATGTTTCCCACCCCTCCTAGTCGCTGAATAGAAAAGGACTGATTTGATGCCTTGAAAATGTCTCATTGGCATCATTCAAACTTCTGAAGAGTTCACTATAAATACACTACAGCCAACTTGCAGTTGGGGGCTGGTTTAAGCTTAACCACTAGCCAGGTACATGTCTAAACATTTCCATTTATTATTTAGCATAGCCATCACAGTTTTCATACTGGTATAAATATTTTGCTGAAAGATATAGTATCTTCTACCAAAACAATAAAATTCCAGTTCAGGTTCTGCCCTCTCCATGTCCTGATACACGTGCACACTTGAAATGTAGATGCATTATCAGTATGAAGACATTTCATTCTAGGGTATATCACCACTTTTTCTAACCTAGGGACAAGCTATACTCACATTTCATTCCACTGAATCAATGATAGGGGAGCTGCCCTGGTTTAATAGTAATGAAGTGCAGGAATTTCAGCACTCCAAACCTAATGAATGCAATGCTGAAAGTGCTCACACTGAATCTATACTGTGATAAATGCAGCTCCACAGCTTTCAACAGCAAGAGAACATTTCTCAAACCCTGCCCTGCTAGAGATAAGGTTGATGGGAATTCTGCCACCACTTTCAAGGAGGCCAGAAGTTCACCTTGGGTAAACAGGCTTTCAGGAGATAATCTATTCACAGACCCATGAGCCTCCCTTTGCTGTTATTACTTTATCTCATGTCACTGCAGAGCTAAGACAAATTGCTGTGTGCTTTAGGTAAGCTAACACAGTGGGACTCTTTGATACCTTTTATGGGCTAGGTCTTCCTCAGAGATTTATGCCTTTGCACTGATGGAGATGGTTGTTTACCTCATGCAGATGAGGTTTATTCATCTCATCTCAGAGACTTACTGCTTAAGGTTCCCACACAATGTCTTAAACACTGTGGGACTGTCATGAGAGCTTAAGATACAATGTGAATGCCATAGATGGAATTCAGAATCAGAAGAGATGAAAACACTTAGATCTTATAGTAAGATTCCTGAGCAGTCAGTAAATATAATTTTTATACTGAATTAAAAAAAAAAAAAAAAAGAAAGAAAAAGAAAGAAAAAAAAAACTTTTAAAATTAATAAAACAAAACAAAACATTTGTTTAAAAAATGTCACAGAATGTCACAGAGCTTTCTTTTCTTTTACAAATATTGTTTTTAGTTGAAACAAGTAATAATTCATGAATAGTTCAGATAATCTCATTTTTTTTCTTGAAATGCTAATAATTACTTAAAATTTACTTAATTGGCTTTACTTTTTACTTAAAATACTAATAATTTTAGACCCGTGCATTTCTATATCTCATTTAATGCACAAATACTGCATGCAGCAGAACGAAAACTCTGCTGTATACTTTTCAGTGAAATTACAACAATTGTTCAGTGATCAAAGGTTTATAATTACCTAATAAATTTGCATATTTAAATTTATTTATATTTTTTTTTTGCCTTTGCAGTGCTAACCCATGATTAAGGATTCCACCAGCTGCCAATGCCCCCCTTCTTGTGCAAAATTTACTTATTCTCTGATTTGCACTTCTTTGGCCAGAGAGAATTTCAGGTTTAACACATTAGCTTGCTACAATTGCTGTGTCAATAATTGCCCCCACTGTAGTTGTAATGGGAGAAGCAGTGTTATGGTAAATGGGATGAAAGGTAAAACTACTGCACATCATATGCACTGGTTACTGGAAAAATCTATTTATTTCTTTTAGCAAAAAATCTCTTTTCAAAATACATGAATGATTCTTTTAAGGCTTGAAGTTTATTTCTGTTTCAGATCTGAGAGGTGTTGTTTGTTTGTGTGTGTGGGGGGGGGGGGTTTTTTTCGTTTTTTTTTTTTTTGTTGTTTTTTTTTTTTCCTCTAAAGACTTTTTAAACTATATGAATTGTTTTAATGTAAAATATTTGCTTTGCACTGTGTTTCTTGGCAATTCTGCTGTGGTCACATCTTCATTGTGCCAACACTGTGACAACATGCAGCAAAGCTATAGTAGTTGCATAGGAAGTGACAAATACTTCTCAGTAGTGAGGTAAAATTCAAGCTGCCTATTATTATTATTATTATTATTTGCTGCACTGTATTTTCTTATCAGGATGCATATTGAATGGGTAATGGACTAAAATAATTGATTATCAAACATCTGAAATATTATAATATGTCAATATTTCTAGAAAAAAATATCTTCTTGCTGCCATTGGTGCAAGGGGGTAAAGGAATTTAAATCAAAATGAGTCTTTGTCTTGGACAGTTATCACAACAGATAAACGTTTTAAGAAAGTAATCTACAGAAAGTCCATTCATCATCATTAAAAAGATGCATTACCTGATCTCCTCCCCCGTGTCTTTAGTAAAACTAATTATCTTCTGCATAACATTAACAAAAATATTTCTCCCCATGGTGTTTGTTAGCTAATTTTTCAAAAATAAGGACTTGCCAAAATATTTTGGTCTCATATCTTTTTTCTCCTTTACACCTTGTCCTCATTTTAAGGATGATATTAGTTTCAGTTTTCACAAATATTTTGTGTTCAGATATCTCCACTTGATCAAATCCACAACTACCAGCTCAAGTGTAATTTAATTAACACTAATTGTCTTGCATTAACTTGAGACAGAAGGAAATTCTGCTTTCCAGTCTTCATCCATGAAAGTCTATTTTCCTGATGTCACTGTTAATCACCTAAACACAAAGTAATGTTTCCATTTTTAAGACAATGATAATGTGTTATTCAGTTCACCAGGGTGATATCAGAGGCTTTCGTAAGTTATTTGCAAAAGTATCCTTGCTGGCCCTCTGGAAGGTCCATCTTCATGTATTTGGGGCTGCTGACCCCTTTGGTGTCATGGGAAAATAAACAAACAAACAAACAAAAAAAAAACTGTACTGCTGATAAACTCTCAACATTATGTGAATTCATCAACAACTTCAAAAGGTAAATAACATGCTAGTGATGATATCAAAACTTCGTTGAAATTTTAGAATAAGATCAATTACCAGGATAGATTAACTTTGAGCAAGATTCCATATTTTCAGGCTATTTTTTGCGGTGGGGTGGAGATTAAATATGAGGTTATATGTGTGCATTGCTAGTTTTTACCAGTTTTCTTGGTTTTCATAAACTTACACATCTTTTGTAAACTTTCACTTACTATTAAACAATAACATAAATGACCACAATTTTTTTTAAAAAAAGTGCAAAGCAAATGAGAACTCTAGAACTACACTTTTTAGATCTGTGACCATCTTTTCCCTTTCAAATTACATTATTCAAAACTAAAGCTAAAACTAATAAGTAGTTTCAGTCTTCAAACTGCCAGTATGGGTGGGAAAAAAAAAAAAAAATCAAATGACAAATCAGTGTCCTTCATTTCAGAATATTTTATGTGGCAGTCTATCTTTTCTGTAGTTCTAAAATGTTGTACATCTTCCCTTTTATTCTATTCTGGTGTTCTATTTTTTGTATTATTGGATGAGGATTGGTTTCCTGACAGTTTATGTATTTTGCTGAACATTAAAAATGGTAAGGAGGTATATTCTCTAACTTTGTCACTTGTTAAATCAGTAACATTTTAAATAATGCATTTCTGACCTTTAAAAGGATGAAGATGTTAGGAAAGGATTTTAAAAGATGAATACTTTTAGAAAGTACTTGGTACTGTATTTTTTTCATTAAGAAAATGCTTTTTCTAAGAATTAGTCAAAAATGAAGCAAAGAAGGAAACTTCAACAACCCAGCACTGAAAACCAGAATTTAATAATAATAATAAAACTATTTATTTTTTACACATTCATTTTTTTTCTTATTTTATCCACTTTACTGCTTTATTGCTCTTGAAAGCTGTATCACAATATGAATGAAAAAAAAAAAAAAGTCACTTTTTTCCTTTGTCTTGAGGTGTTTTTTTTTTTTTTTTCAATTTTCTACTTTTTGTTGTTTTGGAAAAAATGTGGAGTGGAAAAATAAATAAAGACAAATTAAATCTCTTTATTTTGTTGCATTGTCTCCTGGAGTGAGAAATGGTTGCAGAGTATTGTGAAAGTCACTTGAAAATTTGGTGTTCATGAGCAATAGGGCAAATGCAATTAGCAAAAATATTTTGCTTCTCTCTTTCTCAGGAAACAACATTTTTCTGGCAAACATATTTGTTTTGACTAACAGCTTTTACTTGAAAGTTGTATAACTGAGAAAAGTTCTGTCTCTAGTGATGATAGAGGTTTTCAGAAAAAGCTAACACATGGTAATAAAATTGTATATATGCGAAAGACAACACTAAATTACAGAGATATGATTCTTTTCTCTTTGTTCAGTGAGTTTGTTCATTGAAGAGTTCATTTTACATTCAATAACAGATTAATTTCTGACTTTGGCTTTGTTTACTGCTCCCTTTCAGTTTGATGTATGTGCCTGTGAAATCTGATGTCACCAAAAAGGCCTTATGAGCTTCCCATTGTCAGTATGCGGCAAACACACATCTCCCGCTGGAGGAGCCAGGGAACTGGGCTCACAAGCCTTGTGAGCTCTAAGAAATTTTCTAATAACAATAATGCTAATGAAGTTGTTTGTTATAAATAAAGATGATAGTAAATTGTGGTCATAAAGAATAAGAAATAAATCCTGTTGTCTGGAAAAATGTTGATTCTAACTATTAAATAATATTGTATAATAAAAGAACTTCAGGATGTATATAGGTTGACTCATAAATGCCATGCTGCTTGCATTCTTCTACAGTGTTGAATCCAATGCAAAATACAACATTTGGAGGATAATTCCTCTGATCATATTATCAGGTACTTTAGTTTATCTGACTACTGAAAAAATGTCCTTTAAAATCAATTTATTTTGTTTATCAGGATAATAATAATACTGAAGTTTGAGTTCTGCTTCTACTTCCATGTGTTTATTTCTTTTTGACTGTTCTGTCTTTAATATATAATTGCATCAATATAACATTTATAACCAAATCTTAACAGACTGTTCTCAAATCCTGAGAGCATGCTACTTTAAACTCCGAAGAGAAAGATAAAGAACCTGATTGTAATTCTGTATTTTACTAGTTTGAAAAATATGTGAAGGACAATGGAAGAATTAAAATATCTCAAGTCATATTTCATCTAAATGAGTCAGTTCCTCAGCTAAGAAAACATAAATCACAATTTTGTTTTAAAAAGTTTATATATCTGTATGAAAATGTGTATATATATATATATTTAATATTTAGCAAAGGGCAACGGAATGCTAATTGCTGAGTAAAAAGCATGTTATATATATATATATTTTTTTTAATTTTCATTGTTTAGATCATACAGAAATGGTTTTTGGTTTCAGCTAATTCAATGTACAGCTAGATTATGAGAAGCTCAGAGAGATATGAGAAGTATACTTGAAAATACCTTACTGATTATGATGCCTACAAGAGGATTAATATTGCATTTATATATATATATATGTATATATATATATTTATTAGGATGTTTACATATTCTTTAATATGTAACCGTCAGAATTCTGGGTCATGGGACTCTAAGACATGTCACTGTAACTATCTTATGATGCTTTAAATGAAAAATGCAGTTCTGCTGCTAAAATTTGGAACTAACTTGAATAAAGCAGAAAAATATATAGATCCACTCACACAGACTGAGAAACATAAATAGTTGACCTAGTTAGCAAGTGCATAAAATATCTTCTCTGATAATTTATGTGGTGAACAGAAGGTTACAAGTGACCTCTTTAAGATATGAAGATGGTTCATTTCCATTCAGCATATTTCATGGATGTTTTATAGGCAGTTCTGGTGTGCTATAGACTTAAGCATATACTTAAGTACTTTATTGAATGGTATACCCTGGCGCAGTCCTCGCTTTACATCATGGGAAAAATTGAGTGTTTTACGCAGAGGGGAATAAATTAATGATCTATTTCTGGGAGATTTATCTGCTGACATGGGGGACACAATGTAGCTGGTACTACCCAAAGAGACCTCACCGTATCAAGGCCTGTTACGATCTGCTAGGACATTTAATATCTTTTAGCACTGCAAGTTCTGCCTTGATGTCCTTGGCCATTTTCCCTTCCCAGATGTTCATCCCAAATGTCCATCTGGTGCAATGTGTTAATGCTACCTCCTTGAATCCCTCCAAGCTGGCTCTGGTTCAGACATGTTGCATACCTTCATAACCTGCCAAGGTAGGGTGAAGGGATCAGCTTCACATTTTGTTTAGCTTTTTTTTTTTTTTTTTTTTTTTTTTTTTTTTTTTCCAGATGAAGAGTCACATAAAATGATGCTGAACAACATCCAGACGGTCTGGGTGTCAGAATGTCAGGTCAACATCATAAACTTTGTAGTTCTTATATTTTACACTGTGTTTGTGGTGAGTAATGAAAACATTTAAAGGGATATATTAAACATTAATACCCTACTTTGTGTTTCTGGTGTGGTTTTAAACACTAGGTCTGTGCAAAGAATGAGTATCTAATTTCTTATATTTTATAAATGGAAAGAGATTATCTATTTTTATATGTTTTTTTCACATGGCTACCTTGCAGGTGCAAAGTGCAAGTGTATTTGGTTGATGATCTTAGTTAAGAGTTATTTATATATCACTCCTCAGAAAAGACCTATAAATGTCAAGGCTGTGTGAGCAGTTTTTTAAGCCACTTTTAGTGTGCTATTAGGCACTTTAAAAATAGTTCTTTATTAAGAATGTGTGCTTAGATATTTATACCTGCATTTGTTAAAGTAATATCTTTAAAAAGTAATATCTTGTATCTTCAACATTCACAGTCTGTTCTCATATCCTTTTTGATAGACCTTTTTGCTTGAATTTGTCCAGGAAGTTCTTATATGATATACTGTACCAGAATGAGACAATATTATCAACATGAATATAAAAGCTGAATCGAACCCCTTAGGAGCAACTATGTGTTAGTTGCAAAAATTTCAGTTATTTCCAGACATAGCCTAGCAATTAATTACCACTCATTTTCCTGCTCTCTTTCAGCTCTCTCTTATCAGAAGAAATATTTCATAATCTGTCATAGAAAGTATAGGTTAATCTAAAGATATAAAGACATAGGCTCAGCCCAGATGACCGAGCAGTTGGCATTACATGTACAGAAGATAGTCTTAGTTGTTTATTTGTTTTTGTTTTTAAGAAATATAGAGAGATGCAGAGTTGAATAATGAATGGTACTCAGAGGCTGCTGGATGCAGATCTGTTGCACTCACCACTCACCCACCAGCCCTGCCAGCACCCTCACTGTTCCTCAGGGCTTCTTGCATCACCTGGGATACATCACTTGGGTTCAGAAGACAAGAATAATTTCAGTCTTTGAAATAATGATATTTGAAATAAAGCTTAAATCTAAAATTGGACTCTAAAACATCTCTTCTAAGAATCTGCCTATATTTAGAAAGAGATTTAAAAAGCAAACAAACAAACAAAAAAAAACAACAAAAACTTTATGCACTGAGTAGTTGACCTTTAAAGTTGCAAAGCACTTTTTGCAAACATACCACTGTTTTTACCAGAACCAAATGATACTATTATAGTACATTTGTAACTAATTACAATAAAGACAGAGATAGAAATAGAGATGATAGAGGTGATAGAGAGAGGTCTTGTCTACAAAAGTCTTTTAAAATATTTCTTACAGAATAGCCTAACTTTGCCTTGAGGGGGAGGGAAGGGCGAGTGGGGGACAGAGGCCTGCAGCTGAAGGGTGGGTAACTTCAATCACTACCCAAAATTTCCAAGAGTGGGAAGAGAGATGGTAAAAGCAAACTAGGGTGATGATTGCTTAGGTTTCTCTGTTAAGACCTGGAGAATTCTGATTTCCTATCCCTACTCCCCAAATCCTCCTTTTTAATTCAGTTTGTGTCTTTTCCCTGCCCATGGCAGAGGGGTTGGAATTAGATGATCTTTAAGCTCCCTTCCAACCCCAATCATTCTATGATCCTATGATTCTAGTGATAAAGTACCCAATAACTACGTAAGCATGATCAGCTGTATAAATGAAACATGGAAATGAGGCCTTAGTATCAATTAAGCTGCACCTAAAGACAATTAAAATTACTTTTCCTTCAATCAAGGCATTCAGTGGACAGAAAAAGATGCTAAAGCCAAAGGATACCAAGAGACCAGAAAGGGTGCACGAGACCTGGAAAAGCCCCCTTAATATTTTAACTTAATGCAAGAGACAAAACTGATGAAACTGCTACTACCTCAGCTTCACTGAGATTCCTGTCCTTCAGCAACCACACTCAGTCTCAGCATAGAGTTTTGCCCTCTGATATGTAGTTAAAGGATACATGGAATGTTTGATATTAAGCATATAAGATAAGCAGAAATGTCAGGGTAAAATGCATTGCAATATAAAGTTCAACTGGTTTCATTCATCTCCAAGACAGTACATCAGGCACCTGTCAGTGAACACAAACAAAGGGTCTCTGTGCATGACAGCCTCCATCATTGACGATGTTTCAGACTTCAGTGACTTGTTTTCAAGAAACAAATATTAATTCTTTGTTGTCATTGCTGCTTCCAATATGACATAACATAATTCATGCCAAAATAAAGTATACAACCAAAGTCATAAACTTTCTCCAAATAGGAAATACCTGACAGAATTTATTTTGCAGTGCTGTTACTAACAGTCTGTTGCTAGCATTATTTCCTTAGGGTTTAAGTCAAATGCCTAAATATGAGGGTAGACAGGAATGCAGCCATATCCTTGTTCTCAGTGTTCACCTAGAGCTAGCCCATGATTCCTGTCTATTTATTTATTTATTTATTTATTAAAATAGGGATTCCAGATTGTCAGCTCTCACCCCATGAACTGCAATTCTTTTCTCAATCTGCAGACAGCCAATTCTGCAATTCAATTTCCCTCCAAGCCACAGGTCTAAAAGTTATATGCCTCAATGCTTAAAATAATTATTTGGCCTGGACTTAAATGCTGTGTTTTTGTTTGGTTGGTTGGTAAGTGTTACATAGTGTGATTTAAATTAAACCTCTGTTTATGTGTCTGCTGAGTACGAATAACCTGCCAAGTGCAGGTCAATATCAGTCAAAACTGTTTCAAATACATTTTGAAAAGTAATTGCAGTGCCACTGACCAGTAAACATTACCAGTTAGAAACGTTTCCATAAATAAACCCTGGCTGAGAAAGCTTTAGGGAAAGAAGATTGAGAGTTAATTTAGTGATACAGCTGGTGGAATCTGGACACATAGGATGGAGCTGTCAGTGGAATTTCATAAACTGCAAAAAGATTACTGTGTTCATCATATAAGAATTAATATAAATTACCTGGCATACCCACATTACCAGCACTACAGTTTCAACATTGCAAGGATCAAAAAATACAGTTATGTCCAATTAAAACAAATGGGTATTAAATATCATTATGCCTCTGGCACAAGCTAGGCTGCAGTCTACCCTAGGTGACTCATCGAATGCCAATCACATATAGGCAGGTTTCACACTTGTGTAGGCTCTGCTCCATGGAAGGCTTTCATTTCATATGTTCCACAGCCAGTCTGAAATTCACCAGACAACACAGCTCCATTCTTTACTAATAATTAAATATGCTTCCACAGCGTGCTCAGATTAAAAATGCTGTGACCTACATGACAATTTAGGGTGACTATGAATGCCTTCAGTTCTTACACCTTTTTTCAGAGACTACAGTGAAGTTTGTGAGAATTAAAACATAAACTTCAATGAGAGCGGACTTGCTTCACAAGTTGAAGTCTGCTAATATTGAATATTTATGGCTTATATTTTCATTGATGCTCCTCATTGCTCTTTTAAGAACATTGAATCAGTTACTCTTTTTTTTTTTTTTTTTGAGAAACATTAATTTAGCTTATATTGTAACACTTTTAACTGAAATTGCCCAATCATTACCTCTTTATAGAAAAAATGTATTCAGATATTTCAAAGGAAACCAAATACAAGCATGCTATGAAAAAATCACTTTTTTTTTTTTTTTCTCATAGAATCATAGAAATGGAGGTCATGTAGTTCAGCCTTCCACTTGACAAAAGACCAGTGCCAACAGATCAGGTTAGATCAGGTCAGTTATGGTTCTGTCTACACAAGTCTTGAAAAAATTCAAAGGATAAAGACTACACAGACTCTTTGTGAAATCTGTTCCAAGGCTACACTACTGTCCCAGTGGAAAAGCTTTCTCTAATGTCAAAGTTTGGATTATAGTTCAGTTGGAAGGGCCCTAAAAAGTTCATCCTGTCCAACAGCCTGACCACTCCAAGGCTAACCAATTGTTAAAGCATGTTATTGAGGGCATTATCCAAATATTTCTTGAATACTGATAGCCACGGGACATCAACTACCTCTCTAGAAAGCCTATTCCAGTATTTGCCCACCCTCATGGTAAAGCAACTTTTCCTTTGTCCAGCTTGAAACTCCCTGGAACACCTTTGTGCAACTGCCATATGTTCTACCATTGGGAAAGAAGCACTCACACAACCCCTGAGAATCAGTAACATAGTTCTTTATTGTCGGGACATCTTGCAGGTAAGTCTGCAGGATGTCTGTGGTGTTTGGTGGCTCCAAGCTAATGCCTGAGATGGAGCCTGAGCAATGAGTAGGGAGCTCATCAGACACTCCTGTGACACTGCCGGTGCACTCTGATGGCAGAGAGCAAAGACATGCCAGGGTAGTCCCAGATCTGATCTGGATGAAATAGATCCAATTCCATCATTTCCTCCACATCTGGTGGATCCAGCTCCATGGGCTCCACATTATTTGGCAGTAGGATAAGTCAGTTTTTGCCCGGGACTGCCCAAACAGGATGCCTTCTATCCAGAATGTTTTGAGACCAGGGTACTGAACCAGGGGGTTGCCCAGTTCCACCCCTAAGTCCCATGCCACTGTCCGGTTGATTTCCATGCCTGGGTTAGACGCTGCTGTCTGGTTTACAGCTGTGGCTTGGTCCCACATTGTGTTCCGGATGACAGGCATGCCTCTGCTTCACCTGTCTGTCTGATGCTCCTGCCTTTGCCCCATGCAAACATTGATCCAATGCTCCCCTGCCATTATATAGTTGAGGGGATGGCCTATTCCCCACGTCGTTGCAGTGCCAGTGGTACTGCTTATACATGCCTGTGTGCTGCACACCAGAGGTCCCTTGAGCTCTGCTGTCTGTTGTGCCGCAGGCGCTATCCCTCTGCCCATGACATGTCTCCTTGTTAGCTGCCTTCCTTCTCGGTGCTTCCTTGGACTGCATCACTGTCCTCTCACACCGAGGAGGGCTGTCTCTCGCCTCCCTGCTTCTGGTCTTCTTCCTGCCACGTATGCTGGCTGTCAGAGTGCCTAGAAGCTCAGCAAGTGGTGGGCCAGCTGCAGGGGGTCCTGTTTTATAGGGCCCAGAGAAAAGGCAGGGCAGTGGTGGCCACTGTGACCTCAGCAAGTCTCTGTGATGGAGGAACCCATGCTGGCCAAAGCAGCTGTGTTGAGAGTGGCCTGGAAGATGCCTTCACGTTGAAGAAGAAGGAGGTTTGGTGGGGCTGAGAGCCCCTTCTCTGGGGCTGGCTCCCCTGGGCCAAAAAATAATGGTTCCCTGACTGGGAACTTCATGCCATTGATGACTGCCCAGTGTGCCAATGTATTTAGAACCCCCTGAAAGGCCTCTCATCCCTCCAGACAGTCAACAGCTCCTCCCAGTTTGATATCAACAATAAACTCACAAAGCATGCCTTCAACCCCTGCATCCAGATCATTTATAAAAATGTTGAACAGAACTAGCCCTAGAATTGAGTCCTGGGGAACACAACTAATGACCGGCTACCAAGCAGATGTAGTCCCATTCACTACGACCCTTTGAGCTCTACCTTTGAGCTTGTTCATCACCCAGAGTAGCATGAACCTGTTAATCTCACACTTGGACAATTTGTCCAGAAGGATACTCTGAGGGACAGCTTCAAAGGCCTTACTAAAATCCAGAAAGATTATGCCCACGACCTTCCCTTCATCCACAAGATGGGTGACTTTATCATAGAAAGAGACCAAATTACTAATGCTTTTGTTGATGAATACATGTTGACTACACCTGATAATAGCTTTGTTATGTGCCTTTCAGTAACCACCAGGATAATCTTCTCCAAAACTTTTCCATGGAGAAGTGAAATTCGCAGCTATTGACCTTTGACATAATATTGACCTCTTCCAAGAATCATAATCATTTAAGTTGTAAATGACCAAGATTATCAAGGCCAACCATTAACCTCGCACTGCCAAGTCTACTATTAAACCATGTCCCTACACATCTACATGTCTTTTGAATACCTTCAGGGAGGGTGACCCAAGTAATTCCCTGGGCAGTCGGTTCCAATGCTTCACAACTATTTCACTGAATAATTTTTTTCCTAATATTATCCAACCTAAACCTTCCCTGGCACAACTTGAGGTCATTTCTTCTTGCCTTATTGCTTGTTGCTTAGGAGATGAGACCAGCCTCCACCTCACTACCACCTCTTTGTTGCAGAGAGCCATAAGGTCTCCCTTGAGCCTCCTTTTCTCTAGGCAAATCTTCTTTGTTTTGTATTTTGTTCTTTTCCAAAACAGATACAACTTACACATTTTATCTTTTCAGCCCTGTCTATCACAGTCTGCCTCACAGGAAAATTTTTTTTTTTTTTTTTTTTTTTTTTTTTTTTAGGAAGGTTATGGTTTATGACTATCATGAGGAAGGTCAGTGTTTTCAACCTGTGGTCCCAAGATTTCTGAAAATATGTTTCAGTGCTTTGGACTGGTGGACTCTAGTTCTCAGTCTTACTAAACCTTGTTAGATCATGAGCAAATCACCTGAATTCTGTTAGAACTGTTCTTCATTGCTGTTCTTCATTGGAAAATTAAGCTAAAAGAAAAATGTATTTCTTTTAAGACTTATAAATTCATAAATTTCAAACATTAAGCCAAGTAACAATCTAAGCAGGATAGGTAGAATCTCTTTACAAGTATCTAAAAGATAAAGCAACTGGTTCTGTTGTTTTGGGCTTTAGGGCTTTTTGTTTGCTTGTTTGTTTTTCTTGTAGGCAATCGGGCTTTCACATTTGACTTTTCTAGGAACAATTGAAAGGTGGAATAGAATAATGCATAGCAATGCAGTGAGTCGTGTTACAGTGGGAAAGCACTGGCTAAAAATTAGCATTTGGAAAGCATAGAGGCACTTCTCTCTTGTGATGTGAGAAATAGCCTTGAACAGATCATTTCTCTGTCCTTTCCCTCATGTTACTGCAAAACTGGAATAATACTATTCACCTCTTATATGAAGTACTATGTGGAGGATAAGTGTGCTGTAAAAGCTAACAACATGACAATACCACCAAACATAAATACAGGCAATGCCATTGAAATACTTAGCTTTATCCAGTCTTTTTTTTTCTTTTTCTTTTTCTTTTTCTTTTTCTTTTTTTTTTTTTTACCCTTCTGTAATGACACATGGAATAATGACTACACAATGTCTTGTTCGCTAAGTTGACATTTCTGTAAAAAGGGGCTGAAGGGTATTGTCAGACTTTTTATTTTCCAAGTATATCTGGAAGGATGTGATGGACAGATCACCGACATTCACTTGAAATGTTACAAAATACAGAAACTGTGAATACTGCATTTATGACTTCACCAGACCCACAATATACTATCTGAAGGAGTTAGGACACTAAGCAGTGTTATTTTCCTAACTTCAGAACAATGTTGTAAGATGCTTTGATGAAAAATAAGACTGCTATTTAATCAGAATTGCACTGAACATTCATATAGGTTTCCTAGGACACCTTACAGCATTTTTTGCTTGTCAGTAAACAAGAATAATTTTCTGTACTTTCATTTTTAACTCTAAGGAAAGCTTAAGTGGATTTCCTTTCTTGTCTAAATGCATTTCAGTCAAAACTTTTGTAAAACATTTCCCTTGTGGCACCAAATTTAAGATTTTGTACCCCTCCCATAAAGAGATAATAAAACTTCAAATATAATATTCACAGTATAGAACAGAAAGAAAAAGTAGTATCTACTCTGAATATTTAGGCTCAAATTTTTTGAGCAATTTTGAAGAAACAATGAAATGGTTGCAGCTGGCACTCACAAGCAGATTGAAAGCTATCTTTACATTTATAAAGGACTGATTCATTTTACATAGATTTATATTCTGTTAACTTTTTCCAAACAGTACTTTTTGCTGATGCCATAAGGAAGGTTAGCCTAGATGGTCATGAGATATTCTTCTAAACTATACAATCATGAAACAACAAAAATACAGTTCTGTATCTGACTTTATGATCAGGTTTACTCAAAAGTAATTATGAATACTTTGTCTTAGCCAGACCTTCAGTAAGATAACAGGATAGTGAAAGGTACACTCTGGTCTGACTTCAATGTGGTTTTGTGCAGGACTGCTCCAGATCTTTTTTTTTGCTATTGAATGAAAATATTGTTCCAAGTATCAAACTAAAATATTTGAGTATCTGGAGGGAAAAATAAAGGGGAAACTTTCTAATCAAAAACATGGGAAATGAAAAAGAAGAAACTCCATTTAATATGGCATCTTCTGTTATGGTTAAAGCAGAAATGCATGAAATATGACCAAAAGATTTATTTTTTTCATTTGGCTTCTGCAAATAGCACATGGCTTTGCTGCCAATAACTTCTGAGTTGTTTAAATCTGCTTTTTAAGAAAATAAATCTATTAAGATCTTTCTTGTATGTGTTATCTGTATTTTCCTCTTTGCATTTTATTGCCTCAGAGCTCTTGAATACAGAAGACAATTTGAACAAAATAGTGAAAAACATACATCAAAGATAAGAAAATCATACTACAGAAGGGTAGGCAATGTATTTCTGCACTAATTAAAAGGTTGCAAATTTTTTGGCATCAAAAAATCCACAATTATTTTTAATGTCATATTCTGACAGAGGACACACTGTTAGATTTATTTTATTCATTGGGGTTGAGAAAAGGTTGATATTCAGTCAAGTTAAATTGTCAAATAATTTCTACCTTTTAATAAATCACTTGAAATTTGGAAATAAATACCTTTGTCATTGAGTTAGAGGAAAAAAAGACACTACCTGATCATCTTAGTCCTGTGGATAGCACCAATAACACACAATAAAACTAATCTAAAAATCAAAAGATTTTGTTCCGGGAATATCCAAGTTGAATCTGTAACTGTGTAGTGAGAAAATAAAAGCAAGTTAAAAAAAACTAAAACCCCCATCCACGCTCTTCTACCTCCTCCTCCAAGTGGCACAGGGGAACCAGGAATAGGGGTTGCAGTCAGTCCCTAACACTTCGTCTCCACTGCTCCCTCATGGTCCCTCTCTGCTCCTGCTCCATATGGAGCCCCTCCCACAGGATGCCGTCCTTCCCGAACTGAGCCCACGAGGGCTTCTCACAGGCAGCAGCTCTTCAAGAACTGTTCCTACATAAGTC
This sequence comes from Nettapus auritus, assembly GCA_011076525.1. Taxonomy (NCBI): domain Eukaryota; kingdom Metazoa; phylum Chordata; class Aves; order Anseriformes; family Anatidae; genus Nettapus; species Nettapus auritus. The sequence continues at coordinate 107,553,081 of CM021767.1, read as the reverse complement.
CATACCACAGGGTTCATCCCCGAGGAGCAAACTGCTCTAGCACAGGTCCCCCACGGGCAGCAGCTCCCCCCCAGACCTCCTGCTCCTGTGTGGGCTCCTCTCCATGGGCTGCAGCTCTGGCCCGGAGCCTGCTCCTGCGGGGGCTCTCCATGGGCCACAGCCTCCCCCAGGCCACATCCACCTGCTCCACCGGGGGCTCCTCCACGGGCTGCAGCATGGAGATCTGCTCCATGTGGGACCCATGGGCTGCAGAGGGACAGCCTGCTCCACCAGGGGCCTCTCCACAGGCTGCAGGGGAACTTCTGCTGTGTGCCTGGAGCACCTCCTGCCCTCCTGCTGCACTGACCTTGGGGGCTGCAGGGCTGGGTCTCTCACATTTTTTCCACTCCTCTCCCAGATGCTGTTGTGCAGCAGTTTTTGTTTGTTTGTTTTACCTTGGGGTTTGCAAGGCTGGGTCACTTTCTCACTCCTTTCTCTCACGCTTGCTTCGCAGTGGGCTTTACTGCACTTTTAGAAATGCGCTATTACAGAGACCCAAACAGTGTTGCTTACTGGCTTAGCTCTGGCCAGCAGCAGGTCCCTTTTGGAGCCAGCTGAAGCTGGCTCTAATCTGACATGGGGCAGCTCCTTTGTTCGCAGCCATCCCCTGCATCACCAGTCCAGCCCCCCTCACCCCTCACCCCCCCAAAAAGCCCTATAGCTACCAAAACCTTGCCACATAAACCTAATACGAACTACTCCTAATATATGTTTGGGGACATAATGTAATCAAACTCTTCCTAATGTCACAAATATTTTGGATTTTGGCCTTTTTGCCTTGCTGTTACATTTAAGATTTGCAAATAATAATAATAATAATAATAATAATAATAATAATAATAATTAAAACACCACCACCAACAACAAAACAATTATTTCTTCATTTCAAGGTCTGTTGTAGAAGAAAGGATAAATTTGGCTTAAGTGTTTCAGGAATCCATGACTAGTAAGTAAACTGGTAGTAAACTGAATTCATTTTTACCGGCAGCATATTGAAGCTGTGCGTTTAACAATATTTGTTATACAAGAGACAAAATATTTACAGATCAATAGCTGCATTCTTGAAGTTATGTCAACTTTGAATAATGCAGAGTTAAGACAAATTAAAAGTTTCTATGTTTTATTCTTGGAATACAGTGCCATAACACCTTAGCTGAATAAGCCTTCAAGCTTATGTTAAATATTATTGATTGATCATTGTGTCTAAAATGTTATCCTACTGATATAAAATCTATTTATTGCCTGAATTGGCCTATAAATGTAAACATGTCTGTGAAATTAATCTTAGGGTATTTTAATAAAAAGTATTTTCTTACCAAAATTTGGAATACTATGAGAAATTCTCTTCATCCACAGTGCTATAGAATTTCAGCCTAAGATATGCCAAATATGACAAATTATCTTTATTTTAAAGTGGAGCTTTGTCCTCTCTCATCCCTATTGTTTTTGGAATGATAAACAATTAATTGTAAACAACTGCTGAATAGTCCAGTCCCTGCTCCATTCTTTTCAGTAATTTTCTTGCAACTTCTCCTCAATTATTTAAGGTAAAAAGCACTTTCGAGCTATGCACAGTGAGGGCAGGTACTTGCTCACTGACTGTTACTGAACTGCAATAATTTTGCTCATATGGTGGCCCTAACTCCTGTTAATTCCTGCTCCCGCCAAAATAAGACTGTTGACTTCAGTATATTCAAATGCTGCTCCCATTGTTCTTCTTATTGTTATCTCAAGGGGAGACATATGTTTTTAACAGGATTCATGGTATCAAAGAACACAAGGGAGTGAATTCAAACTGTATCCAGGAAAATTCCCAACTGTTTGACACTACATCATGTACCAAATAAATAGATGTTCCAGGGATTTATTATTGCTTTTTCATTATTACTCCTTTGCTTGTCTGAGTCCTAAGGGGCACTTTTTTAATGTGAAATTTTTTTCTCTGTTCCAAACTTCTAGTACTTCCTACACGAAGAGAGACAATTTAAAATTAAATTGGAAGTCATAGTCAATGGTAACACAACAGGCACAACTCAGTTAAGTTTGCTATTAAAATTTCTGACTGTAAATCAAGTATTTTGCTAAGTGAAATTTTATTGAAAATGAATCCTGCAAAGGAGTCACTAACTAGGGATGATGAGAGTCTGAATTTATTGAGTTTATTTCCAAAGTTGAACCAGAACATACAAATTATTATTTTTCTTTATAAAACCTGTGCAACTTCCCAGATATGATTTTTTATTTTTTTTCCGCTAAGGTGTTGACTGTCCCACAGGCTTATGATAGGACAAACTTAATCAAACTGATAATTAATTTAAGAGCCAGATTCTTCATTCATAATGTAAATTAAGTGACTGCATGAATAGTCTCATTGAAACCCACAGGGGTTCTAGAGTAGGAAAGCAGTGATAACTTGTTAACAGTATGACTGCCTGATTTCAGTGTTTCATCTAGAGCAAATGTGGATTGCCACCAGCCAGCCTGGAAAATCAAAAATCTCCCTTCTCATTACCAAACTTCTGTGGTAATACTGTCACTGTATTATCTTGTGTTAAATGAGTTGGATGTGGGATCAGATATGTTAGTTATTTAGATCACTTTTAGCTATTTAAACTTCATTCATTTTCTTTACAAATGAAACTCCTCTGTGAGTAAGTACAGGGGAAAATTTTCCATTCCAGATGCAATTATATCTGTAAAGACTTTAAATATGGCACATGCAATCATCGAATGAGCAGCTGCATTAAGAAAGAAGCATTTGTGAATATATCAGGATAGTTGAGAAATATAAATTGAGAAGTCTCTATAACTTAATTCTCATTCATTTTAGTTTATTTATTCAGCAAGAATAAAAATTCTGATCATGCATGGACTAATTCCTGATCTCATCAAATTCCAAAAAAACAAAATAACTCATTTTTTTTTCTTTTTTTTTTCTTTCCTTTTTTTTTTTTTTTTTTTTTTTTTTTTTTTTTTTTTTTCCTGATAGGGTGATGTAATTGGAAGCTGGAATTAATCCATAGTCAGTATTGCTTTAGATATTTTTTTTTCTTAGGATGGCAAGACTTTGCAGCCCTTAGTATATAAATGCAACAGCCCAGATACCCTAAAAAATTATGCTGTTATTTCATACCAGCTGTGGTGATTTTTCATGAATATATATTCATGAATATATACATTCATGAATATATATTCATAGTTTTCAGAATCTGCAAGGCTTAGCTTAGTGTGCAATAAAAGAGGTTTAAATAATACTCTGTATCCTGTCAGGATAAGATCATGGCCATGAAGTTATCAAACGTCTGCTGATGCACACTAAGTCATTACTTGCTCAAGTGTTTCAATTGCTCATGGAGTTATGTTAACTGTCTTTGCTTCCTTCCTGAAGGCAACACACTTAACTACATACTATATATGAAAAAATACTCTGAATTCCATTCCTTTTGTATGTATGAATGCTTCCAAGGAATGCTGAATATTAGAATGAACTTTCAGTGACTGTATACACTACAGTAATACCTTTTAATGCTCCAAAGAATGGTCCCCAATATTTATGCTTTGTCTTAATCAGCCTTCAGTTGTGCAGTCAGAAGGAATCCTGCTACAACACTGATTTGTTACATTTTGCTCAAGTAAAATTAAACAATCCACTGAGATAATCCAATATTTGCCTCAGATGATGCCAAAATGATGAGACTGGTGTGTTCCATTTATCACAGATAAGAAGAGAGGGGTGTTTCTCTTCTCTGTAGAGATATGATTCAGGATGAATGGAAATAATACCTTTCTCAAGTTAAAGTGTTGAAAAGACACATATGTTTACGTAGGGATGTGACATTAAGCTGATGAATATTTATAACTGTCCTTTTTTTTTTCCAAACAAACAAAAAAAAATCTTAATGGAAGGTCATGCTTTTGAAATGCTACTTTGCAGTTTGAATGTATTTTTAATTGGTTATATAGTTTGCTGGGATTAAAAAAATATTTGGAAAATTTAATTCAAATTAAAAATGATAAAAATTACACTTTTTGTGGAGTTCTGCTGGTGTTTTCAAATTTAAATGTTCTTGATATATAAATATAATACCAAGGCCAAATTGAAACAAGCTAATAAAAACTGCAAAAATGTGAGTTCATTTTAGATAGTTCTGTTCAGATATTTCTGGTTTTGATTAAAGACGTTTCTGTTCTCCTCATTAAAACCCTAGCAAAATAAGCAAAGAATTTCACATACTCAGCAGACTTGACTGATCCTACCTAGTCAAATTCAATCTATACCAGAGGATTATCCTACCAAACTGAAATAATACTTTTTTGTCACTTCAAAGATACTATTACATCCATTAATTTTCTGCCACCTCCCCATGTTTTTACAACTCTCTAAAATAGATCTGAAGATCACATAATTATTTCATGCACCTTTTATTATGGCAGCGTTTCAGAGCAGGATTCTTCTTAGGTTTAGACTGATCTTGAAGTTAAGTAGTTAATCTTCACTTGGTACCTACATAGACAAAGAGGACACATTATCTGCATAAAACTTCTGTCTCACATATGTATTCAGGAGCATATATATATATCAGGTCACTAGAGGCACATTCAGATGCCCTACATTATTTTTTCTCTAACAGACTGACAATCTCAAGTAGTGCAAATGACTAATTTAGACCAGATATCTTAACTTCAGGGAAATAAACTTAAGGGAAATTAACTTCAGGAAAATAAACTTCCAAGAGCTAAATCTGACTTTACATATCTATTGTCAGTCAATAGCTATAAGCAACAACAGATTCATAAATTTTGCCTTACAGGAATATAGGCAACAGGAATATAGGCAATTTTTCTGTTTAGTATTCCTCATGTATCTTTCCTCAAAGTTAGTTTCTGTCTGTATTAATTGATTCATACTTAGTCTTATAAACAAACCAGCCACTCATTTTTCTTATTTGGAATTATATTTACTGCTTGTCAGTGTAAGATCTTCTCTGGTGTACAAATCGTGATCCATTCTATTTGTTACATTTCTCCTCAGGAATAAAAAACATTGAAAATACATCAGTATCATTGGAGAATGCTGTCTTTTCTCATTTTGCCTCTTTGATATTAAGTGAAGTTAGGGTCATTTTATGCCCAGCTTCAGACAGATACACATTTGTGTTCTTGTACAGATAGGCATTTTTATATCCGCCAGCTCCAGTTCTCAGTGGCAGACCAAGACTCTGTCTGGAACAACATTCACTCTGGTGTAGGAGCTCTGTTAGACACTGTCTGGTTGTTGATGCTTTTTTTTTGCAATTTGGATTGTCCCAAGTGTTTAGGAGGAACCAGCGTGGTGGCAATTGATCACAATTTAGTTCTTAAAAGAGGCAGATTGGGAACAGCTAGTATTGCTAGCAAGATGTCACTAGGAAGCTACACTATGACAAAGGTGTAAAAAAAAATACAAAATGTTGGAGCAAAGTTAGACATCCAGCTATATTGATAAGACAGGAGAATCTTTCCAAATTTTATGTCAGGCTTAGATGTTAATCTGCTACCACAACAAGGAGCCACAGACCCCTTCTTTCCTTCCCCACTTTTTTTCTGTCCCCATCTTCTCATAGCCCTATGTTGCAAATATAATCACTTTGCTCTCTGGAGCACAAGGACAAAGCAGCACTGTCAGTCCCAGCTGCCACAGGGGAACTGTGCTAGTTACCTTCATGCAGCCATTAGCTGGAAACTTCAGAGTTCTCTCACCATGTACAAAATAAAAATTGTTTCCCTGAAAAATAAACAAATAAATTGTTTTGTCTAATTGCTATGATTGGAAAAAGTTGGCATCTTGATTTTTAATACTATAGAACTGATATATATATTACTGCTTCAGACAATATTTTGAATGTTATGGTACTTACAGTAGTCAGTATACTTACATTTATCCAGATATTAGTGAATTTTAACTACAACTGGATCTAAATTAATATGTGAACCTTTACAAGTTACAAGGGAGAAAATGCTAAGAAAATAATTTTCAAACTTTAGAATACAAAGGCAAAAAACAAGTTCCCCATTGACCTGCAATCTTCGCAGTGGAGTAAGCTGAGGTTGCTGATAATATAAAGCCTGAAAGCTTCATAATGTGAATCTGAACCTCATGGCATATCTTTGGAGGGTTTTGTTACAGACACGGGAAGGAAAGAGGTTTGAAGAGTAGGCTTTGTCATGAGTGGGTGGGCTGGAAACATACTTTGTCCCCACCGCAAATGTGGAAACAACATGTTTTTCACTTACATTGCTGTACTCCTTCCATTAATAAAAGGCATAAAAATCACAGTTTAAGTCTGTTTGTACCAGAAGAATATGTACAAGAGCAACAGTTCTTAAGGTAGCAAGAGTTTAAGCACTGCAGAATAGGAATGTAGCACATCACATTGCAAGACTAATTACACTTTTCAGAGCACTTCTACTCATCATAGTTTGCCAACAGATGGAGGTGAAGGACAGGTTACCTTTCATTTTGGTACCTCACAGTGGAGTACGTACATCCAAGCAGCCTTCAGAGAGCTCTGAAGCATTGTACTCTGCAGTCATATCTGTGTGCTGGAGCACTATTCTGTGCCACCTCCATTTATAGTTTAATCGTATTTAGTGGCACCATCTAAAAAAAAGTTGTTTGCTTGCTTGTGTTTTGTTTGTTTGTTTGTTTTTTACTTTTCCCCCAGCCAGATAATTACCTCTGATTGATTTGTCCATAAGGAACTACAGGTTATTTGTTCTTCAGCATACAAAGATAAAATTAGCCTCTGTAGAAGTCTAAATGATTTTAATGTACATATGGTTAGCAGACTCATGTAGTCAGAAAATATTTGCATATAATAATCTTGCACATATACATATGCACAGATAGAGGTGCAGGGAAAGTCAACCTGGATTTTCTGAAAGGTTTTTGTTATTTTGTCTGGCGATGAGGAAATGTGCTCCTCTCTTCAAGCCTAGGATGGGCTTCCAAAAAGAAATAGAAGATCCATGGCTTCGCCATTTTTACTGACTTTATAGAAATCATTTGTCTACTCCCAACATCAGACGGTGAATAGGGAATGGCCGAACCTAATAGATTCGGTGTGGTCTCTAGAACAAGTCTAGGGAAAACGTTATGTCCCTTCTTCATTCAGAAGAGGTTACAAAGAGAAGGTGCTTCTTTTATTGGCTCCCCGGAGGTTTAACAAGGCTGTTCCACAATGCTCCTGAGAGCTTAGCTGGAGCAATATTGCTGGGATTAATGCCAGCAAGACACTTACAATAGGGCCAGAGCACAAATACAGGGCTGTGTCCCTCCTGCCAGAGCAGAGTGAACCATTGCAATCTGTATGGCCAGCTCATCCAGCAATACCTTTGTAGAGAAACAAATGCTTGATTTTGAGTAAAAATATCTGCAAGGAACAGCAGTGACATGTTCTCTTTTTTGTGTGTGTGTGTTTTAGTGCAGTAACAAAAACTTTCCCCTATTTGAATTTTGTAATGTATTGTTTCTTATAAAATATCTGCATAATAATTCCTAACAACCCAAGAGTGAGTACCTCCTTCAAGATGTATTGCTAGGAGAAGGAAGCAGTGCAGAGTTGAAAATATTAAGCTGTATGGAGAGTAGGTAGCTTGATAATAACTTCCTGGAAGAGAAGTTGTGTTCAAATATTTTACATGTCACCTTCAGTTTTAATTTTAACTAATAAATTAAATGCTGTTTTTTTTATCTTTTTTTTTCTTTTTTTTTTCTTTTTTTTTTTTTTTTCCAACAAGCTAAGTTCTTTTCACTGATTAAGATGAGAAAATTCTTACATCATTTTTCTGATATTTTCTTTCTTATCTTTTACCCAAAGAAGGAAAAGTAAAAAATATGTTGTTATGCCAATTTTGGCCAAAAAATAATCCTCAGTCCTCTCAAATTTATCAGGTCCTATAGCTGAGTTTACTAGTTATTACCATTCCATTAAAAAACATACATGTTAAGAAGCAAAGAGGACTATTTAGGTCCGTTATAATTGTGTAGTACTATTTAGGATACCATAAATCCTTGGAGCAACACTCCCTGACAAAAGTGTCAGATATCCCTGGGGAGATTCCATCCCTCTGTAAAGTTTCCTGCAGGCCAGGTAACTAGGCCAGGATATTCTAGTGTGTCCAGAAATCTCCAGTTGGGTGCTTGAGTCCCACCCTTAGTCCTTGAGTCCTTATCTTTGTGAAGACCATTAAAGAGACAAAGGTTCAGCTGTGCTAGACCAATAAAATAGATGCTAAATTGAATCTATATATTGATATTGTTACATAACCTTAATATTTGGGTTGGAAGAACTGTTGAATCTATAGTGTTTATCACATTTCATAGTAAGATAAAAGGGTACATTATGAATGAACATAAGTGCTAACTTTGCTTTAAAGAAAAGCAGTGCCAGCAGAAGGTCAGGATTCATGGCCTTTTCTTGTATTTAGGCTTCTAAGTTTCACCTTTCAAAAGAGAGGTCAGAGCTACTCTGCTTTGACAAAATAGGGTGAGGACATTCTCCCTTTTATTCAGTAAATTGCTGGCTAACTCATTTACTCAGGATGAATTTTTATACTTCAGGATGGTTTGCATACTCCCATGGGTTTCATGGTTCTTTAGCCTAAAGAGTATGCAAACTTGTGTTTTCTACATACCTGAGGAATATATGCAGCTGTTTCACAATAAAAGTGCCATTTATTCTGGTAATTCTGCTTTGCAAAAAGAAGCTGAGGTTTACCAGGCTGAGAGCACAAGCAACTGGCAATAACAAATAGCAAGACATGGATCCCAGCTTTTGTCATGAGGGCTACTCTACTTTTTCTCCCCATATGCTATGCATAAGCAGTCTTTCAAATAGGAATAAAAACCCATAATTCCTTGGTCAGATTTTAAATTACCACTAGTTGTATTGGCAGAGTTTCTGCTCTGGGCACAGAATGTGTCATAGGATAATTTATTGGAGAATTTAATTGACTGGCCTTAAATTGACTTTAATATTTTTTAGGACTTCCTTTTAAAACTGCCAAGCATTTTTTATTAGAGCTTTTTCACATTAATAAATTCTAAAGATCGTTTTAATCTTATGTTGGACACTACCATAGTATTTCTTTCATTATTTCTTTCAAGAATAAAACAGAGTAAAGAGTAAATGGACACAAACACATGGTGAAAATCAGACTGTTAATTGGTTTATATTGCTCCTAGAAACACCGTAGAACACTGAGTCTTAATGAGATTTGAGATGTAATTAGTTTTAATTGATGTTGGATGGTATATATTTGCAAAAGGATATAAAGATGGATAAAGATATACCACAGCCACAATACACCATTTCTGAATTAAATTATGATGGTTAAAAAAACATTCTGTATGTTGTTCTTAAATATATTGCATACTTGTAACTCTTTCTAACTACCTACTTAAGTTAACCACTCCCTCAGTATTTGGGAAATTGTCATCCGTACAAAAGCAGAAGTCAAGCTTACTTTGGGCTTCCTTTTGCAGGATCTTCTACACCTATAAAAAAAGCTTTGTTTTGATTGCAGGTGATGGCGCTGCTAGTGATGCTTGTATGTAGCAGGATAAAACTTAACAGCATTAAAGTTTTCACTAAGATTAAGATTCTCTGATTCTGCTTCATTATAAAATCAGACCTGAGCACAAAGTGAGAAGACAGGAGAATCTTCTTAGTGCCTTAGGATGGCAACTGGAAGAAGGGATGTAAAGAAGTATTTCCAGGACAGTACTCTGAATTCACCTGTTCCCTCCTTAAAGAACACTTAGATGCTGATTATGTGCTTAATGTTATGTCATGCCCTTAGCAGGCAGTATGATGCTGAGCAAATGTCCAGATTTGTGGTTTGAAAATCTCTCACTTGGATGCTACATGATTCCTAGTACTGGAGGAAAAAGAAATCCTGTATTGTATAAACTCTTCTAAATGAGAATCATAGAATATCCCCAGTTGGAAGGAACCCACAAGGATCATCGAGTTCAACTCCTGCCTCCACACAGGTCTACCCCAAAATCAGAATTCAGACTGTATGACTAAGCGCACAGTCCAAACGCTTCTTAAACTCTGACAGGCTTGGTGCTGTGACTACATCCCTGGGAAGCCAGTTCCAGAACTAATGCAGTTCTTCCTCTTATCTACATTAAATGGTGAATCAGATGTTGTTAATCAGCCAAGTATTGCTGACTTACACTTAGCACTGCCAATTAACTCTATATGTAGACGTGATTTGTATTTTAGTCTATTGTATTGTTTCCCTTATTTAAGAGGGCTTCATTTCTAGTACTGCTATTTTTCAACAGCTGTGCTGAAGGATTACTGTGAGTCTTAAGCACTTGGACATATTCTCTTTCCCTCTTTATTCATATCATTTGGGCTCAACAAAAGCAGAAACAAATGCTGCTTATATCATCTGAGGATTACAGACTTTTTTTGTCATGAATCCTAAATAAAAATTACTAAGGAAATAGCAGAAATCTAAGTATGCTTTCACTTCCCTTTTTATGCTTGCACTTTCTGGAGGAAGAGCATCTCTTAAGGGAATTCAGGTGTCCAGTCTAAGAAACCATCTTCAGTGGAGAGCACTCTTTTGAAATCAATGCTCTCAAATTCAGAAAGCATTCTCAAATGCTCTTTATTTCCATAAAGAACGCTGACTACAGCAGACTAATGCATCACAAAACATAATCCCAATAAACGATTATATATGTACATGTATATTCACATACAAGATTTTCTTTCTTAACTCTGTCAAAAGTTGTGTGGAATAAGTATATTGGAAATCTTGCTCCTTTGCATGTATTTCTAACTTCAGATGAATTATTACCACTTTTTTTAAAATATGTTTTTGGTTTTGATGTGTTCCTTTCCAAGGAAAAAAAATGTATCCACAAGAAATCTTGGGAAAAAGAAACCTGAATAAAGTAGATAAATGTAATTTAAATGAATAAGGATGACATTTTACCAGTCTTAGAAACTTAAGGAGAATGAGGATTAAATTTGATATGACTTCACAGAATCACAGAATGGTTGAGGTTGGAAGGGACCTCCAGAGATCATCTAGTCAACCCCCCCTGCTTAAACCAGGTCACGTAGAACATGTTACACAGGATCACATCCAGAAGGGTTTTGAATACTGAATATCTCCAAAGAGGAGACTCCACAACCTCTCTGGGCAGCCTGTTCCACTGCTCTGTCACCCTCACTGTGAAGTTTTTCCTCATATGACGATGAAACCTCCTGTAGTTCAATTTATACCCGTTACCCCTTGTCCTATCACTGGCCACCACTGAGAGGAGTCTGGCCCCAACCACTTTACATTGTACTCTCAGGTATTTATAGAGGTTGATAAGATCCCCTTCCAATCTCCTCTTCCCTAGGCTAAACAGGCCCAGCTTGCTCAGTCTTTCCTCATAGGACAGATGCTCCAATCTGTTAATCATCTTTTTAGCTCTACGCTGGACCCTCTCTAGAAGTTCTACATCCCTCATTTCTTGGCCTTTAATGAAATTTAAATGCAGTTCTATTGTTTAAAGTGACTTCTGCTTTTGATAATAACCATCCTCATAAGGATTTAGTAACACTGTTAGAATTTAGGTGGGCAATTAGTCTCTGCCCACATTTTATACCCTTCTCCTAGTTCTCAGCTCTTAATTAAGCTGACATCTGATCTCAGTCACACCAGTGTTAAACAGAAATAGTTCCACTGATCTCAGCTGGGAGACACCAACCAACTGTAAACATCAGCTCAGCTTTGTGTGCTATTAGTTTACATATAAACATCTACACACCTAACATCACAGACAAACATTTTCCACTTGCTTCTTCTCACTCTAGGGATATACCTATAGGTGAGCCAGGATGACTGATCCTGAGCTTGCTTTGCCCATGTTCCAGACAAGAAAGGTTAGCCAGGTCTGGAAGCAGCATGACTGCATTAGTTCAGAGATGTGCCCATGCTGCTACTGACAGTGCCTGCTCTTACCTGACATGGTATGCTGCTTTCCATGGACGCTTTCAGACCTAGAGTTTGCATACAGCTACCCCTATGGAAAGCTCCTAAGGCTCTTTGAGTGCATCTCCATTCATAAATTAGAGACAGGGCAGAGGTGTAAGACCATTGCATTTTAACACTGATAGAGCAGTTCTTGAATTGTTTTGATACGAACAGTCTCCCAGATCACACCTAGGTGCAACTTGGGAATTGGCAGAGACCCAAGACCATTCCTTGAGGCAATCTGTGAGCAGTCACTGTGTCTTAGTCCAGAAGAGTCAATATATGGTCTGACCATGTCACCTCTGCTCACAGAATCAGGAAGTATAATCTATCACTGTTTTACAAGAGATTGAACTCTTGATATCACTCTGCCCATGAATTACAAATCTTGAAGCAGCCAGCCACGTTCAGAAGATTTCTCTATCCTGTCAAAGTTGCAGCATGGTCCAAGAGTGACTATGCCATGATCTGCTGGTTTTATGCATGCTGAATTCACTTTGAGCCTCAGACGTAGGCTGCTGCACTCATCCCTGATTTAAGGAGGTGATGTAACTCACTAACTTCAATGGCAAGATTCTCATGGATTTCTTAAGAGTGGAATCATCTCCCAGACAGCACAGCAAGGTGTACAGCTTGAGGAACTATCCAGAGGAAATACCATTGCTTCTGATTCCAGCAGGAGAAAGCAAGTCCTAGTAATATATTTCTAATAAAACAAGGTCTAAATTCATGTGCAGTGAGTTGGATGCTTCAGTTCGACTTATTGGCAGAAGCTTTTATACCTCTATTCTAGTTCAGAACATAGCCATAATAAACTCTTTTTTTTTTTTTTTTCCTTTTTAGACTTTTCTGTCCTAGTCACAAATCATTCCAGCTGAGTAAAATGAACTGATAAATCTGTCTCTTTTGTTATTATACTCGATTGATTAGTTCTGCTTCATCTCACAGGGGATGTATATGAAGAAGTACCTTTTCAGTAACTAGGTGAAATATATTGTAGTTTGGAAATAATATTGAGTGCAAATGTAAATTTCTTTTTTTATCAGATTCATTTCAAAAGTAAAATAAATGATATTTTCCAGGTGAAGATATAGTTATTACCATTAGAAAATGACTTTTCATCATTCACAATTTTTTATATTTTAATGCATTTTCTGCAATGTTAAGAGTTGAAAATGTTTTTTGTTTGTTTGTTTGTTTGTTTTTTACAGTGTACATCAAAGCCAATTGCCTCATAACCACATTCTAGGTGGGATGATTATTAGGCCTCTGCAAGAAACCTTCTGAAAATAATGAGTTAAGCGAGTTAAGCAACAGGGCAATTTGTTATCTGTAATACAGACAAAACTGTGCTTTCCCATGATAACTTCTCACTGGATATTTGAAAAATGGAGGCATATGAGAAGCTGATGTCAGCAAAAACATGTAGAACAGCTCTGTTGTATATGGCAGAAGTTTCCTTGTAGGAATGCCACAGCCTTAGAATTTGCTTCTGTCCATGAAATCGAATGCTGTGGATGCACATCCACAGGACATGATAAAAAAATCATTTTTTTCACCAGACATTTCTGGTGAGGAAGGTTTTGAAGGTACTAGGGAGAACTGTAATCATTAAAGAATTACTGGTGGGGTGGGAAAAGGGAATGAGGTCTTTGATGGATTGCCAGAAATTCCTTCAGTCTTGAGTATAATTGGATTTTCTTGTGGATGCAAGAGCCCTTTAGGGGACCTTTATAAAATCAAAGCAAACACAGAGAAATAAAACCAGGGATGGGCTAGTATTTTTCGCTTACAATATTATAGATTTCCAGCAGCAAATCTTAGAAAGATTTTCACTTGCAAAGCCAAAGTCCAAGCCAATGTTGTGTGTTGTGATGAATTTCATTCTCAAATTTCCACTGGCACTACTGACAGTACCACTTTTTGAAACCTCCCAAACACACAGTTTCAGAAGCAATTGCCTTGGCCAAACTAAAAGATTTTTAAACCTCAGCAGAAGCCCCCAAAAGAACCACTGAAAAGAAGGAACAAGTTACCAGAAAAAGTAGGCCTCACATATTGCTGTCTTGGGGCTGCTCTGAATTACTCCAACCTTTAATGGGTCCCTAGAAGTCAGAAAGCTTAAACCCCAAACACAGGGACAACCCAAGCCTACTTTATTCAGCAATATGGCTGTGTTTATTGCAGATACCCTGTCCCATAATTAACAGTGACTGCTGTGCGGAAAGCATAAATCAAGAATTAAATGGGAAATTTCCCTTTTGTCTTTGCTGCCAAAGCAGGGTGATTGTAATGGGCAGGAGAGGAAGTCTCACCATAGGACATCATATGGCTCTTCTGTAAATTAATACTGTATCAGCACTGAACACACTAAATAAAATAAGTTTGTTTTGGGACAGAAATCCTTTTTCTTTCCTTTGTTGAATAAATAGCACTGCCTTCATGCATGAATAACATCTAACTATTTTTCTGTTCCCCTTTCTTCTCTCCTTATACGTACCTACAAAGATAAGCCATAAAACATCCTCCTTTACCCCTCTGTCATTCACAAAGTACCATTTATTCTGCTGAAATCCACCAATAAGTACATATGGAATTTTTTATTGCAGAACTGATTTCACCAAAATATATATTACCTCTCAAAATTGTTATGTTTAATAAGGAACACGTTATGTGTTACAAGACAATCTTAATTCTGGTTATATTTTTTAATCATTTGAATGGCAAATTTGAAAAAGTAGAAGATATTCTGATGTCTTACTTTATACATTTTTACATACCAAATCCCTATTTTTTCAAGTCAGAGTTATGAAGAACATTAATAATGTTAAATTAATAATTTAAAATACACTTTAAAAAATTAAGTCACATATAATAAAATAAATAAATAAATAAATGATAATAATAATAATAAAGCTTTTTTAAGTATTCCTTTCCTATTTTATATAGGAAGACTTAGTTAAAACTGTACATTTCTTAACCCAAATACTGTATTTTCAGAGAACAGAAATTTGGATTCCATTTAGTTAACACTAAATAAAAGCTTTAATGTCACCTAATTTAGCCATTAATTTCATTTTATTTTTACTTCAACTACATTTAGAAATTTAAACTCCCACAACTTCCCTAAAACATTTATTTTACCCTGCACACTTCCTATAGAGCAATTAATGCACCATTCAGTTTCTTTCATTGAGTCCTACAAATCTGTAACTTTCATTTCTTTCTCTTTTTACTAGTATTATTCATGGGTACTACTGACACAACATAAAGTGATGTTCAACTGATAAAAAAAAAATGACCATTAAGATCTGAAAGGTAATTTATGATTCTAAATGCTTAAAAAAGATGTTTATTATTTATTTTTTTCTGTCACAATTATCATCAAACACATAGATATTTTTCAAGGATAAATATACATTTAAACACCTCTTTTCCAAAATAAATTGTGCTTTAATGATAATTTTTTGTTTTTCTCCAATCTCATATCAACTTTGTTGCCTTTCCAAGACTAAGTGAACTTCTTAAAATAAATATTCTAATAGAAGCAGTTCAGAAAACAGAATCCCTCCTATGAAGCAATAAAATAAGCATATGCTGACTGTTTTTGAACATCTGGCTTTTCTACAGCTGCCTGATTGGATGTTGAGATTCTTTGTGGATGCTAAAAAGAGCTGTCAGATAGAGGACAGTTTTATTTGCAACAACTTTCAAGGTTAAAACATTTGTTCCATTCTACATTAGAACTGACTCAAAACTGTTCATGCATTTATTTTTAAAGTAAAACTGTTATTCAGTATTTGTTTCCATGATGGAGATTTCAAATTTCCAGCATTTTGCTATTTGCAATTTGGCATTGAAAGCACATTGATATTTCACAGCTGAATGCAGCTAAGGAGCTCATTTTCAATACTAATATTTGGGCTATTACTCAAATATTAATTCTTTGATAATCAAAAAACAGTATTCTTCTTCTAACATGGAAGAAATTTGTCCACTTAAATAATATTTTCCTTTGATATTCACCCAATTTCCAACAAAGTATATGTTTGAGAGAGAAGAAACCAGAGTAAGAAATAACACATTTTATATCTCCCCTAAAAGTCTCTGACTCTTACTCGTGTTGTCAGATCTAATGTAATTGCTCTCTCCCAGGCTTATTACTATTGTTCCACTGCTGAATTTGACTTTCTGTCATATGTTATGCAATCTTTGTGTTTATGAAGGAAAACAAAATTCCACTCACTAGAAAGACTGATATTTACATTTTGGGAAACTGTAGGCATTTATATTGTGCTCATTTATTAGTTTCTCACTAGTAAGAGTTTTTGGCAGAAACTTTGCCTAGGAGGATAAATTAATCTAACTCAAAACTTTGAGTTTCATCCAGTGCAAATTTTCTTTGAGTCCTTTTCATTGTCACTTAATAATACACGTAATATACTATAACTTTCTAATGGTAAATAGATAAACCGGAACATTTATGAAGACCTCTTAATGACTATTGAGATGTATATCATTGTATGTTAAGACCTTAACAAGCTCTTTATGTTTTGACTGTGAGGGAAATCAAGGGACCTTATCCATTGCCTCTAACTTTGGGCATTTCAAAGATGCACCTAAATTAGAAGCCCTGTCACCCTCAATAAAAGAAAAAGAATTAATACCATACTATAGTGTAGCCTTCAAATAGCCTGAAACATGTTTAACTTCACAGTCCTTATAACAATCCTTAAGGCTCCTAAATTAACCTCAAGTTAGGTCTAAGCTGGAAGTGACAGTAATTTGCAGCTGGAGCCCTCCGAGAGTCAGTGGCTCAGCACAGCTGCAGGGAACACATTGAGCAAGAAACTACTACTACGTATTTCCCAACAGGAAAAATGTGTATCAAATAAGCCTGAACGGCCTTCCAAATCAGTGGCAGGAATACAGCTATGCTATGTTATGGATACCTAATCTTGTTTTAACATTCACAAAACACTGCATTTATATTTTTAGAAACTTATCATTACTTTCAGGATTGTCCTCTTTTCAAGTATCTTACTAGAAGTGAGAGACCTAGGTTCAGCTGGAGACATGTCACCTGTGGAGTTAAAAATTGGTTATTCTGCTATTGGACCAGCATTTTGGAAACAAAACGATGTGTGCATTTTTACTACAGGTGTGATTACCGGACCAGGACTATCTGCAGACACAGGTTGAGTGTGGGTCTCTTTCCACCAGACTCTAGAATGTAGTAGAATTTAGGCAGGTGACTTCTATCTCTAGGTAAGAGGTGTGCATAGCACACGGTTTTAGGTACAGAAACAAGTTTAAGACTGATAAAGCAAATACCCAATACATATAGACAGTTGTGAAAGAAGAAGTCCAGTAGCAGATGTCTGGCTGGTCTAAATCTATGCCTCGGATTCAAGGACTCTTAGTGCTAAAAGATCTTGTTTCTTTTGTCAACACTGTCCTCTTAAAACTTAGATATCTAAACAGACAGGTCTTTAATTAACCTTAAGTCTTGTAGAACAAAATGTTTTGACCTCAGGTTCATTTTTCTTTTAGTTTACATTTTGTTCTGCAGATTCTTCAAGCTGCCTGTTTTGTTCACCTTTTTAGCCTTACATTGTGTTTGTCTTGTCATCTGGTCTTTTTTTTTTTTTTTTTTCTCCATAATTTCCCCTGCTTCTTTACAGACTTTTTCTCAGCAGAATTTACAGCTGAATATTGGATGGATGGAAGCTTGCATAAAGCCAATGTTCAGTGGTAAAAATTACATGTGAATTACATATAATGTCATGACATTACATGACACGTCAGCTACCTCCTCTTTTGCTACTGCTATTACTGTTATTTTGATTAATGCTTGTTCTTTTGTTGGTTTTTATTTAATATTTTTAGCAAAAATACATATACCCATGCAATAGAGAAAACAATATGCTTCTTGTAGGCAAGAGTCAAAAAAAAAAAAAAAAGGTTATCTGAAGACCATCAAGACCGTCAACATTGCAACATGAAAACAGTTATTTTTGTAATCCCCTAGACAAGCAATTGAAGTATATGGAAAATGCAAGGACAGGGCAGGTAACTAATGGTCCCTTCAGAGAGTATGCTTCATTCTCCAGTGGGTTAAAGAGTGGAGAATGCATTCATAAGTGTTGGGAATTTTTAGAGGTACTGCAGTTAGAGTTCTGTGAAGTCAGCAGACTAAAACTTTATTGTAAAACATACAGATTTAATGCTGTTGAAGTAATTTATTACAGTGTTTATTTATACAAACATTTTTTTATTCTATATTTCTGCCTTTATTGTTTGCTCAAAAACCCAAAAGAACACAGAAAATTCCCCGACCCCCCCCCCCCCCCTTATTTTTTTCCCTAATAATCACCATTCAAAATATTTTTTTGACTGGAAATGACTTCTTTTATCTTGGGAAGATTTCCTTGTGCTTAAAAATCCATTAAATGACATTAAAAAATAAAATAAAATAAAATAAGTCAAATGACTTTTTAAAATCAGAGCTTGGATCTTTTGCTGTTATTTTCAAGCTTATGATCAAGAGTCTTCAGTAAATAATTAAAAATTATTAACAAAATGTCTTTTCATACTGAGCAGTAATTTGTCAATCCAACCATTTTTCATCATCTTTGCATGACTACTCTTAAGATGCATCACACTCACAATAATCAAGTATGTTATGTTATGGATATATAATCTTTGTGGTTTTAGGATTTGCAAAACATCACTTTTTTTCCTATACTAGGGTAAATTTAGATTATGGATTTCAAAGGAAAAACATGCTCATCAATCATAGGAAACAAAGTTTTCCTCATGGTTCTGGATTGAAGTGGTCTTTCCCTTCTCTTAGTGTCCTTATTTATTCACGGAACACGGTGGAAAGTAACAATCCAAACTGTCACTTATGAATCTGCTCCATCTTTTGTCCCCTACCAATAAGCCCAACTCTCTGTAATTCACCTCCATCATGTCACTGTTCTGAACTTCTCAATCACCTCCATTGTTTTCTCCACAAACTTACTCTCCCAACGCTTTTTTTCTCACCCTCTCCCAATCACTTCTTTTACCGATTCACTCCTATTACATTTTTCTTTCACACATGCAGCATTTGTCTGTTTCCTCTCTGCCTTGTAGTCAGTGCCATTCAATTTCAGGGGAGCCAAACAGAACTGTATATGAACCTTAGCCACTTTAGAAATCTGCAGTCTTCTGCACTCCACTTAAGCATTTCAGAGAAGACATAAGGGTGTGACAAGAAAGGGAACAATGCAAAGCTAAAAAGGTGCCTCATATGGTATCCACAAACTTGGCTGTAGCTTTAGCTTTTGAAATGACGTGTGTATTTGATTTGACTGGTTTTGATCCATCAGACTAATAGTAGAACAATTTTTATGTACTAGTAATTACAGAGTTCTCCTTGCTTCCCTTCCCCAGTAGCATAGCTGTAGTTTATAGTCTGTCAGTATTTCCATTACAAACTCCATTTTTCAGAGGTCAATAACTCAGCCATTTAAGTCTACATCAGCTCAAAACTTGATATACAATTTGTCAAAGATTCTTAATTCACTTTTTATCTCTGTGATGGAAGGGAAACTTTTTTTTTTTTTCTTGAGGGGGTATAATTTATGAGATTTTTTTTTTTCATATTTGAACCAAAGCCTGAAATGTTGCAGATTGTTGTCACTAATATGGGTTAAGCTTTCAAGATTTTTTAAAGTAGAATTAAACAGCCAAAAAATATCCAGAGAGAAAGCACAGCTACCAAGCAGCCAGTGCAGAAAATTTTTATCCTTTTTTAGACTGCATAGTACATTAGTCTCATCAGCCAACCCACTAGTAAACAGTGTGTCATGAGTTTTCTAAGAGTGTGTTATGTAAACAAAGTAAAGAAAATAAAAAGCCTCAGATTCTCATCTTAGGCAACTTGGTCCACTTCAATGTCAGTGCTGGACCTGTGCCAGTTTTTTGACGCTGGAGATTTAATTATATACAGTAAACAGAGGTGAATATGCTTCTGTCAAATTTTCAACTGCAGCAATTCTCTCCAACTGCATTAATGACCCGTGAAGTCATGAACTCAAATGGAGACATCATCGAGGCCTAAGCTATCCTATTGCACAAAGGTGTACTTTGTATTACCTTGCTTATGTTTTTTTTGGTTTTGTTTTTACCATATCTGGAGAGATACCTGCAGTTACCAGTGTAGTCAGTGTTATTAGTCACTTTTAATATGGGATTGTTAAGGACTCTCTGCAAGCCAGGCTCTCTTGAATAAGCAAACATTTTTTATCCCAAAATTCTTTCAAACACAAGATGGGGACAAGGGATATAGCACAGAAGCAGAATGAATGATCTTAACGGTGCTCTATGCTGACAAACACAAATTTGAATACAAACAGACAGGCTTCTGAAAAAAAGGGAAGAAAAGAAGTAACCATCCAGTTTTACAAGCAAGGATAAAGTCTTTGGTCCATGTGAATGGCCCAGGTGGAGTTCTGTTCCCCACAAATCCACATCACAGCCTGACAATGAAAGATGAGCAGGTAGGCACAGGCAAGGAGAAAACTAACTGAATAAATTATTCTGTTTTGTCACAAAGTTGTCCTCAGTAATTTAATGTGTCTGTATACTGTATTTGTTGTTATAATGACGACATTAGACAATAATAAACTACTTAGCACTGTGAAACCATTAAATAGGTAATTATTTTGCATTTACTATTGCTTCCAGAAATATAAAACAGAAGAAAAAACAACTCCTTGATAAATGAAATATAACAGCATGAAGTGCAAATAGAGAATGCATTCATACTCACTAACTGCTAGGAAAAAGCTCATCTTCTCAATTCATATCCAGTGTACTGAAGGCACATCTGGTTTTCTTTACCAAAAATTAGCTTAGTTATACAAACAGTACAAGACCAGGTATTTCTTTCCCAGCTGATTTAGTTATTTTTTTCATCCATGAAGGGCTAGTTTGCATATGCACCAATGCACCATTTTCCAGAGGAAGGCCAACAAGCATTAGGAAAAGTGTGCATATGCTTCGTGCATATGCAGCCTGAATGTTTTGTATTCTACACCTCCTAATTGCAGTAATGTGCTGCCATACGAGTTCTATAGGACTTTAGGCAGCTGGCTGCCTTCCTCAGAGTCCAGCTGTTTTACCTTTTTTATAACAAAGAAAAATCAAAATGCCAGTAAAACCAATGAAACACTCACTTTTACAAAATACTACCAGGAAAATATCTTAATTAGCTAAAATGCTATCAAAGTTCACATAAAACCTATAGATTGTGCCACAGAATGCAAACTATCTGTTCGTTGAGTTCAGTTCAGTTCCAAATCCTAGTGAAGTGTCAGAGCAAATTTTCAAAACAGAAAATACTCTTTTTGCACAGAGTTAAACAGGCAATTCATGTCAAAGCATTGTGGGCAAGAATTTCCATTCTTAGTGGGATGTTATTAGTCTTTATAGTCCAGATTCATGCTTTGCAGAATTTATCGTTGTGAAAAGCATGGGCCTCTGCAAAACTGCTAACCAAAACTATTTTCCACCTACAATAAATTCATCTCACTCATCACTTGCAACTAGAAATGTATGTATCTAATCTAAGGAGTTGCCTAGCCTTTTTATTTAATTCACTGGACAAAAATTGAAATCCTTAAGTGTTCTTTATTTTAGCTGCATAAGACCATTCCCTTATGAAAGAATCCATTTTCCTCTATTGGTTTTCATGTTCTCAACTAAACAGAGAGCTTAGATTCATGCTTAACTGTAAGATATGTAGTTAAGTGAAATTAATCAAAAGTGTCTAATTATCTTGGGTTTTGTTAACTTCCCTCTTCTGGTCACTGTCTGAAACGAACCTGAAGAGCAAACAAATCCCTCACATTAATGCCATAACACAGACTAGTGGCCAACAGGTAGAGATGTATTACTGCTTCACCACTTTCGTACCACCTTCATCACTCATGCAGGTAAACAACCATCTGCTATTTAAACGTTTGTGGTAGACAAAACTTGAAGATGTCCAATGGCAGTGTCTCAGGTGTATCCCACACCACAGACTTATTCTGCCTGCACAAATTATCCTGATCATTTTGTTCCTCACAGTTCATGCTTCCTAGAAGCATGTTATTCTACACATGAAAATAAACAAATGATTTGCACATGCATTGTATTAATGATATGAGATTTTCATGTATCTAGCCCCAACTGTTAGAAACCAACCTAAGAGAATCAACTGCCAAAATGATATAGAAGTGATTTTTTTTTTTTTCTTTTTTAATTATTATTTCTGACAGTGATATTAACCAGCAGAAAGGACAGGGTGGGCAGTTCCATGTGTATACATATTCATTAGCTATATTTTCTTGCTCAAAAAGTACTAAGCCCATTAAGAATATATTGATTAATGCTGTTGCTCTAATGTGGGCCAAATTTTCATATACAGCTTTGAATAATATTTATTTCAACACAAACAATTTTATGTGACACTAAATATAAAAATTTATAAGATCCACCATTCCTCAAGTTGAAGATCTTGAGCATGGCCACCAATGTTTAACAAGCCACATGAAAGATACGTCAGTTAGATGGTGTAGCTTCACCATCGTTCTCTCCCAGCTCCCAGCAAGTTGTGGCTCAGTGATTTTATCAGATAATATCACCATCTTTTAATGTACACTTCTTGGTCAAAGCATGACATAAAATATTCACAGAAGTTCTGTAAGAGGATTGCTTTCTGCACTTATAATTCCTCTGGAGAGTTTTCACATTTTACAAAACACGTAAGCTGTAGTTTCTGAGAGTTTGATAGCAAAGATCCCATCGGGAGCAAAGAATGCAATAGTGCAGCCTGGGTCCAGGGAGCACTTGCTGACTTATGGCATGTAAAATGCTGTCCCTTGGAGAGTGAGAGCATCCATTTCTGTAAATTCACATGAAACTTATTGTTTCTGTCCTAAGATAAAATATGGCTTCAGACCCTCTGAGACAGCAGAGGGTTTGCATGAACAAGTGTTCTGACCTTTGGGCTATTGAGAAGAGGATTCTTCCAGATTTTCAGAGGAGGAGAGATGAAGGGGTATGTTGAAGTAGCTGAGCAATACCCAACACTAAGATTAAAGCTTACAAAAGAGTAGGAACTTCCTGTATAAATCTGTCAGTGCATTTTCAGCTCGTAATGCATTGTCTCTGCAACTTCAGCAGTCAAGAGCTGCTTTATACATCAGTCAAAGAAAAGCTTTGTTGTGTTTTTGTGGTTAGAGTCCAAGTACAAATTCTTGCTTTCATACTGACGTGCAAAACCCCTGTCAAGATTCTGAACCTATTGTACTCAAATCTATAAAAACACACATCAGGACCTTTCCTGTACCAAGGATATTACAAAACTCTTTGCTTTTGAGACCAAGGTTATATTTCAAGGCTTCTGTAAGCAAAAACATTCTTTCAAATTAACTGGTTTATGTCTCTCTTTATTCTGTGCTGAGCAGCAATTATCAACTTACCTCAGGTGCTGGCTGTTACTTTGCAAACATCGTGGATGCAGGAGGTACATGGAATAGAAATGAAAGTTTACTGAAATGGTCAATTGCTACTAGGAAAGGTAAGCAACTTGCCCCCTGGTATAGGAATATGGCTACCTATGGCGATCTGCAATATAAATCAAAGCAAGGTAGCAGGGCAAAGGTCAAAGGCCCTGTGTTCCTCAGCCTGTTGCTGGTGCTTCAGATTCTTCCTGAAAGCTCATTTTTATCCTTAACCCCATTAAAAACTGCCTGGTGTATGGTAACTGTCATTTCTCATGCTATATATAATATTCTTCTTATTTCTTTTTGTCATAGCCATGCTTTCCTGCACTTCCCAAGGCTCAAATCACAAACTCTGCAATGAGGGCAGTGCTTTTGTTATGAGCTAGTCCCTAGCACAGCAGGGCCCTGATTTTTATTCTGGCTCAGCAAAATCACTGACAGAAAGTTACATTTTGTGTTGGTCTAGCTGTACTTGAAATGCAGAGCAGGCCTGGTTTCACAAAGCAAACAACTTAAAGCTACATTTTTTGACCCACACTTCTTTCACGTCAGCTGTACGTTCAAATCCTGTTCTAAGGTCCCCCTAAGCCTAAAAGACTGCTTTGGTCCTTCTCCAATATATAACTGAGCAGCAGGCACAGACAAATGTTCATTGCCCCCTTTTGTACATCTGCTTGATATATTGACAGAGTTATCCCTACATGTACTCGTATTACATAGATATTGATGGCAGCACTCCCTGCTTCAAACTTTATTTACACATGTGTAAAAAGGCCTATGACTTCAATTTACTTGTGAGGCTCTTTCTGTTGTGCTTATTTAGTAAACATATAAATGGCAATGTTACAAGCAGGGGAAGATCTGTGCTTTCAAAGCTAAAGAGCAAAGGGAGGCTTGCTGGAGAATCAGCACCACTGCACTTCACTGAATAGATGAATGTATGTGATAGATATAATAAACTTTAACACCTTTCTATATTAAAAGGGGATATCAATTCCATTTTAACATAATTTTCAGTATAACAAAATTCTAGCACTTCATCTAAGATAATGATAAAAATTGATCCTCATTTTGCAGTAGGTCGGGGTTAAATGTTAAGTATTGATTGCATCCCCCAAGGGAAAAAAATAATAATAATAAAATAACAGTACTTTGAAACATCTAAAGGAAAGAGGCCTTTGTAGTAATAATTATGTACATTTGAGAAAATATGCACTAAATAATAGTAACAGTAGCTGGAATAATCAGTGTGAACCAAACTCAGTTAAATAAATACATTTTCATTAAAAATCTGACCAAAAAAAAATGGAGATGGGATCAAAGCTGAAAATGAAACCACTTCAATTTCATTTCAAATAAACTTGCAAATTAGGTGTTCATGTTTCAAATGCTTATCAATGTAATCATTTGTAAGGTACTGTAAAAATCATCTAGTGCAAACATTTGCGTTTGATACTTGCATCATATTTTCCTGGAATAAACATCTGGCTTTACAGCCTTTCATATAATATAGTTTTGTCTTTTTTTCACTAAGACTTGTCTAGACTAGAATAATTATTTTTCAGGTATAATTTCTTGTTCTTAAAATGTACAAATCAGTGTTTGTGAGTAATAAGCAGCTACAATGTGTATTTTTAAAAATAGCTATGAATAATAGAATAGAAATTCTGGAACTCTATCGTTTTTAGTTTTGTGTTCCTTCATTTGATGTAATGAAGAATGTTAGCAGTTTTTCAGCTCTTCCCTTAATATTGATTACAGCCTTTTCTACTAAGAACCATCTTCTCTGTTCTTTTGATCTCCCACTTCATGCTATAACTTTCTCCATCTCTCATGGCCTACTGTACTTCTAATGTCATCCCTGTCTGGTCTCTAAACCTTGTATGCTTCATTTTAAATTCTGGAATTGCATAGTCAAATTCAAAACACTGTTTATTTTTCTGAACTTCCCTCCCCAGGGTACTTATCTATTCATCGCTATCAAAAAGCAATATCCAATGAAATCACTGGAATAAAAAGAAATTCTGCAGATTTCTAAGAACTGTTTTACCTTATAGAACCAAGCAAATTGTTGATGTCAAACACATAAATGACAATGTCTTTTTATAAAATGTCAGTGTCCTTTTAGCCATATGGGAATCAATGGCAACTATCAATGGTCTTCAGACATTTAGGATTTCAGAATTAGTATTTTTCTTTCTTTTTCTACCATAGTTGCTGCATTTCATACACCTAGGACATTAGAAAGTAGGTTTCCTACTTCATTATATAGAAAAAATATCCAGTTTTGCCCAAGGTGAGGTCAGAGCTATACTGCCAAAAGTATTTGAAAATGGGGAGGATTTGTAGGTTTGCCATGTAGTCCCAGTCAGGGGCAGGGAGTTCCAGATGGAAAGAACTATCCTCAAAGTTATCCACAGGCAATATGGTTAAGAAGAGAAGACAGGAGACAAAGAGCCAGAGGCCTGGAGACAATTTTTAACAGTGGGTCAGCATCTAATTTTGATTTCAACATCTGATTTTAGCAAAGGAAAAAAATCACCTCAATAAGGTCTCAAATGATATTTGCCAACAGAGAACATTATAATTCTTTTAGGGAAAAAAAAAAAAAAAAAAAAAAAAGTATGCGTGTGTGTGTATATATATATTATTTAGCTGTAAAATATCCCGGTCCTGATTACAGGCTGTGGTTGCTACTGCAGTGGAGATATCCCACCCTAATCATAATTACTGTTCCACTGGCAGCAGATGAATGCATCTTCAGTTCCTCCTTGATTACCAGACTTTCAGTTCATTGCTTCCTTTTCTAGAAAATACTGAGATACACAACCAGAATATTATTATTCTGCAGTGAATAGGCAAACTTATTATGCGGAGCATGAATGTACTGAACATGATTTTTGCTGCTGCTCAGCAAACATCCTGTAGGACTATACAACTGGATATTAGAGAAAATGTTAAGTCAGCTCTTAGGAAATAAACTGAGGAATATTTGCAGACTTGGGAAGTTCAGTTTAGCAAGTACTTAGCACCTGCTAATAACAACTATACTATGAGGACCGTTAGAAAATTACCAATTGCCTTAGGGCAGTACCTTTGCTGTAATCAGATCCCAAATTTCAACATAATATTTTCTGCAACTTGTCATAAAGAAAGAGGATTTTTTTTAATGTTTATTCATAAATAAATGGAAGATAGCTGGAATTCTCTTCCCCCACATATCCAGAACTGTTAAACTTTGAGAGAGATAATCATATCTTAGACAATTTTATCTACAGAAGAACTTGATAACTGTGTTAGATTTACCCTAACCACTTTGACTGAGAATAACAAGAAGCATTCAGCAGTGTACTATATTAAAGGGGACCCTGAATACTGATTCCAGTTTCCAAGCTATATTAAATTAACATAATTTCATTTTTATTGCTGTTATTACCAGTGCTTACAGAGAAAAAGTAGTTCAGATATGTCTACAGTAGGTACAGCCACAGCACGGAGTGCAGTACTGAGCAACGCAGAGTACTATATTATAACATTCCTCTCCTACTTTGTACCAGGTTCTGATCATTGTAGTGGAGACTACAGCATTGATGGTATCTGCAAACGTGCTATACTTAATAACACATAAAGGGTATGTAGGGAACTCTTGCCAAGATAACCTAGTAAATAAGAAACACCAACAGTCTGTTCATCTTTCTTTTCCAGCCATTCTGTTAAATAATTATGTGATCCTATCCAACAAGATAGATCAATCTGGAGGGGAAGATGCAGCTTTTCAAACTAAAAAACAACTCATGGCTTATTTGTGATCATTGTTGAAATTTTACATCCCCCCCAAAAAAGCTGTACTCATAGTGAAGACTATTCTTTGACATTTTCTTTTTCTTTCTTTCTTTCTTTCTTTCTTTCCTTCTTTCCTTCTTTCTTTTGTTTTTCTTTTTTTCCTTCCTTCCTTCCTTCCTTCCTTCCTTCCTTCCTTCCTTCCTTCTTTCTTTCTCCTCAGTAACGCATTTTTAGGGCTCACCTTTTACTGTCTTTCAGCAGAGCTTATTGTCATTTACTGCACAATCTAGAGTCATTTTGGAGGTATCTTCTTAAATGCTTTATATGATGCTGCATTTTTAATAGCATAGAATTTGTTCAGTTATGTACATTAGGAGTGGTGTTTGTCCTTCCTGTCTTTAAAATTCCAAAAATGTTGCTAAAACATGTTGATTTGAAGCTTTTATAATATAACCTTTCTAAGGGAGTGTATTTGAAAAATGTGCAGATTGATGTGGATGATTTATTGCTGAGTCTGAGCTAGCCATAGCCATGAGGATGTTTTAATGTCAGTCATCCTCTGCTTCCCTTGACCTTTAAGAACAGCTTCCACTTGAGCTTAGAGTTCTCTATCCCTCCCTTAGTGAGGCTGCCTAGCAGAAGACCTGCTTACCTACAGCTGCAATGCCAACACACAAGGATGAACCTTGATTGTTCCCCTATCCTTTTGTTGGCATTCTCTTTTGCAGGTAAGAAACAAATCCAAAACTATAAATTGCATGTTAAATTAAAAATAAATAAATAAATAAATAAATAAATAAAAATCATTAAATGCATAAAAGCACAAGCAGATAAATAAATTATAGCTTGGAATAAATTTCTCCAAGAGAAAAATGGCAAATTAAGAATTGAAGAATACGTGGAACCACTCACAGAACAATTACTGTACACTAGAAGTACTGAACAAAAGGAAATTATTTAGATATTTCCTGTAAAAATTCTCAGCCACTGCATTGCAGGAACAACTTTGAGTATTGCTAAAACATTGCTAATGCTTCCACAAATGAAATCCTGTAAAAGGCTACTATCATTAATCATTAGCTGTAAAATGTTATCGAGCAATTTAACCTACATAATCAGCAACTGTAGCAACCACAGTATAGTTCAATCTCTGTAATAATGCGTATTCAATTACCTATCTCATCTTCTTCTGTCTTTGTTATAATTGATAGTTAGGAACTGCTTAACTCCAGCACAAAAAAAAAAAAAAAAAAAAAAAAAAAAAAAAAAAAAAAAAAAAAAAAGAAGGAAAATGAAAAGATTGGTACGTGATTGTTCCTGCCCAGAGGGCATATAAAAATGTTAACATGTAATCTATATTTTTCATATCAACTTTGGTTTCAAAGTAGTTCTTAATGCACTGTCTTAGAATGAATCCATATACTTCAGTGGTAGCACCCTTTTTCAAATTCCAGCCCTTACCAAATGTAGCAGACCTGCAGATGCCCATGAAACACGTCTGTAGAATTTCATTAAATGGCAACAGAGTACAGATACAAACACTGGAGCTAGCTTGTGCCACTGCCATGTTGTTAGATGGGCCTCAGTGCCCTTCTGATCAGGACCACCTGTTTTCCTCCAAGCGAAGCTTGGGAACAGGTATGGGTTAGCATAAGCCAGGAGTAATTGCCATAGACAGTCTGAATTCGGAAGTTTTGTTTTGTAGCCCAAATCTGGCCACACCATGAAAGTCCCGATACTGTTTGCTTTACCAGCTGGTGTAAATGTTGCTACAACGCAATGAAATCTTCCAGCATTCATAGAAAGATTGTGTTTTCAGGGACAGGAATATTAAAAATATTAAAAATCATGAGTCTAAATTGGAAGCTCAAAAATATGGGTTATGTTCGGCCCAACTTCACTGTTGGCTTCAGATTTTACAGGAAAAATTAGCCCATGTGAAGATACGATCCAGACTTCCATAACTTCTAGAACTTCTAGACTACATTGATTCTAGATAAATTCTTGAGGTAACAACTCATTACCAGTGTGCTTTTAAATGACAGAGAGTGAAAAAAAAAAAAAAAAAGCCATCAAATCCACATGAAATTAACTATTACAGTTTCATTGGCCTTCTTTCTTGGGATAAATTCCCAACAATATTGAATGTGACAATACTACCTCAGCATAAGTAACATAACAACACAAAACTGCTCTAGAAATCAACATTGAAGGTACATCCAACTGAGAATCCTTGCACATCAATAATTTAGGGATGCCTAGACAGTGTAACAGATAATATTGGAGTAAAAACATAGAGTAATTCTTCCTTCAGTATTTACCTTCCAGCTTCTAACAACTGTTTTGGTTTAACAGTGGTAGGTAATGAAGCACCTAACTCCCCCTTCTAGAAAGGAAGAGGGGAGAAAATATGATGAAGGAAAAGCTCATGAGTTGAGATAAGGACAGAAAGATCACTCACCAATTAACATCATGGGCAAAATAGACTCAGCAAAGGGAGATTAATGTAATTTATTACCTATCACTAACAGAGTAGAATAGTGAGAAATTTAAAGTAAACTAAAAACACCTTAAACCCCCATCCACCCTCTTCTACCTTCTCCACTGAGCAGCACAGGGGAAGGGGGAATGGGGGTTGCAGACAGTCCCTAACACTTGATCTCTGCCGATCCTTCATGGTCACTCTCTGCCCCTGCTCCATATGGAGCCCCTCCCATGGGATGCTGTCCTTCCCGAACTGAGCCTACGAGGGCTTCTCACAGGCAGCTCTTCAAGAACTGTTCCCACATAAGTCCATACCATGGGGTCCATCTGTCAGGAGCAAACTGCTCCAGCACGGGTCCCCCATGGGCGGCAGCTTCCCCCAGACCCCCTGCTCCTGTGTGGGCTCCTCTCCATGGGCTGCAGCTCTGGCCCGGAGCCTGCTCCTGCGGGGGCTCTCCATGGGCCACAGCCTCCCCCAGGCCACATCCACTTGCTTCACCGGGGGCTCCTCCATGGGCTGCAGCATGGAGATCTGCTCCATGTGGGACCCATGGGCTGCAGGGGGACAGCCTGCTCAACCAGCAGCCTCTCTACAGGCCGCAGGGGAACTTGTGCTGCGTGCCTGGAGCACCTCGTACCCTCCTTCTGCACTGACCCTGGGGGCTGCAGGGCTGGGTCTCTCACATTTTTTTCACTCCTCTCCCAGATGCTGTTGCGCAGCAGTTTTTGTTTGTTTGTTTTACCCTTTCTTAAATCCCAGCCAGCCAGCATTGATTACTCCCTGGCTCTACTCTGAGCATTGAATCAGCAGGTTCCGTTGGAGCCGGCTGGAGCTGGCTCTGATCTGACAAGGGACAGCTGCTGGGTTCTTCTCACAGTTTGTCCCAGCAGCCTCACCACTACCAAAAGCTTGTCTCAGAAACCCGGTACTTCAACTGACAGTTTAGGGGTTTCCTGAACTGGAGATGACACCAAGTTTATGTTTGTTTTTCTCCTCTGTGAGTTCGTTCAATCTTTCTGCAGAGTGTTAAAATTCCAGCTTCCATAAAATCCTATGGTAAACCCACACAATTCAATTTAGCACAGTGTGATAAGGGATGAAAGACTTACAAATATGAATTGACAAAGAATTAATGCATTCATTTTCAGTATCTCATGAATATTTGTCAGTGTTGTGGCATTTTAAAAATAAACAGATGACCAAACATTTGACTTCTGCAGTTTGATTCTTAACAGCTTTTAGATTCCTTTATGCTCTGTATACCTAGGCTTAAGGAAATAACAGTATTTGCCGGTTTTGATCCCTTTTATTATGTACCTACAACAATATCAGTATTATCAACATGTCAGTAAAATATATTATCTATGCTGACAATTTTAATGTTATTGTCTTGTTCCATTTGTTGATGCAAACTTTTGATGATACTCTTCTGAAGAATTTCCCTTTGGGGATGTGCTGTATGTACTTGATTTATTTTTATGGTATGTTTTCTAATATTGAAACAAATGTGATTTCTTTTTTATAATTCAGTGAGAACAATGTATTCATAGCATGCTTCTTGATCAGTTGTGCAAAGAGACAATTTTATCTTTGGATAATATGCTGACTTGTAAGCTTTTTTCCTCTCTCATATTTCTGAAGTAAAGGCATCTTGTTGAAAGACAAATAGACTGTAAAAGAAGAAAATTTTAAAAGTGTAGTTGAAAGAGAAAGTGTTATTTTCCTGTTAATGCCCTACAATGACAAATGTTACATTGTGAAAATCAGCTGTCAGAACAGCTGTCTTTATATCATGAGTATGTCATTGGACACTAAAGGTTGTAAAATGTGCATTCTGACATGTATGGAAGCTAGCAAGATTTTGGTTAATGAACTATCCTCTCAATGTGTTGTTAGATAGAACCTAACAGAGATCTCCTGATGTACACTTTTCAGGAAGAGCTTCCTGGTATACTATTCCTAACTATTAGCAACATGCCAATGCTCAATGAAAATATGAACACAGATATCAAGAAAAATTACCTGTCCTGAAAAAGCTGCTTCACCACTGAATTTATTCTTTCATGGCACTCAGATCAAATCCTTTTGGTATCACAGGGAGAAAGCAAGGCGAGGCAAGGCAGGATGTGTTCAAAGATATTTGTCTTAAAAAGGTAAGATATCTTTTGAATGTGTACATTTTTCCTTACTGAAGATTAAAAAAAAAAAAAAAAAAAAAAATCTATAAAGAGGCATTGTAAATTATATATTTTAGGGACTGTCTTCTGGCTTTGAGACATCCTGGCATGGATGGTTTGTATTTATATCACTCACCCCAATAAAATATCTTAGTTGTTGAAATTACCTTCCTCCTGGAAATGTCCTGAAAAACCCATGGCATGTCACTTTATTAGAGAAAATGTGGATATGCTTTCCATTGGTTAGATATACTGCACTACTACATCAAACCTTAAGAAAATCCTTAATTCCCCACTGTGGAAGGGAATTTTAAGGAGAAGTTATTTAGTGAAATTAGCTGATAGTGATTTCACTAATTAAATCTGTTAAAAGAATCTCATTGAAAATGCAAAACTATCTTAAAGAAGTATCTTGCCTTCTTGCTCTGGCAGCCAAGAAGGAAAACAGCAATTTAGGGTGCATTAAACACAGCATAGCCAGCTGGTTATAAGAGTTGATTCTCCTGCTACATCTGCTGTTGGTGCAGCCTCACCTTGAATATTGTGTACAGTTCTGGGCTCCACAATATAAAAGCACTTGAAAGTTTCCAGAGGAAGGTAATAAAGCTGGTAAAAGGGATGGAAAAGGCATGTCCTATGAGGAGAGGCTGAGGATACTTCAGCTGTCCAGTCTGGAGAAAAGACGTCCAAGAGGGGATCTCAGTGTTCTCTACAGCTTCCTGAGGAGGAGAAGTAGAGAGGGAGATTCTGGTCTCTGCTCCCTGGTAAGCAATAGTAGGATGCACGAGAATGGCACAAAGCTGTGCCAGGAGAAGTTCAGATGGTGTTAGGAAAAATTTCTTTACCATGAGGAAGGGCAAACACTGGAAAAGACTTCCTAGTGAGGTTGTTGATGCCCCATGGCTGTCAGTGTTCAAGATGCCTTTGAATAATGCCCTCAATAACTTGCTTTAACTTTTAGTTAGCCTTGGAGTGGTCAGGCAGTTGGACAGGATGAGTCTTTTAGGGCAATTCTAACTGGGGTCCTAAATTCAGTTCTATTCTATTCCGCTGTGAAAAACAAACAAACAAACAAACAAACAAACAAAAAAAAACAGCTGAGTTCATTGTAGGTTTTGACTGTTTTTGTTTGTTTGTTTGTTTGTTTGTTTTCTTTAAATGAATGTTCTTTATGAAGCCTTAATACAAAGGCTTTTAACAGGTTTAGGATGCAGTCATTCCTCTTGAATTTCAGTGTTTAATTTATAGAAAACTGGAAAGTTTTAAGTTCTGCTGCACAAATAGAGCAACTGAACCAGCAACTGTTTTATGCTCTCCATAACAACACAGACAAAAAAACACTCCATTTGACAAAAGAAAGAAAAAAGCACAAACTGGTGTGGGGGTGGGGGAGAATGATGAGGGTCCAAACATAAATAAATAATGTTAATTAAAAATCTCAATCCAAACGAATGTCCTTACTAGCAAAAATAATGGAAAAGCAACTCAGGTAAATGACACACAAATTGTAAAATGGAAGTTGCAAATGAAAAAGAATCAGAGGAGATAAATATTTGTTATTATGCCTTTACGATACAGGAGTAGAAAAGTTGAAAGTATAGACATGTAGCTTGTATCAGAAAATAAATGGGTGCAAACATTTGGATACAAAATAGTGCCTATGGTCAGTAGTGCCCATTAACAGGAGTCTCAGGACATAGGAAGCTCACTCCCAGCCTCCAGCAACTTGTAACCATAAGGACTTACTTACATGGGAACCAGATCTTGAATCCTTATATCTGGTAATTTTCATAGGCTTTTCTAGCTGTTTCATGAACCCATGTAAAATTTAGCATCTATAATATCACGACAATGAATTTTGCATGTAAACTATACACCACACGAGGCAGTGTATCTGTTGGTTTTGTACCCATTACTGCCTAGATTCAGCTGAATCTATTAAGCCTTTCTTAGTTTTCTCCATGACATTCAAGATCTATACAATTTTAATAAGCTTTATTATATCCCATCATTATGGCTGACTTCCTTACATACCTTTTTTCGAGTCTCAGTCTATGCTTTTATTCATCTTTATGGTCCTCTGTGGTTTTTGTTTGTTTGTTTGTTTGCTTTTTTTTCTGCTTACACAACATCTTTTCTGAGACTGGATAACCAGACTGTGTGTAGTATTTAAAATGTGAGCACATCATGTGTTTACACATTAGTATAAATTGTTTTCCTATTCTAGAATTCCTAGTAATCCATGTGTGTCATTGACTCTTAATGAACATTAAACTGATGGTTTCACAAAGCTGTTATAAATTTAAAGAGTTGTTCTTATTGTTAGCATTCAGCTTGCAGATCATGCTTAGAGACCAACACTCTGTATATGTATATATGTAAATTTTACAGGTGAATAACTTCTAAATTAAGCTTGGCCCCACTTTGCCTCTCTTATGATGTCTGCCCAACAGAAGTGATTATAAAGAAGCAGTGAAAATTCTTTTTGCCAAGTTTAGTCTCAGGTTTTATTGGTAAGACCTGTACAAGTAACATACAAGCAATGTCAGAGAACAGGTTAACAGACAAATTGATTAAGAGCTGCAGGGTTTGAAAAACAGATGACAGAGTTCAGAAAGTTCCAAGATAATAAAAACATAACCTTGTTTAAATCTGCTGTCATCAGGGAGGACTGGAGAATGGAAAGTGCTGTGATTGTTCTTAAGAATTATATTGGCAATAAACCAAAACTGGAAACTAATAAATTTTACTTCAGCATTTAGCAAATTGAAAGGGAAATGGCAATTTGGTTTGAGAGTAGATAGATGAACATATGATGCTAACAAATTTCCATTGCTTTCTATAAAGGAAACCACACCCCTAAAATATTTGATTTTTTTTTTTAATGTAAGCCAGCAAAATTTAATTAAAAGAAAACAAGATGATTGGAATTGTAATTTTAAAAAAGTTTTACCAAAAATAATATTATTATTCCCAGTATTAAGAAATTGCCTGGTATTTTACGAGAATTACTCAAAAGTTAAAATTGTAAAAACAGTTATATGAGAGAGAATACAAAACTAATTTTTGTTCGCTTTTGCTCTCACCTGATTTTAGCACCCAAAGTTAAAAAATTAACTTAGTCATCTTCAGTCTATCTCTACTCAACAGAAATAAATATGTACGTTCTGGTAATGCTTTATCATATCCTAAAACAAATCTCTGGTAGGTCAGAGTCTCTGAAAGTGTGTCTCTCATTATCGATAGTAGTCAAAATTCAAGGGATTTATTCAGATCAATTAAATAAATTTTAGCTAGTCAAAACAAGTTAGATGAATCTCTCTTCATAAAGATTCAGAGAAGCCACTGTGTAATACCACTAGCACTGTACTATATTTGTATTGCATAGTCTGAAACACTAGGGTTGTTAATCTTCTCTTTGTGCTAAACTTGGAACCCCACAAAAACCTATCTTGTCTGAGAGGTGCAATTACTTAATGAGACAAGTTTATTTCTATAATTGGGGATTTGATCACTGGATCCACATGACTTTAGCATCTCTGACTATCAGGACATGTTTTCTGGGATAGACTGACCTTAGCCTTGTGGAATAGAAAGGAAGAAAAGGAAGTAATGAGGAAAAAAATATCCATCCTGAGTTGTGTGACCTTCTGGGGAACTTCTAGGCAATCAGCATATTCTGTCTCTCAGTGAGTTACACACTCACCTGTGTCACCATATCAGGAATTTTTCTACTTAGTTCTTGGCTTGTTTTATAAGTTATATAACTAAATCAATGACTCTCATTACTTGTAATGTGAGCTAATGATTTTTCCTTTCCCTCTGATTATTCAAGTGAAGGGATTTCCATAGGGACATGGAGAGGAAGGGGGGCTGGGGGGAGGGAGAGGGAGAGGGAGAGGAACGAAGGCAGAGTGAAACAAAAGTGGCATACAACTTTTTCTGGCCAGAGTTTAATAATGGATATTGTATACTGACAAATCTAGGAGAAGAAGAACATACTTTTGTGTCATGAAATGATCAAAAATATCATTTTTTTGATATCTGGATGTGGACTCTTGGGCATTCAGAGTTGCCACAGCCTCCCTCGTCACCACACACAAAGCTCAGGTTGGTGAACTGCATGCCAAGAATTGGTTACCTAAAATAGGTTTATTGGGAAGATACAATTCAGTTCCTTTCTGGTTTAAGTATTACGTTTTTAGTGCTTAAAAAACAGGCAGCCAAAAATTGTCTTTAGGTAGATATTATAGATAGAGTCAGCAGTTTATATTGATAGGGTTATTAGTATACTTAAAATAGTCCTTGACTAATATTGATAGGAGAACAAAAGAGTCTCTCTAGGCCTTTTTGGCAGCAAGCCTGATGGCAATGACTTGCTGAGAGTAGTAAATTTCTTAAATAAAGATTCAAAAAAAAAAAAAAAATCTAATTGTTTTTAACCAGCAAAGAAGGTTCTGTTACCACACAGTATTTAGCATTTAAAAATCAAGCCATATAAAATATATTATACATTTTGTAATTTAGTTATCAGGTGCTTTTAACTGTGTAATTGTAAATGGAATTAAACATAACTAGATACATTTCTAGTGCTTTCCCATGAGGAGTGCATCTTGACCTAAGCTGATTACATATTTTCATCAGTAGCCTAGAAGAAATCAAAATAATTACTGATAAGGTCTGTGAGATAGAGAGAGAAGTAAATAATGTAAAAGGCAGGTTGACGGTTTCACAGTCAGTTTTCAAATGAGGCAAGTATAAGGTTGTAGGTAACAGCATTTATAATTAAACTTTGCTAACAGTAAGGATTGTGGGTGAGCCTTAACCAGTGATGAGAACAAAAGATCTAATACAGTCTTGCAAGTAAAAGCAGGAAAATATGAAGTGGAAGTAGCAAGCAGAGCATCTCCCTGTTTTAGAGACTGGCACAGCTGTAATGGAAATACTTGCTTTATATCTTAAACCTGCAATTTAAGCAGGAGGTTGAGATATCTGAGAATGTTCAAGAAAGAGTCATTTATATACATGACTAATGCAAAGTCTAACATCTTTGACATGTAAAAATTCCATGGAAGGAAGCAGAGATGCTTACTGAGCAGCCTCCCTTCCCAAAATGACCTAGCAAAACTTGCTGAAGGTGCTCAACCTGAGGCTGGGTAGGTTCAGGCATGGTATTTTAGGAGTGAGGATATTTAACTCACTCATTACTAGTAGACATGGAAGACTTATTTTACTGAAAATTAAAGATTGATACAGTTTCCTAGATAAATTCCATTTCAATCACAGATTTTTTAAATTATTTTTTAAAAAAAGGTTTTAGTAGATATAAAGAATGTGACAGGTGATGATCATAAAGTTTCTTTTATGTGTCTAAAACCCTACCATAATCTTCTTGAGAGAGAAGGGAATTATGCTAAGAAAGGAAGGAAGAAAGAAAGCAGGCAAAGGAAATGGCAGAGAAATATTTTTAAAAACTCTTTCTATTTATTACAAATAGTTTAATAAAGGAAGTTGTTTTCTTGCAGAAATCATCAGCTAGGTTGCTTTAAAGGGTCACTTCATTTTGAACTGAATCAAGTTCCAGACGCTGAAGCTATTTGCTCCAAGACTCTCACATTCAAAGAGAG
Source organism: Nettapus auritus (assembly GCA_011076525.1). NCBI lineage: Eukaryota > Metazoa > Chordata > Aves > Anseriformes > Anatidae > Nettapus > Nettapus auritus. The sequence goes on along the minus strand of CM021767.1, from coordinate 107,515,397 downwards.
CACCTGAGCTGCTGAACCCATGTACACCTGTTGGCATGACCTTCCCTTTCCTGCAGTAAAACCAGATGGCATTTCTTTCTCTGGGATGAGGAAGAAAGTTTACACAGCCTCAGGGTCAAACAGTGCCTTCTGAGCTGATAGCCTAGCAAAGCACTTAAAGAAAACAGAAAAGCAGAGGCTGGTGAAGAAATATCCCAGAAGACTCAATACTTTGTGATGATACTTCACATAAATTAGGAAGTGGGAAAACCCAGCTGAATGTCTGCTTCATTCTCTCCCCAGTAATTATTTTTAAGTCAAGTTTTCCAGCTACTAGGAGATATTGGCTGGTGCCAGCAGGCTAAACTAGCTGGTTCTGTGGGTTGCATTTACTCTGAAGATACATATAGTAGCAGAACAAGAAGGTTATAGGGGTGCTGCTCTGGGGATTTTGCTTCAAGAGATTCTGAAGAGCTTCATACCTGAAAGGAAAATTTGAGTTTTCTCAGCAATTTTTAGGGCTCATCTGGTAGAAAGGGGCATTTATTGGCTATCTCAGCTATGCACTGGCAAAGTCCTATGCCTAACTGCAGCAGGTATATGTTTCCAGCAATTTCCTGAAAATGCTGAAGTGCTGAATGGAATGTAAGAGCTGTTGGTTTCCACAGTCCAAGTATGTCTACATATTATACCAAAGAGAATAAACCATGCTTCTTAAATGATTTCCTTTCCACTGAGAAATGTCCTCCCTTCTTTGGAAGCTGAGCAGCTATGGTGTGACCTTTTTAGTTTTGGATTTGCAGAGTAACTTCCCTCTCATATCAAGACAGACCTCAGCCTTGACACTGCCTGAGCAGAACATTTTCACCTTTCACTTGTCTTACTGAAATGAGTAACCTTTTTGCAATGTCTCACCTGACCTTTGATACCAATCTCAAATACAACTGAGTAAAACAAAGCTTATGTTCATCCTGTTTTGAACAGTGCATGCCATACATTCTTACTACAATTGAAATTTCTAAGTAATACAACCTTAAAGCTCAAACTGAACTCACTAGAGCTGATCAAAAATTTATTTCTACACATGGGGTATTCATCTTACAGTTATTCCTCATAATCAGTGACAAACAGAATATCAGAGAAATCAGAGGTAAAAAGAATGCATTTATCTTTGGCATGATTGCAGCCAATAACTGAAAACTTTACCTAAATTAGTTTACTGCTGCTTCCTTTTAACACTGGAGCTTCTTTTGTTTCTGCCCTTCATGTCCATTTTGATTGTTATCTGGAACGATTGCAGCATTCAGGATTGGCTTCTGATTATGGCAATTTGATTTTCCCTGTTCTTGGCTAATTGCATCTCTCATTTCTTGAAGATCATTATGTGAACAGATGACAATGGAAATCAGCTCCTTCAGAAAATAATAATAATAATAATAATAATATTAATAAATATTGCAGTCCCAAGACTCCAAACTCATGAAAATCTTCAGCAAATTGCTGCATGCTAAATTACTGCATGATTCTTTTTTTTTTTCTCTCTTTATCTTTTTTTTTTTTCTTCTTCCAGAATACTGTTTAAACATACGTTTATTTAATTGAAAATTTTATCAGAAAAGGAAATTTTCAATATGACCTTACAGAATTAACAGCACCCATCCTATTAAAACAATACGTGATGACAGAAGATCTACGAACATCCTCAAGCTTAAGCAAGCACTGTTCTGAACTGGAAAGCTCTTCTGAATCCAATATCTACATAGAGTTTCTTTTGGTAGTCACCTAAATACAAGGCCATAATTTTGTGGTCCCTTAAAGTGAATATGAACTAGCAGCATCAAAAGAGGCTGCCTGGCCTCTTCTTCTGTCAGTACAAGTATTTTCACGGTCTCATGGTAACACTTTCTCTAGAACCTTACTAAGTGGACATGCAGTGGAACTAGACACCACCTCTCATACTTAAATGAAGACAATGCAAATGAGATTATATAATTTTGTAATCTACAATAGGCCCAATCATGTATACACTTTAGCACAAAGGAAAAGATATAGTATTTTCTGTGTGCCTGTGAGCTCATGCCAATGGGAGATATTCAGCAGTCCTTCAAGGTGATATTCAGGAGATAATTTTTCCATCTCTCTTTTAATACTTGGATAGCTTCTTATACATCCTTTACTGAGAGTATCTGCATAGTCCAGAATTAGCCACTTCTGAATACAGATAAAATAAATATAATTGAAAATTGAACAAAATATCATTTAGCCAGTTATGTAGAAATGTGTGGCATGTGGAAAATTTGGCAGAGGGTAAGACCAGAGTGAACCTTGGAAAACGAAAGGGAAAGAGGGGAAGGGAGGGGAAAAGAAAAAGAAAAAGAAAAGAAAAAGGAAAGGAAAGGAAAGGAAAGGAAAGGAAAGGAAAGGAAAGGAAAGGAAAGGAAAGGAAAGGAAAGAAAAAAGAAGAGAAGAGAAGAGAAGAGAAGAGAAGAGAAGAGAAGAGAAGAGAAGAGAAGAGAAGAGAAGAGAAGAGAAGAAAAAAGAAAAAAGTCCTTGCAATTGATACTTGGAAACTGTCAGATGTAGTGCACCTGCATTCTGCTGAGGGTAATTACTTTGCCATAAGCAAGAAATGAATGATGAAATATTCTATGCTTGTCTTTAGTGAGATATTCATGTGAAGGGCCTAGGTCTGCCAAATGAATAAAAGGTGCTGCAGTTGTGTAATAAAATGTCATTATTCTTAATACATTAGACCACAGAAAGGATCTGCCACATAAAAAGACACATTCTGTGATACCAAGCACATAGAAATATTACTGTCCACAGTAAAACCTCACATTCATCCCCTCACAGGGACAGCATCGTTTAATACACTTTACTGACTATATTGTTAGTTTTACATTGTGCAACTGAAGATACTTATATTTTGCCATGCTGTCTAATGCTCTGTGCTGCAGGATATTGGAGCCTAGCAGACCATGCAATTAGAATGCCAGAGAAATGGTAACTTATGTAATTTATATACGAAATCTTGTATGGAATAACAAAATAATGCACAGTAGTTATGCTCCACTGCAAAATCCATCACTAGAGGAAGTGTTCTTTTATGAAACAAGGTATATATATATATATATATATATATATATATAAAGTAGAAAACAACAAAGTGCTATGACAGTAATATATTGTTATCTATCAGTATTTCTTGATGAAAACGTAAAAATATAACCTTCTAAAGTGATTGAGCCACCTTTAATGTTCACTAATGACACAGCTACAGAGGAAATATATGCACATCCTCTGTTTATCAAGTACTAATTTTCCAAAATTATCAGCTGAGGGAAATATATCACACTCTGAGCATGTTCAACTTCTTCAGGTTCAGATAGGCTCTCCTCCTGAATTCCTGCTTATTGCCTTTAGCAAACTTGCCTGAGTCCAATATATCAGCCTGAAGGTATTCTAGATTGTGCCAGTATCTAGTAGTTAAAAATGTGACACTTGATATTATTGCCTGACTAGCTGTCTAACCAAATTTTGTATGCATGCTTTTCACTGGATATTGACTTCAGAGGCCAAGATCGCACCAATGAAATATTAAAGATTAAATCAGATAGTGTGATTAAATTTAAGGTAGGAAGATAGGATCTCATTTGAGGTTTTCAAATGAATGTGCTTTTCTCCCTTTTCCATAATATGAATTTTTGCTTGTGTTAGATACCTAAACTAGACACCACATCACATTACTATTTAGAAATTTTAGTTCCTTAATTTACTGAAACCAAGGCTAGCTGCTGTGAAGCTGTCTGCATCTTGAAAGATGAAGTGCATAATTTTACATATATGCATCCTAATAATCAGGACTGCCCATCCCTTCCTTTGTTTCCTTCTATATTTGATGAAAGATTATTTATTAATTGTTCTATACTTTTCAGAATATTTTTTTTCAAACTTTATTATGAAAATGAGGAAGAGATTCTGTAAAGGTTCCAGTACTATATCATGCAGCAGGACTGCAATTTCAGTTTCTGGTAAGACTTACTCATGTTCATACAAAGGATCCTTTGATTTCAGACTGGAAAAAAAAATAAATTCTAACTGGCATGGTGAATTACAATTGCAATATCAACTCTTTCACATTAAAATTGTACGTGGGTGGAGTAATAGGTCAAGAAAACAGACTTTTTTATTTTAACCCTTATGATAAATATTCTGGAGGGTTATCCTTTAACAAAAGCACTTGTCAGTAGCTGCAGAATTTAATTTTAATTTGCCTAGTCATTAGAGATAGATTTGAAAAGCCAGATGTCAAGGCAGGCACCATGGTATATTTGATAGCTAGTTAATGGTCCTTGAAATTCAGAAGCAGTATGTCAGCCCTAACAGCTCGCTTCATAACCAACCTCTGATCTTCCAGGCTTATGCTTTCTTTTGTGTTTTGACTGCTTTTATTAAGACTAACAACTGAAAGTGGGAATTATGTTTTTTTGCTGGTTTGTTTAGATGAGCTAGAATATCATGTTTCATCATTTTAATGTTCATCATCTCTGTGACTTCGTAACTGTGAAGCTTCAGTTCTATGGATATTGTTTCAAACAGAAAAAAATGATTTCTCTGCAAATTAACTGTGTGCACTATAAAGTATAGTTATGCTGCTTCTATTCTTGGTTATAAAAATATTTCATTTATGCCAGATTAGTATAACCTTCTACCTTTTCTACCTTATGAGATGAAAGGGGCTCTTTGGAATGCTCAAGTGAGCCAATTTACACTGTAGGATGCTGGACTGCAGGCTGGCTTGAACTCGCAATATGCAGTTGCAGGTGCCATTTGGCTTCTTAGCTTTTAAAACATCAGTTTGGGTAAAACAATCATCCTCTTTTCAGACTCCCTCAAGTACTTCATCAGATGGAAGCAGTTTTTTATAGCAGGTGGTTGAAAGAAATGGCACATACACTACAGGGAATGAAAAAGGTATTAACTAGGCAGGATGTTTGAATTCTGTGCAGACTCAACACTTGCAGTGACATTCCCTTCCTATTTGAGCAATGAATACCCTTGCATGTAGGGTCATAGAATAAATCAAATATTTGTAGAAAACAACAACAAGCAAACAAACAAAAAATAACAACAACAACAAAAACACCCTACATCCTCAGCAAGTAGAAGATCTTAAATATTAATAGGTGTTTTTTTGTTTGTTTGTTTTTGTTTGTTTGTTGTTTGTAACCTGAGCATCAGTATTTTTCCATTTGGGGTGAAGGTAAATTAAATTTTGTACTTTTAGTATCTGATAGAAAAGTTTTGCTTCATATATATATATATCAAACAAATTAAATCTTGGAGATGACCATAATATAAATGTTTAAAATCTAAAGTCTCACCAAATTTGTGAGAAAATCAGAAATATCTGTTGTAACAAGCAATGTTTCCTACAGACTGCCCTGACGTAGTAATTGTAGACCCAGCTCTGAGATATGCTTGATCAGACTTTCTGCAGGCTGCTCATGATAAGGTCAATGTCTTCTCCAGCCTCTGCCACCTGTTCTTTTTCATTTTATTTTATCAGATTTAACAACTGTGTGAGCATTGACCAAACTAGCCCATTTGTTAGGTGACTTTGGCCATCATAAGGGGATTGTGAATACATGATTACATGATCTGTGTGATGAACAAGGCCAGTGTCCATCTAGTCAGAAACCTTCTCTATAATGTCAGTAGACTGTCTACATCAGGGGAGGAATCATAACGTAAAGTCTTTGTGTTCTAGTGGCGTAGAATTCACCAGAACATACTAATCCTCCACAGACATACATGCACATATGCTATTAGTCAGGGCTAAGCCTCCATTTTGAACACAGCATCCACATCTTTCATGAAGGCCCAAAAAATGCAATAAAACACTTTATCTGATTGCATAGGCTTACCAGATCTGGTTGTCTATAGAAATCATGCATGGTTCCTTTTACTGACTCATTAACATCAGCTGAATGCAATTAACTGTTGGCCCACTCACCAAATATATATATATATATATGTATATGTATAAAAGCATTATCATTTCCAGGCCTTTGAAGAGGACAAGGCTCTTTGCATTTATTTACTAATACATTGATTTTGAAAAAAAGAAATAAAAAGTAATAACAACATATAAACTAAGCTGCTAAGGAGAAGGATTAATATTATAGGAAAAACAAAAACAAAACAAAAACAAACAAACAAACAAACAAACAAAAAAACTAATGGTATTTTGATAGCATTTGGTACATTTATCTAAATCCTGGGAACACTCAGAAGATGACCTTAAAGTTCTTGGAATTTGTTTCTTCAACATTTCAGATCACCTTTGAGGAATCTCAGCGGTGCTTTAAAATACAATGAGCATCCAGCAGCTGGGAGTCACAGGGGATTCCTCAGAGTGCCCAGGGAACTGCCAGCAGATTCTCTTCTAATTATAACTCTTCAACCACCCCCTTGGAAAACTGTTTATGTAAACACTCCTCACGAAATTCTGTCATGTAGAAAAGATCTGGAAGTTTTATTTTAATTCAGTTGACTTGGAGTAGGGAATACACAAAGGGCTAAGGGTGGGTAATCCTTATTCACGCCAAAAAACATTTACCCACATCAGTAATCCCAGCTGTACGTTCTCCAGGGGAAAGGGGTTTTGCACAGCCTGAGCTCATCAGGCACACGGCTGTACAGCAACAAACTCTACAGAGGCTCCAACTTCAGAAAACTGACTCCACAGAAATCTCCATAGTTACCTTTTATTCTACATCACAGCAAAAACATAAGTTTAATGTACATTAAAATTTAATTTAAAAGTGTGATATACATATAAAATATTCATCATGCTAAAAAGAAATGAATTGTTCAGATCCAGGAAAAAATCTCATTTTGGTGGTTTTCATTTTGAATGGAAACTCTTTAAACTTTTTTAAAAAGTTTAAATAATCTCCTTCATATATTTAAAGTACTTTTTCCCTTTTCACATTTGAACAAAATGAATATGCTTCCATGATAAGTTTAGATTTCGATAAGTTACTTTTTCTCACCAAAACGGTCCATTTGAATGTGTTTTTCCAGCTCTATTGTAATATTTTTAGCTACAGGATGAATCAAAATGACAGCCATATACTTTCACTGTCATTGAAAGTTTATATAATTTTCCTTGAAGTCTACTCAGAAGGCAAGTGAGAAGAGGTGCATCTAAAAAAAATAAAATTAAATTAAAAATCCATGACTGTGGAATATTTCTGCTTGGCAAGACAGAAATAAAAGGGGACATAAAAAAATAATAATAAAATAAATAAATAAATAAATAAAATAAAAAATAAAATAAAATAAAAATAAAATAAAATAAAATAAAATAAAATAAAATAAAATAAAATAAAATAAAATGCCCTCCCACAACACCAGCCCCCCTATACTGCTTCCTAGTCAAAAATGAAATACATATAATAAAGAGTGTTTTGTTGCCTGTTAAAAGATTTTGTAGATTAATGACCTTCTGCTATGACAAGGTAGCAAGCTGAGCAGTTCCTCATCTAGTCCACATGTTACCAGAAGGGCTGGATAGTTTTCTTCATTGGCAACTTGGAGATTTTAGAATTTGTCTTCCTGGCTTCTCTCTGAAAGATGGAGAAAAGCCCACACTACTTCAGGCAGCTTATTTTGGAAACATTTGTTTCAGTTGTATTTCAAGTACTGTAACACATTATTTTTCAGTCTACAATGTTCCCAGAATATTAGTAATAACAACCCTTATAGCAATGATCATGATAATCAAACCAGCTCTGGTGGCTGTTACTGTAGCCCAACTGCTGCCTAATCTGAGTAAAACAGAATTATCCCATGCAATATCTCTTTGGCAGCTATATTAGGGTAAAATATATTGGTGTGTGACAGATAAACGGGGAAATTCTAGAGATTTATTCTCACTTATACACTGAGAGAACTGTAAGTGTTCCCCCTTTTACCTGGCCTCTCCTGCTTTCTTCTTGAAAGCTGTATTTCCTGTGTGGAAAAAAAGTAAAGAAAAAAAAAAAAAAATACTTCAGCTACTACTATCCTTTAAAGACTGTGTGATCAAGCCACAATACAGTTTCCCAGAATTTCTGTATTGGCTTGACAAACTGACCCTTGCAAAAGAACAGCAACAGCAGCAGGAAAAGAAAAAAAAGAAAAAAAAAAGAAAAAACAAACAAACAAACAAACACTATAAAAAGAGTAATAGAATCACATAAACCTTCCCAGAGGAGTATACTACACAGGGAAAGAAGTGGCATAAAGAGTAAAGAGGCTGGTCTTGGGACCCACAAAGAGTTCACATCATGTTACAGTAACCCATCAGACTTGCTGTTACTAATGGGTCTGTAATTCAGTGTCAGCTTTCAGCAAGGAATTATTATTATTATTTTTAATAATAAAATTATTTTTTAAAGTTTTACTTAAGCGAGGACAGCCATTTAGGATAACGCTACCATAAACTTTGTTACTCTTGCAAAGCCTGTCTTCCACTTGTATTTCCAGACAAGCCACATGTGTATGTATTTTAAGTGCTGAATTTCCTTTGGAATCTGGGAGGGAGTTGTCTACCAACCTTGAAGATCTGGACTTTTATGGTGTATGTAGTAGTAAATAAAATGTGATGGGCAGCAAGTCCAGTTGCTGGATAGATTACTATCTGTATTATGAAATTGCTGGAGCAATCTTGTCACATATTATGCCTACATCAAGAAACTCTGCCCCATATAATTGTGGGAAGTAGTTTGGAAGCTTGCATTTATCAGGAAATATTCCCAAGAAGTAGTCTGGATGGAGCTCTATGCCCTTGAGGCTAGATGAGCTTAATTTGTGTATGTGGTCAAACTGCTAGTTTTCTTCCGTGCTAAAAATAGGCCCTGCTGCCGTTATTTCACTAGAATAGATGCAGCCAAAGAGAAATATGAACAAAATTAATCTTCAACTACTTGGTTAAAGTTGTTACCACTCAGATATCCATAAAAATTACAATCCTTTGAAAAGAAGGAAACGTAATGTATACGTTCCACCCAGGATGGGGCAAATGGTTGAAGGGTATAGAATCATAGAATATCCTGAGTTGGAAGGGACCCACAAGGATCACTGAGTCCAACTCCTGGATGCATACCCACAAATCAGACCCTATGTCTGAGAGCATTGACCAAAGGCTTCTTGAAGTCCAACAGACTCAGTGACTTGACCACTTCCTCAGGGAATTTGTTCCAGTGCCTGAGCACCCTCTTGGTGAAGAACCTTTTCCTAACACCCAGCATGACCTTCCCCTGTCCCAGCTCCATGCCGTTTCCTTGGGTCCAGCCGCTCTCCCCAGAGAGCAGAGCTCAGTGCCTGACCCTCCTCTCCCCTCGTGAGGGAGCTGCAGGCCACCATGAGGCCTCTCCTCAGGCTCCTCTTTTCTGGGCTGAATAATCTACTTGACTTCAGCTGCTCTTCATACGCCTTGCCTTCTAGACTCTTCACCATCTTTGCAGCCCTTCTTTGGACACTCTCTGATATCTTTCTTTCTTACATTGTGGTGCCCAAAATTGCACATGGTACTTAAGGTAAGGACATAACAATTCAGAGTAAATGAGGTAAATTCTGCTTGGTTACAAAAGTCTTCTTCATTTGAACATTAATCATTGCAGAAATGCTAATAAAACTGTGTCATTTATGCTGCTATACAAATAAATCAATTAATTATTTAATAAAAAAATAAATAATTAGGAAGCAGATACCAACCAGAGAAATTCTTAGGATGACTGATGGAAAGATTTTTCAACACAACAGTGATCAGCAGCACAACAGTGGTGTTTATTCTCTACATTTATATTTAAACAAGTACAGCTTCCAATGTGTTTTTTACCCACCAGTCCAGGTTAAAACTAAAACTCAATTTCATTCATAATCAAAACACCCTACTGAGTAGAGACAGCAGGCAATGGGCAATACACATATAATGGGGCCCTGTCGTATAAAAGCTCCAAACAGTATTTCTTACATTAAACCATGGATTCATCACAGTAAAGTCAAATGTTTCCCAAACTTAAGGGATTACTTCTAATGCGATGTATTCTTTTTCTCCACAGGAAAAGAAGTACCAGCTTTAACAGTGCATTCACTAAGTGCTACCGGTCTTTACAAATAAACAACTTAAGAAGCTGAAGGTGGGGGAATGAAAGCCTGTCAAAATGCACCGATCTGAAAAGCAATGCAGTGCTCTGAGTTAAACAACTCTTCTAGTTCTCTATATTCTTCATCCTTCATTACTGTTTTAAAAACAAGGATAAAGATTCTGGTGCAAGTGTAGCAATGTACTAAGTAATGAGCAGCTGTCTATTGAGCTTGCCCAGAAAAGCTAACTTCTGAGGGTGCAGGAGCCAACATATCTCATTCGAGTCCCAAATACCAAATGACAGGCAGAAAGTGCTTAGGTAGCCAACTCACCAAAGAATAGGATGCACTAGGGGATGACTACAGGCACTCAGTCAAGTTACAACAGAAGAAAGTCGGGTGAACAATTGGTTGATGGGTCAGGCTCAAAGCCTTATATTAAACAGGGTTACATCAGGACGGCAGCCAGTCACTACTGGGGTTCTCCAGGGCTCCTTTTCTGGTACAGTTCTCTTTAATATTTTCATAAATTACTTGAATGAGGGACTTGAATGTATATTAAGTAAGTTTGAGGAAAACACTAAATTGAGAAGAGCTGGGCAATCCCCAACAAAATGAAATTTAACAAATCAAGTGCCAGATTCTGCACCTGGAACAGGGCAACCCTGGCAATATGTACAGACTGCGGTAATAGAAGATGGAAATCAGCCCAGAAGAAAGGGATCTGGGGGTTTGGTTAATGGTAGGTTGAATATGAGTCAAAAGTGTGCCTGGGCAGCCAGGGGGTCCAACCATATCTTGGGGTGCATCAAGCATGGCATTGCAAGCCGGCCAAGGGAGTTGATTGTACTATTCTGCTCTGCACAGGTGTGGCCTCACCTAAAGTACTATGTGCAATTTTGGCACCACAGTGTAAGAAAGAAATAAAAATATTAGAGAGTGTCCAAAGGAGGTCTGCAAAAGTGGTGAAGAGTCTAGAGGGCAAGGTGCATGAGGAGAGGCTGAGGTCCCTTGGATTATTCAGCCCAGAAAAGAGGAGCCTGAGGAGAGGCCTCATGGTGGCCTGCAGCTCCCTCACGAGGGGAGAGGAGGGTCAGGCACTGAGCTCTGCTCTCTGGGGAGAGCGGCTGGACCCAAGGAAACGGCATGGAGCTGGGACAGGGGAAGGTCATGCTGGGTGTTAGGAAAAGGTTCTTCACCAAGAGGGTGCTCAGGCACTGGAACAAGTTCCCTGAGGAAGTGGTCAAGTCACTGAGTCTGTTGGACTTCAAGAAGCCTTTGGTCAATGCTCTCAGACATAGGGTCTGATTTGTGGGTATGCATCCAGGAGTTGGACTCAGTGATCCTTGTGGGTCCCTTCCAACTCAGGATATTCTATGATTCTATGATTCTAAAGTTATCTTGAGTTTGGCCACCTCAGCTGTTCTGAAGGTATCCGGATTTTTTATGTATCTGAAGGAGTTTTAAAATGTATGATTAGATGTCTTAATTTAATTAAATATTGTCTAGAGTCACCGAGGAGACTGAAAGGAATAATTGAACCTGGTCTCTGATCACCTACTCTGCCTGAAAATATAACTGGATGGTGCCTGGATGGCTCCATCTATCAGGAAGCTTTCTGATTTTTACCAGTAATTGTTAGTTTCTGTGGAAAGCATTAGAAGACTGAAATGTGGCACGTACTTTATTAATAAAATACTGTAGGAAAAATGTCTTTAAATTACTTATGTATACTTCCTGCTGCTGGATTCTTGATATTTTTGGAATTCAATATGAATTTTAAAAAGAGAAACAACATTCCCACAAAACAATCCAGAAGAAATACAAAAAAAAAAAAAAAAGCCTACATTTTATTTGGTTCAGCATGCAACTAATAGTTTAGATAACCACAAAGGGGTAGCAATTAAATTCTGAGCTGACAATGTGAAGGAAATAAATATAAACTTGTTGCAGTCATAGAACAGGGTTGATGTCATTAATGCAGTGTTTATTTTTGAGCCCGAGTTTAATTCAAATTACTCTCTGGAAACTTTTAAGAACAAGTTCTACTTTTCTCTTTAGGAGGTTAAGGTTTGACTCAGAATGTTCTACGATTATATCTCAAATTGCATTCCCAATGTAAAGGATCTGGTACCTTCTAGTATTGCAAGAGAGAGATAAAAATCCAGTCTTCATGCTTTCCTATTGGAGTTGTGGGGAAAAAAATGCAACTTATACTAAAAATTGAAGCATCTAAAATTTAGTACAGATTTGGGTGCTTCTGTGTTTATAGTCTATTTCTTATGATTTCTTTTTAGCTTTTTTTCAAATTGCCAAAATAGTCTACTGTTTTTAACAAATACACAGAGAAACACAGCCCTTGTGGACATATTCAGAATTTTTCTATTTTATTGTGTTTTGTTGTTGTTGTCATTTTTTGTTTGTTTGTTTTCAGTCGCACTTTCAGATAAACTTTTGGCAGGAAAGCTGATGATTTAGGGAGAGAACAGTAATATTTTTGAACTATATTGCTTATGTGCCATTTTTACATTTCAGAAGCCTTCGAGGACAGTTGGGATAAAAAAAAAAAAAAAAAATCAAAACAGTATTAAGCAGGTGGGATTAGCTTTGAAACCTTTGGGTAGGGTTGTGGGATGTGCTTCAGAGTAGTATAGATTTCCCTTTAACAAATTACACAATATATATTTCTCTTAATAGTCCTGGTAGGAAAAAGGGAGATCCCTTAGCTCCATTAACAGACAAAATAAAAAAAAACATAATGAGAAAGACCCCATGTATCTCTAATATTTTGATTGCATTGTAGATACATTGGAGATCAATCGTGACTGTTTAAGTACACCAAATTTCCACCCGAGTAATTGACAATGACAACCTGAAGTTAGCTGTGCTTGATTAAACAGGTTCTTGCTGGCACTTTGAGAGTCAATAATTCTCTGACATATACAGTTGCAATTACAAATAAACACTAGCATTCACATATCTGAAATGAAAACATTTACCTTCCCAAGGATTGAGCTGTCCCTTAGAGAAACTCTCGTCTGTGTTTGATATTCAGTCTGATTTAGTGTTGTTCTGTATTTATCCAAGATAGGGATGGCTATTGCACACTTCCATGACTTAGTTAACTTAGAGCTGTCTTAAAAATAAACAAATAAATAAATAAACAAACAAATAAATAAAATTAAATTATTTCAAATATGGTGCAGTGATTTAAAAAAGAATTGTGAGTTCCCTGAGAGTAAAAATAAATAAATAAGTTGAGAAGTCCTAACTCAATATAAAAAGTTAGAACTCTTTCTGTAATACATTATAAACTTGTAAAGTTGAGATAATAACATCCAGAATTTTTACCTGGAATCCATACAGAATAAAGGGTCTGGATATATCTTTTAATACTGGATAACTACTGGATCCCTTTTTTATACTGGATACACCTTTTAAGCCAAACTTGTCCTGTACCATCATCCAGAGTTTAATTAAAGAATGCCCCCTGCTCTGAATCCCCTGACTGTTTACTGTCATGAGGGGAAGGGATGTGCCTCCATCGATAAGTGACTCCCACTAGCATTTTTTTTATCTGTGGTACAGAAACCAGAAGAGATGATTAAACTGAAGATCTAAGTATTCTCAGCTGCCATTTCTCTAAGTATCTACATGGCCTTAATGGGATTTCAACCCCTCAGCATCTAATTTCAAGACACTTGGTTGCTATTAGATTCCTCAGCCTTTACGTATCCTGTCTTTTCAGTTCTGTCCCTGTACCACAGACTCTCCTAGACATGTAATGTAGCTTCTGTTCATTTTCTTTCTCACCTTTGCAACCCAATCTTTCCCCACTTGTAAGGAGTTGTAGTAGCATCATCATGATTAATTTCTGGTCATGTCACATGCCTTTCACATCCACATGAAAGGCAAAGGTCAGCCCATGTCTTATTACATCCAGTATGAACTGGAGTAGTCTGTCCAGAACCTATCACTGAGTGTGAGGACATGCAGCACTCAGGACTTGTATGATAATCTCAGCAGTTTCTCTAGGAATTCCACCAGTCAATACAAAACTGCATGATATAAATGTATAATCTCCATATAATGGAACAAATTAATATTCTTTTAGAGTCCCAGTTCGACTGTTATCCTCTGTAGCAGCCCTCAGCAGCACTCCTCATTAATATCAGTGAGCATATTATCTTTCTTAATTAGAAACTCTTAAACTTTTTAGTCATGGGAATTCAAGGGTAACAAAAGAAGAAATAGAGTGTGATTCATTTTAATGGCACATTTACATGCTCTTGGCTGGAATAGGAAACTTGAAGTCACAGTCTTAGTCTTGCATTAAATAGGTAGGAGTACACTGTACACTATCCAGGAAACTCAAAAGTAGATGAGGATAAACATGAAAGAAAAATTCAGAGTGCACAAGAATGGGTATTTAATCACCCATTGGGACTAATAATGATACAATTTGCTGAAACAATTGAGAATTTTCCTGTTCAAGTGCAGAGCTTTAGTAAGGAACTGAATTCCAAGCCGTGAGGTCATAGGGATGGCAAGAGGAGAAATGCTACAACCATGGGTTCTGGAAAAATCTTGAACCCCTTGTAGTCAACAGCATAGCTTATACTGACAGCTGGGTCATGGCCATGCCATGCTCAACATAGCAGAAGAAATCTGGCACATGCTAAAGGAAAGGAGATTCCTTTATTAATGTCCTCTACCTCCCCAGTGCCAAATTAACACTTTTAACATAGCACAGGAATAGAGAAGCTATTGAAATAGTCAAAACTACGAATGTTTGCTAGAAAATGCAGCTAGTGATTTATATCATACTCCCAAATACATAACTAAATAAATATCAATAGATAGTTCAACTATAATGGTTTGTGGTGCTACATTTTCTTGTTGTGATGAGTATTGGTAAGTTTGTCTTAAATTTATTTCTCCTTATTTTAGGCAAGGTTTATTGTAGCTATCTGAAGGTCAGGGTCCATCTCGTCTAATTCCAACCATCTAAAAATTGGACACTTGAAAGTCTTAAAAATTCTTCTAAGCTCTCTCCACGATCTCAAGAGATAGAAAGATACCTTCAGAGTGTCATTCATCCTACCAATATTAAGGGTACAAGATCAAAGGCAGTGCCCTTTGGAGAAATTTGTGTGCTTTTGCTAGCTGCAGAGGAAGCCAAGGCTCTTTGCATTGCCTGGGTTCATCATGTAGATGGTTGTGGATCACTGCATTGTTAGCTTTACAAATGGAAGTATGGGAGTATACAGCTGGGAGGAAAAAGAAGAAGATACTTCTCCCATCTTGATTTCAGGTGTCATGTGGCCACCTGATTATTTTCCTCTATGTGTGTTATGGGGAGTGTCACACAGTCCAACCTTGGCAAAATGGCCTGTATAACACAGCTGTTGGGATATGAGAGTGAGTGTAGGCTGCGGGTCATAGCAAAGCATCCAAATCTTTCTAAGAAGGTGCTTGCCCCAAACTGACCATGTTAAAGAGGAAGGCACCATCAGCTGACTGAACAGCAACTGGGTGCCACCTCAGAAGGGTTTTTCCCCTGTGCATCAGGGGTGCACCCTTATCTCCTGTGGGAGAGGGCTACCAATAACGACTGCACCCCCAGAGAGGTGCATGTGCCTGAAACTCACCTGGCCTGTGGGAGGACATAAGTGTGTCATTAAAGTATCCTTAAAATTTGTTATAGCGGGAAATTTAAAAAATCTGTAGGTGTTTATTAACATTTTCTAAGTGTCTAGTGTTGTGATTTTACTGTTGTGTTGTTGATGTTAATCTTAAGTATATGGTTCACTGATTGGCTAGCACTAATTAGATGTTGTTAATAAATCAGTAAAACCTTTTGATCATTTTTTGTGAACTGAGTATTTTTTTCCCTGCATCATTATTAACACATTGTATTAAGTCATAGTTAGTTGGAGGTCACTCGTGCATCTAACCTGTAACACAGAAAAGAGGATGGTCCCTCTCTTCCCAGCATGCAGAGTAGTTGCAGATGCTCAGGTGCTGCTTCTCAGTGTGATAAACTCTTTGTTGTCTGATGTTGAGAACTTATCCCTAAAGATTGGAAAGACGTTTATTAACTTTTTTTTTTTTTTTTTTCTGGTGACACCTAAAACTTAATAACAATTAATCATAAATTATTGTGTATTGGTAATGTCAGTATATCATACAGAAATAATGATTTCATTAAGACAGATAGAAATAATCAGTCTTCTTGACATTTATTGTAAAAGACAAGAAGTTCTATCCATCAAAAATATACAGAAAAAAAATATTCTGTGCTAAATTTACCTTAAATTTTGGTCCACTTAATGTCTTTCATCAATTTCTATTGTCTCAGTTTAACAAATGGAATCATAAATAATGCAATCTACATCAATTGCACTTATTTGCAATTAGAATTTGTTTGGTGCTCTGTTTTATGAATATTTAATAAACTGTGTAACCTTGATGGAAGGAGTGCAATTTAGAGGGACATAATGAATATTTAGAAATTCTTGCTTTGTGATCTCAACTTCTGATTTTAAATTAACATCTAGTAAATCTTCCTGTACAATGCTCAGCTCAGCAAGCCTGACATTTTCCTCATCTAGAAATACATGTATGATTTCAAGATATGTTTTCTACTTAAATGGGATTAGATTTTATTATTTTTTTTTTTTAAGTTTCTAATAATTATGGATTGAAATTTTATATAGAGGAAGCCTAAAAGTATACATTATAGGCTTTCTATTAACAAAAACAAATTAGTCCTAATGCAAATTTAAGATGTGTGGTGCAAAAGAGAAATATTGCATGTAGTTATTAGAACAGAAACAATAATTCTCCAAGAATTCTGTCTTTGTTTTGTTAGGTACAAGAGTAACTAGCTGAAAGTTTTGTTTTATTTTCTCCAGTAAGCTGCAATATCTTTATTCTAAAGTATATTATCGCAGGGTTAATACTAACACACTGCTATCAATTTTCAACATTTACCAGTCTTTTAGAATAAAGCAAAATTACAGGAAGATATTTGACAAAAAAAGAAAAAGAAGAAAAAAAAAAAAAAAAAAAAAAGAGAGAGAAATAGAGATTAGACATATTTTTCCAAGAATAAGAAAAATCTCATGTCTCAGTGGCCACTATTCAAACTATGGCTTACACTTCTGAAATGTGCATGAGATACAGGAGAACAGAATATCTGCATTGGGTAAATCTCATTTGTAGAGTGCTGTGATACTTGGAGGTCTCTCTGAAAAGTGCTATGGATCAATGAGAGCTTGTATGTAACTCCCCTTCACTTTGCTTCAGAATTAGCTCAGGAAACTGCTGGACACACAGGAAATGTGTTAAAAATATGCCTCATTTCAGAGCCTAGACACCTGCAATTCAGGCATTGAAACAGACTGAAGACAGGAGCCTAGCAAAAGCACAAAATAAACCTGATCAATACCTTTATTAGAGAGACAATAATAATGATTTTGTTCACACTGCAGCACTTGGAATAAATTGAGTGCAGAATGCGAAAGAAGTGATTCCCGGTGACCTCACTGAACTTGGTACATTGTTCATCCGCAGGCAGAAAGTCTTCCCCATTCTGCTGACTGTATTACTGCTGTGAGCACTGGTCTGGGAATCCTGCAGGTAGATGCTAACTGCCTAAGCATTATATAGTAGCAATCACCTTCCTCCACATCATCAGAACCAAAGGAAAGAAAGCAACATCAATTTGAATGAAAGTTCTGATAAATAGAGAAACATCTAGAGAGTGGCCATTTCTAACTTACTCAATGGAAAGATGAATCTTTCTTGAAAAAAAAAAAAAAAAAAAAAAAAAA
>CM021767.1:107468864-107496630 GCA_011076525.1 Nettapus auritus | reverse complement strand
AAGAAAAGAAAAGAAAAGAAAAGAAAAGAAAAGAAAAGAAAAGAAAACTTGATTTGTTATGTACTCCTCATTGAAAGGGAAAATTTTACATGGAGAAAGAAACAGTTTTTCAAAGGATAAATAGAAATGGTTGTATTGGGTTTATGGGGCAAGGTTTTGGTAGTGGGAGGCTGCAGGGGTGGCTCTGTGAGAAGAGTCCAGAAGCTGCCTCATGTCAGATCAGAGCCAGCTCCAGCCAGCTCCAAAAGGGACCAGCAACTGGTCAGAGCCAAGCCAATAAGCGATGTTGTTTGTGCCTCTGGAAGAGCAGATTTAAGAAAAGGAAATAAAACTTCTGAACAACAGCAGCTGCAAGAGCAAGGCATGAGAACCAGCTCTGCAGACCCCAAGGTCAGTGCAGAAGGAGGGCAGGAGGTGCTCCAGGCACAGAGCAGCAGTTCCCCTGTGGCCTGTGGAGAGGCCCTTGTTGAGCAGGCTGTCCCCCTGCAGCCCATGGGTCCCACATGGAGCAGATCATGCTGCAGCCCGTGGAGGAGCCCCCGGTGGAGCAAGTGGATGTGGCCTGAAGGAGGCTGCAGCCCATGGAGAGCCCCCACAGGAGCAGGCCTCGGGCCGGAGCTGCAGCCCGTGGAGAGGAGCCCACGCAGGAGCGGGGGTCTGGGGGGAGCTGCCGCCCATGGGGGACCTGTGCTGGAGCAGTTTGATCCTGGGGGATGGATGGACCCTGTGGTACAGAGCCACGTGGGAGCAGTTTTTGAGGATATGCTGCCTGTGGGCAGCCCCTGCAGGCTGTTTGGGAAGGACGGCATCCCGTGGGAGGGACTGCATGTGGAGCAGGGGCAGAGAGGGACCGCGAAGGAGACAAAGATTTAGGGACTAACTGCAGCCCCCATTCCCCATTCCCCTGTGCTGCTCAGTGGAGGAGGAAGAAAGGTGGATGGGGGTTAAGGTGTTTTTAGCTTTAGTTTCTCATTTTTCTAGCTTGTTGGTAATAGGTAATAAATTACATTAATCTCCTTATTCTGAGTACGTTTTGCTTGTAATGATAAATGTTGAGTGATCTCCCTGTCCTTATTTCAATCCTTAAGCCCCTTTCATTGAATTTTCTCTCCCTTTCCCTTTGAGGAAGGGGAGTGAGAGACCAGGTGTGGTGGAGATCAGCTGCCCCACTCAGTAAAACCACCACAATATCTGAACCCACAAAGCACTCATACAAAGATACTTTAAAAGAGAAAGAACAAGTTGTTAAAGCACAAGTTGAAAACCTTAAGGTCTGTGATTCATAGGTCCCAGGTTAGCATTCACTTTGACTTGGAGTCTGCACATGCAGCTGCTGTTATTGAGGAGTGATGTGAAGAAGTCACTGTTGCTGCATGTTTGGAACAGGATTTTCTTGCTTCTTTGATCTACTTTTAAAAGATAAAACACTTTTAACAAGATAACGAATCCAGACCACCAGAGAAACCATAAACAGAGTCTTCACCTATTTCCAGTGTTCCTGTGAACAAACAAGATGTTGGCCCTGCATGTACAAAATTCACATTGCCAATGTAATTTGGTATTCCCTGAAAAATTCTGAAAGGCATACTGTCCTATCATTTTCCTTTAGGGAAAACACTCAGCTTTCTAAATGAACTGTCTTTCAATAACAGGTTGTCTAAGCAAGAAGCAGCATGTATAAGCTCATTTTTTTTCCCCAGTCTCATTCTCTCTATACAGATAACTGATATATAACAGTCTGTAAAAGATCAGTGCTTGAGACATTTGTTTTTCATAAAAATGAAACAGCATTTCAGCTGATTAAAGCCTTGTGGGTTGTTTGTTTTTGCAAAGATATAACTACAAAATGTATTTGCTTATAAACTGTAAATTCTGTTCAAGAAATTCTCTCTTGTGTCTAATTTTACACTAGTTGTTGAAGAATCAGGTAATGAATTTTGGTTGGCTGTTTCTTTTATTGAAAAACTTCTAAAAGGAAAGAAAACAAATACTTCTAAGTTACTTTATTAGAATATATTACTATATTCCCATAAGACATCAAGAATGACTGGCATAATTTAAAGAACACCAGAAAAATAAATACTGAAGAAATAAATAGTGCAGAGGGTTCAACTTAGTGCTGCAAAGAGGGAGCTTCTCTTAGGTTTTTTGCTTCTGTCACAGTTAGGAATAACTGACATTAGCATCAACAGGGGTGAAAGATTAGTGGCTATGAAGACATCAAGAAGTTAATAGCAATAACTCACTTATTATTCTAGATCTTCAAGCCTAAACACACTGGTGACATATATGATGCCATGAATGAAGCTGAGCCAGCTTGGACCATCTCAGTATTAGTTAAATGGCAAGAGCTCAGGATAAACAGGGTGGTCTTTAGGCCCTTATGTGATTTAGTGCATCCACAACTGTGCCTGACTGAATCAGAATCATTAAGGTTGGGAAAGAAGAGTCAGTTCAGTTATGGAGCTCTCCAGGCAACCAGAATTTCAACATCCCCAAAACCCTGATCAGAACAAGAGACTTAGTAGAAACACCAACCAGTTCTTTCCAGAACAAATCAAGACACACCGATGGATGGTGACACTCTTGTCTCATCCTCACAGAGAGTTGGGATGGTGCCAGGCTGTAAAGCTAGGGACCAGAGCTGATGAAAATACAATGAGGCATATTGGCCCAACTCTACTGACACAGCCAGAGGGCTCATACCATTGTTGCAGTAAGAACTGTAATTTCTCTACAAAGGTTTGCAGTACCAACTTGAATTTCACTTGTTTTTACAGTCATCATGTATCAAGTCTACTGCTGGTATTTTGTCTCACTTCAGCAATAATAGCCTATAGGATCCTGGATGGGTCAAATGGATGTTAATCAGGTAAGTTAAAAAAAAAAAGAAAAAAAAAAAAAGAAAAAAAAAAAAGAGAGAAGTCTAATAGTTGCCTAGAAATTGCTTGAAACTAAAACAAGCGCATAAACCTAATCTTGGCACAAAATTACTTTAAGATTTACTCTTTAAGTAAGTCCTTTTAGGGCATGAACAGACTAGAAACAGCAGCAAAAGCAATACAAAAAAAGACTAGCCAGTAGGGTAACTCATGCTGACAGGGCTAATGCAATAACACTTTTCAAACTGTACAAACATTTAGAATACAAATGGTCTATTCCCTTCTTTAAACACAGCATCTACAAACATCTTGAGCTCTGATTTAGAAGAGCATTCAACCATGTGTTTTCCTCTGAAAACATGGTTAAATTCTACTTTCCACATCCTAAATTTACTATATCGTACGTCTGGAAATTCATGTTGTTTAACAATGAAATAGAAAGCTTCCCTCTACACTTGAAAAATCTATCATTCATCCATAAGTTAATAAAGTTTCATATTTTCATTTTTTGCACTGATTGTGAATGATGGCCTTCTCGGGGAATAAATAATTATATATATATACACACCCCCTAAGCAGTAGGAGTCGGCAACTCCTACTGCTATAAAGTGAGTCATATACAAACCTTATAGTAGCAAGATGGGTTCACAAAACCTATTGCAGACTGGTGAAAATAGTACTCTTCTGTGCTCCTGTCTGTACAGAGGAGGTTGCAGTTTACCAGTTTGGTTTTACTGAAAAGATCAAAGGTCTCTATACATAAACCTGTGGAGCAAAGGGGAGCAGAGTCCACGCAAGTCAAAATATTTCCCAGTCTGATGAAGCAAACACCAAAGAGAAATAAAGACAAAATCACAATCTGAACAAGACCTAGGAACTGACTCTGAAAGAAAAAGAAGGGGAGTCTGGGGGACTATCCTTCACTAAAAAAAAAACTGTAGCACTGAATCCAGATGCTGTCTCTTGTTTCATTCATGATCATTCAGAAGAAAAGGTACTTTGTGCTTTTTTTTTTTTTTTTTTTTCCAATCAGCATTATAAAACCATCCTGAACAACTGAAACCACCCTTAAATTCCTGTACTTCTTGTTAAGTGCTTAGACCAAAAGCAATCACTTTAAAGACCTCTGACTATGTTCTTCTGTATCCTTGTCTGCCTCTGAGCTCACTGCACAATACCTTTGCATTTAGGTTTATAATCAATAGGTTTATGTTTAAAATACTTTTGCCCTTCCTACTCTCATTGCATTTTAATATTTTAAAGCTATAAAAAGACAGTGGTGAAATCTCTCATCATAAACTAGTCATCACTTTAAATGCGTGTTTCATTTAGCATTTTATATCATCCCCTGTCTCCTGATTTTTCATTGGTATCATTACATTGTCTGCATCCCTTTTCCTGCAGGCTACAGTATAGCCTTCTAAAATATACCTGAAGTACAAGAATGTCTTAGGTTTGTTTTCACTCGTTTCTGTTAAGATAGTCATTAGATGTGCAGTTTCTCCTTCAGTAAGCCTGTTTACCAAAGATCATAGACCAATAATACTCACCAATAATACTGACTAAAAGTTATGTTCTGTGCCATCCTGTGTCAAAATCCTTGTCTTATTTTGAACAGAAGAAGTGAAGCTACTGAAATTAATGACGGGTCAGAATTCTCTACTATTTCCATGCAATTTGTCTGCCTTCTGAGATAAATACATTCTAAAAGTTGCTGGATCAAATGTGCTACATAATGTAGTTCAGGACTGCAATTCCTGCAAGATTTAAAATTAGCATTGGCTGTAGAAAAAACTGTCCTAGTTCCTGAGGCACAAAGTACCTGAAAACTCTCGGTCAGCTTGGCAGAGGTCACTAAACAAAATAAGTTTAACATATGAAAGTAAAGCCAACACTGGTTTTAATGCCCCCTAGGATACCAAAGCTCAGTGTTTTCTGCAGTATGGACACAAGCCCTGGCTTTAGAGTTAAAGCTGAGCTACAGGATAATGCTTGACCTTTTGACCCTGTCTTTAGCCTAAGACTTACTCTATATATTTACACCGCTGAAATGACAGTTCATCTCCACTGTTGCAGAAGGATGAGTATTTGAATGGGAATCCTTCTGTCTACCTTAGCTACATGAATTTAAAAATGTAGTCAAATCCAGTCATCAGATTCTCTCTAAAGTTACTATATGGAGCTCAAAAACTCCAAAGGACTACCCACACCTTCCCAATTCTCTTGTGCTTGTTGATATACTTTGCTACTTACCTTGTGGAGGTACAAACAGAGCTTAGACTGAACACTTAACTTAAATGTAACTGCTTTACGTGCTATGAGTCCCTTGTCTAATAGACACTGTCATCCTGTACTTCAAATCCTATAGCTGTAATTTAGAGATATGTGGATCAGTTCTATAAAAAAATAGAGTCATAGAATGCTTTGGGTTGGAAGGGACCTTAAAGATCACCTAATTCCAACTCCTCTGCCATGGGCACCTTCACCTCCCACCAGACCAGGTTAGTCAAAGCCCCATCCAGCCTGGCCTTGAACAGTTCCAGGGATGGGGCATCCACAGCTTCTCTAGGCAACCTGTGCCAGTGCCTCACCACTCTCACAGTAAAGAATTCCCTCCTGTTCCCCTCTGTTAAACATGCATTCTTTCAGTTTAAAACTTAACCCCTGTCCTATCACTCTGTTACCTAGTAAAAAAAAATCCTTCCCTTTTTTGTATATCCTCTTTAGGTACAGAAAGGCTGCTAAAACTTCTTCTCCAGGCTGGACAACCCCAACTCCCTCAGCCTGTCTTTGTAGGAGAGGTGTTCCATCCTCTTGACCATCTTTGTGTCCCTCCTCTGGACTCGTTCTAGTGTGTCCATGTCCTTCTTGGCTCCCCCCAGAGCTGAACACAGTGCTCTAAGTGGGGTCTCATGAGAGCAGATTAGAGAGGGAGAATCATCTCCCTTTACCTGCTGGCCATGCTTCTTTTGATGCAGCCCAGGATTTGGTTGGCTTTCTGGGCTGCAAGGGCACATGCCAGATCATGTTGATCTTCTATCAACCAACACCCCAGAGTCCTTCTCCTCAGGGCTGCTTTCAATCCATTCTGCACCCAGCCTGTATTTATGCTTGATATTGATCTGATTCAGGTGCACTTGTCCTTGTTGAACTTCTTGAGGTTTATATGGGCCCACCTCTCAAGCCTGTCAAAGGCCCTCTGTATGGCATCCTTTCCACCCAGTCTGTTAATTACATCTTGTGCTGCTGTACCTCATTTTCCATTGCCTTTCCCTTAAACAGGATCTACTGGCTTGACAGATTTTTTTATTTTATTTATTTATTTATTTTTTAGTGTGAATTTTTAGGTAGCTAACTTCAATTTATCCAATCATCTTAAAGACAGAGGTTACAAAATGCAGAAATGCAGAACACTGAAGACCACAGGAAGGTAGGACATTCACCTGGCCATTAAATCTAATAAGTCCATGAAAACTCAAGCCATTCATGCTGTAAGATCAGCAATAGCAGTTAATGTTATAGAATCATTACACTGGGGTTTTGTTATTGTTTCTTTTCTTTTGTTTCAGTTAATATTCTCCAAACACTTATAAGAAATACCCACTCTATTATTTTTCTCCTTTTAGAAACAGATTTCAAATCAGGTCATTCAACTGAAATTTATTTCAGTCTGTCGTCTGTAAAATAGGTGGATTTAGTGTCCATGTAGGTACAAGATAGATGCTTTGGAATGCACTGAACAGACCAGGATGGCATAGCCCACTCAGACACTTGTGAAAAGTAACTGATGGTGTTAAAAGCCACACTTGTCATCTGCTAGCCTTGTTATTTAAATGATCTTTGCTCTTTCATACCAAGCAGATTGAAGATCTCATTGTAGCAAAATTAGTTGCCTTTTTCAAGGCCTGCAGACAGAGCACATAAGGAAAAGGGTTCTGTAACTGTGGTGCCTAATAAAGGTCTTGGCAAATTTAAATTCTAGAAATATATAGATAAATGCAAATGAGTTCACACAAGCTGGGTGCAATGTAATTTTACTGAGTGGGTCTCTCTCTAGAGAACTTTGAAGGAAGCTGTGATGTTATCTATTCCACAGGGACACTAAAAATCCAATACTTCCATTTCCAAGTTTATATTTGCTGTGAAAAACCCTGGCAATGTCATTCCTCCCCACCACCAACTCAACATACAAGTGTATTTGTTGTGTGCTGATGACTGCCCTGCCTCTGGCACAAATGTGTGTGTCCAGGCCTATCAAAAAACAGGATCCGTCATTAAAGTAAAATATCAGTGTTTAATTAAAGCTCTAAGACTCCACTAGGGAGAAAGGTAAAAGGTATTTGTAACACACACTAAAATAGCCCTTGCTTTCTAGCCCTCAAACATGCCCTTCTCTGTATCTTCAGTCTAAAGTTTTCACCTAAAGTTTCTGCAGGCTGCTTGGACCTTTCTGTGGACCTAGGATGTGTGCAAGGAGGCAACCATTATGTGCCGGTCCTGCTTCATGCAGGTGTGTTTTGTCAAAGAGCAATCTTCTACCATGTGGCAAGCAGCACATGGAGAAACACCTCCAGAGCCCTCTATGCACGTAGCTCCCAGTACGCAAACTGTGCCTGCCACCAGAAACCCTGCCCTGCATTTCTTGCTGGAGTCCCCCACCTGTTTGGCACAGAATACATGCACCTGTCCCTTGCCTTCACCTGCATCACTGGACTGTAGGAACATAGTTATATTCCTCTCCTATGAATAAGGGCTGAGAGAGCTGGGTATGTTCAGCCTGAAGAAGAGAAGGCTCCAGGAAGACATCATTGCAGCTTTTCAATGCTTAAAAGTTATAGATGGAGAGCAACTTTTTGCTAGGATGGATAATGATAGGACAAGGGGGAATGGTTTTAAACTAATAGAAGGGAGATTAGATGTTAGAAGGAAATTCTTCACTCAGAGTGTGGTGAGGAACTGGAACAGGTTGCCCAGAAAAGCTGTGGATCCCTGGAGGTGTTGAAGACCAGGTTGGATGGGGCCCTGAGCAACCTGATCCAGTGGGAGGCAACCCTGCTGGGGTCTTTAAGATCCCTTCCAACCCAAGCTATTCTATGATACCTTCTGCATGTCCCCATAGTCCATGGAGCACCCTGCCTGCCCTGCACCAAGATGAAGTGTTGGTGGCTCACTGCAGCAAAGATTCGAGACTACAAGTGACCCCATGTGATTTACTGCCCCTCTTTCCTTCCTAATCCTTCCTTCCTTTTTTTTTTTTTTCCCCCTTGGGAATGCTGAGATACCAAAAATTCAATGTAAACAAAATAATATTGTTTTAGAGCAAACAAATTAATCAACCAGCAACTGCCGCCAAGTACGTCAGTTTGGTATATATGTCTTTCATTAGCAGTAGGAACAAGTTTGACTATTTGAGAATGACTTTGCATTATGCCTAGAGGGAAAAAAAAAAAAAAAAAAAAAAAGAGAGAGAGAGAGAAACAGCTACAGAGAAAAAGGACTGAAGAAAAAAAAATTGTACTCTCTGAATCACTATTAAAGTATCCCAAATTATAGCACTTGCTAGAGCATAAATGCAAGCCCAAAGGGTCAAACAAGAGGGTATCTTTCTGAACATCTTTCTGGGACAGGCTTCTAATAGTTGTGCACAAATCTAAAGCAGGCTGACTGCTGCTTTTGCAGCCTGAGAGGAATGTTTATGGAAACTAAAAGAGGCCAAAGTATGGGGAATAAGGGATGATCAGAGTGAGAGAGTCTGTTAAGCACCAAAATATTTCCCTGCAGTTCTGTGGGAATGGACCAAAATGGCCTGTCTTGTCTTTGATATATGAGTATAAGCAGAGAGCAAGAAAGAATACATTTGGTGGAGATTTCAGACATTTCTGTCAGGAAGGAGAAAATTAAGAGCTGTACTCTATGACCAACTAAATAGTGCTGTATGACAGTTACTTCAGTTAAAGTCTCTACTTTTTCCTGTCCCTGGAAATCAGATTAAATCAGCAAAGCAAATAATGTTTAGAAAAAAAGTAATGTAGTTGCCATACATTGATTATTGCTTTCTTTTAAGCACAAATATCTGGCATTTTAACTGCTTTTGTTAGAAGCAGAAGTCACAATAAAAATCACAGGTTTCTAAAATCCTAACGACCAGTAAATACATTCAATTTTTCAACCTAACTTCGACTGTGCTCTCAGGCTAGAAGTGGGCTGATAACATGCAGGGAATAGAGAAGGTGCACCTTGTGCTGACCAGAGGGACACTGGAGAGTCTTAGCATAGGAAAGGATTGCTACACATTTTACCACCCGACAGACGGGGAAAGAAACCAAAACAAACTAAAATAAAATGTTCTTGCATAAGCTGAGAGCTGTCTTCTGAGAAGGCTATGTTTTTATTTAATAGCACTCCAAGCTATGGATCACTAGTAAGTGTTTTACCTGAAACCATGATGTAATTATGTAACTGAAATATAATTAGATAAGACAGTCCCATTTTGCAATGGGATATAATATCTTCTACTAGATCATATCTGGACTTCCATGTAAAACTAACATTTGTTAGTCTCTGATCATTGTCTCCACAGAATTTTTCTCATGCCAAGAGACACTTAAGTTCCCAGCACAGACACTGTGAAAATGTTCATCTGACCAAAAAAAAGGATGAACATAGGTAAACATAGCTGAGTACGAGGGGATCCAGGGGATGCAACCTCCAAAAAGTCCTGCGTATTTCCTAGAATAATAGAATGGTTTTGGTTGGAAGGGACCTTAAAAATCATCTAGTTCCAGCCCTTCCCTGCCATGGGCAGGGATGCCACCAACTAGATCAGGTTTCCCAGGGCCCCATCCAACCTGGCCTTGAACACCTCCAGGGATGGGACATCCACAGCTTTTCTGGGCAACCTGTGCCAGTGCCTCACCACCTTCACAGTAAAGAATTTCCTCATTATATCTAATCTAAACCTACCCTCTTTTTGCTCAAAGCCATTATTCCTTGTCCTATCACTACACCCCTTGACAAAGAGTCCCTCCCCAGCTTTCCTGTAGGCCCCCTTTAGTTACAGAAAGGCCGCTATAAGGTCTCCCCAGAGCCTTCTCTACTCTAGACTGAGAAACCCCAAGTCCCTCAACCTGTCTTCATAGGAAAGATGTTCCAGCCCCTTGATCATCTTTGTGGCCCTCCTCTGGACTCGTTCTAATATGTCCATGTCTTTGTTGTACTGGGAACCCCAGAGCTGAATGCAGTGCTCCAAGTGGGGTCTCACAAGAGCAGATTAGAGAGGGAGAATCACCTCCCTTTACCTGCTGGCCACACTTCTTTCAATGCAATTATTTTATTAACTTAATCCTGCTGATGGCAACAGAAGGAGAAAATAATTCTTCACTAAGATGGGAAAGAAACACAAACAGGCACTCATCTATTCACATGGTGGACCTACCTGTGAAGTGATAGCAGGGCCATCCTCCCCAGCGTTATCCCACAGCTGCCTCCATTGTTTGCTTGGAGTGAAGCTGAACTTTGGAGCCCATACTTGAACCTGAACACCAGCAAGGAGAGTGACATTTCTGCTACTTCTGTAGTTTTCTTCACACAGTACCTGAGAATCTCAAAGTCCTTTTTTAAAAATAAATAAATAAATAAATAAATAATTACTCTCAGAGCCACCCTGTAAGAGAAGAGAATTATACTGTTGTTATTGCTATTATTTCAGTTTTAGAGATGGAAAGTGGGCTGCAGTGAGGCCATAATTTCAAGGTATCACTGTGACTGTAGACATGCATAGCCCTGACTGAGATTTTTAAAGCACCTCAGACTCTAATTTCAGATGAAAAATTAGACACTTTGTGTCTAAGTGCTTTTGAAAATCTCACCAGGGTCCCATTTGCTGGTTCATTGCCTAACTGGCTTGTAAAATCTGCTGTGGCTTGCTCAAGGTGACACACAACTTTTGGATGCTAGTTCACAGATGGTTTTCTCCTCAGCTTGCTTTGATTCAACCACTAATCCTTTTTCCTGCCTGATTCTAATCCCAAACTCACTCCTAAATTCCATCCAGCACAAATATACCCTGGTGGGACAGGTCTCGGTTGATCAGTTCATCTGCTGTTTTCTTCTGTATATAGCAAAACCTAATGGGCTGTTGCTCTTATCCCTGTAACTCACCTTGTATTTTTACTATTAAAAATCTTCCAACATGCAGACTTACTACAGTGTTATGGGTTGCTGATCCCACATATTTTTGTGATCCACTTAAATACATAGAGCTAAATAGGTAACATGACTTTTCTAAGTATCTGCTCTACCGCAGCTTCATAGAAAGGCTAAGGAAAAAAAGTATGTTTATTAATATCTAACATAAATCTTATCTGATAATACAGCCAATTCATGTTTTCTTATAGCAAGAGGAGACATGGAAAATAATCTGTCATTGTTTCCTTTGCAAGCACTTTATTCCAGACAGGGAAACCGTGAAGAACATTCTTTTCACTAAAGAAAATAAATCTATTTTCCCATGGTTTATATTTTTAAGTTTCCTAATACTATTATGCCCTCTATATTCTTTGATTTTTCAATATCTGTTTCAAATGGATTTCTCTGCAATTAGCGAAGTTGCTGTTATTTGAATACCTCCTGTTCAAATTGAAAATAATGTAGATAAATTGGTGCAGTTAAAACTAGCCAAAAAGTTTACAGAGATACTTTTATTTTCATGTTTTTTAAGTTAAAAAAATGTTTGAGCTATCCATCAACAAAATGCCTTTAATTTAAAATTATATTATTAAATTTAAAAAGTGAAAAAAAATCCTTTTATTTTCAGACTAATTCAGTTTCCTTTATGACACAAACTGACATGCAAGTTTGAGAACATGTAATTGAAGATGGCACTAATAAATATGAAGAGGCTTCATCCGCCAATTAGGTAACTGTTCCTCTCAGGTTATCTCAGGAGAGATTGGCCTGTTGCCTGTAAGCTACTTCTCAAACACCTTATATGCCTACAACAATATATACCAAATGACAAAGCTTTCAAAGAGAGATCTGTTCTGAATATCAGAAGTGACTAATTTCTTCGATATCTTATATGATTTTCCAAAGCTATGAAGTACTGTACAGGAGAATTAGCTTATAGCTGTGCTGTAATTTCCCTAGCTAGTAAATTCAAGCTCTATCTCTGCATTTAAATATGTTTTATAATAGGGAGTAAACATAATTCTCTAAGTTTGAAATTCAGCTCTTGATCTGGGTGATCTAGGTAAGCAACATTGAAGTTAAATGTAAAAGAGGATTTTGCACTATATGTAAGAACTGTTGCGTCCTTAGAAAAAATATCCCTCCCCCCCCCCCCAAAAAAAAATAAATAAATCATGTGCTACAAATAGTTTAAAAATCACACTGCAAAAGAAAAGAGGTATACCATATATGTGATAAATGTCTATGAGAAACTAAGGCCAATGCAAGCACACCAAGATGCAAACAACAAACAACAAAAAACATAGCCAAATATTTGCTTGCTTGAAGGACTTGTAAGAAGTTATAGACACGTGATTCAGATAGCTTTTTTTCACTATATTTCACTATATCGATAATGCTGAGTTGTTTTCTGTCCACATTAAGCTTTAACATCTCTTTTTAGCACATATGCAGTATTACATAATTTAATAGTAGGTATATCCTTTGTCTTTTCATGAATATGTAGGGCTTTGGTCTTAAAACATATATTTTATCTATTTTTTAGGCTTAGCAAAAGATTTGCGAACAACAATAATCAAGACAACTAAATACAACAGTAAATATTTTGTAAATCAAGGGACCTCCCCACAGGGTCTGCTTTTGGGAAAATAAAATGCTACAAGAATAAAACAAATCATATAGCTCAAATTCATGCAACTGCATTTTTTATCATAAAACACTTCTATTTTGTCCTGCACATTTACGTCAAAAGACATTTTTGAAATGGAAGAAGAGGGGAAGGGAGAAAGCAGGTGTTCCAGTTTCCTATAGAGAAAAGCTTTATGCAAACCTGTTTTTCTCCCAGCCCTTCACTCCTAGCAGTGAAACATCAAGATCATGACCTTTTTTTTTTTTTGAAATTCTCATGAAAATTGGCAGTGAGGCACAAAGATGAGACATGGTAATATAGCTCCTGAAGGAGAAGTAAAATGCTATCAAAACATTTTTCCTTTTTGCAAGTGCAAAGTTTATGTTATTGCTGTTAATAACAGCTCAGTAGATCCCAATGAGCAGACTAGCTGGTATTTAGAATCTACAGAATATGGACAAAAATAAAAACTGTGAACCTGAAAAATACTCTTCAATATATGTAAATAATGTAACTCTAGTAACTTTGAAGAATTTATGAATTTGCGTCATGACATCTGTCAACCAGCTGATTCATAAGGTTTACCCATAAGCTGTATAAATCTTCCAAACAGAAAAAGATGGTGGTTGACATGCAAAGAAATGCACTAAGCAGTTAATAACTTTCATTCCTTGACAGAATTTTTCTTCTTGTACATAACATCCAAATAAATAGCCTAAGTAGTATGAGTTTTATTTTCTCCAAGATTTTCCATGAAAACTTAATATCTGTGTTTCATTTGCATTCAGAACGTCTGACAATTCTGCAACATGTGAGCTAGGCCCAGCTCACGTAGCTGATTCAATGAGCATCAATATTCATTAAAAGCCAAATGAAGTGGTATTGCCCTGATTTAGAGCACTGACAGGAGGCTGGTGGCAACAGTCAGTGTTGGACCAGAATGCCCTGCCTCCCTCTCAACTCAAGCATGCATGAGCACTGGCCCATGGGTCATTAGGTTCTGCTGTTAATCCAGTGCTATCCAACTGAGAACAATGAAGAGTGAATTTCCACTTCAGACCCAATGCCTTTGTTCTATAAGACAAAGTTGTGGCTTGCCATGGAATAGGTGAACTGCTTCATTGGCACACTGGGGCCAAAGTCTTAAAAAGTCAATGCTTAAGCGTATATTTGAATTGTAAGTAAATATCCTGATATTCTGGGGTGGTATTGCATCAAAAAGCTTCAACTAAGTCAAAGGACATCTAACGGTTTGTTAGCATATTTTAGTTTCCAAAACTAGAAATGGTATTTCCAGCTATTTCAGAGTACTTCAATCATTAATTAAGATGATTAATTAAAATGGATTTCATGCATCTGGAACTGGCAGGGGGCCCAAGAAGACCCAACCAGATCCTTTCCACTCAAAACTAATAACAAAAGCAAGCTAGGATGATCAATGCTGATTTTATGGGGAAAAAAAAAAAAAAAAAAAAAAAAAAAAAAAAAAAAAAAAAAAAATCTGTTACTGTGGCAATCAAAGACCCAGGGTGAAAAAAGTAGCATTTAATAGTTTTATGAAGCAACAAATGCACAGAGCAAGTGCTTCCAGTCCAAGAGATGGCTTGTACCTTTATGTTGTGTATGATAGATGTAGTTTGCTTCACGGATGCCTCCCCCCCATTTCCTTCTGTTGAAGGTTTTCCTCCTCCTTGATTGCAAAGAAGCTCCTGAGAGGCCACATGCAGAACTGTGCTGGCTTGCCTCACTGCATAGTGTTGTCAGTTGCTGCATCCAAAATATGATCCATGAATAGCAGAGCTATCCCCCTAGAGACCACCAAGGGCCACTGCCTGCAACAGCAAGAGCCCCAGATATCAATTAGCATTAATAAACACAGATTAGTAAAAGTGCAGGATGCTTCCTGCTTGATTTTGATGGATCAATTTGGCTATGTTTAAAAGAATGAATTAAACAGTACAAGGGAATGTCTCCAAGCACAGGAGCTTGACTTTACAGACCTAAACTGTTAGAATTACCCAAACTGGCACTAGAGTCTCCCACATAGTTCCTGGACAGCTGTTGAAAGCCAACGTGGGCAAATGGCCATTCCTATTGGGCAGTTTAGCTGTAGGCACCATAATCTGAAAAGCAGAAGAACTCAAAAGTGATAAAGCAGGCACTATTCTCACCATTGTCCTCCATGCCAGAGAACAGCCCTGCCTATACTTAAAGCCAAATGTAGATGTCAGTATTGGCACCCAGGAGGGAACACACCCTTGGCTCTCTGTAAGCAAGGCTCAGCCCTTGAACTGGGCTCACAACCCACTTGTAACACACCACGGGAGATATTACCAAATCACCCATTTCCCAGAAGAATCTTGGACACCAATCTAAAATCATTTCTGTTTGATGGTGTCCTGAAGTTCTGCAGAAAAGTGCCTATGATTAGCTAGGTCAGGGAAAGATGGCAAAGCTCTCTGTCTTGGAGATAAAGCACCATGTTCCAGTCCCAGCTCTGAAGCATGTTTGTTTATTTTATTCACTGACTGTTTAACATTTAATACATAAACACTGCCGAGGACAAGAAAAAGAATCCACAACTCACCCTTTTTAGGCAAGTTTCCTGATAACAGGATTAAAGACTTGTGTTTGTCCTTACATTTTCTGCTTTGTCCAATGGCTCTCCAGTTCTTTGCTGCACAGCAAGAAAACTTCAAGAAAAAAGGGGAAAAAAAAAAAAAACACCAACAACAAACTGTCAGATGCTAATATTGTCCCTACTTCAGATAGTCTCTGTTAAATGGTTTTTAACTTCTACAGCATAAAAAGTGCACGGGGGTGTGTTGCAAATTCCCCATGTGAATTATCCCCAACATCTGATCCAGGTGGACTGAAAATTAAGTGATTTCTGCTTCTCTTTCTGGTTACTTAATTAGTTACCCTTACAAATTAGCTGATGCTGTTGTGCTCATTCCCACAGGTATACCATAGGTATATTTTGGATACATTTAGATAGAGTATTTCACAGAATTAGGTAGCAAACTGAATTAAAGGATCCCAATTTGGGGGGAGAGTTTGTGGCAGGACAATTTGCAGAGCAGAACTTTAGGTACCTTTGCAGTTTCACCAGTGATAAAAAGGCATCCAAATAACTGAAGTTTTCAGATTTTTTTTCTCCTCAGCTGACATCCTAAATTCCAGCTACATTACTTTTAACAATCTACTTGAGATATGTATATGCTTCAGTAATCCCATGTTCCTCTGTCTCAGTTTTTCATGTTGCATATAGCCAGCACTAGTACATTGCTTACTGACAGGGTGTTAAAAAAAACTACTGAAAAATAGGAAGATTTTCTTGTGCTACTAAACACTTACTTGGATGTAGTTTTTTTGCATCCCTTGCTGTTTCTAAATTAAATCAGTATCAGAATATAGACTTTATGGGAGACTGAGAATGAAGTTACCTTTCAGCCTAAAAGAAGAAGTCTAGAAAAAAAAAAAAAAAAAAAAAAAAAAAAAAAAGCAAAGGACAAGGAAGAATGTAGAAGACCAAAGCAAAGGAAGAAATAGGGAGGAGCATCTTTGTCGTTCAGATACCCAGAAGCACATATCCAGGCAATAACTCATTATTGTAATTCTTGATTTGAATAGATGGTAAAAAATAGTTTCATGCAAAACTTACATTTGCATAGTGTTACTTAAAGCGTGTCCCTAAATTTTGATTGGAGGTATATACACTTAATTAATGCATTGGAATGACAACTGAAAAAAAATGCAAGATTCAGAATCCACAATGTATATGTTGGGAATGTTTAGATAGAACTAAGGAAGAAAAGGTAGCATCTCTCTGCAAGAGACCACCTTCATATTATCTGTGCCCTTAACACTAACAGTATGCTAAAAGGATCTAAAAACAATTCCTTACAACTCTTTCTGGTTGGGTGATCAAGGAAAGATAGCCTACATAGAAAGTAGATTTAACTATTTCTCATTAAAAGTCAACACTCTGAAGGAAATGCCTCTTCCAAACTATATTTTGGATTTTGGGCCAGTCCTGTTTTAATCCAAAATTATACCAAAATATTGGTCAAAACAAAACATTGTTTCTTCCACACCTTTAGAAATTTCTCTTGTTAAAAAAAAAAAAAAAAAAAGTTTAATTTCATAAGCAGTTCTACTGAAAAACTTTAACTGTCTTCTGGGAACAATGCAAAATACAGGATATTTCTGGCCTGCAGGGATCATAATGCTTTCTTCAGACACTCCAGTGGCATTAGAGAGGCTAAAACCAGGCTGAAGTGTTCTGGGGTGGGGAAAATTAAGATGTATGCTTCTCCAAGTTATATTAGTTCTGAGATTCTTTCCCCTTTTTAAGTAAGGAAGACTGGAAGACAGTGTATCTGATTTAAGTTATTTTACTGTGAATTTCTACCATACTTTGAGTATATTCCAAGTGGCATTTGAGATATAAATAGCAGAATAAACAGTCAGCTACGCAAGCAAAGTTGAAAAGTCAGAGACCAACAAGATTATCAGTTGTTTCTGCTGTACTTCTGACTTGCTCACTTGCCAAGTGTAATATCATGTGACGATCATTCTTTACAGCCAGGAGCTAGATTTGGGGTTTCTTTATTTTCCACTGGCACCCCAACATTCTAAAAATAGAGAAAACTATATTAAAGCAAAAAAAAATAAACGAATGTCCCATATATTTTACCCCAAATCCTAAATTATATGTTGCATGTCACTGGGCTTCTATGGTTGCCTTATAAACATAAGGACAGACATAGGTTTAGGAAGAAAATTCCAGAAGTAAAATAAAATGCTTCTCTCCTTCTAAGCCTACTTTTATTCAAGGCTCCGAAGTTGGAAGATATGTTTTATCCAATATTTGTGTGCAAATAATATTTATGACAAAATAATGATCAGGCATAGGACTCTCTTTAGATCCTATTTGATTATGAATACTACTCATTTGGCACTTCTTCCTGACTATAAGCACAAAGAAATAGACAATCTTGCATAATGAAAACAACTTGAATAACGAGAGTGTTGTTAGAATGCCAGTCTTTTAATACTCTCTACAAAAGCAAATAAGTTAAAATGGATTTACCGATTGCTGAATAAATACCTGTCTTCACTGGATTTTGATTTGAGATTATGTCCTCCAGATTTATTTACTTATTTATATATTTATTATTACTTTGCTGGGTCAAATACTTTTTTTAATGACCTTTACTGTGTGTGACCAAAATGTCTAGATCTGCAACATGTTCCAGAGCTCTAGTGCATAAGATTATCATTCTTGCCTACAAAGGCCTGCATCTCTGCTGAAAGTACTATGAAGAATCACATTCACTTTAATGCCTTCAAATTAGGAAGAAAATCAAGCTGCTTTCATTTATTTTATTGCCACTTCCAATACCGTAGTAGCAATATTTGAATGTACTGCATTGGGTTTTTGTCACTAATGTGTAAAAAGGGTTAAAGTTTATTTTAAATACTCACTATCCAGAAGCCATTTTTAAGTTACCCTGAAATTCTGTTTCTTATTTTTACAGTATTTAGATGTTTTGACTTATCTGTTTCAGTGGGAATTATAATTTGTCCCTGAAATCTGCCAGTCCTTTTTAAGTATTTGCAGTTCATTTTCATACTTGGACATAAGTCACTGTATATCTCTGCCCTGTTCTGGGTTCTCATGTCAACTCTGAAGTGTTTTCTTTTAAAAACCTGATCTTTCATTGTTGTTTTCTTGAGTGATGGTTGCATTTATGAATCCCGTGAGCATGATTGCAGTCTGAAACTGGAGACAGTTAACCTAGGAACACTTACTCTGCTGCCATTTAACCACAGTCTCCTGGGATGAACTGAGCGGGAAGTATGGGATGCCTAAAACATTAACTATATTGGATGAGAAATTGGTGTCAGGTTTTCTTCTGAGCTCTTTCCAAGTACGTGTGATATTTGATTTATCCATTAGTCATATTTGGACTATGATCTCTGGAGTAACTTTTACAGGAGGTGAGCTAATAGCCACAGAAGATAGAGTGTCAACTAAAACACATCAAGGATAAGCTTATCAAAATAAAATGGAGTTCCTCCATAATAATAATTAAAGTTATATACTAATATGCTAATTACCAGTCTCAGATCACTGTAGAGAGAGAACTGGCACCGTCATGACAAACAATGAGATCCAGCTTGCCACACAATATGTGGCAGACTGAAAAGTAAAACAAAGGTCTAAGATAATACTTCTTGTGACAAGCCAACAGCCTCTGTAACAAACCACTTCCTATCTAAATAGAGAAAGCACAAGGTGAGGAGGGAAACAGATCAATTAAGAAAAGGACAGAGGAGAAACAGACGTGAAGTCCACAAGGAAATTGGGTGACCAAACCAAACTCAGGGGTCACACACCCTCCATCATAGTCATGCTCACCCCCATCTAGGACATACATGGTATAGTCCAGAGGGCTGTTTTTCCACTGCGGTTCAGATAACATGTATGGTACTGAATATCCAGGCTTCCAGCTATTTTAGAGGACTGTACTCAGATACTATTGGGCAAGAGCTGGAAGAGGCTATCAATATTTTTAAGATCCTGTATCACTAATAGCCTTTCTTCACTTTTCATATCCCCATTTAATTGCAAAGAACATTCCTCTCTGATCAGACAATACTGTCAGCTTCCATCACCCAGTTCAGTCCTCAGATCAGTACCCTTTAGATTTCTCAGCACCCCTTTTCTCATGTAGAAATGCCTTTACACAACTGCAAAACTCTCCTCAAAGCTTCTCCTTGCCAGAACACTTACCAGTGGTTAAGAAGCTGCTATTCTGAAGCCTTGTTGCTTGCACAAATAATTGTATAATTACTTGTCTTTTGTCCGTATCTAGCTGTGGTCTCTAGATTTATAAGCATTTAATACAGGGCAATCAAGGTTAAGGAAAAGGTTGTCCATGCACTATTGAAATAGAAACATGTATTTAGTTGTGATTCTCCCTCTTTACATTCATTTAACCTAGAACATAATACTTGTATGCCGTCAATTAGATATGAGATTTCTGTTAAAAATACTGGCTTTCAAAATTCTTCCTCAGTGTTTGCTGGACAAGATATGTCACTGAGAACTGGAGGAAAAACAAACAAACAAACAAAAAACACTTCAAGAATAGCTGGTTTTCTTGAGTAACAAGAAGTTTGTAGAAGGAAGCAGTGTGTGTAGTGTGGACCCTGCTCAGACCTGTGAGGACAATATTTTTTTCTCACTGTAGGAATGGTAAGATAAACAGGAAATAAGGAATATTGCTAGGATGTTACTCCTTACTAGCATTTGGTAGAACTAATGAGAAATGCATTTCTCTTTAATATTTTCAATTTGATTTTGAAATTGAATAATTATCTTTAATGTTTTTATACAGTTTACAATTTTAAAATTACTCCAAATATCTTTATGCCTATTATATACTGTTGTGCACTGTGTTCTTTTTATTCCATTTGCAGGAGCCCAGCTAATATATCTTCAAGATCATGATTCTTATCATAATTGCATCTGTCCCAGGATTCTTGATCTACAGCCAGGGATTTGGTTAAAAGTTGTAAATGGTGTTCCGTTTTTCAATGTATAATCTAGGTCCTAAATGCTGTAGGGTGAGGTGAAATTGTAAGTATAAAAATAACATTCTAAAAATAAAATTATTGTACTTCTCTTCCTATAATGAAGTTATTACTGTTATATTACCGTTATGAGAAAGAAAAATATTTCTAGCAATGTAAATACTCCTCACTCTCATGGCCCAAGTCCATTTATAGAAGTTTTCTTTAGTTTATGACAGGTACAACAGTATGGAGAATCTGACACCTAGTGTAGACTTTTAATGCTTCATGTAGAAATAGAACTGTATGAGAATTATTTATCAAAATATTTTCTCATCTTCCACAATTTAAAATGTTTATTACTATGACTTCTTTTATTCTTCTTATTTCTTATTTTATTTTGTCTATTCTACCTGAATGGCTGAAGTTCACATTTCTTAATGGGAGACAAACTTGATGATGTACCTAATTAAAAAAAATAAAGCTAAACATTTTGCTCAAAGCAGAAGCATGCCATGTCTGAGAAAGATGGTTTAGCACTCTGTCTTTTCAACCTTCAAAGTCATGATATTCACAGTAATGAACCATTTTACACAGGGCTCTGATTACATTGGGTAAGAAGGGGCTGTAATGGATGATGTGAATATCACTCCATTGAGCTCTTCAGCTATTATCTCTTCCCATCAAATGCAAATCACTAAACATATTAGAATTTTCTGTCTCTCTTTTTTCTATATATTGCAGTAAATCGTGTGAGACAGCTTAGAGAATCAGAATTTTAGATTTTATTCCGTTTCACTAGTCTTGAGACATAAATTCAACTCAGCCTAAATCAAGTACATGAGCTGAGTTTCCTATTTCGCATGCTAATCTGCCAGTTGTCAGCAACAAGGTGAAAGTAAAACAAAACCAGTATCTCGGTATATGAATACCTCTTATTGTAAATAATTGCAGTGGTGCCATAAATACATAATATGTATTCATTCACAGAATGAATACATATCAAAGGTTTGTCTCCAAAATGCTTACACTACAAGTTGAAGACAAATGAAAGAGAGAACACATCAATGTAATAAAAAGGAAGGAAATTAGGCATAAAACTCCTGCAGTCACATAAATATTTAAATGTCACTTACAACTAGAATTGACAATAACCAGATGAAATACAATCAGGAATATCATTTCCAGAAAAAACCTCTGATAACACTGATAAATTCAAGGAGTAGGTGTCACCCTGTGCCTTGTCACTGAGTGCTCAAGCAAATGTGAAGCCCCTAAATGACATGCAATCTAAAGAACTACATCTTTTTATTTCATATGATAACAGGGCATTTTATGTGACTATATTTTTCCTCAAATGACTTAAAAATTGCTCCAGGCCACCATAAAGTGTTGAAGGTGATGATACAAAATACACATATTTTTCAGTATCTGTTTTTCACTTGATTGTTTCGCATAGTTTATTTTTATACATTCCCAATCACGAACATGATCATTTCAGATCTGAAAACACAACGTACCCTTGCAGGTTATAGCACCTACTTCACAATAGCTGAGTAAAAGAGTTCACTCAGTTCTTTTAATATATTTCAATAAGGAACAATCTTCAGGGAAATAAGGAAGCATAGACAAAATAGGTTGTCTGCCCCATCTATCTGAATAAGTGCAATTTAAAAGTAAACTGCTATAAAATAGGAGAATGAAATATTAAATAAAGAGTATTGGAAAGTTGTGAAACATAGAATAATAGCTTTGGCTTTTTAAGCCAATGAGGGTCTAGAGTGTTTAAAGTATATGATGTGAAATGAGCCAGATGAAATAATTATTTATCACTGGCTAGCAAAGACTGAATTCTAGATGGAAAACAATTTTCAATTAACTGGTCATGCTATACTTACCTGAGGTTATGTTGCATAATCAATCATGAAGAAATGTTATTTGCCTACTGTTCATGAGCTAGATGGTTCTAATGCTCATTTAAAAACTAAAATACTGTTTAAAAGAGGGGGCAATTGATTTGGGGTTTCTTTATTTTCCACTGGCACCCCAACATTCTAAAAATAGAGAAAACTATATTAAAGCAAAAAAAAATAAATGAATGCCCCATATATTTTACCCCAAATCCTAAATTATATGTTGCATGTCACTGGGCTTCTATGGTTGCCTTATAAACATAAGGACAGACATAGGTTTAGGAAGAAAATTCCAGAAGTAAAATAAAATGCTTCTCTCCTTCTAAGCCTACTTTTATTCAAGGCTCTGAAGTTGGAAGATATGTTTTATCCAATATTTGTGTGCAAATAATATTTATGATAAAATATTGGAAAAAAAAAAAAAAAGGAAAAAAAGAGCAGAATGTTGACAGACACTTTAAATATATAATTTCTAAATATTTTGAAGATTTCTTTTAAGCAGCTAAAGGGCTTTTAGCTGTTGGCATCTAGCATCTCATACGGCTATTATCCTTCTAAAGTAATTCCTCAGTTACTTTTATATTCAAAGCTATTCAGGTCTTTTTATATTACCGCAGGCTATAAAAGTGGAAGCAAGTGGTATGTAAATGTGTGAATATGCTAAGCTCACCCCTAAAAGTCAAAAATAAAGTCTCTGCAGCACTGGGGTCAGTGTCAAATTTCCCTTTGTCACTGAAGGCATATATCAGAACGGATTCCTTTAGTCTCTCAAGCTTCTTCTATTCACCTGCAGAATTTCTGCCTATCACATTTTTTTCACTTGCTGTCTATAAGCTTGGGATGAACTGTTATTGTTTTCAACTTGCCTTTAAAGCATCTGAGCACAGAACATAATTTGTTCTGGAGTTTTAGTTGCTCAGTGCAAAGAGCGTATTATCTGTGATTAGGATCTTCAGGATCTTTTGTAATATTAACAAATATCAATGTCTTGGAATAGCCTAGGTTTCCTGTGCAGAAATATTCACTTAAAAAATGATACACACATGAGGAAATGGGACGTGATAATCAGGATAATTGAAAACATTCTTAAATGTAAGTAATTACTTACATCCATTCTTAAAGAAAATGGATGATTGCATTAATTTAATCCAATAAATATATGTTATTTTATAAATATACAAAAAGTGGTAATATTTATAGAGAATCAAAATGGGAATTCTATTTCCCACAAATACAAATAGTCCAATTAACCTGAAAGAAATGGCTCATGTGCTTAACATTAAGCATGTGCATAAAAATTTGCAGTAACTCTATAGTAGGAGGCACTATTTGGAGAATGCAGCAAACACTTGCTTCTAAATACCACCAATGAATCACTCTAGGATTTTGAAACACTTTATAAACTCTAATTAATTATCTTCCTTGTATACTGAACTCTTAATCAGAGGAACTCAGCATCTTTTTCTGTAATTAATTAATTAATTCAATCTCATGAGACCACAGTAAGGTAGGAAAATATTATTGTCCTCTCTCAGATTCTGAAGGAATTCAATAAAGATGCCTCTCTTTAGTTATGCAACAGACTACTTATTGACTCCAGCACCCACCTCCCACAAAACACACTAAATGCAGCAGCCTGGCAAAATGGGTAACATTTAAGACACTTCTACACCTAATTTTGAAGCATCTTTATTGAAATCAGTTTCAGATATTTTTCAGTTGCTGTGTAAGCTGAGTGTGTACCAACACCAAAAGTCAATAAAAGCATAGTGCTAACAAAAGTAAGATGTGTTACAAAGGGAACTGTATACTGTGAAACTGAAAAAGCATTTTCCTGAAAAGTGCTAATGGGAGAAGGCTATGACTGCATCCTAATACTTCCTGTGGTTATAGTCCTCCTGTTAGCCAGCGGCTTGCTAACTAAATAAGATGCACTCAGGTGGGTTTACTGACATGGCTGTTATATATCAGATGACTTTCATCTCAAAACTAATGCAAGGTGTTCAAAATATTGGTGTACCTGGAGTATCTGGCATACAAGCAGTGCAGGATGAAGCTGTGGTGTTTTCACACTGATGGACCACTAAGCACCACACAGACACTCTCTCACTCTCCCTCCTCGACAAAACAGGGGGAGAAAATATGACATAAAAAGAAAAATTTGTGTTGAGATAATGACAGGGAGACCACTCACCAACTACTATCAAAAGTAAAACAGACTGAGCATAGGGAGATTAATGTAATTTATTACCTATTGCTAACAGACTGGAGCACTGAGAAAGTTAAAGCAAACACTCTTCGTCTCCGCTGCTCCTTCACGGTCCCTCTCTGCCCCTGCTCCATGTGGGGTCCCTCCCACGGGATGCCGTCCTTCCCAAACTGATCCTGCTGCACAGGCAGCAGCTCTTCAATAACTGCTACCCCATGGCTCCATACCATGGGGTCCATCCACCAGGAGCAAACTGCTCCAACCTGGGTCCCCTACGGGCAGAAGCTCCCCCCAGCCCCTTGTTCCTGGGTGGGCTCCTCTCCATGGGCTGTAGCTCTGGCCTAGGGCTTGCTCCTGTGGGGACTCTCCATGGGCCGCAGTGTTGAGATCTGCTCCATGTGGGACCCATGGGCTGCAGGGGGGACAGCCTGCTCCACCAGGGGCCTCTCCACAGCTGGAGCTGGCTCTGATCTGACATGGGGCAGCTGCTGGGCTCTGCTCACAGAAGCCACCCTTGTAGCACTCCTCATCATTCTCCCATGTTCCCTCCTCCCCCCAGCTCCCCCCAGACCTTGCCATGTAAGTCCAATACAGATGCATACATGAACTGAACAATGTGGATCTCAGAAATTTGAAGCATTTTTGTGTTGTGTCTTTTGCGATACTACAGAAATAGGTATTTTCCTCTTAACCTACATATAACAAAGACATTAACTGAACACATCAATGGTGTTGCTTTCTTGCTTACTATGTACTGTTCTCCAATAGTATCATGAGTAATATGATAGTAATGTGTAATACATAACTTCTGGATGCCGAGTGCATCAAATCACACAGCACCTGGAGAAACATGTCATCTGCTAGAAC
This sequence comes from Nettapus auritus, assembly GCA_011076525.1. Taxonomy (NCBI): domain Eukaryota; kingdom Metazoa; phylum Chordata; class Aves; order Anseriformes; family Anatidae; genus Nettapus; species Nettapus auritus. The sequence goes on along the minus strand of CM021767.1, from coordinate 107,471,358 downwards.
CTGTTCAGTCCAAACTTAAGGATTGTTTTACAGAAACTAGCTTTATCAAACAACCAACAATTTTAATTCTTGATTTGTCCTTCTCTGCAGTTCCCTGTGACTACCACTAAGAAAGGCCAGCAGCATCAAGGAAATGAAAGGAAAAACAGTTTCTCCATTATTGGTATTGCTGAAAACTTTGTTTAGTCACTTGCTTATCTTATGCTGTTACCTCCTCCCAGGCAACTTCTTAGGGAAAAGCCAGATCTGACCTGATTTACCTCATAGAGTAACAGGTTCTTATCTTCCAGCTCTTACCTAAAGTCACAGCCAGGAAATATTTTATGAGAGTTAACCAGTAATCCCCCTGGGTCTAAGGATTCCCTCCTGAGGCTGGATACAGCAGGATTTTGCATGGCAGAAGAAGATCACATCTTCTTTCCCTCTCTCATTTTCTTGTCTCGCAAGAATGGAGTAATAAAAATACTTTTAGATACTTACAAAACCCATTGAACATTGCTTAGAGCCAATAGCTGATGAATCCAAGACTGGGAAGAAGAGGCAAAATATTTCTGGGTTTGATTAACATCAAACCCCTTTTGAAAATAAAATCTTTTGCTCATGGACAAAATGTCTGGTTCACATTGTGTCAATGGCCCAGTTATAAACAGATTATTGTCTCAGGTTGTCATGTATCTTTCTCCAAACATTTTTAATCAAACCAGCTCTGCACAATCAGTATACCATTTTGCACCTATAGATTACAATCTATTGGGGCATCATGAATAAATGTAAGAGAGTCTTAGTCTTTCACTTCATTTCTTAAGGTATACAAAAGCCATGATAGAACAAATTACATTATTTATTAAAAAAAAGGGGGGGGGGGGCAGGGGGACTTGGAAAAAAAATGAAAATCTGTACAACTCTATTGGAATCTGACCTTCAGCTCATTCAGTTCTGTCTCTACAAAATAATAATAATAATAATAATAATAATAATAATAATAATAATAATAATAAACTCATTGTTTCCCAAATAACTCCTGTTAATGAGTATCAATATAATACTGTAAATTGACAAAAATTGTCAGTATAATGCAAAGTAGTTTTGTTCCAGTGTCTATAATTGCTACCGCTACACACACAAAGAATAACAAACATAACGAATACCACATACATGGACATTGTGAAATAAGGCTGTGATGTATATATACAGCCACCTGAGCTCTGCCTTGCATACTGAATCAAGGGATTTCTGAAAACTCTCTGCTATCAAAACATTTGCATGAAATTAGAGAAATGATTAAAAGAGTGCTTAAGAGTAGAAGCTTATCCCATGTGCATGTACTAAGAAAATTATTTACACATACTGGTCACAAATATGTATAAAATTTATGTGTATATAAATTTAATATATACATATATGTGCACGTACTCATATATGTATGTGTATGTTCATATGTATAAACAAATAAAAAAAAAAAAAAGAAACTACAATAAATTAAAATTACCATTGTTCTTTAGGATGGATATTCCAATTAGACTACCCTGATATACTGCCTTTCTTAAACTCTTGGATTTCAGCTCAAAGAAGACAAATGGAATCGTATTCCTTTTCAGTTGTAGAACTTACTCAGCATTTTTGGTTACAGATATGGGATTGGTACTTTGTCAGAGTAGTCATTTAATGTACCCTGGCACAGAAATTCAGACCAGAACTGTTCTATCAACAATACAATATTCCCTCGTGCTTCTGTGCAACTGAACTTCAATTCATTCAAACATGAAGGTGATTCACTTGAAAAATACAAGAAATTATCTTGACCTGAGAAATATTTATAACCTTAAAGATATAAGGTGAAATCCAAAGTGATCTTAAGAAACTAAAACAACAATTCAAAAGACTGAGCTATATAGATCCAAAAATATTGCACTGCAGTCACTTTAGTTGGAAGCATTTGCATCTCCTTTGTGATTCTTGAGAAATGTAAGGGTATTGAAAGCCTCCAATAGGCCTGAGTATTCTTTGAAGTTCACTGACTATAATTATTAAGATCTTCCTCCTATAATCCACCTGATTCCTAGTGCTGAGGAGAAAACTGGTTTGAAATGAGAAAGCAAACTAAATATTCAGTATAAAAATTCCATACTATTACTACACTATTTGTATGTAACCTGACAAATTATATGGTTTATTTATATAACTGCCAGCAAGATTCATTCTTCAGCACAAGAAAGCTTCACAGAATGACCTGTTCCTACATTATCTGAGCATCTTACTCAACAGTCTTATATCTATAAGACAGTCTATAATCATCACCTGTGGCAGCTCAAAGTCTGCAAGACATGCTGTCTACACACTTTATTCAGGAGCTAGGAACACCAGGCTCTAGGAAGTAAATAAGCTTTTCAACTACTTGTAACCTGAACACCAGGATGGAAGAGTGTGAGTGAGTTTGTGTCCCTGCCTTCTTTTCTTTTCTTTTCTTTTCTTTTCTTTTCTTTTCTTTTCTTTT
>CM021767.1:107387632-107447179 GCA_011076525.1 Nettapus auritus | reverse complement strand
GGGGGAGAGGGCAGGGGGAGGAGAGAAAGAGAGGGAGGGAGAGAGGAAGAAATGGGTATTTGTGTACTTTGAGTTACATCTCCTGGAATTAAATGCCAGAATTATCTGTCTCCTTACTGTAGGGCCTAAGCTGATCTTCAAATAACTGATAAAAAAATTATCCAGAAGTCCTAAATTTCACTACGAACTAAAGTTCAGGAGCAGAGAAGATCCCTTTCTCTGAAATGTGTGACATTTGATTCTGTCAAAAAATAATATTGGACAGACAAACTGGTTGAACTCTTTCATGCTTGCAGTTTTGAGGTTTCTAGGAAATGGGGTAGAAGCTGCAAGGATAATTTATAGCACGTGTAACAGTTCAGAAGCATCCAACCTCCAGTCAGCGTGAAAGGCAGATACAGCATCACGGCTAGTAACTGGCCTAGAGAAAAGGACACACTGTACCTGCAACAAAAAGCCTGTGGGAAGAAAATGTATTATTGCATCTAATGGAACAGGTTCAAGGTTTTATATAAATCTCTACCTGTGATTCCATAAGAGCACATGGATCAACACAACCCAGAGTAGCCTCCAAATGGCTGTAGCTAAATATCTGGACCTTGAACTTCTCCCTTGTGTCTGCTTTCTCTCCCACGTTGCTTCTTAGGGGTGTAGGAGCATGGGGACATCAAATTCAGAGATATTATTCCACCTCCTGAAAGGCTGTTTATTCCATACAGACCTCTTTATACTCTCATCATAGCCATTCCTTCCTAGGATCACAAACATAGTAGCCCCAGGAAGGGTCTTTGGTGTCATCTTTAAGGCTATGCAGGTCCTTCAGCCTCTATGCACTACCAAGAAGAGCTCAGTACTAACTGTGCAAAGGGGGAAAGGGAAGCCCAAGTACCAGCACCTGCATTTGGTCTCGTCCTCACCACCACTGAGGCAGCTACAACCTTAAAATTGTAGTTGTAGACAAACAATATTTTTGCAGTTTCTCTAAGTTTGGATTTTTATTTTTTTATTTTTTATTTTTTTTTCTAGCTTCACAGCTGTAATACCAGGACTTGGCTCCATTATAATATTTATATTAATGTGCAGAGACAGACTTTATAACACATGGCACAGTCAGAACATTTTATATAGCTTACAGGAAGCCAAGAAATAATGCAAATTTGGGTCACACAAGTACTGTCAGCATATTGTGCCTGCCTCTGCCAACACTGGTATGCTCCCTCTGGTATTTTATGATGTGTATTTTTTTAATTACTACAGGAAACTGAAGTTCAACTTGCAGGTTATGCCAGATTTTAACAGACAACTAGCAAGGCTTTTTGGGAAAGTCCAAATTTTCTTGTACAGGAAGCTGTTTTTAGCAATATTATGCCAAATTAATTCCTACTCAGCAGCTATCACTGAGCAACATTAAGGTTGCAGAATAAATTCCTGTGTCTGTCTTCATGTCACCCAGGTTCAAACACCTACATCAGAAACACGGCCCTTCCTACATATATATTGTTCAGGGGATGTCACCACCAGAGGATAGTCAAGTGCCTACATCTTGTCATGTCACAAGCATCTCATCTAACTTTATCTGCCTAAAGGCCAGGCATCTAATCTAACTAAACCATACAGGCTTGCTGCATAGCCAACAGACATGTGTCCCATCTTCAGACAGGACCTTTGTGTACACAGGATGTGCTGTTTCCTGAAGAGGTCTGTTTTTTCTCAGTTGACAGAGATAGTCCAGATGATCAGCCACAAAATAGCTGAAGTTAGGGGACATAAATAATGCCCAGGGTGCCCTTCTCTTTATGCTGATTCATAAAAGATCCAAGACAATAACAGCAAATTACACCATAACAATGTCCAGCATACTTGTGTGTGAGTTATAATAGAATTTCAGTGGAAATACTGTTGAATATCATAAAATAGGAAAATTAGACAGTATATATGTAATTAAATAGTAGAGATTAAGTAAAGATTAAACCATTGTCATGCCTTCTTGAGCTCTGACTTGAAATGGTCTTGAAGAAACAGTGGAAGATTACCTTAATAAGTCACTACAGGAAACCACATAATGTTGCTTTTAATCAACAAAACACTGAAATGGTTAAGAGTTCCTCATTCATGGCACCACATTGTCATGGCTGAAACAAGAGAGGCTCTTTCCAGCCAGATGCCAGAAATGGGTTTTCCTCCACAACCAGCCCTCAATTTGGAAACCCAGTTCCTTGGCCAGGAGGTTCATGGTCATGTCAGGGGTGCAAAGTCTTTCCCTCCCCCTGATCTGGGGGAATCAGACATGGGTTTGGATGAGGCAACCTTTGACTTGCTTTTCTGCCTACATCACAAGCAAAGACCACCCCCTCTAATATATTCATTAAAAATAAATGAGATGTAGATCATTTCTCAAGGAAGCAGTCATATTTATATTTAATCTAATTATTACACCTAAAGGAACTCTATCTTTTGCTCCTTAACTATGAATTACTACTGTTTGTCCTTCCTTATCTGTGCCAGCCAGGTGGAAAGGTAACTTCCAGAGTGGAAATGTATGCCAACATCTTGAAACCTGTCCAGAAGCACACAATAGCTCTTCCTTCTGCTAGATCATGTTTGGACCATAGGCCCATCATGAAAAATTAACTCCAACCACACAAGAAATAAATTAAAAAAAAAAAAAAGCCACAGTGAGTCGTGATGTTTTGCTGTGCTTGGAAGAGATGCTGCAATTATGATGCAGCAGAAAGTGCTGAGATGGTTTAATGGCATCTGCTCCCTCTTGATTGACAGAGCATAAACATCTCAGAAATACAAGCAGCAGCACTGCAGCTATAGAGCAGCAGACAGCAATATTTACCGACTGCAACTGAGCTACTGCTATCAGACACAAATTGTACCTCTAGCGCAGGTTTATTTTGATTTTGTTTCAGAAATGTTCTTTTTTGGATGAAGAGCTATTAGCAGCTTCACAAACACTGTCAGCTAATCAAAAAATATCAGAGAAGCTCTCCATAGCTTAGCAGCTTTCTGTCACTTGTTCAGCTTCTTAGGGATGTGTGGAAATGAATAAATGCATTAATACACAGCATCCTGGCCTGGGTGAGACCATGTGCTGCATTTACCAGTCAAAGCTGCCTGACATTTTCAGCATTCCCTGACAGCAACCTGTTCATATGGAAATCAGACCAGGGTCTGCTTTTAAAAGGTAATATTTTGCATTAGAGTGTCTGACACTAATTTCTACCTAACCAGTAAGTTATATTTTGTTTCCTTGCCTGACACAGATGTGCTATCACTTATTTAGCTCATGTTTATGTTTTACCACTGATTTGTGCCACATAGTGACATTTCCCACATAAAAAAGCACAGCCCGTAAGAGTGTCCATACGCACAACAAGACTGCTCACTAATTTCACCCCAGCTAAGCTCTGCCTGCTGCCAGCCAGGCAAATGAAAGATGCCCTTCTGGACTCAGAAGGACCTCCCTCTTGTTCCTCTACATTTGTCTTTTAAAGTCTCCTGACATACACCAAAAGGTGACAGTGACAGAGACTGCTCCCACCAGGGCATGAGCTGGGGGAAGCTGGGTGATACCCCATCCTATACCACACTGGGTGAGTACTCTGCTAGCATGGCTGCTCCTCTGGAAATACTGAATATCAAAAGGGAAGTTCTTGCCACCAAGACAAAGAAACTAATAATGTGCCAGAAAATTGCTTTGTATGAAGACAAGCAAATTGCTCCCATACAAAATGGGATGCATATCTGAACATAACCTCTTCTGTGTTTTGGTATCTGAAACAGAGCAGCTGAGTGAAGAAAATGTAGGCAGCATTTTAAAAGAGAAAAGCATGTGATACAGGAATAAAAAAGCAATAAAGACAATCTGCCTTACACTGATACTGTGTTGATGCTATATAACTCTAGACCGGGAAAGAAGACTAAATAAATAAGAAACAAATCTACTCTTACACTCATTTCTTAACAGTAAATTCTACTAAAACTACCACTAGCAGAAAGAGTAGTATCTCTGTATTTACTCTCATCTGCTTTTTGCTGGCACTCAGGACTTGTGTCACTTTCCTGTACCAGTGCATTTTACAGGACCGAAGTTCTGCTTTGAGGGCAGAACTTTTGGCATGAAACAGGGCTCACATCCTGCTCCATGCCATGTCAAAATGAGGTGCTGAATTTATTACAGCAGAAGAAACAGACAACAACAAAGCCCTTTTTTTAAGATAGAGCTGATATTAACAGAGCTCTGGTATCATCCCAGAATAACACATTGCATAACACATGGATATGTATTCTACCTTCTGATATGGTCCAAAAGATATGCCTCACTATGTTGCAAGATTCATCTATGCATTAAAAAAAAAAAGTCAGAGGAACTTAGTGTCACATTTTTAAGATTCGTTCATGGGATCAATCAAGAACTTATGAATTTTATGATAAATTACTGTTTCGTACAATTTTTCTGTGATCTTTGGGTAATGTTTAATATATATATAATGAGATTTTTCAATAGCATGTTTTTTTCAGTGATTTAATAGAAATTTCTTGCATTTTTTCTTGCATTACAATATTTTTCACTCCTTTTGAACTTCAATGGCAATGTGATTTATCTTTATGTGGAAACTGCCAAGAGAGATTCTTTGGACAGAGCAATTTTTATGCTGTTATTCTGCTGGTTCTTATTACATTCACATGCACATACATACTTAGCATTTTATATCGTTGCATCTTTGTAATGCTAATTGTTCACTATGAACAAAACACATCTAGGCTAACTTTCCCTTTTGGTTTTCCTGCATTAACAATGGGAAGAATTAACCTAAATTATCTGTGAAGCATCACATACACTTATGATACCCAGCAACCAATAAGCCAAATTCTGAAGTTTCTCCAAAGCTCAGAGTATTCCCACAATACTATGTTGATGCACAACAGTCCTGAGGGACACCTCTCTCCAAGGTATAGGTTGATCCATAGCTATTCACTCAGTGTACTTTGCAGTAAAAATCCTGGCACACACCTGAAAAATCAGTCTTCTGGGTTATTCTGCAGAGTAATTGATTTCCACCTGTGTTTACTCAGTCAACTCCTATTGAGTTTGATCTGCCTGAGAAGAAACTGATTCAGCCCAATAGGGATTTAAAAAAAAAAAAAAAAAAAAGTGAAACCTCTCTTTAAGCAAAATATCAACATCACAGTAGCTTGGATTCTCCATTGCCCAGCATCTAATTTAGTCACTAGAAAAATGACCCCCCCCCCCCCCAAAAAAAAATGTGTTCACAAATACTATTAACTACTGTAATGTTCTTAAGTTTCTCCAGTACTCATTCTTGCTAGGCTCAAGGGCCAGCTTCCCTTTTAAATAGCTCTAGAAGATACAGTTTGAACCAGAGCAGGATTAGCTAGCTGCATAAGAAATCCCTGGAGAAGAGAGGGATGCACAGTGCTGCAGCACTCTGCCAGGCAACGAGTGCTGCTCCAGCCCATAGCACAAGGCAGGAAGGCTGCTGTCATCAACAGAAAAGCTTTAGAAAAATGAGCTGCAACAGTTTTACTTATGGGTGCCCACATGCATTGCACACACCCTACCTCTCCGATGGGCAATATCAAAAATAAAATATTAGAAGAGAGCATGTCCATGTATCTCCATTTCTTGGCATTAGAGTCCTGGACTGAGAACCAGTGCAGTTGAGATGCTGTTCACATTTTCTTCTAACCCCCAGCAAGGAAGCAGAGCTGACAGAAGGGAGCAATAACTTCTAAAGACCACCACAGATGTTTGCTTCAGTGCCCACAAAACAAAGCCTCTGGGAAAGCTACGAGGGTGGTCTTAGTCACAGCAGGATCCTCTCCAGGCACCAGAATTGCTCAGGTTTGCAATGATAGAAAAGGTGGCTAAAAGGTACAATACGCTCCTGTCCAGCCCTAGGCCACATGCTTCATCCTAGGGCTCATGATTTAGACCCTTTTGGGATCTGCCAGAGCTTGGCCATGCTGGATGTGGAAAACTGGGAAAAATACAGGCACAATGGGATTCATTTATTTTAACAAACTAGAAATGTATTGTGCTTTTGGAAAGAAATTCATAAATATTATGCTTCCATGGAGTAAAAACAGTATGTACCAATACATTTTCTGTCCCAGCTTAGGAAGCTGGTTCCCAACTCCAAGATTACGTATATGTTTTACAGTTTTACATGTACATAATTCCTTCTTTCTTCTGATGTGTTTGCAGGTAAAGACTTTACTGATGTGCCATAGTTCTTATATGTTTGCAATATATGTCTACCTGAACAGCAGCAAATTATTAAAGTAAATTTCATATAAGCTATCAGATTGCTGCAGGAAAAAAAAATATAAAAAATAAAAATAAACACCAATCTCATGTTTAAAACTGTTTTCCTGATGTTTTTTTTCCTCCCCTAAATGCATATCATTAGTTGTGTAAAAGCTAAACCACCATATGAGGCATATTTTAAAGCCTCATATAAACAATGAAGCCTGTATGGCATCCTCAGAGCAAAGAATGTCCAAATATGGCTGAGAGTTAAGTACCCTGAGAATTAACTGCTCTTAACAAATTCACTGAAGTTTCTAAGTCCACATTTACCAAGGATCAGAAGAGAGAAATAAAGGAAGGAGAAAGTGATTCAACTCATTTTCCTGTACCATTATCTAAAGATGTTGTGTTATAAACATCCTCCATATCTTGAATGCTGGAGGCATCTGTTGAATCTTGGTCACTGACTACAATTCCTACTGAAGAAAGGCTAGAAATGAACGAGTGCATCTTTTTTGCATAAATATCCCTAATGTTAAAATAAGGTAGGTCATTACATTTCTCTTTCCGATCATTGTTGCATTGGTCTGGATCAATATCTTTTTGCTTTTGATAGTACTTAGAAAACTTATTGAAAATAATGGTGATTGGAAGTGCTACCACTAATATCCCACAGATAATGCATAGGGTGCCGAGCAGCTTTCCGGCAAGCGTGACTGGGTAAGTGTCCCCATAACCAACAGTGGTCATGCTGATGGTTGCCCACCACCAGCAAACAGGGATGCTGTGCAGTTCTGATGAGTCATCATCCTTCTCCACTGAGTAGACAAGAACTGAAAAAATAGAAATCCCAACAGACAAAAACAAAAGAAGAAGTCCAACTTCTTGGTAGCTATGTCTCAAAGTAGCGCCTAAAGACCGCAGTCCTACAGAGTGCCTGGCCAGTTTCAGGATGCGAAATATCCTCATTAACCTCAAGATCTGAACCACTTTCCCCATGTTTTCAATATCTTCACTTTCTTCTTCCTTCGTGTCCACAGCCAAGGTGGCATAAAATGGGATAATAGAGACAAAATCAATGATGTTCAGTGGTTTCTTCCAGAACTTCTTTTGACTTGGGGCAGTGATGAGCCTGATCACTAGCTCAGCAGTGAACCAGATGATGCACGCAATCTCCACAGCTTCCAGCACAGGGTCTTCAATCTCCCTGTCATTGGCATCCAGCCTCTGAAACTCGGGCATGCTGTGAATGCACATTGCCACAATTGATGCCAGGACAACACTTAGGGAGGACACGGCAATTAACTTGGCAGACAAGCAGTATGCAGGATTTTCCATTCTGACCCAGATCTTCTTTCTTATTTCACCAAAGCACAGATTATCAAACTTTTCCAACTCCTTATCAAATATGGATGATTCTTCGTTAGAGGAGTCGATGCTTCTGTCATTGCTTTTCTGATCCCAGTCTTTCTCGGGACCTTCTTCTTTCCTTTCCTGGTACCGATTGCTGCAGCAGGAATCAATAAACAGTTCATTTATCCCCCAGTATTCTATTTCCTGGCAGAAGGAAAAGACACAAAGCTCCTCCATGACATGAAGTTTCCCGGTGTAGTAAAAATTCAGAACATATCGGAACAAGGAAGGGTTCCTGTCAAAGTAATATTCCTTATCTGCAACACTATAATCATCACATAGTTCCAGAATAGCCTCTTCTGAATGGCATTTGAGAAGTTTGCCAAGTCTGGTATGAGGAAACCGGAGCAAAGTGCTTTGATCCACTGATTGCTTAAAGCCACCCACATTCAAATTGATAAGTTCTGCATCTTTGCCAGGTCTGCGGAAAAATTCACCATAAACCATTTTGAACAGAACAGTTCCACTGCTGGTGCCCAACAAGATTACATTGAACCTAAAAAGAACATAAGATATTATTAGAGCATTTAATTCTGCTTTGCTCTTGTGACACATTCTTTTTTTTCCATCTCCAGTTACTGTGTAATGCTGTAACAACAAAAACAACAAAAAAAATGAAATTATGAATATCATTATTTAGAATTCCATGGAATTAGGTTTAAATTAATTTGACAGTTTAACTCAGCTTTACTAAAATTTGAGAAATATAGATTCTGGTTTAGCTCTCCTTAATTTTTCTTGTGTGCAGGAAGAATGCCTAATTTATCGATAAATCAGTCTCTGTATTACAATCATACTGAAATTAATACTTAATAAATACTGCAATAAAGCTGAAAATCTTTGGTTTAAAGAGAGAAAACTTGATAATCCATCGAAACATTTAGGACAAAACTTAAGAGCAAGCATCTCAATTACGGTGTCAGGAGAGCTGTATTGACTTATATGAACTAGCAATTTATAATCCACCACTTTTTTCAGCATTATCTGCATGAGTGCTAACTGCAATTACTTCCATTGTAATACCAATTCATTTCTTTCTGGAGCCATCCACTGAAAAGCATTCTGTATTCTTGAAAACATATCAAATGTACATTTGAAGCTTTCCAGTTCCTGACTTCAGAGTTTTGCCTCGTCCGTATTTGGTCGTCTGCACTCCCTCAAGGTACTTGCTTTCTGGTTTCCTACTCACCTGGAGTGTCCCAAACCTCTCACGACCTTGGTCAGTTCCAGAAGCTCTTCCTATTCTGCCATGGCATGGAGACAACTACGGTAGTGCTGAGAAGCTGGTGGTGAATTGTCATTTCTAGAAACAGAACCTTCCAGAGAAGGAACTTCCACAAAAATTTTGCTTTAGCAAATAACTGTGGATACCTGCAGATAGACAGAAGGACATTTCAATGCTTCCACATTTTCCTGTAAATTAAACTATTCAGCTGCAATTGAATTTCAAAAAGGCAGATATAGTTACCAGAAAATAAGTTAATTTTTTCAGGAGAATTTAGCTCTTGCTTTCCTTCTAAGAAACCATTGTCTTCAAGCCAAAACTGGCAGTTACACTTTTGATGAAATTATATATCACTTCTGATCATAAGAGCAAAATTTTTTGATCTCTGACACTTAAGCATTAATTGATGCATACTAAGCTAATTGATTTCAATTTAATAGGGAGTCAATTAATTTTAATTGTGGCAAGACAGCATTGTAATCCTCCAGTGCTACTGAATGGATTCACATATAAATATATTGTCCTAGTGTTCTTTAATGGCATAGGAAAATTAGTAAAGGAACAGACAATATTTTCTATACCTGTCTATATTTCAGTGCCTCCTGCGATAATACCAGTTCTGATTCAGTCGGGAACTGTTAGAATTTGAATATTTTCTGCTGCTCCTCAAGGTCTCCTGACTCAGTTAATGAAGGTCACTAGAGTTATATCTATTTCCCTGTTCGCAGTATGTGCAACATGGTTATGCCCCTGCTGTACATCAACATGAGACAGGAGCATCAGCACTTCTGTATGTAGAAGAAACCTAGGCACTTTCTCAAACAGGAGTCACTGTAGATGGCTGAAAGAAAAAAAGAAAACAAACAAACAAACAAAAAAAAAAAACCCTGCAATCTTTATTAATTGTTAACTAAAAGAATTCAGCTTTCATTCTGCCTTGGGCGCTTGTATTAATAGACTAGTTCCTCAGAGCCATCTAACCCCACTCCATCAATCCATAAAGATATCAAGTATTTTCTTGCTGTAGCTCCAAATAAAAGATGAGAGATACAGAGTCTTGTGGAGAAGGGAAGACTTGACTGAAATGAACTGACTGACCTCTTGGTACGAAACAACTGTGAATAAAGTGAACAGAGATAAGCCTGCATCTCTGCTACTGTCAGCTACATCTCCATCAGTCACCCCAAGTAACTTGTTATGCAATTTCTTCAGCACTTCCGTCTAATGCAGAACTGATTTCACCCCTATTTTTAAAAGACTGACTTTAAACTGGATGCATTGCGGAGACGGAGCCATTTTCCAATTAATTTCCAAGTCTATCATCCCAAGGGTGATACCCCAGCAAGAGGGATCCACTCTGCTGCAGAACTCCCAATCCCCTTTTACTGCAGCGGGACCTAAATGAAGGTCCCATCCTGCTCCACAGTGGGGTTAACCTTCATGCACAATGCTGTCCTTGTCACTTGTTGACTGTAGCAAAAGATAGAAATGGGAAAAACTCTACAAAACTGGGCACAAACTTCTTATTAAATGGCAAGGAGAGGAGAAGGAAGTTGAGATATAGATCCATGCTTGGAGGGAAAGCACCAAACTGCTCTGAAAAGTCTATCAGCCAGAAGCTGAATCCCTCTGAGACTGTTCTGTAGTATCTGTAACATGCAATGATGTATTTGCTCTGTGGTGCTGAATACCTGTTATTTAGAACAGTAACTTCCTGCAACTGCCATGAAGGAAAGAACATCTCTTGTCTTCTTGCCACTACGGTGCCTTCCAGCCAGAGTGAGAACAGAGAAAACAGACCACCAGGAGCTCAATGTTTTAGTAAATAAGTGAAGACATCCAGGGTTTTACTGCAGATCCACTTCTGTTTAGGGGAATATTAGAAAGGATATTCTGAGCCATCAACTTCTCATTCCCTTCACCTTTAACTTCCCTACATGCAATTTTGTTATTGTTTTTCTATAGTTGTTTCTTTGGTGATATTTTGTTATTGTTGTTGTTGTTTCTTTTTTGTTTGTTTTAAGATTGCCACAAATATCAATACAGATCTACTCAGTACTGTTCTCTTTTCAGTATTTCCCTTACATTGTTTTTCCATAGATCCTCGTGCAAGTAGGAACACAGAGTGTAATGCTAAAAGCATGTATTTACTATTTTTTTGTTCAGAAGACTCTTTCAAACCAAAACTACTGAACACCTCACAGTTATTTTCTTGTGTGTAACAACTACTGACACCTATAAGACTCCAATAGCCTGAAGATGATGCAGGTAAATATATACCTTGGTAATTAATTCTGAAAAAAACATATTTGCATCCAGAGTGAGATTCATTTATGTAGTCAAAGAAAATATTATTTTTGAAAATTGAAGAGTACTTTTTTTTTTTTTTTTTTTTTTTTTTTTTTTTTTTTTTTTTTACAAAAAAAAAAAAAAAAAAAAAAAACTTAAAACAAAAAAAATTGGAAACATTAATTTTACTGTGTGCATAGACTACCACACAATCAAGATAAGTTCTCATTCTGTTAAAATACAAGGGGGGGGGCGAAACTGTATGAGAAACATTGCTTTCTAAACAAGAATGACAGAGAATGGTCATTTTTTAACAGGATGATAAACTGAGTACATAGAAGTGATTTTACACCTTAAGATGTAGTTAGAAGACAGGTATTTACTACCTAACAGAATGACTGTAAAACACCATTGCTCAAAGTATTTCCCAAGGCTCGGCTTTTACAAATGATTAAGACATAAAATAAAAGCATTGATCTCTGCTCACAGATGAAAGGCAGCAGGACTCAGCCGACAAACTGTAAAGCACTTCACTCAGGATCAAGAGGTGAGCCATGATTTTACAATAGCATAAATTCCCCCTAACATTTCTCAGAGTCTGGAGCAACTGGAGGTCCAAGTATATTCAAAATCAAACTAACTCTGTTTATTGGTTAATTTCAGTGAGTAAAACTCTACTTCATTTTCAAAAATTCATTAAGATGAGAGCACTAGAAATGTAAGCTAATGTTATAAAAAACAGGCAAGATTTAAGATTATTGGGAGTGGGCAGAAACTGTGACAAAAAGAAAACAAGTTTTACTTAGAAATAGCAAAACAAGAACTTTAGTGCACGGCATTCCTTAGAACACTAGACAGACTTATTGTTGAGACAGCAATATAAACCCGTATTGGTTATGCAGACGATACTCATAATGGTATCTCCATGTAATTACAATGTATAATAAATTCGGTGAGCAACAATTTACTGCTTTATTTTGAGGGCACTGTAGTCATAGTTTGTGCAAGATATAACAAGGAAATGGATCCTGCTTAGGAAGGCCATGATCTGGAACCTGATATAATCCTACTGCTAAGTGACTTTTAGATAGAGCCAGGAATGCACAGGCAAGTTTCATGAAAACTAGGTCAAGAGGAGCTTCAGGATCTGAAGAATTTCTCGTTTCACTTGCAGTGACCTTGATCCCTGAGACATGGACCAGAATATTCATAGAATCCTGGAATGGTTTGGGTGAGAAGGGACCCTAAAAATGACATAATGTTCCCTGGAGCCTTCTCTTCTCCAGGATGAACAACCCCAACTCCCTCAGCCTGTCCTCACAGGAGAGATGCTCCAGCTCTTTGATCATCTTCGTGGCTCTCCTCTGGACTCATTCGAATATTTCCACGATATTATGCCAGGCACCATCAGAACAATTTGTGGCATTTAAACAAGTGACTCCAACCCCTGGGCAAAGACCACAGATGACAACTTCTCTTTCAGCACAAGGGAGCCATTTACTTACATATTGACATTTTTTATTCAAGGGTAAAACTGTGCTCAGCTTGAAATGATGCTTTCCTAGAATGCCAAAGCCTGCATCATGAACATCCTAACATGGAGCTTCCATAAACTTTAAAACTCTCAACTTGAAGTACATCATCAACTTTGATCTTGCCTTCTGTAAACAACAAATATTCAAATATACCATAATAGACTGCTAACTATTCCAAAGCACACAATTCTTGCCCTGGAGAGAGTATAGGAAAGGAAGCAAACACATAGCAGATGTTAGTTCCTTGGTTACTTTAATTGATTCAGTTCGTTCGATGAGCTACTGGATAAGAGCTCATATAGAATAGAATAGAAAATGAAACAAAACACAAAGGAAAGATGTTTACTGCAAGAATTAACATTATTTTCTGAGACGCAAAAAAAAAAAAAAAAAAAAAAAAAAAAAAAATCAATAGAAGTTCCAAATGTTAAGCTTGAGGGCCAAATAAAAGCCAGTCATAAGGAAAGCTGTGTGAAAAGGATATAAACATTAGAATAAAAATCAAAACAACAGGATCCAACTCTTCCCAATCCAAACTGGAGATGGGCTTTAGCCAGCAGTCATACATTGTTGGTGAGGCCACAGACCCATTGTCTGGCTTGGAAAGGAGATAGCAAATTTTTGGGCTTTTAGCATGCTGTGAAATCCCTAAAGTTCACAAAAGGAGAGCCACAGAGACAGAGTGTGTATATATGGTCCCTTTGAGAGAAATGCACCATGGATGTATAACGTGGCACAAATTGTTGTGGTTTCCATCCTCTTCTGGAACATCACTCTAAAAGGTTTTTAGTGAGGATGTGAACTCCACACCACAAAATTATTTGTCAGGAAAGTTTCTCTTTTTCAGTTATCGCTCCCATACTTTCAATACAAAGTCCCCGTACTCAGTCAGGTCCCACATCACAAGTTACAGCACATCTTTTTTGACATCTTTTTGTTGCACATTTAACTATGGTAGTGCCTCAACTTCTGGTAATTCCAAACTGGGACAGCTTCAGCTTTTGTTAGCATAGATCTGTCTGTGATTATCCAAGCACAATGGAATGGAAGCTGAACTGATTTATGGTTGGATAGACTATGCTGTCCTTTGCTACTTAAAATATTTGAAGACAGCATGTCCCTACAGATTTTCTACTAGTTTATTTCATGGCTAAATTGCCTATAGCCTCACCTTCTGCTTGTTACACTGCAGTACTTCATAAGCCTCTCAAGATTAAGAAACACTACATTTCATGATGCTTTCCTGTAATTAGAACGGTTGTAAATATAAAAGGCCCTAGTCCTGTTCACACTGAAATCCAAAGTTACAATACTGACCTGAGCTTGGATGGACAGGGAAATCTTTATAACTCTGAAAATTCTTCAAGATTTCAGGGATTTTTATTGTTCTTCCCCCCAAGGAATCTAATAATTATTGAGGATTTCCATTTAAAGTTCCGCAGTTCAAATATCTGTGTTTTAAGCAAATTCACTCTCAGGTGTCTTGTTTGGGCACCCAGCTATCATCAGGCATCAGACTTTTCCTCCTCATGATGCAGATTACCGTCTAGGTTCTAACTTCTGCTAATATCATGAGAAACCACCCTAGCTACATATGTGGAGCCTTAGACATCTAATTACTTTTAAAAACTATGGATATGATCCTAACAACTTCAGTTCAGAATTAAAACTTTAACCAGTTTTGAAAGTGTTTGGATTTGGAACCACACACCATAGGGCAAATACTTATCTAATGCACCACCTAAGAGTATTGTGTATACATTTCTGGCTTGAAGGGTATTACTGCCTGTACAGGGTCTGGCTGGGATGTTAACTTTCCCTGAAGCAGCCCATACAGTGCCACGCTCTGCACTTGTAGCTAGAACAGCAGTGTTATCACACCGGTGTTGTGTCTGCTGCTGAGAAGTGCTGGCACAGTATCAGGACTTTCTCTAACCCTCCTGGGGGGTGGGCAAAAAGTGAGAAAGAAACATCACCAGGGCAGCTGACCTAAACTAAACAAAGAGATATTCCATAACATATGATGTCACACTCAGCAATAAAAGGTGGAAAAAGGAGGAAGAGGGGAGGGGTGGGCTTTTGTTGTGAAAACGTCTGTCCTCCTCGCGAACACCGGCTACGTGCGTTGAGGCCCTGCTTCAAGGACGTGGTCAGGCATCACTCATTTGTGGGAAGTAGAGAGTAATTTATTTCCTCTGCACCACCACGTAGCCTTTACTTGTTTTGTTTTTGCTGTTCCCTTTCCCCCTCCCTTTCCCCTTTCCCTTTTTCCCTTTTTCCCTTTAGTTTAATTGTTATTTAATAATATTTCCTTAATATATATATTTTTTTCTCTTTAATTAAATTATCCTTATCTCAACCTGTGAGTTGTTCTTTCCTTTACTTCTTTCCCTCCTCATCTGGGGGAGCGAGAGAGCGGTTGTGGTGTTCAGCTGCCTAGCACGGTAAAAACATCACAACATGACATAAGCTTCTTTGGGAACATGGTCTGTGGTCTGAATTGTTTTCTCATATACACAAAAGGAAGAGACCAAGATCTAATACAACTCAGTTATCAGAATGTCAACTTATAAAATGATTTAAAAAAAAAAAAAAAAAAAAAAGAAGAAGAAAGAAAGAAAAAGGTACCCTTTTCATAACCTGAAATGTTCCTGGGTTAACACACATTTTGACAGGTAACAAGTCTAGCACCATGAGACCATGAGACATTCCCAATGTCTCTGTAATTTGTAGTATGTTCAGATAAAATTAAACGATCATTATCCACTTTAACTAAGTGGAACTGACAGATTAAAATAGGTTTACTTAACAATCTACCTGTAAAGCCCCACTAATCAAGCACCGTTACAATGCTGTTGTTATGACACCTGTCAGTTTTCAAGACAGCAGAAGACATTAAGCATTTCCTTGAGCCATATTGTCCCAATTGCTGAAGTTCACAGAGAAGAAAATAAATAAATAAATAAATCCCCAAGGCATTATTACAACCAGGTCAACATTGTTATAGTTTGATGGTGAAAGAAATTCTTTCTCTCCAGGTTAAGTTTTTGACAATAATCTTCTTTGACAGGTCATCTTAATGACACCCTGCTTCCATCAAAAGTACAATTTCAAAACAAAAAGTACTGTTTGAAGTGAATGTAACTTGCAGGTCAAAGGACCTCTGCAACGAGGACAATTTCAATAGATTCTTTTCCTTAAAACAATATTCTGAACTTTATTTTCTACCGAGTCCTACATTGTTCCCATTCTAGTACTTCTCCAACAAGCACAATGAACATAAAATCCTATTGCTACACTTATTCTGGTAGTTTGTGTTACCACTAGCAGTCAAAAACATCTGATACTTGATCCCAGTATCAGACACTTTTCCACAAAGGAAACATGCCATGGAATAAAGGCACACTGGTCTATTTCTTAAAAATAATTCCTCATTCTCATTTTGATCATTGGTTACTTAGAGGTGAAACTCTATTTTACTCATAAAGATAGTTGGTAAAGGTTAATTGCCTAAGCAACTAATATGATACCCAGGTAGGGAAAACAGAATGCCTGAAGTCACACAGCAGATCGGCTGTCCACGAACAACTTCAACCCATGTCACATCACTCCAGTGTTCACGTCACAATCTCCTCCATAGCTGCCATTCACCAAACTAAATAGTGGAAACACAGGATTGGGTACCTGGGCCTAGAGCCTGTAGTCAAATGCAGCCTGATAGCAGGGCATTCATTTTTCCTAAAGTATGTTGTATTTAAATATTTTGCCATTAAAAAAAAAAAAAATTAAAATTAAAAAAAGGAGTAGAAAATTTAAATGTTAGTCCTGCACTTATAGTGCAGTGCAATTTCCGGTGTCAGCAGATGCATAAGCAGGGTATTTTCACAGAGGTAAGAAACTGTACAATCTGTCCGGCCACTATAACCTCTCAAGGCCTAACATACAGGGATAAACAATTAGACATAATACTTTTTTTCTGCAATACGGAGGCCGACGTACCACTAACAACTCTCTTGAATTTTCAAGCTGAGTGTTCATAGTTCACAAGTCTTCACACAGAGGCTAGTTATACCCACAATGAACCATTATAACTTTTCCATGTTAAGGAAAGGAAGTAAGAGTTTGGTGAAATTCATAACATTTTTACCTCCTGTGGAAAGGGAACAGAGTTAAAAATAAGATTTAACTCACTGCCAGGACGACTGACCTGATATTCAAAAATTTCCATTCATTAGTTCATCCTAGATTTTGTAATTGTAAAGGAAAAGTTTTTATTTTTTTCCTCACTTTGGAGTCTGAGGAATTGTCCTACACTTCATATCACAGAAGACTCCTGATGCTGCAGGACTGTTGATCATTTCAGCTCCAAGATTCTCTTTTCTCCCTCCTAATTGTTTGTTTGTTTGTTTTTTTAGTAGTAGTAGTAGTAGTAGTACTAGTAGTAATATTTATTTTTTAGAAGCAAGATAATATTTCTAAAGCACACAAAGTCAAATTGCAAAACTCAGTTTGATTGGATGAAATGGTTGTTCTGAACAAGGACAAATCTGTACACACAAAAAGCAAGTTTTTCCCACCTTATGCTGTGTTGAGACACCTATGAACATACAACCCAGGACTGTGCTGTGTGTAGGACATCATAGCAGGAAAACTTTTTATGAGACATCTGAAGACACCTTTACGCCTCAGTCTTTAGCGGCAATACCGGTTGTTCTCTGGATACCCAATTCCCTGAACTGGTAGAAGGGGATGGGGAGCAGGATGTGGCCCTCACTATACATGAAGAAATGGTTGGTGACCTGGTACGGCACTTGGAAGTGCACAAGTCGATGGGGCCGGACGGGATCCACCCGAGGGTACTGAGAGAACTGGCAGAGGAGCTGACCAAACCGCTTACCATCATTTATCAACAGTCCTGGCTATCAGGGGAGATCCCAGTTGACTGGCGGCTAGCAAACGTGACGCCCATCTACAAGAAGGGCCGGAGGACTGACCCGGGAAACTACAGGCCTGTCAGTTTGACCTCAGTGCCAGGGAAGCTCATGGAGCAGATTATCTTGAGAGTCATCACGCAGCACTTGCGGGGCAAGCAGGTGATCAGGCCCAGTCAGCATGGGTTTATGAAGGGCAGGTCCTGCTTGACGAACCTGATCTCCTTCTATGACAAAGTGACGCGCTGGGTGGACGAGGGAAAGGCTGTGGATGTGGTCTACCTTGACTTCAGCAAGGCTTTTGACACCGTTTCCCACAGCATTCTCCTCAGGAAACTGGCTGCCCATGGCTTGGACTGGCGCACACTTCGTTGGGTTAGAAACTGGCTGGATGGCCGGGCCCAAAGAGTCGTGGTAAATGGAGTCAAATCCAGTTGGAGGCCGGTCGCTAGTGGCGTTCCCCAGGGCTCGGTGCTGGGGCCGGTCCTCTTTAATATCTTCATCAATGATCTGGATGAGGGGATCGAGTGCACCCTCAGTAAGTTTGCAGATGACACCAAGTTAGGTGCGTGTGTCGATCTGCTCGAGGGTAGGAAGACTCTGCAGGAGGATCTGGATAGGCTGCACCGATGGGCTGAGGTCAACGGTATGAAGTTCAACAAGGCCAAGTGCCGGGTCCTCCACCTGGGACGCAATAACCCCAAGCAGAGCTACAGGCTGGGAGATGAGTGGTTGGAGAGCTGCCAGGCAGAGAAGGACCTGGGAGTGATGGTTGATAGTCGGCTGAATATGAGCCAGCAGTGTGCTCAGGTGGCCATGAAGGCCAACAGCATCCTGGCCTGTATAAGAAGCAGTGTGACCAGCAGGGCTAGGGAGGTGATCGTCCACCTGTACTCGGCTCTGGTGAGGCCGCACCTCGAATACTGTGTTCAGTTTTGGGCCCCTCGCTACAAGAAGGACATCGAGGTGCTTGAGCGAGTTCAGAGAAGAGCGACGAAGCTGGTGAGGGGCCTGGAGAACAAGTCCTACGAGGAGCGGCTGAGGGAGCTGGGATTGTTCAGCCTGGAGAAAAGGAGGCTCAGGGGTGACCTTATCGCTCTCTACAGGTACCTCAAAGGAGGCTGTAGCGAGGTGGGGGTTGGTCTGTTCTCCCACGTGCCTGGTGACAGGACGAGGGGGAATGGGCTTAAGTTGCGCCAGGGGAATTTTAGGTTGGATCTTAGGAAGAACTTCTTTACCGAAAGGGTTGTTAGACATTGGAACGGGCTGCCCAGGGAAGTGGTGGAGTCCCCATCCCTGGAGGTCTTTAAAAGACGTTTAGATGTAGAGCTTAGGGATATGGTTTAGTGGGGACTGTTAGTGTTAGGTCAGAGGTTGGACTCGATGATCTTGAGGTCTCTTCCAACCTAGAAATTCTGTGATTCTGTGATTCTGTGAAATTAGTCCTTCCTGTGCTAGCAATCACACCTTCACTTGCACTCAGACACAGAACCAGACAATTCAGCCATGGATGGCACAGTGTTAAACCACTGAATAGGCTACCCATAACTTTTGAATCCATGCTAGTTTTATTCTGTAAAGCTCAAGCTTTGGGATAAACTGCTTTAAAAATCTCTCTCTATGATATTATTATGGATGCATCTCAATCACTTAATTTTTTTTTAATTTTTTTTTTTTTAATAAATAAAATGGTTGTGTTAGTAACATACCAGTGACTGCAGAAATTAAGTTGGGAATGAACCCTGAAGAGTTACCTAATTCAAACCCTCCCTTTCTTCAAGGCAGGATCAGTTATTCCTAAACAAATGTTGACAGATGTTTATTTAATCTCCCACTATAAAGACTGCCCAGAGAGGTTGTGGAATCTAGTCCAGTGCTTGAATGCCCTTGTCCCCTCAAAGTTGTTTTCCTAACTTCTGCTTAAGCATCCTGTGCTGCAGTTCAAGCCCATGGATATATAAACAGAGTAGATTTGGAATGGGATGGGGTCACCGAGGACAGACAGTAGAAACAGGGTATCTCCAAAATCTTCTTATTGATTCATTTTCTTCCTTTGCTACATATCTAATTTTGCTTGGCAGTGTGAGTAGCTAAAGTGACATGGGTTTTTTATATAACTATATTTTTAAATGTTTTGAGGAAAATCTATTAATCTCAGTGATAAGAAAAAGTTTTCTTTACCCTGGGGAAATTCTCCAACATATTTGCAGAGTCTCTTAGGCAACAAGAACACAAGCAATTGTTATTGTGGATATTCTGGGTGAAACCTTCAGCTGAAAAACTGTAAAAACCTTTGTGTTTGAAGTATTTCTCTTTCACTAAAGGAGTCACTGTGTTGTTCAGAAAAAATATATATATATATAATAATAATAATAATAAAATATCTCTTGACCCAAGACAACTCTGAAGCAAGGCTCCAGATCTCACTAATCTAAGTTCTGCTGTCTGCTTGGATCTGAAAATCATTTTCAAATCATTCAAGTAACTTTTACAATGTGTGAGTGTGTGCGTATGCATGACATGAGGCCACATGCCTCATGGTGGAGTATACCCTCAGGAGGGTATGTTGAGGCAGCCAGAGACAATATCTGCAAGAGAGACTTTTTTGAGCATAGAAACCTCTGGATGTAACAAAGGATTTGGGCCCAGACATCCAGCCAGCACTGGGAGCAGAATGCTAAAGATCAAGCCAGCTAGCTGTAACCATCAGGTGCCATCTCAGAGTGGGAGGAGGAGGGTAGCATGATGCTGTAGCATTAGGTACAGACCAGGCTCTGGGGACATACCATTCAGAGACAGTCTGTAAATTTTACTCATACTTAGGCTTCATTTTCTTGCAGTGCACAGATTTTTGGGTACATGCCCACCACTCAAATTCTGGACATCACTTTGTTCTGCTCCTCTACTTGACTTTCTAGGCAGCATCACAAACTAATCTGTTTTGAAATGGTATTCTACAGGCTATCTTGTCCAATGCAATGATCAGAGCAAGTCCAGTTATAGCAGGCTGCACAGGGCCAATTGAATTTTGAATGTCTGCAGAGGTGGAGAATTCTCAAACCCCCCGGGCAACGGGCCAGTGTATGACCCCTCTTATAAAGAAAGTATTTTCCTAACATCTAACCAGAAGCTCTTACATTCCAAGTGGAGTACACTGGCTCTCATCCCATTGCTGCACACCTCTAAGAAAAGTTTAGCTTTGTCTCCTCTGTACCCAACCATCAGGTAACTGTTAAATACAGTAAAGTTTCCTCAAGCCTTCTCCTCTCCAGGCTGAATAAGCACATCTCTGTCAGTCTCCCCCTGTATGCTGTGTACTCCATCGTCTGACCATTTTGATGGCCCTCTGTGGGACTCACTCCAGTATGTTAATTTCCTTCTTGTAGTGGGGAGCCCAAAGCTGGACATAGTCCAGATACAGTCAGATAGAAATAACTGCTTCTGTGGATCTGCTGGCTACAGCCTTGCTCTTAAAGCCTAGCCTTTCACTGCAAGAGCACGCTGCTGACTCATGTTCAGCGTGTTATCTACCAAGACACCTATGTTCAGAGCTTCAGAGCTGCTTTCCATTCAGTCAGTCCCCTAGCTTGTACTGTTGGATGGGGTTGTTGAAGCCCGGGTGGAATTTTGCCAGGACACTGAAAACCCTTTTAGCAGCATCCCTTCAGTATAACGATGTAGCATTAGCCATCTCAGCCTCACTCACCTCCCCGATTACTTCAACTTGGCTGTTCTCACAAAGCATTTAGCAAGAAAGGACATTTGCCAGAAAAGGTGTGAAGCAGGTATATGACAGACTAAGATATAAAACTGCATCACTGCACAAGTGAATTCAATTGAATATTCATAGAAATAGCTGAGGCATTGTCCTTCTATGCAAAAAGGAACAGCCAGTAAATAAGTTTTTCACTGAATAAGCATTAGCCTATGAATGCAATTCATCTTAGCACCTTTCTGTATTATTAACCATCCCTTTTTTCAGGAAGTGTTGAGTAGTTGCTAACACCCAGATTTACACAGGTAAAATAATACCTCACATTGGCATAACTTGTGAGGTGCCAGAGGTGTTACGTGAATGGATCGTATTCTGGCAAAAATAATAAATGTGTTTTCATAGTCCAAAACAATACAGCCATTTACTCAACCCAGGACTCGATGTCAAGCCCTTTAAAGTTACTCAGGGGTAATTTTTACTGTTGCCTTTCAATGACAGAAAGCTTGGTTACAGAGTATCAAAACAAACCAAATTAGAAGGAATTTCAGAAGGTGGAAACAGCCCTTCCCCTCCATCCTTCTCCCACTCTACCTCTACAAATGTAGTCTTCTAATGTTTAAGATGACTGATATGAATGTCCAGAGAAGAAAAATGAGGACTGGTGGCTAGGAAAAAAATTAATCCCATAAAGGGAAAGCAAAGGTTTTGCTGAAGATTTTGAAAGGCCAATGGATTTCTTAGGTTTTTGCATGGTAAACTTTACTAGCTGGTACACTTCAGCTAGACAGATTCAGAACTCCCAAGGATTTCAGAAGAAAAACAGTGGGGAGGCAGTCTGCTACCAATGGGTCCAGAGAGACATCTGAGAACCAAACTACTTATCCACCAAAAAGGAGATGAATCTGTCAGTGTTTTCCTTACTGCAATTTTTGATGTTAAATTGAGCACTGTTATGTTCCCACTTCACTACCCAAACTCATGAGTATGTGTGGACACAAGACTTCATGGGCTAAGCACTTTCCAAGATTCATTCTGAGCTGAGAGATGTTATGTTTCAGAGACTTTCTTTAGCCTTGAAGTGGGGAATAACTTCAGAGCAGGAATTAGATTTAATTAAGCAGATTCAGTGCATCAGAGGCAACTAATTTAAGAACAGTACATATTTGTTGTCAGTTGGTAGTTTCCCTTTATAAGCTGCTGCTTAAAGCAAAGTATCACACTAAGCACCACTTTAAGCAAAAATCCATTTGACCTTAGCAGCAGAGCTAATCTACAATTCACTGGGATAAAGAAGAAGACACCTGAAATTACATTTCTTTCTTCTGGTCTACATTTAAATGAAGTACTTCAGTATGTGCTCAGTAAAACCTTGGAGAGAAACAGCATGATGATACAAAGAGGGCAAGGCTACAAGTTTCAAAGAAAACAGCCAACATTCAACAGTGCATCACAGAAGGATGACAAAGGACAACTCATTCTGCAAGGAAAGAAGAGGTGCAAAGACTCCTGCCTCTTGCTTCATTTGTGCAGCAGTGTTGCGGTATAACCCGGCAGGCAGCTCAGCACCACAAGCTGTTCACTCACTTCCCTACAGTGGGATATGGGAGAGAATCGGAAAAAGGTAAAACGCATGGGTTGAAGTAAAGACAGTTTAATAGGACAGAAAAGGAAGGAAATGAAAATAATAATAATGCTAATGACAGAAGTATATACAAAAAAAAAAAAAAAAAAAAAAAAAAAAGATGTACAATGCAACTGCTCAACACTCCTCAACCAATGCCCAACCAGCTCCCTGTTTTATTTTTCATCATGATGTCCTATGGCATGAAATATCCCTTTGGCCTTGTTGTGTCCCCTCCCAAGCTTCTTGTGCACCCACAGGCTACTTGCTCGCAGGGTGGTATTAGAAGCTGAATAGTCCTTAACTTAATGTGAGCACTGCTCTGCCACAACCAAAACATTGGCATGTTATCAACATTAATTTTCTCCTAAATCCAAAACATAGCACCACAGCAGACACTATGAAGAAAATTAACTCTATCTCAGCTGAAATCAGGACAAGCAGTTCCCCAGAGGCCTCTGGGAAGCCCTTTAACATTCAGATTTTGTATGTGAATGCAAAAAAATACTTGCTACCAGCTGTAATCACTAGTATTTATCACTGAGAGAAAAATGTCTGAATGTCTCTGAGATCCAAGTCACAGGTCTAGGGCCAGCAACTGCTGGAGAAACCAACAGAGACTCATGTTTTTGTACATTAGGCTCTTCTCATTTATGAGCTTCACAGTTTTCCATGTACCCACAAACCTCTTGTGAGCATCAGATATACTGTTGAGACCCAAAGAACTGATTTGTCCTTAGTTTTGTACTTTTTTTTTCATACTAACATATTAATCAAAGTAAGGGGAAAAACTGTTCTTTGCCTGGTGTAACAGACAAAAAACTGTAAGACGAAAAGCACAAGTCCATGAAAAGAACAGCTTACAAAAAAACGAGACCATAAACACCATTACTGTTTCCAGACTAAAGGCACTGAGCTAAAATACCAGCAAGGGCCCATGCTATCCCTTTTCCTCAGCTCAAGCTTTTACCATTTTCACGGATGAATTAAAAGAGCAGTATTGATCCACATTGGCTGTCCTTTTCAGTGCAAACATTGCACTGGACAGGCAAGCACACAGAGTTTCTTTGCTTAAGAAGGATATACAAGGCAGCATCCTTTTCTGCAGCTTATTCAGGGAAAAGGTGCCACTAAAATGTCATGCTGAAACCATCATTCAATACTTGTCACAAGCTAGGGCTAAAACACCAAGGACTAACTTAAATTTGGGCTGCAGTAATGAGATGGTTATTTTCAAAATCAAAATCTAACTTATGGCTCTATTTGTTCTTCTTTCAATTGGCAATAAACCGAGTTCATAAAATTACAAAGCAGCTTTGGAATTGTAATCCAGTTAAATCAGCACTTACAGGGATTCAGATAAGTGAAGAATTTTATTTATTTTTTTTTTTAAAGGAAAAAAAAATAATAAAATTAAAACTACTGTAATAAAAGTCTTCTTTGGGACATCCTCCACACCACTACCCTTTAAACATACTGATATACTGACTGGCAGCAATCATACACTAAATTTATATTGTACATTTATAATCTCACAAACTACAAGGTCAATTCTTCTCCCACTAAAGTAAGAAGTGAGAATCCTCTTGCCCTCTGCAGCACTTTTTCCCCCTCTATCAGGGAGGTGTCTGTGCAGAAGTCTGCACGGCATTTAACACCGCTGGAAAAAGCCTCAGCTCTTGTCAGCTCAAGGGGAGGAGGTAGAAGAGAAGCAAGGGGCTGCATGAAGCTATCAGAAGCACCTCCAGTTTTTGGCAAACTATCCAGGCTGCGTCTTAACTCCTCCATGCAAATCAGAACTGTTCATAGATTTTTCCTGAGTAGGTTATCTGCCTCCCACAGGTAACTTGCCTGTAGTTACATCAACATCAGCAACCAATTTGTTAGGCTCAGAGAAAAATAAAATGCAGAGGAATATAAAATGCCCCCTATATGGGGCAGCAAATTGCTAATATAAAGTTGTACAACACTGTTACATACGAGATACTTTCTGTCCATAAATCTTGTATCATTTTATTAACTTTAAACTGCCGTGAGGCAGATGCCTTCAGCTCCGTGCTCTGGAAGCAGAACCTGAGACTTGAGGGGTGACCCGTTCAACATCACACAGCAGGCCAACATGTTCTACTTTAACATTCCCAAATCTATGAAGTCTCTGTCTTTGTTTTGCTTTTTGTGAGAACTGAAAGTGGAGAGGGACTAGCAACCCTGTGCACAGGTTGAGCCCTGAGCCTGTCATGAGAACAGCACTGGACTGGAATGAATAAGCACACTGAAGAATTAACCAGTTCTTAAGATATCAGCTGGTATCTAAATTGCTTGTCCACACTGATGAACAAAGGACAAAAATGTGCAAAAGTGGAGGAAAGAACAGGGAAGCAAAATTCTTTCTAACTCAGATGATAAGTAACCTGTCCTCCTTAAACCAGCCACACTGTTTTCTCCATGTGCACTTATTTGGTTCCCCCCCCCCCCCCCCCCCCCCCAAAAAAAAAAAAGGGGGGGGGAGGGAAGGGTCAGAAGGATCATTTATTAGTCTTTACCCCAAGACAACCTTCTTCAGAGCACATGTGGCTCCAACAAAGTAGGTGCATCTTCAGAGCACATACACCTTGCCAGCACAACCTGCTGGGCAAGAAGGGACAACTGCATTTCAATCATTGCTGCTCCCAAATCAGGAGTATGTAGCAGCACAGATGAGGGAAACAATTTAGAGGAATTAAACTGAGTGAAGCCTTCCACAGTCCTCTACATAAATGTTACCAAGAACTTACCCACACAGATGATCATGCTTGCTTCAGACTTATCCTAGTTCCTTGCAGAGCCGTGCACGAAGTTCAAGGACTCAGGCTTTATCTGTAACACTGCAAATGACCTGATTCCAGAGCAAAGAAATGTCCAGAACAAGAACAGTGGCCACATTGGACTTAAGGTAAAAAGCTCATCTTTCCAGAAGACAAAACTCTTTTGAAAATGAGTGTGGAATGAGCTGTCTCAGAAACTAAGGGCCAACAGTCATCACCATCTTCCTTTCCAAGGAAGATAAATATTTTAAAGGCATCTCTTGTAGAGCAGAATAACATATAAAAATAAAAATAATAATAAAAATAAAAATAATAAATTCAAGCATCAAATACAGAATTTCCTTTCAAGGAAAGAAAAAAAAAAAAAAAAAAAAGAGCAAGTTATCCACAAATAAGAGATGACAGCAGTTTAACACAATACTGTTAGGACTCTAGAGGACTCTAGATATACTGTGAATGACAGGAAGACAAGACAGAATAGAACAGATTCAAATAAAAAATGGGAAATAGTGTAAAGGGCAGAAGTGTTATTAAAATATGGAAAAAATAAAAGGGCCCAGAGGGAAATGATGTATATCAAAGAACAAATGGTGGAAAATGGAGAAGAAAATTGGGGTCATGCCTTGGAGCAGCTGAACACCTGGTGTCATCTGGTGCAGAACCATCGACTGCAACAGGTCAAGGACTGCTGCTCACAGCTGAGGGTTTGGCCCTCTGCACTGAACCAGACAGAGGCAATCAAACAGGCCTGGCCTTCTGGGGGTGTTCCTGCCTCAGGAAATAAAGAGGCAACACAGGAAGAAAATAAGGACGATCCCACAAATGAGAATGAAGAAAGCAAAGTCTAGACAAGGAGAACGAAGCTAAACAGGAAAGAATGGAAGGAGAACAAGAAAGAAGAACAAAGAGATGTGGCAAAAGCAAGATAAGAAGCAAATATCCACAGGTTAGTGGAATACATTTCATTTATTCATGAGCACTGTTTTATTATGTGTCCTTGGCAGACATCCCATAACTGAAAATTTGCAAGGCAGAGAATGATGCGAGTTTAGAGACTTGAGCCTTGTTTCTAGTCATTAGCCTTGGGCAGGACTTTTTAATATATGTGCCCCAGTAGCAAGTAAACAAGTTCTTTAAATCAAGAGCCTTTTGACAGGAGGCGCACTGCAAACAAATGGACTTAGCCACAGCCAGAGAAGGATTCCGGGAGGAAAGGCAATAAGCAAGCCTGGCCACAACCTGTTTACGAGTAACCAACAGGACAGACAGGCTGTTGAGAAAGACGTTGCCCAGCAGGCTATACTCTGCTGCTCACTCTGACCCTAGCTTGTGTCAGAGCATATCTTTCACATGCACTCCTGGCTAACTGGCATTTATTTCACCTGGGAGTAAGCGGGGCTCAGCATTCCCAGCTGGCACAGAGGAAGGATGCTCGCAGCACACAGCCCAGGAGCGGTGGCAGCGGTGTCTGGCAGCTGTCCCAGCAAAGAGGCAGGCACCGTGTCCAACACCAGCTTCGCTGGGGGCTCCGCCAGAACAAAGTGCTCACCCCTGTCACATGCATCAAGGCTGAATGGGGAAAGCCCAGCCATCTCCATTCCCCATATGGGTTTTAAGGTGTCTCCACAGCTTGGCTCAGTTGCTGCCGAACTTCTCTGTGCATTAAGACGGCTGAGCCTGGCCCATGGTCCTGGCGCTGACAGTTAATAGCTGATTTTACTTTGCCTGTAGCTGTAGTTCCACAGCTAAGGTGGTATCAGTGCCTTAATACTGATTTATCATCTCTTCAGGTTTGAGGTGCTTATATTCTTCTTGCCTTGGGGAATTTGCTAAGTCCTAGAGAGGATGAGCAAAGAAATACTTTACTTAGAACCTCTCTGTCTGTTCAAAGGACAAGATGTTTTAAGAAAATGTACAACCCCACCAGCCCCTGGATCACACTCTAGGGATCACACCAGAGTTTGCATCAGTGCAACTGAAAACCTCTATTCATGCTTTTTCCTTTGCCGTATGTTTGTACAAATGGGGAGCTGAAGGACTCCTGCCATTTTTGTGTGTTGTGTTAGTGCTAAGCCTCATAAGACACAGATCTTTAGATATTGTGTTCAAGGAGAAGTCTCTTCAAAAATAGCATTAATGTCCTCTGCTATAAATACATTTTATTTTGCTCATTTTAAGATCAATTTAAACAATTCATTTCAGCCTGTATAAAGAATGCCTAACAGACAAAGTAAGGAACCAGGAAATTTGGATATTATTTCTGCACCTTTCCGATTTTTTCAATTCCTGCAACTGGAAGAAAAAAAAAAAAAAAAAAAAAAAAAAAAAAAAAAAAGGAAAAAATGTTAGTGTGTCTTTATAAAAAAGAAATGTTTTGACTGACAGATAACAAGCATCACATAAAAGCTAGGTGTGACTATTGTCAGTTAAAGCTTTTTTTATCATCACTTAGCTACCTACCTAGATATAAATCATTTACCCAGTTTCAGAACATAAAATCCCCTTTGCCTAACTACAGTGCTGTCTCAGCAGAAGTTTGAATAACAGAATCCACAACATTTTCTCATCATGAACCAATTGTCTCCCATTGCCCCAAGTACTACTTTTATGAGGAGTGAAATTTAGAAAAGTAGAGGGCAACAAGAAGGGGATGAAGTTCTCTATTTAAAACAAACAAACAACAACAACAACAAAAAACGTTCTCATCACAAATGATTACTGATCTCAACATCACTGCCATGGGCAACTTCCACCCAGTAGTGAATAACAATATACAGCCCACAAAGTTTAAGCGAATAACAAATACAGCCCACAGTATATAGCCCACCTCTGCTACCCTTTAAACCTAGGACATCAACACTAATCAAGTCCTGCCATAACTGGGGATGATTTAACCCTAACTACTTTGAGTAGAGAAAGATTTTGGAAAATGCTGACTGAGGAAAGTAAGAAAGCATGACTCAGGACATGCCTCTGAAAATGAGACCTTCTCAAGATATCACAAAGATTCCCAGGATTTGACTCGCCCCCCCCCCCCCCCGCCCCGAAAACCCTGGCTCCTGCACAAAGTGTACTGTTGCCTCCTCGATCCTCTTAGGATGTTAGTCTGAATAACTTATGCCATCTATTGGCCTAGACCTGTGACAGATGCTCTGAGAACTTTAATTCTGGGAAAGCGACTGTGTTAAAAGGGATCTGACAGTAGATCTGTAAATTCTGCTAATGGAATCAATACACTGCCGCTGCTCAGATCTTGAGGTCTACCTTCCCGAGCAGACGTGCTGCCTCAGAGCCCAGCTTCCAGAAAAACCAAGAGCAAGCTGTGGTCTGGATCAAGAAATAAATAAATAAATAAATAAATAAATAAAGTGTTGGTATAGGTCTAGCACGCACTGCCAAGAGAAGCCAGAAATGAGCAGTGAGGATTTTCACTGCCTTACAGAAGCATGTAAGAAAAGTCTTTATTATAAGAGAAAAGCCCTTCAAAATCCCATTGGATCTAAAACGAGGGAAACTATCTTCAACTTAGTAAGTCTGCTTTAAACCGGCCACACAGTGAGAAGCCACTTCTCTTGCCTTTCTGTACCCACAGTGGCTACTGCAGTGATTTAGGGCTCCTCCAAGCGAGTTTACTTTTTTATCTAAATGTGTTTTTAAAAGGCAAGGCAGAGCTCTGCAATGCGAAAGGGACGCAGAGCCATCTCTATTGATCTGCTCCCTCTCAAGCCATTAGGAAGCACCCCCGGAGAAGTCGGCGAGGAAACACGCGGCTGCCCCGGCATCGCCTCGTCCCCTCCGCGGCTCTAGAGTGATCCCCACCACCGGGGCTGCTTCTTTTTCGGGGCACCAATTGCTCCGGGAGAGAATTCGGAGGAGCCGGGGCTCCCCAGCACCAAGCTGCAGCATCTCTCCTCCTCCTCATCCTCCTCCTCCTCTCCCGGCTGTTTGCCCCGCAAAGCGCAAGGAGAACCCA
This sequence comes from Nettapus auritus, assembly GCA_011076525.1. Classification (NCBI taxonomy): domain Eukaryota; kingdom Metazoa; phylum Chordata; class Aves; order Anseriformes; family Anatidae; genus Nettapus; species Nettapus auritus. The sequence goes on along the minus strand of CM021767.1, from coordinate 107,417,390 downwards.
TCGCACCTCCAGCATCGAGCTGTGCCATGCCGTACCATGCCGCACCGTGCCATGCCGTGCCATGCCGCCTACCTGGAGCTGCCCGGCTCCTCCGCCTGCCCTGCCGGGCTCCGCCGGGCTCCGCACAGCGAGCGGTGGGAGGGGAAGGGAGGTGGCAGCGGGCGGGATCAGGCGAGTCCCCACCCCGGCCCCAGGCACCCCCCTGGGCCCCCCCGGAGCCCGGTTCCCGTCCCGGAGCCGCAAAGGGACCGGCGCCTTCCTGGAGGGGCGGCTGGAGCTGCGCTGCTGCCGGCTAGGGCGGTCCCGGGGGGATAGCACTGAGAGCGGGGGGCACGAATTGAGGCCGGAGGGGTCCCGAACTGAGGCTGAGGGGTCCACACTGAGACCAAGGGGTCCTGCACTGAGACCAGGGGATCCCGCACAGAGCCCTAGGGGTCCCGCACTGAGAGCGGGGGGTCCTGTTTGTACCCAGGGGTCCCACTTTGCAGCCGGGGGTCCATCATGAGCGCTCACGGAAAACCCCTCTCCACCTTGGATGCCCTGCTCCTGTCCCGGAGAGCTCCCACTTTTTCCCCCTGTGACCTGCACCCGTGGGGTCCCGCCCCTGAGGCACGCGTGGGGACCTGCCCGTGCCACCTACCGAGCAGTGTCCCTGGCTCCCACAGCCCAGGAGAGGGAGAGGGGCAGCCAGCAGGGCAAAGGGGACAATGCCGAGAGGCTGCCCCTGGGGTCCCTCCAGTTTGGACTGCGGGGCTCCCACCTTCCTGCTTCTGGGCACCCTGACAGCGCAAACGGCATCGATCCGCTATCGATTTGGTGCCACTGATGTGCTCAAGGGGAGAATGGGTGGCTTCATCTCAAGGTTCTGCAGGGGGAAGTGGTTTGTTTCTCTTGGTGTCCTGCAACCAGATTGTCTGTGTTCAGCCTCACTTCTGTCTTAGTGAAGGCCAAAGGGTAGCAAGAAGTCAGGCCTGCTCGGACCGTACACAACAGGATATTCGGGCAACCCCACCAGTGTTCCTTGGATTGAGGAGGTTTGTGCCTTTGCTATAAATTTAAACACAAACACACACAAAAAAGGAGGATTTTCTGTACTTTTCATAAACTTTTCCAAGCTTTTCATTAAAAAGAAACTTGAAGATATCAACATCACCCTAACCAATTTCAGGATTTGGGAGAAAAAATAACCTCCAGTTGGTAACTATTTCCCCATATTTTTTTTTTTTTCTAATTAATCCCTCTTTAAAATTAAAATAATCACGAAATAAAATGATTATGTCATACATTCTTTTTTTTTTATTATTTTTTATTTATTTATTTATTTATTTTTGGAGAATTCATTACATGTTTTAAGCCAAAGAATTCAATTTAACAAGGTTGTTCAAGAATAACCTCTTGTTGTCAAGTGAACATAATTACTCACAATGTTACTGTGTTCCTGGTGATAATTTTGAAGTCTTACAAGTGCCCTGAGCTGTGAAGACTGAGGAGAGTGGGGATCCTAAGACAATGTATTTCTCTCTTGTTGTGTTTTCTGGTGTTCTCTTAAGTTGCTATTGCTGTGCAGAAAGGGTTCTTCCATGTCATGGTATATATTTGCATTAATAAAAACTTGTTTATCATCTTCCTGTTCCATTAATCAGAGAAGCTTTAATCACCACAGAATATGGCTTGCCCAGAAATTATATGAACCCGTCAGAGTTATGCACAGCAATCTGCATTTCTGCTATATGTTTTTGTTCTCTCTTTTTTTTTTTTTTTTTTTTTTTTTTTTTTTTTTTTTTTAAATATTTTTTTTGGAAAAGCCTAATTCACCAGCAGTATATTAAGATCAAAAGCAATGACCTGCACAGAATGACATTTAGTTACAGGAAGTTTGCAATAAATTAAGGGGTTGAGTGCAGAGTGACTTTCTCAGAACTATCCAAATACAAGAATGTGAATGGAATTCTTCTTGAAGACAAATGAAGTCGTCTCAGTGGGTCATTTAGAGATCTCAGCATAAAATTTGAAAGATCCTGCAGAAATACTGTCACTGATTTTGGAAATGATGCTGCAGCACATCAGCGCATCAGATGGTTACACAACCTGAGTCATCACAGGTGAGACGCTGGAAACTGCCCAGGAAGAGGAGCAGCCACTCTCCGGGCAGCAAGGGCATGGACATTTCTCTAACACCTACTGAGATCTGTGATAGTAAAGGGGGATGTGGTGGGCTCATTTTTCAGGTCTACAGTCCTGGTGAACCCTGCCCTTAGCCACCATTGTGGCCACTGGATACATCTCATGGTTTTTGTCTGCCCGCCACAAGGGGCAGAAATGTACTGCCTTGGCATCTCACCCAGCCTGCCAAGCCACAACCTTAATTGCCTTAACTTGCACCTCCTTACATCAGGATGATCTTGCACTGCTCTTTTCTGGACGACAGGCCCAGCCCCTGGGAGCAGCACATCTAGAAATGTCAATTCTCTCCTCCCAATGTTCTGCAGATCCAGATGTCCTCTCTTCTTCATCCACATCAAGAAATGTCACAAGACTAAGGAATTACATTTATTTTTGTATTTGATGCATCATGGCTTATTTCCACATAAACAGTGCTTGCACACTGAGCTGTCTGAAGGAGCATCTTCCCTTACAAAGCAGTTTTTTGTGTGCTCCCACTAAACCACGGCAACTCCCCTGAGCTGCGATCATGCTGTTACATAGAAGGCTGACTTCAGGTTTTTGGCAGGTTTCTGCATCTTCATCTGAAAACACGCCCTGGAATTTTGCTCATCTGGAAAAGGGGAGAGGTCATTTCTAGTTTCCTGATGCAGGGAAATTTTTTGGCAGCTGATGGGGATGGTGGGCATGAACTCAGTTGCTAGCAATGGGAAAAAGAGATGGAGGAAAATCTAGGCTGTTAACACTGTCATCATTGTTGCTCTGCAGAGGTTTATAATATTGGAAAATGGTATTAACTGTTGCTTTCTGGCTTAAAAATATTGTGAGATGAAGACTGCTAGGATAAGTGGCATATATAAAGCTGACCCACATTATCTTGTAATCTAGCCAAAGGTCAACCAGAAAGATTTTTATTCTGAAACAAATCATTATAAAGTGCCCAGGCAAGTTTTTACAAATATTAACTCCTTCAAAGCTACTGGTAATACATTAACTCAAGACAAAACTGTTGTTTTAAATCCCTCTTAAGATGAGAAGACTTTCACCAGTGGAGGGAATGGAGTGAAAAGTTTGCACTAGCGAACATATGGTTGTATATTGGAAGCAATTGTGACCCCTGTAAAATGGCTTACATCCTTTTTATGGCTCTCTAAAGCATGCAGTGATCCCATTCAAAGTCAGGCTGCCACTGGCTAATCTGAACTGGAAACAGCAATGCCCTGAGCACTGTTGTGCAGGGGTTTGTGGTGTTTATGTAATTCCGCCATCCCTAGGGGCTGGCCATTTTTCCCCTAATTGTTTTCTTCCCTGAATTGCCTTCATTCAACCAAATTCTGTCAACACTTACACCAGTGGGACCCTATTAAAGGCAAATGGACTGGATGTTCTTCCTTCACAAATGCTCATAATTTAAACTGCACAGCTGTGGGACAAAGTAGGAGTCACTCTGCCTTAGGTACTTTCTTGGGGAGAAAAAAATAAAATAAACTACAATGGCAATTCCTCTGTCAGCAAGAGCTGAATCTGATCTGCTCTGCTCACTACAGTCCCACCCACTCTGCTCCAGACTGCAAGGGGACACGTGGGACAGGGACTGTGATGTTTCTTCCACTCCCTGCAGCACTTGCTGATGCATAGCCACAGCCACCACACCAGTCAGCACAGGGAATTGTCACTTGCTGCAGAAGAACCCCTTATGAATCACAGCTTTTCACTTTCCCATTGACTTACATGTTTTTGAGTGCAGGATTTCAGGTTTCTGGCTGCATGCAAATTGTTTCCTTCAGTTTAGTTTTATTTGTGGTTTGCAATACTCCTCAGAGTTTTTGTCCTCCTGCCCACAAAAATCAGAGGAACTACTGCTATAAGATCATTTTTTTACATTGTCACAAGTGAGAGGTAGATTAGAAAAACAGCATCTCTATACTTGTGTTTGTGGCTCCAGTCTGGGGACTATGATCCTTTGACTTAAGTAAATCAGTGTGTATTTATTACCTTTGCTATTGAGTTCAGGCAGGCAAACTTTCTTCATAAATGTATGGAGTTCCTCCCTATTTAGCTTGAGAAAATATCTTCATGTAATACAACACAACACCTTCATATCACTCTGTTGTGTATTTCTAGTGATTAGGAGGTATTGCCAAAAAGAATTTTCAGTGGTTTTGTGAGACTGTGACCGGATGAAATGTTACATCTGCTGCAGAAGCAGAATTCAGAGCTCAAGAGTTTTTACAGTTCTTTGTGGGTTTTTGTTTGTTTGTTTGTTTGTTTTAGTGCTGATTTTGCTAGTAAAGTCAGAGGAGAACACTGATAGTATTTGAATTTAAAAGCATCTGTAATTGTTTCTAGGGATATGTGAAGAATCCCAGACCTTCAGTCAAGCATAAATAAATAAATTTATCCATGCAAGCTATTCACTGGTTACTAGGCTGTTGGCACATTCCTTAGGTAGACAAGTCAAAGGTATGTGTGCATGGAGCATCTTGCACTTGTGAAAAGTATGTCTTCCATTTATTCTGAAAACATATTAATGCAGAAGCTTGTTTAATGAAAGTTACTGAATTCACTGAGATAGATAGGAAGTTGCTGGTACTGTTCCAAACTCAAACTAATCTGAAATTACAATGTGACATCTACTAGAATAGGTCAAAAGTAGGGCCATGGAAGCACAGTATATAAATGACAACTCATGAGGAAATGTTGAATGCAGAAGCTATTACACAGGCTGCTAATACAGAAATTACATACTAGATATATAATCTGTCTTGCTTGTCATAACTGCTTTTTTGCTTAATAGGAAATTCACTGGACTTTACAATGTTATTCCTTTTTTAAAAGAATAGTGTGAAAGAGTAGCTATAGGGATAAAAGATAGGATCTACCAGTGAGAGAAACACGTGTTAAGAATGGTGAAGAAGGACCATACAAAATCTTTTATTTCTCCTACAGATTTATAGAGGATTTGGGGGCTGCTATTGTTGTTTTATTTGGGCAGTGGTGGTGGTATTTTCTGTTTGTTTTTGTTGCTGTTTTTGGTGTTGTTGTTGGGGTTTTATTGTTGTTTCTGTTTTTTGTTTGTTTGTTTTGTTTTGTTTTGTTTTGTTTGTTTGTTTTTGTTTTTCCTTAGGAAGGTGAAACAGACCAGGTTGCCCAGGGAGGTGATGAAGTCATCGTCTCTGGGGGTGTTTAAGGAACAGCTGGACATGGTGCTTAGGGACATGGGTTAGTGGGTGACATTGGTGGGAGGGGGATGGTTGGACCAGAAGATCTTGGAGGTCTTTTCCAACCTTAATGATTCTATGATTCTATATGAAGTAAAAGAACATTGGGGCCTTTTCTCTTCAACATTCTTTCTATCTTCTTTGTTTCTTTATTTCCCCTTTGCTGTCTTTCTTCTTGATTTTCAACTGTATTGTTATTCAGTGTTACTAAGGCAGTCCCTTAGGAGTCTAATTCCAAGCACACAACTTCATTTTGGTAGATGTGATACAATCAAGTACAAAGGAAAAAAATCCTTAAGATTGGATAATACAGACAGGTCTATAGAGAGAAGAAACTGAAAATCGGGGTTTGGAAGGTGAGGTAATACTAAAATGAATGGAACAATATGAAAGTTATATCAGTGTTTCAGTTTCCTTATTTGATATTTTAAACCTTTTCTTCAATTTCTTTTCAAATCTATAATGCTTTTCCTCTTGTGCTTCAACTTCCTTTTCTTACTTTTTGGGGAGTTGTCCTTATTTTGCATTTCTGATCACTTCTGAAGTCCTTGACATGTCCATTTCTCTGTCTGGCCATCAGTCATCAGCTGTGTGGGTGAAAGAATTGCAAAGATTTTCTTCAATACTTAAAAGAAAAACAGGCAAGGAATCAATACTGCTAAATAGGCATATAGCTCAGATTATTGAGATGTAAGGGTATTTACATATGAAAGCATTCCACCATGTTCTTCTAATGGATAATGAAAGCAGATGTATAATTATTGTGGGTCAGGTTAGCCAAATAAATCTTTGGAGTGTATGAAACAACTACTACTTCTTCATTACTATCCTGTGTTTACCTAATGTGTTTGGGAAAAATAGAACACTAAAAGCTCAGAATTTTTTCTCCATTTGGAAAGTTTCTAACCTAAAGGGTTTATAGATGCAGACCATTGACACAATTATTGTATAAATTCCAAAGTTTGATACAGAAGTCTTTCAATGCTGGAGATACTGCATTTTAGTAAAATGATATGAAGCTCACCTATGTTCATGACTCCAAAGTTTAGGTCTTCTGTCCAAATTAGTGAGTTAGAACCTTCTCTTGTCAGTGATTTATTCCATATATCTTAAATATATATTTGATCAGAGGAATTGCTTTTTAGGGATGCTTGTCTCTTCAGATTGACTACAGGAAAAGCTTCAGCCTAGCAAGATAAAAACCTAAAATCAAACCCAAAACAATCCCATTTTTGCCCGTCAGACTCCTCAGTGAGAGAATGTTCCAGACCTTTATTTCTTATAGGTTTGGAGATGTTCTAATTTTTATCCAGATTGTGTTCTTGAGCAGTTTATATTGATTTGTTCTTGTACCAGTACAGCTCTTGAACCTAAATTACTCTTATTTGTTGATTTTATTTCTCATTTTTAGAGAGAAAAAGCATTCTCACTGTTACTCTTCATTTTATAGAGTGAAGCATCTGAGTCTTTCTCATGCCATCTATTAGGCTTGACTTTCCACTCCTGTGAACATTCAAGTAGAATCTATTCCAGTTTGACGTATTTTTCTGTAATATGGGTAATCAGAACTGAATACAGATGAGGTTTAACTGGAATATATATGGTGATGCAAGTGCTTCTCTATTTCTACTGAAAATATTGTGGTTATACTTTTATGGCCATGTTCTACTGATAGCTCATCATCATGCTGTGACCAATTATTATGATGATATCTTTCTCTGTTCTTACTACTGATAACTATGAGCAGATGGATTCAGCAAAGGGCATATCTCCTTGGTGCATCTGAACTGTTCTATGTGAAATGGCTCCCAACTTTAAGCAGCATAAAGATCTGGAACATTCTCTCACTGGGGAGTCTGACAGGCAAAAATGGGAGTGTTTTGGAGTAGGTTTTAATCACTTCATGAAAATGATTGTATAGAGGATTGCCGGTAATAGTGGGAGAGAAAGTACATGGATTTATGTACTCATTAACTTCTTCCCAGACCTGAGATTTTCAGGACACTACTGGAAGTAAATGTGGAAATCAACTAAATCAAAATAGCAGCATTTAACATTTGCATAAAGGAAGCTGCGAATAGTTATCCTGATCAAAATCCCTTTTAATACTGTCTCTATTTTCTGACAGTGATTAGAATCTGATGATTTAAGAACATCTATTAGAACATCTATTTATATGTCCAGTTTGAATGTAGAAATACTAGATGAACACAGATGCAAGCAGTGCATCTGATGAAGCTGGGATTACCAAAATAAAAACAGATGGGCCAATTATAAATCAGCTATGGAGCAACCTGATTGCTTAATGGAAAGATATAGAAAATCCACAGTGAGTTTAGGTTTAATGGCACTGTAGCACCTCATGGTACAAATGAAATAAATGTACAGGACCTGGTACTGTACATATATATATCTGCATGAATTATGAAGTTTCTAATATAGTACCAAAACCTGATATTTTTGACTCCTAAAGGTATATGAATATTTTCTGGATGATCCTTAGAATACTCAGATTTTTCCAGATATATGAGTTAAAGTAGTTGCAGCAGAATCTGCTATTTTATTAACACTTTCTTGAACACCCGCCATTGCTCTTTGCCTTGTAAGAGGAAAAAACTCTCATTGCCATACGGAGCTGAAGACATTCAAAGCTCATAGTGCTTTCTCAAAAGAAAATCAGCTTAACATCATTGTTGATTTCCAGTCCTGTGTTCTAAAGAGACTACAAAGGACTTTAAAGCAAACTGCTTTACAGACATACAGGATTCACTCGCTACATGGAGGAGCTCTAAAAGCAGTCCTGGGACATCCAATGGACTCAGCTGTAGCATTATCAGGCTGACAAATAGTTTTAAGAGCTTTGTCTGTACTTCCACACAGTACTTCTACATCAGAGTGCTGCTCTTTAATTTAAAAATAACATTGGAACATAAAAATAACATTCCCTTCAACTTACGTAAAATTCATATTGCTAAGTTTAACATGATTTTATTCTCAAGCCATACTAGTCCTGCCTATAGTAAGTCTAAATTCTGGAATAGAATATGTTGCTTATGGTATGCCAATTGTACCATTAAAAAAAAAAAAAAAAAAAAAGTCAAGCCACTACTTGACAACTCTTCCACTTGCTTTTCACCTGCTGTTAGAGTCAGGACTCTCTTGATAGTCTTGCTTGTGCTGGGTAATATCAGAAAGTTAGGTTTGCAAATGGACCTGCAATTTCAGCACAGTAACATAACTATTTTATGAACAGGCAAGGATGTGAAAAATCTAAACCATAATTTTCAGGAGGCCTCTCTCACAGTTGCATGCCATGCTCAAATACAATTTACAAGTGCTTCACTTGGGCATTCTGACTGCACCCATGTCATCTAAGTTTGAGAAAGGTGTAAACTACACTCCTAACTCTTCAAGGTTGCCAGATCCCACCTCTCTGCAGTAACTGACAGAAGTGGTGAAAACATCTATTGTGCTGAAATGCATTGTCTGACGGTCTGTTGAAAGTAGCAATATGTCATCTCCATACATGATCCCACCCCATGTCAAAACAGCCCATCTCCTCTCCTTGTGTCTGGTTGTACCAGCACTAATTAAGAACTGCAAAAATATGTGTTTCTTTCTAACGGTGGTGCAGTTGGCCAATTCATTCCATCCCATAAACAGTTGAAGTGATGCTCCTGTGGAGGCAGCACTTTGCAGCATGGAAAGGTTCACCCAGAGCATAAGAGCCAAGCTGGGAAGACATCAAGGCAATATTGCCATTGTGGTCAATGTATAGTCAAAACATAGCCTAATCTGAAAGCTGTTAAACAAGTGTTCTAACTAAGCTACACTAAAAGGACCCCTGAACTCCACAAGAACCTCTAATTTTGCCTCCTCTCTACAGTCTAACGAATGAAATTACAGCTAGAACATGTACAGAGAAAGATAATTGGACGTGTGATACTAATCTTGTCCTAGTTGGTCTTTACTGGTTTCAAAAGAACTATTCCTAATTTTCTATGATGAGAGTAAGCTCATAATCTAATTGTTATTTGATAAGTTGTTGTTTCTTCAAAGAGATTGAGTTTTAGTTGCTCATTTTGAAATAGAGGCAAAAAGAACTTAGCATTTTCAATAAAAAATACTGAGCTTTCATATGAAACCAGTAGGGATCAATTTCTGAATTTTTATTAGACTCGATGAAATGTTATCAAATAAGTCTTTTCTGTCAGCAAAGTGAAATTAAGAAACAAAACTTATCACATACATCAAGTTGAACCGGTCAAATCAAAACGGGCTTCAGAGAGGATTTGTTGTTATGCCTGAGTGGCTCATAGCTGTCCTGCTTAGTGCCAGGTAAAGGTGACTTCCACACCCCTAATCCATCCTGGTTTGCAGAATCACCCTGACCCTTTCAACTGTAATTGCCAATTACTGTAGATTAAATCCTTTCAGCAAGATGACAGCAATATCAATATTGCAACTTGCCACAACTAACTGCCAATCTACTAAGTGTCCATGTAACTCTGAAATGCTGGAATCATTGGCATCCTGTCAGCTGCTATGGTACCTTGTGGCAGCCATGGTTCAGTTAAGTATCTCCTGTTCTTCTCCATGGCCTGAAGCCTCTTGCCATGAAGTATCTTCCAAGATGTGGGGTAGACTGTAACCCACTGAGGTACTGGAGTGTGTTGCAGATAGGGAAGTCTGGCAGGGAAAGTTGGCTTTCAGTGGAGAGCAGACATGAGATATTCAGTCTATAATTTTCTAATGATACCACAGAATCTCAAGAACTTTCAGCCCAACAAGCTCAAGCAAAGCCCTCAGACACTTCCAGACTGAATTTCTGAGAAACTTTCTCTTCTGATAGGTATTTCATTTTTTCTTATTTCTACTCTTTATCTCTATTTATTGCCAATAAATAAAATAATTCTCTCACTGTTTTTCCTTTTTCCTTTTTTTTTTTTTTTTAATTTAATTTTATTTTTTTTTATTATTTTTTTTTTTTTGGCTGGTATTGATGAATGTTCAATGTCATTTATTGTTGAATCAACAGGAGCATACGAAACACCAAAAAGATGTGAACAGCACCTCCTTATGCCACAAGTTTTTCTTCTTTGTAAAATACTTAATCTAGGGCTAATTTTCCCTGCAGTTACCAAAGGCTATATAAATACAGACTGATTATATTTAAAATAATGCAGCTACAGTAAAGAACAAGAGATATCCCATGTTCATATGGTCTTTCTTTTGCACATATTCTCTAGTGTATGAGAAATTTCCAACCTTTTTTTGTATCTTTCCTAACACGTCTGTGAAGCATTATTAACCCTGTTTTATGAATGGAAGATACAGATGCAGATGTTTTATGAGACTTCCAAAAACATTTGGAAACTTTGAAGTAGGCAGTCCCATTCTGTGAGAGACTGATTGGTATTTCTTCACACAATTCATCACACAAAATGGGGATACACCAAGTGACCATCTCCATATCTTTCATGGTTCTACATAAAGATCATTCATCATTGGACTCTTTATGGTTAGAATCTGTTTCCACAGAAGACATTATTTTTGGCAAAATGCCAGGGCTCTCTCCAAACCATTATGAAAAGTGTTGTGAGACCTTTAACTTAACATGGGATGCCTGCCAGTTCTGGGTAGAGATGTCATCTGAATTTTAACTTATCTTCTTCCCCAGAGGCAATAAGAAGTTCTACCGGCAGAGCAAAATAGATAAACACTGATGCAATTGAATACATTTCCAAATTTCTAAATAAACCAATCAATAAGAATAAAAAATAAACTTCAATGTTTACAGTGTGCTGGGAACACAAAGAACTTCCTCCTCCAAGCTTTGAGAATTTTCTCTACAGGTCACTGAAATCAAATACAATCAAGTTATTATGCATTCAAGACTACAGCACAAAAATGGTGAGATGTCAATAAACAAGCATGAAACTGTATTTAAATAAATTACAATTCGATTTGCAAATTAGATTTCATAAGGATACCTACAACGGTCACTCTTCTCTTGATTCTATATTGCTTCTTTTGGACTGCTAATAAGACACTGTATGGAATTACTTGAACAGACAGAAAAAATCTGTTTATTTGCTGGAGATGACATGGTATTTTCACTTGCTATTTCTGTTGCTACATATTCTAATTCGGACTGGTGAGTGGTCTTGCACCAAAGAAATTTTACTTCTTCCTCATAACACCGAAGACTTTCTTTCACATAAATAAATGATGTTGTAGGATCTTGAACACTTTACATAAATAAGAGAACATATAGGATTGCGAATGAATAAAATAGAGACTATAAAACCAGAGAAATATTTGAAGTGTCCAAATAAACGTAGTCTGTATGCCTGTAGGAAGAGAAGAAGAATGGCTTCTGACCATAGGCCTGAGTGTTTCAGGTTCTTCAGCATCACAGGAAACATCACTGAAACTAAAGATGAGCTAAAATACAAGAGGATTATATCTGTGTGACTTATCTGCATGGCAGGATCTAGTTTATGTGTCCATTACTTTGAGGGATATAAATGTGCAATAACTTCAAATACAGACAAAGTAAGAGAATGGGAGTGAAGACTAAAATCTCTTGTTTATATTTGAAACAGAACGAGATCACAGATTTTATTTTCAATTTAAAACGAGTAATTCTTTCCTTGCTTATTACAGGCGTCAAGTATCCATATATAACAACATATAGACAAAGACAGGGTTATACAGGGGCAGCAATTATTAATGGACATCATGGAATGACAAATAAAGAGCTAGCTCAAAAATGGTATTCATTGCACACAGATGTCTGGACCATGGGCAGATGTCTTAAATTGTCTATACTAAGCGCTTTTGTACTATCACAATAATCTAAATTGCTTTGCATTTGGTTCCAGACATTTCCACAGATTGTTCTCCACTGCACATAAATTCCTACTCTGAAATTCTAACTGGACATTAAGGGCCAGATTACTTCCTGAAGTAACTCTTTGGCTTAGTTTGTTTTAGTTTTATTGAGCCAAGCTGATGCAGCCAAACTTTCAAAATGGTACTCCCAATTATAGGAAATCTCATACCTAACTCTAGGCTATGGTCCTGGTTCAGAGGAGGGCTTCCACTGCACTTGAAACACCGTGCTGAAGGGGATAACACAGAAAGCACAAGCAGGAAGAAGGTGGGGTGGAAGTATAGCCTCGAGTGTGCTCTGTGTGCAGACCACCATGTACTTCACAATGCAGTATGCTCATGGTTGACACTCCTTGTGGGGAGGCTTGCTTCAAGTCTCCTTCTGTACCCTATTGAGAGAAGAAAGGACTATCATAGCATGAATTAAAAAATAAATAAATAAATAAATAACTCAGGACATTTGTCCTATTAAACCTGTTGGTCCCTGATTTTGTCTGTGAGTTGCCAGATAAAATGAAAATAATTACTGCCCCTAAACATGGGAGAGCCCCAGGGAAGCCACCCATGCCATCCATTTCTGAGAAAGATGGCTTCCTGACTCTCTGGGGATCTTAGCTCTACTGTACTCCCAGAGCAGGACTGTGCCTAGCTGAAAATCAAGTCAGTGATTATTTAGGAAATCATTCATATCCCCAGAGGAGTCATATCTTGCAGCAGAGACAGCCCAGACTAAGTTGCTGAGTTCTAGTTAATGGCTTCATTCTATCTAATGTGTCTGTTCTTGCAGATATTGCTTACAGATAAAATGTGTTTTCTGTCTTCCCATTTATTTATTTATTTATTCACATGGAAATATTTGAATTAGCCAAGCATATAAACACACTGTCTAGGAACAGATTCATGGGTGGAGGAGGATGTAGAGTGAGACAGATAGGATAGTTCATTTAATAACTATTATTCTGTATTGCAACCCTGAGAAGGAAATGAATAATAAATTTTCCAGTGGACATTTTACAAGGGTCACTTTACAAGGGAGAGACTGCAAATTCTCTTTCAGTTTTATTCTTCCTATTAGCAATGAGTTATCTATCACCTAATCTAAGAAGCACTGTGACTTGAATTTCATTTATCATGCATTTTTGCCTTCAAAATATGCAAAATAGTTTTCAAAGTAAAGTTGAGATATACCCATACTAGATTGTGCAGACTTCCTTTTTTTCCTAATCTAATGGTCATGACACTACATGATCTGCCCCTTACACTCAGTTACTACTTTTGTGGGAGACCTATCAGTTACCAGACAAAAAACTGGAAACATGAAAACATGCTGATCCTAGTAAATCAAAGGGTAAATACTTCCACACAGTTGTTAGCTCTGAATGTGTGTCTAGTACTACATAAACTCTTCCTCTTCTTACCCTAATACAAATGAAAAGTCTAGAAGGAAACCTTGCTAACCTTGGAAGTTTTGGCCATAGAGTTTGAGTAAAGTCTTTTTGATTTCAAAATACTTTAGAAATTAGAACTGTGATAGAAAATTCTTGTTTTTTACTTTAGTCCATTCAAAACTTTGGTTTGACTATAAATCTCTCTCTATATATTATATAAATAATCTCGGATTTGTGTTATTTTATTGCCCAGGGTCAAAATTATGGTCCAAGACATGCTACATAACAAAAGAAATTAAAACAAAGAAACAAACAAGCCAGAAAAGTTAAGGTATCTAGGAATTAATCTATAATTGCATGGTAAAAAGAAGAAAATCATAGAATCATAGAATCATAGAATATCCCAAGTTGGAAGGGACCCTTGCACTGCACAGGTCTACCCAAAAGTTTAGACCATGTGACTAAGTACACAGTCCAAACATTTCTTAATTTCATACAGGCTTGGCGCACTGACTACTTCACTGGGGAGCCTGTTCCAGTGCGCAACCACCCTCTCAGTGAAAAATCTCCTCCTGATATCTGGTCTAAACTTCCCCTGCCTCAGTTTCACCCTGTTCCCATGGGTCCTATCACTGGTGTTTACGGAGAATAGGTCACCTGCCTCTCCACTCTCCCTCGCGAGGAAGTTGTAGACCGCAATGAGGTCTCCCCTCAGCCTCCTCTTCTCCAGGCTGAACAGGCCCAGTGACCTCAGCTGCTCCTCATACGTCTTCCCTTCCAGGCCCTTCACCATCTTTGTTGTCCTCCTCTGGACACTCTCCAACAGTTGAATGTCCTTTTTGTACTGTGGTGCCCAGAACTGCACACAGTACTCAAGGTGAGGCCGCACCAGCGCGGAGTAAAGAGGGACGATCACTTCCCTCGCCCGACTAGTGATGCCGTGCTTGATGCACCCCAGGATATGGTTGGCCCTCCTGGCTGCCAGGGGACACTGGCAAAAAATAAGAAAACAAGCAGAAAAATAAGAAAACAAGCAGTCTGTGTCCATGCAGATAAACTAAATGGGTAATGCTTTCAGTACTGCTGTGATAAGGCTGAGTTTTATCAGGACCACTGTAATTCTCTTTCCTCTTCCACATGTGGTTGCTAGTTGCCATGACCCTGCTGAAACTGTAAAAACTGAACAAGACACCACCAGGATGCTGCTTTGCCCCATAACCTCAACATGCATGTAAGTATTGGCAGGCTGAACAGAAATATGGCTAGAGACTTTTTGGTGTAGAAAAGCATAAGCAGTCTGGACAACTAACACAGAATTAAGGTGATGGGTTTGCCAACAGTGTAGATCTGCTTTAAATGTCAGGTAGAGCCCATGCAATCTAGAGGAAATCTCAGGTACTTCCCTAGTGGTACTTAAAATCAAATTCTGGAAAAGTGTAATAACCTTTTTGTAATATTGTAAATAATAACTGCATGGAGAAAATAGGCATAATTTTAATGGCCATCTATCCAGAAATAATGAATATAGTGTGCTATGCAGTACTGAAGTGCTGACTTCCTGATCATGGTTATATTTATTATTACAATTCAGTAGTGGATAGTATATAAATAACAGTGCTTTTCAGAAAACAACAACCAAAAAAATGTGAAGTTGAAAATTCATCAGATAGGGATATTTTAAAAGGAAATAATGGGAAAACAAACTATCTGGGGATAAAACTTGTTTCTGGGGTAAAAAACAGTATCTTGGAACATGGTAAACTTTGTTTTTATTTTTATATATTATATATACTTTTAAAGATGCAAGAGTGGCATAGTAAGGTTAGCTGTAATAAATAACTTCAGCATTAATGTATATGTTTGCCTAAAACGACCTTGGTGTAACATTTGCTAGATTTAAGAACAAACACTGAATAAAAGTTGAAAAGGTGCAGCTGGCTGGCACATCAGGGAAGAGCATCCCGGTAGGAGGGTGTCAGGCTCCCTCTCCAGGACATTGTTGTTAACTACAGTTCCTTCAGCTCCACTCTCCTATCCCTTCGGATGTGCAGAGGAAGGAGTAAAAACACAGTCACAGACATAAGCCTAGGACAAAAAGATCCCCAACATAAAGAGTCTAGTCATGAAATATATAACTGAGAAACTGCTGGAGATCTGAACACTCGATGATGACGTGAACTGATAGATACAAAGTGAAAATTCATTATTCCTGGTAAAGTTTTTAGAAAACACAGAAAGAAAAAAATGGAAATACTGCTCAAAGAAATAGGGAAACCGAAGCAATGCTTTGGCCATGAAAGGGGAGAAATGAGAATTGCCACAGGGGAACTCTCTTTCTGACTGTTAAGGATCTATTTTCACAGAATAACTGACAGTTGGACTAAATGATGACCAAGACAAGGAATACTGAATTTTTGCACCCTTTATTATATACAATAATAAAACAGTATTGGATTTATTGTTGTTTGTGCTATTAATTTTGCTATAGCTACATACAAAAAATGCTCAGCTCAATATTTACAGCAAAAGCAAACTCCAACACCTAAGTGACCTGACCACAGTATAGCTATCAGCATCTCAGCTCATTAGCTCAATGAGTATGATGGTCCCATGCATCACCCATGGATGTATAACCCATGTTAATAATGTATATTGTATTAACTCATGTTAATGATGGTGGGAAGCCATCTCTAGTCTGGACCCAGGGCCAGAGGATTAACTTCTCTACATTCAGAAAGCAGAAAAGGCAGGGTCTTTATCTCTGATTTGCTTGTATTCAGAGCAGATCTCTTACTTTTCCACAGTTTTGGAGAAAGTTATGCTAAAATGTTAAGTGGGTGACATTGGTAGTAGGGTGATGGTTGGACCAGGTGATCTTGAAGGTCTTTTCCAACCTTAATGATTCTATAATTCTATGAAATTGGCTGGCCATGACTAATAAGGATCACTTCTGGTTGAGGGGTCCCATAGGCCACCCAATCAGACACTTCTCCATTTGGTTTGAGATGTCCAGCAGTGTCCATCATATGTCATCTTCAACACTAGTTGTAACCAACTACCTCAAAGATCAATGGTTTTGTCCTTTATTACACTGCTTGCCCTAAAGATGCAGGTCAGACATCTACCTGCGGAACACTTCAACTCTTCACAGAAGGCCACGGATACTTCTTTACATTGTGAAACAGAGATAACCCATAAACAACAAATTGCCATACACTTTACCAGAAAAACACTATTTATCCTATTGCCTACACACAACAACAGCCTGATGGTTAAGAGCTGATGAGACCCGGATAGGGGCAGATTTAATCAGTAAAGTAAAGGAGCAGGTGACTTGAATTATCAGTTTGTAGCTAGAAGGGTAAACAGCTGAAAATGGGTTTCATCACTATAAAGGTGACAGCCTTTCCATATCATCTAAGGTTTTCAGAAGATAGAAAGGCTTTAAAATCTTTTTTTTTTTTTTTTTCATTCCCTCTCCCCCTAACTCCCCCCCCCCCCCCCCCCCTTTTTTTCTAATAGATGATGAAGGAAACTTGTATTTCTATATAGCTCTAAGGGGAAAAGCAGCATAAACAAAGCAAATACATAATGGAGTTGGGTCTGGTGTTGAGGTGAGAATTTCATAGTGGTTATCTTTTTGTAGGCATTAAACATGTTAACTTCTCTATTTTAATGTGCATAACTTTCTAGTGGTAACGAAGGAATTCCCAGTTTTCAAATCTAGATCTGTAGCTGAAACATCTAGACTAGAACTTCTAAGTGTGAAATTCAGTTAGCAAGCTGTTGTTACAGTAGGAGTTACTGCTAATTCTTGTTTTCTCATACAGGCTATTAGTGATAGGGATATTCATTTCTGAAACATGGACCCATGGGAGACCAGGTAAAACTGCTGTGAACTGTCTTCACTTAGAAACTTTTTTTTTTCATTATTATTGTTGTTGTTATTATCATTTTTCACTTCCTTTCAGAAGGTTAGAGGAGGGTTTCTTTCTTTTTTTCTTGCTCTTCTTGCTTTGCTCTATTCTAGTAAAGATGTTCAACTTGGGACACCCAATTTAGTGGTTTCTTGAACCTCTTTCACAATCCTATTTCTGTTGTTGACTGTTACAGGTAGCAGTGTTGGTTGGCCAGGCACAGTTTCTCTTGGTTACCTTTAATTCTCTACTTACTGATTTTTAACACAGGACCCATGAGTTCAGAGTGCTTGGAGAACTTTTTGCATATAACACTGAGAGTGGAATACTTTGAGGGCAAGTACTTATCTTTTTCTGCTGTTGGTAAGTTGATACAGAAGATCTTGGAGACAGAATTGCACAAGGTGATGTCTTGAAAAATCTTTTGAGGTCTTCCTATACTAGAATTCCCTGGTTCTCATGAAGTGTATAGAGCTGTTGGAAATGTGTTGCACCTCATTATTATCATTTTAAAAAGTGCCTTTATTTATATATAACCTTTAGCCTTGTTGAGTTGTAACTTAGCTATATCTAAGTTACAACTAAGTTATCTCTTAGCTATGTATGGAAATGTACCATGTAGGAAGACATAGTAGTTGTTAAACCTGTTGGTGGATTTCCCTCCTGATAAAAATATGCCCCAGTAACCACACATACTATTTGGAAAGTACAAAAGCTAAAGATGACACTATGCTAATGGTTTTGCCCAGATGATTCTCCACTTTTTTTGCTTATAACTAAGGGTCCTAGTGGATTGGTAAATTATCTGGGGATTCTGACTGCAGACTTGTAATCAATGAGTGATATGTTTGAGTGAAAAGCACCACAGAGTGCCCTGGGAGAGTGAAATGAGTTAATTTTGGTCAATAAACATATTCAGGTGTAAGACATAAAAATGTTAACTCAGTCTTGAAGTAGCTCTCAAAATTGGTTGTTTGACTAGATATGATCTGTTACACTGCATCCATCTTCTCAGAATGTTAAACTTGTCAAATTCCTCTTAACATGTTTCTGTTTGAGCTTCTTCATCCATACATAAATAGGCTGCAACTGAGATATGTATAGCTTGATAGTGTAAAGCAAATATTTCTTGGCTTAAAATCAATGATAATTTTGTAGCTTAAATTCAAGCTAAGCTTTAGTGTGCTTGTCATTGTGATAAGACTCCTGAAGAGTCTCCATTAGCCAGCCAGGCATTAGAGAGAAACAAGAGCATGTGCCAGCCCCAGAACAAAGCCCCTGTGTTGTGAGTTGTCATCATTAATCAACCATGACAACTTTGATGCTAGTGATCTGTGTATGGTCTGTACTTACTGGGGCTTCCTCCCCAGTCCTTTAGGATTTCACATCTTTGCATATTGGTCACTTATCATCTTCAGCCTTTCAGCTGCTATGCTTCCTGTACCAGTCTGTTTGTAGCTTTACCTTTATTTCTATTGGTTTTGATGCATGACTTTACCGCTTTGCAATTTTATCTTAAGTTTGACCTCAAGGTATAGAGCTGGGCCATAAAGGAACCTGGGCCAGCTGAACTCTAGGGGCGAGGGAATTTGCAGAGCAAGAGTCATACTTATTAATACTGATCTTAACTAATTGCCTATAGATCAATCTGGCATAGCCTGGGAGCTAGATGAGGCCCTAGCATCGCAGTGTGGCTATACAGTAACTTACAGCAACTGGAATAACATTGAGTTTCGTGCTTCTGCACTAAGCTGCCATTCTCACTTGGAGGTAAGTCTAATAAATATAGTGTTGTTTTTTTTTTTTTTTTTTTTTTTTTTTTTTTTTTTTTTTACTGTACTGATGCTGTGTATGAACTTTACACAAGAGATTACCAAATTATTGGCAGGTATTAACCAAGGGGCCATAATGTCTTGGACATCTACTAGCAGAACATTTAGTTCTCATCAAAAGTATCCAGAGATCTGAGAATACACTGTGGTATTGACATTTCAGTGCCCTACAGAATAGGACAGATGAGCATATGAAGAAGCATATTACATATGTATCCTAGAAGTTCAACTGCCTTCTACTGGATAAGAATAGGAAATGTATTTGTGTTGCTATGTAGATAGATACTTACATGTATCTAGGCTAGGTAACCAAGGGAAAAACAATGACATTTCAGTATGGAGATACTTTTCTGTGCAAAGTCTGATGGGTGGATTTCTTAAGTTAAGTCACAATGATAGCTGATGTCCTACTGGGAAAAATCTGTCTAACAAATGTTTCCCATGTCCATGCAGAAAAATACATTCACAGTAACTATACAAGTCAAAGCATCTCATACTCCTGATATGAAAAATGCCTCAATTCACCTAAAAAGTGCAAGTTGTCATTATGGCCTGTGGAGTCCGAGAGAGTTAGTATGTGAAACTAACTACATGGAGGTAAGCACTGGAAGACTTCATCTTTGGAATCAGATTAGATGCTAGGAATGGGAATTGGAACAGAGTTTGAATGTCACACTGTGAAAGACTTTTACTGGTGAAGCTACAGAAGCATCTTGAGCTTAGTGATATTTATTTTTTTATAGGCATCTGAACAGTGTTAATAGCCAATAAAGTTGTGAAATAATATTCAAAAGGTTAAGCTAATGGATTGAACTAGTTGAATGGTGTCTCAACAAATGTTGAGATAACAAATTTTACTTCAGAAAGTATACCTACTCAACTTTCTGGGCAGAACTGTAGTGAGGGAAGAACAATTCCTCTTTAAAGAGGACCTGGGTGTAATAATGAAGCCCTGGCTTTAACTGGAAGAGAAAATGTTGAAACTAGAAAATTGATATGCGCTTTTTAAAAAAAAAAAAAAAGCTGAAATTCATAAAATATCATGAATTCTTGACTTGAAGAGGGGAATGAAAAATCTTCCTTTGAGAAATGCTAGTCTCCGTTCTTCTCAGTCTCCTACTGTCCTGAAAGTACTGAAAAAGACTTGTGAGATGTTCAAGGCAAGGGGGTTGATGGTGGCACTCTTTTCCTTAGACTGTTTTTTTATTCAGGTTTCTGTCAGGAGGGAAGTTCCACAGACAGTAAAGGACTTCATTCAAGAAGAACCTGAAGACTGGACTCTTGCCTTTCCAGAGGTAAAATTACAGGTTTTTTTCCTAATAAGAGCTAGTGCTACTTCCAACACCACCATCTTTCTATGTCCACACAATACAAATTCTCCTTTCAAAAACTACATTTAAGTAGGAAGAGCAGGACTTCTTTCTAAACTGGTTTCTAAACTTTCTGAACTGCCTATATATTAGAAATACAGGCAGCTGTAAGCCTTATGTCCAAGGAAGAAGTGGAGATCTATTTCTCAGACAACCTAAAAATCAAGTGTTCCCCAGGCAAAAGTGTACTCAAGAAAAATTCTAAGAACCCATGGCCCAAGAATGAACTCCAGATTGCTTTTTTTTTTTTTTTTTTTTTTCCTTCTTGGGCACTATATTTTCAGTGTAGCATTGTAGTTAATCTCCTGCCCCATAATTCTCCATACAGAAAGGGACGTATCCATTTTTTTCAGTACAACATCTGTTTGCTTTTAATATGGAAGGCTTTCTGTGTGTGAGAGGCTGAGCAGGGTGAAGCTTGAGGAGTATCACAGTAGTAGTATTTACAGTAAGTCAACAAAACTTCTGTGCAGTTCAATACATAAAAGTCATACAATATAGTAAATAAATCACTTTGAATGGCTTGTTTAATCTGTTAATGAATTTCTATGGGCAGGCTAAATCAGGAGAAGCCTCAGTATGGCAAGTAGTATTTCATCAACCAGAAGAGAAAAGGGCTCTGCTTGTGAGTGATGCTTGGAGTGCTGGCTATGGACTCAACACCACAGACACCAGGATTCTGCTGCGAGTACCATATAATGCCGAACAAACTCAGCTGGTAAAGGTTGGTACACTCAGTCTAACCCAACAAGTTGTCAGATTATATAGGTCTAACTAGATCTCTTCCTGCAGGCTCAGGGAATTACTTTTTCTGCAGTGAGATCAAGTACATTTTACAAACAGAAGTGGATGATCCTGATGGCGGATACTGCTGTGGCATGTCCTGTAGGTAAGGAATGTGGTACTTCACCTTAATGTTTAAATATACAGGGAATGACTCATAACTACTGTAATGAGCTGACAGCTTTCCTATCTGGTCCCTAAGATGGTGTGGATTACACTAACAAAATGATCATCTGGACTGTTCCAAAATACATTCAAGCACTCTGTACTGGAGCAACTAGCTTTAAGGATGTGGTGGTTGAAGCTGGTGTGAATCTACACAAACTCTCTTCCAAAGAAATGGCTTCCAGGAAATATGTGCTATCTAGTGATTTAGATGCAATTATAATGAAGGTACCAATAGGTGCAGAAGGTGGCTATTACAAGGTTAGTTAATTATATTGGATGGCAGGTAAATTATTTTGTTGTAACTGTGTGGTGGTTGTGTTTTTTTTTTTTTTTTTTTTCCTGGGGAGGAATATTTTTTTTCATTTTATTCATTAAAAGGGAGGGGAAAAGGTTGGGGGGGGGGTTGGAGGGGGGAGGGCAAGGGGAAGAAAATGTATATCAAACATCCCAAAAACCCTGACCAAAGGGCTCTTACGAACATCACTTTGCGAAAACTTTTCTGATAAGCAGAGGTGGACAAAACCCCATAAAGAACTAAGACTTTTCTTTCCTCAGGTTAACACAGAATTTTTGCCTTTCAGTCCTGATGTATCTTCCTTGAAGACAGTTCTAGCTGGACTATAAAGCATGCATAGATTCTGTGGTATTTTCCACAAAATATTTAAGATTGAGAACATGCCATTTGTCCTCAGAACCACAGTACGTCAGGATGTTTGGAGGCTATGTCTCTAAATTTAGTCCCTTGGAGTAAACTCAGTACTGGGCGAGTGTTGTAGATGAACTTCAGAGGAAAATGCAGGAGGAGCCATTTCACTGGTAAAAAGTCCCCTGCTGTTTTGAAACTAGGAGGTGGGGGGGACAACCTTCAGAAGGTAGTCTCTTGAGTATCCTGAGATAATATAAATTATTTAAAAAAAATAGAGCCTGGAGTAGTGATACACTAAGCATGACACAAGAGTGCATGATTTCTCACAGGTGTTGGTTTTTTCAGACTTCCTTTCCAGTGTAAAAGCAGAGCCACAGAGCTGAGGAGGATAATTGTTTGGAACTGTAGCTCTAGCTGACACTGCAATGCTATGATACAGCTTTCACTTTAATATAAGGTCATGTTATATTAAAGGATGCTGACTATAACTTTCCAGACTTCTGTGAGCAGTGGACAGCATGGGGCAAGATACTGCATCAACCTGTTCTTGGAACACCAGTGGGAGGATAACAAATGGGGACTAACCAAACGTACCATCATCAAGGAAATAGAAACACCATTTGAACTGGTAGAACTCACAGTAACCAACAGTAAGTATCCTAACACTGAGTTTACTGAAGCTTTTGGTACTGAGAGGAGATTAATGCTAGTATATTCCTTTTCAGATTCAAATCTGAGTGCAAGGATAATGAATGTGACAGTGGGAATGTTCCTCCTGGATGTGGAGCTTGTGAACCTGACCACTGAGGGGGCAACTGTCAAAGTACCTGAGGCTGTTCAGCATGGGTACCAAATGAATGAGATTAGATATGCTAATCAAAGCAAAGCCTATGTAATACAAGTGCCATTTGATGCACCAAGCATTAAGAAAGAGGTGTGTACTAAGAAACAGCAGCATATCACGGTGTAGAAATAATATCACTCAGTGATTCTTTTATTTCCAAAAATATTTTTTCAGTATGTGAGAGATGATGTAAGAGCATACACACTGAATGTCACACTGGAGTTCATAATTCATCCAACAAGTGAGACCTTCTCTGTCCCTATTGTTACACTGTCTGCTGTTAAAGATGCTGGTAAGCTAGTGCAACCTGTGCAAAGCTGTACTTATCTGGCTGTGATTTACCTGGCTGTGAACTCAGCTGTTAACTGGGCAAAGTTCAGCCAGTGATGCCGTCAGTACTTAATAGCGCTATTAAACTCTGATGGCACCTAGTGCGTTGGCTGACCCTTAGCTGTATTACAGTACTGCCCAGTGCAAGGGGATTTTGTGATGAGAACAGCCTCCATCTCCACATCACTCGTGGGAACGTGGACCAGAACTGGATGCCCTTTATCTCAGGCCGACACCTGACTCCAGAGGCTGCACAGAAATACAACTACAGTCAGAGTGATAATGGTACTCACTTGGTCATCTCTGTCCCTTTCCTTTCTTCCCTCCTGGACTATGAGGTAAGGATACCAGTCTGCATCAACTAAAAATGTGATAGCTATGAGATGAACATGATATACTATGTCCTTGTATATTAAATGAACTTTCCAAAATAAAGCTTCCCTTTGGATAAGGTTCAACGGATTAAAGGAGGACTCTTTTTTTTTTTTTTTTTTTTTTTTTTTTTTTTTTTTTTGTCTTTGGAAGAACACTTATTTTCCTTGGCTAATGTTGGCAGAAGTAGCCAGGAGAAAGCACTTTGCAAGTATTAAAGGCTGAAGAACATCTTAATGGCAATTGCACAGGCAATGACACTTGCATTGTGTGGTGAATCTACTGAACAAGTTCTGCTTCTGCTTCTAGGTTAAGATGAAAAATCTCTTGTGTACTTGGTTTTGGTCAAAGACTACCTCTGGCTTGTTATAACCTGCCCTTAGTTCTTTAGTTTTTCTAGAAGAGTAGTGGATCTTCATTTAACCTGTGATAATCCTCTCCAGGATATTCATACGTCTGGAGTATTGGCTTCACTCCATTTATCCTTGAAAGATAAAGTCACCTTTGCTAATAAGAAGGACTTCTCAATTTCCTGCAGATTTTCCCCTTCAGAGCTCATACGTAAGCACAATGCCACTGTTATGTTTAGCTTTTAATGCTCTTTGAGTTGTATAAGTCACATAAGCCCACACTGTCTGAAATGTTTCTAGAGCTTATAGTGGTGTGATACCCTATCTGTCAGTTTTTCTGCCATGTCATATGCTACAAGACAATTCAACTTACAGTCTTTAGAAAAAATCCTGCCCACTACAAGGTTTGGGAAGGAGAAGAGAAAATATACTTCCTTTAACACTTACAAAAACAAAACTTTGACAAAGGAGTTTGGGGTGTTTTCCTGGGTGCTTCTTGTTTCTTTGGTGGGAAGATGGGCATATAGGTTGTCAGTTTATAAACAGTCACTGGAAACCTACTCATCTGGATTGAAAGTACTAAATATCTTGGCTAGAAAATTATCTTTGGGAGAGAGTAAGACATTCTAGGAAGAGAAAGGTGAGTGAAATTTTCACCTTAGTCTGTAGTGCACTCTCTACTGGTGTTAGCTTGAAGAAAATCAAGTGTAAGTACTGAAGAGCCTTATTCAAATCTTCAACCTCATGAGCTGCTGAAAGTCTTGCTAGGAAATCCATATAGAACCTCTTAGTTGTAGTAAGCTACAGAACAGAAGAACTGGAGTCTGAAAAATGTATCTCTTTTTCCCTTTCAGAGTGCCTTCCCAATGGCACTGTGGTTATTACTGCAGTGAAATTGGTAAGACTTGCAGACCTGGACACCAGCCTCCTTGTGTTAAGTGACAGAAACTGCAAGCCTAGCCTAGTGACAGAGAAGACTGCAACTTTCAAATTTAATGTGAATACATGTGGAACAAGAGGAAAGGTGAGTGCTTAGTGATATGAAGTTTACTCTTTATTGGGATAGGTTTAGCACTAGAACTACCAGAAGTTCAGAGCTGAGTAGAAGCTGCGAAAGGTCACAGCTAATTAGTCACTTTCAACATGAGGCATACCTGAATGCCTTTTCTGAGGATACTAATTTCTGTTGGGCTGAATTCTGAAACTTCACCTTCTTAGTTGATGAAAGAAATTGTCAGGACCAGACGTACTTGTTTTCTGAAACCAGCATGTAGTATGACATCTCTGAATTGTTCAGTAACAGTCTTGAATGTGAGTTTGTATTGCCAGTACGTATTCTTAGTATGTATCCATGTCTTATAGAAAGTGGTTAGATATCACTAATGAATACCTAAACCAACACTAGAGTGGGTTTCCTCTTTCTGCTACATACTGTTTAAATAGAAAATAGAGACAAAATAACATAAGATCAAATCACTTTTAAATTCCAGTCACAACAAATACATTTTACTTCTCTGAATGCTAGGCACTGGTTCTGCTAACAGAATGAACAGAATTCCTTTTTGTGTGTGTGTGTCCCAATGCACTTCTTTCTGGGGTGCTATGTCATTCAAGATATTGTTAGTTGGTAAGCTACTTCTTGATAATGACTTTGTTAGCTGTATCTCGCTTTGGTTCAGTAGGTACAGGACAGTAACTTCTGGCCACTTTCAAGTGTACTCTGCTCAGAGCCATCTGCCAGTCAAGGGATGTGGATGTATTGTAAAAACCAAAGTCAATTCTAAAGTAACTGTCCTATTTGTAATAATATGTATCTTTCAGTTCAATGGCACATCTATAACATATGAGAATGAGGTAGTTTACTTCAGACCTGGAAATGATTCACCAGTATACAAGTAAGTGACATTTCCTAGAGGGAGGCTGTCCAAGATGTTTCAGTTTCTGAAATCTAATGCTAAACATCTTCCCTCAGATTAAAGTTTGTATGCTTATACACAATCAAGCAGGCTGTTGATGTCCAGTATGAAACTAAGAAGAACCCAGCCTCCAGTATTAAGCCAGGCTTTGGCTCTCTTGACCTCTCATTGAAGCTTTTTAAAGGTAACCTTTATGATCAGAATTTTTAGAATAGATGGGATTGAAAAGGACCTCTGGAAGTAAGTGTTGTCCAACTCCCCTGCACAAACATTGACTTAAAGCAAATTGCCCAGGACTATGTCCAGGCAGCTTTTGAATATCACCAGGGTGAACTGAAAAATCTCTTCAAGGCCTCTTCAAAGCATCTCTTCAAGAGATGTTGTACCTCCAGAATGCAACACAGGTGGTCAAGTGGATCATATAATGTGCAACCAAGTCTTACGGTTTTTCTGCTTGGCATGAGCATGTTAACTTCTGTGTAGTGGATGTGATGGCAGTGCCTGAAGTGTGGGAAGTGGAGAAAATAGCACTGACCACAATAACCATAACTTCTGTCAGAAGGAAACTACATGCATTACTGCTGTAAAATGGTAACACTGCTGGCAAAAAGTTCTAACTGAAGTCTGAACAAAACCATCATCCTGACTGGAGTGGCCCTGATGCCTTTGCTTAGTTACCTTTTTACAAGCACTTCTGAATGAGGGTCTGACTTAATAGGTTTAACAGAAGGAAGCTTCTCTAGATCTTCAGAGCCAGAAATACAGTTCAAGTCTTTGCTTTACTTACTAGTTCTTATTCATCTGCTGTCATAGCCCTATTTCCTGACACCTCCATTTTATTTGTGCCACTTCAATGGAGTAAATGGGGGTGGAAATCAGAGTGACTCAAAGCTGGTGAATACCTACCCTGTAAAAAGGGAACTTTTACCATCAATGCTTTTTTTTCCTAGATGAGTCCTATTCTGACCCCTATCAAGAATTGGAATATCCTGTGGTAAAATACCTGAAGGAAGCACTATATTTTGAAGTAGAATTGCTCCAGCCTGCAGATCCAAGACTGGAATTAAACCTGGAAGACTGTTGGGCTACAAACTCCCTAAGTCAGGACAGCCTTCCACAGTGGCCAATCCTCATAAATGGGTAAGGAGAGCTTCCCTTCTGTGTCTGGTAACTGCTGAGCACAAAGCCTCTAACCTTAGTGAGAAGGAAAATGTAAGAGGACATAGTTCACCTGGGAAGGATTTTTGGTCCTGATTCTGTATCTGCTGCTATGCTGTGAAAGGCATGAGGATGCTTGCACACAAGCTATGCCTTCTGGTATCAGGAGGTCAACAGGGGTGGGCAGAAATGTTAGCTTCTAGCTAATCTTTATGAAAGAATAAGAAGTAACTATTACTATAGATAAATACCATGGCAAAAGAGAGAGACCTTGACTGGGAGAGGCTCTATCTCTAACACTATAGCCTGAGGGGAAAACAGGGACGTTCCTCAGCATTTCACCTCTTTGGTTTGTATAAGGACCTTGTCAAAGTGATGGAGGTTTAGATTAAAGACTTTCTTCCATTTTCTCAAAAAGGTGTGAAAACAGCAAAGACTCTCACAGAACAGTCTTCCACAAAGTTAATTACAGCAACAGAGTAAAACTTCCTCAGCACCTGAAGAGATTTGAAGTGACAATGTTCACCTTTATAGAAGGCACGACTCCATTACAAAAGCAGGTGAGACTTCTGGTTTGTTGTGC
Source organism: Nettapus auritus (assembly GCA_011076525.1). Classification (NCBI taxonomy): domain Eukaryota; kingdom Metazoa; phylum Chordata; class Aves; order Anseriformes; family Anatidae; genus Nettapus; species Nettapus auritus. The sequence goes on along the minus strand of CM021767.1, from coordinate 107,389,452 downwards.
ACTGTCAGTGGTCTCAATGCATGAGCCTGGAGCAGCGCATGCAGCAAATGCTGTGGAAGATCTCAGCTGGCCCTGTCCTGCTGGGGGCTCTTAGCCACCTCCTTGAAGACTTATCACTATAGGAGTAACAAATAGAGACTAGGAACTCACTAGCATTCACTTTCTCATTTGGATCAGTACACACCCAGTATCTGCCAAATAAGATTCCCTGTACACACTACAAATATTTTTACCTTGTAGCTGTATTTCCACTGCAGTGTGGTGATCTGCAGCACTATGCCACAGCCTTCCGACTTCCTTTGTCAGAGGAGATGCAATCTTGGGAAACACAGACTTGGTAAGAAAAACATTTCTTAAGTTATTCCTGAAGCTTGCTCAGCAACACAGCACATGCTCTCAGGAGCTCTGTCAGATGGCAGACTCCTAATCTTAGTGTGTGCTGTACAGAATATTAAAAGCTGAAATGTCTCATTAGACCGCAGTACAGAACCACAACCGCATGGACAAGCATCATCTGGGGCAGTGCTTATTAGGAAAGAAAACACGGCCAGCAGAGGTAGGTATTGCTTTTAAATCACATTACTGATATACCAGATGTACTGCTCTTGTAACATAAAAGGCTTCTGCACATTTCTCTCCTCTCTGTAGGTGAATACACTGACTTTTGACAGACTGAACAAGAACTGTTTAGTTTTATGAATTTGCAGTTAAATGGCCTATGCAAATGCAGTCTACCCAGACTTTCAAGTAAGAACACTGCAAAAATATCTTATTGGAAAATACATTCAGTTTCAACTAACCAACTACAGCTGAATCTTTGTCTCTTAATCAACTTTAGTGTGTTGCTCTCTTGTGTTCCTCTAGAGTCTAGTAGTCTTCATCTTTGTGACTTGCATCTGAACTAGTCTTCTCAGATAACATGTCTGAAATTTGTCTAGCCACTTTGCAATTGGAAACATCTGTTTTGGTGTAGAGAGGGAAAGGTAGCAGCAGATGTAATGTCAACTGCAAATCATTTGTTACTACACATTTGTTTTTTTAAAAAAAAATTTAAGATGAATAAAGTGTTGCAGGGACCTTAATGATGTCAGTAAGTTTTTTTTTTTTTTTTTTTTTTTTTTTTTCCTGAAGCAAATGGGAATAAATATATCTGTGGATTTCACTGGAGGGTTGTGGCTCTGCAATATCAAGTTGCTTCCCTGGGTTGTGGCATAAATCATTCACAGGTAGCATCAGTAACTCTGCTAAGAGTAATCTGCGACCCTAAAAGGAAAGCTTTTAGTGGAGACTTATAGTAGTAATGATAATACATGGACGTAATCTATGAAGTGTTTAGGATTTTTCCTTATTAGGAGGCATGATATGTATGCACTCCGGTCAGATAATTCTGTCCTCTTTTCTATAATGGGTAGAAAATTTCTTAATTTCTTTGCATCTGAGTAGTGACATGAAAAGAGTTTGGATTAAATACTGTATTTTCCTGTTCTAAGGAAAGATTGCTAAGCATGAATCATTGTTGCTTAGGGCCAAAGATGCAATGGGTGTACAATGCTGTTTGTTTTTTAACTTTATATCAAATGGAATTCTGTGAAAGGTACCTTGAGCTAGAAACTATTCCATGAATCTATTTGTAACTTGTGAAGAAAAACAGATTTGTAGCTCTGCTGCTGTTATACCTGTACAGAGATCCCATTAAAAAGCTTCTTATAATTTCAAGATCATGTCTGAAAGTCTTGTCCATCTTCCACTTGCCTGACAAGTATATTTGTAGTTGATATGTTTATTCTTTCTTAAAAAAAAAAAAAAAAAAAAAAAAAAAA
>CM021767.1:107374233-107387232 GCA_011076525.1 Nettapus auritus | reverse complement strand
ATGTAATGTCAACTGCAAATCATTTGTTACTACACATTTGTTTTTTTAAAAAAAAATTTAAGATGAATAAAGTGTTGCAGGGACCTTAATGATGTCAGTAAGTTTTTTTTTTTTTTTTTTTTTTTTTTTTCCTGAAGCAAATGGGAATAAATATATCTGTGGATTTCACTGGAGGGTTGTGGCTCTGCAATATCAAGTTGCTTCCCTGGGTTGTGGCATAAATCATTCACAGGTAGCATCAGGAACTCTGCTAAGAGTAATCTGCGACCCTAAAAGGAAAGCTTTTAGTGGAGACTTATAGTGGTAATGATAATACATGGACGTAATCTATGAAGTGTTTAGGATTTTTCCTTATTAGGAGGCATGATATGTATGCACTCCGGTCAGATAATTCTGTCCTCTTTTCTATAATGGGTAGAAAATTTCTTAATTTCTTTGCATCTGAGTAGTGACATGAAAAGAGTTTGGATTAAATACTGTATTTTCCTGTTCTAAGGAAAGATTGCTAAGCATGAATCATTGTTGCTTAGGGCCAAAGATGCAATGGGTGTACAATGCTGTTTGTTTTTTAACTTTATATCAAATGGAATTCTGTGAAAGGTACCTTGAGCTAGAAACTATTCCATGAATCTATTTGTACCTTGTGAAGAAAAACAGATTTGTAGCTCTGCTGCTGTTATACCTGTACAGAGATCCCATTAAAAAGCTTCTTATAATTTCAAGATCATGTCTGAAAGTCTTGTCCATCTTCCACTTGCCTGACAAGTATATTTGTAGTTGATATGTTTATTCTTTCTTAAAAAAAAAAAAAAAAAAACAAAAAAAACACCACCAACAAAAAAAAAAAACTTGGGCTTCATCATGAGTGACAAAAATTCCCTAGCTATGTCTCAAGATTGTCCTCTCCTAGAGGAGGCTACAAAGCTAAATTAGTCTTCTGCTCTGGTTGGTGAAGATTAAAGTGTTGGTGAAGAATAAAGTTATAGAGCTATGCTATTGAGGAATGAGATGTAAGTGTCAGCAAGGAACTGAAAGGAAAATGCAAAACTTGTAAGCTTGCCGAGACTTGACAGGCCAGTGACTTCTGTGCTTACTGCTTTTCCCTACATTAACTGAATGGCTAAAACACCAGCTATTCCTCAGTCTGTGGGCATGAGCTATGGAGAATTCATAGGACACATCTGTAATGTACTGCTAGGGCTTTGCAACTAACAGAACACAAGTATAGTCACTCTAAGTGGTATGGCAACTTCCATGTATTCCTTATATCACAGAATCACAGAAAGTCTAGGTTGGAAGAGATCTACAGGATCACCAAGTCCAACCTCTGACCTAACACTAACAAATCTTCCACTAAACCATATCCCTAAGCTCTACATCTAAACGTCTTTTAAAGACCTCCAGGGATAGTGACTCCACCACTTCCCTGGGAAGCCTATTCCAATGCCTAACAACCCTTTCAGTAAAGAAGATCTTCCTAATATTCACTCTAAACCTCCCCTGGTGCAACTTTAGCCCATTGCCCCTCGTCCTGTCACCAGGCACATGGGAGAACAGACCAACCCCCACCTCGCTACAGCCTCCTTTGAGGTACCTGTAGAGTGCAATAAGGTCGTCCCCGAGCCTCCTCTTCTCCAGGCGAAATAGTCCCAGCTCCCTCAGCCGCTCCTCGTAAGACTTGTTCTCCAGACCCTTCAACAGCTTTGTAGCTCTTCTCTGGACTTGCTCAAGCACCTCGATGTCCTTCTTGTAGTGAAGGGCCCAAAACTGAACACAGTACTCGAGGTGCGGCCTCACCAGAGCTGAGTACAGGGGGATAATCACATCCCTGGACCTGCTGGCCACACTGTTTCTTATGCAAGCCAGGATGCTGTTGGCCTTCTTGGCCACCTGAGCACACTGCTGGCTCATATTCAGCCAACTGTCAACCAAAACTCCCAGGTCCTTCTCTGCCTGGCAGCTTTCTAACCACTCATCTCCTAGCCTGTAGCTCTATTTGGGGTTGTTGTGCCCCAGGTGCAGAACCCGGCACTTGGCCTTGTTGAACTTCATACCGCTGGCCTTGGCCCATTGGTCTAGCCTATCCAGATCTTTCTGCAGAGCCTTCCTACCCTCGAGCAGGTCGACACACACATCTAACTTGGTGTCATCTGCAAACTTACTGAGGGTGCACTCGATCCCCTCATCCAGATCATCAATGAAGATGTTAAAGAGGACTGGTCCCAGTACCGAGCCCTGGGGGACTCCACTAGTGACTGGCCTCCAACTGGATTTGACTCCATTCACTAAGACTCTCTGGGCCCGGCCATCTAGCCAGTTCTTAACCCAACTAAGCGTGCGCCAGTCCAAGCCATGGGCAGCCAGTTTCCTGAGGAGAATGCTGTGGGGAACGGTGTCAAAAGCCTTACTGAAGTCAAGGTAGACCACATCCACAGCCTTTCCCTCATCTACTAAGCGTGTCACATTGTCATAGAAGGAGATCAGGTTCGTCAAGCAGGACCTACCCTTCATAAACCCATGCTGACTAGGCCTGATCACCTGCTTGCCCTGCAACTGCCGCCTGATGACGCCCAGGATAATCTGCTCCATGAGCTTCCCTGGCACTGATGTTAAACAGGCCTGTAGTTCCCCAGGTCTACCCTCCAGCTCTTCTTGTAGATGGGTGTCACGTTTGCCATCTGCCAGTCAAGTGGGACCTCTCCCGATAGCCAGGACTGCCGATAAATGATGGAAAGCGGCTTGGCCAGCTCTTCCACCAGTTCTCGCAGTACCTTCAGGTGGATCCCATCCGGCCCCATCGACTTGTGTACATCCAAATGCTGTAGCAGGTTGCCAACCATCTCCTCGTGTAATATGCTGATTGTCTCCCAAGAAATGAGCCTGGTATGCAGTGTTTCCCCGGGCAGAGGAATTGCAGCTTTCATCTGCCAGTGATCTACCAGCAGAGCATGGGCTGCCTTGGATAGCGTGAGCCACTTTCTCCCCTCTTACAGCTGTGCAGGGGTGCGGAGGAAAAATGTAATAACCAGGAACAGATGTGAGAACAACACATGAGGAAGGGGCAGCCTATTGTGAACTGTCTTTGATGTGGTTTCCTAAGTCTGAAACTTCTCTTCAAACCGAGAGTCAAAGGTGAAATTGTTTAATATAAACACAGTATTTAAAGTCTTTCATCTATGGAGATGTGTTCCCCTCACCCTGGATTAGTCGATATTTCAAGATTCTCCCTATTAACAGTAATTTAAGAACTGTAAAAAAGATATATGATGCCCATTTAACTTTTTATATACTCCTTATTCTTTCTAAAAACTGTTCATTTTCAATTTGCAAAATAAGAATTCTTAATAGAAAAGATAGTCCTTTATTTTCTTCTCCGACAATTCAAGGAAACTTCTTTCCAGATTTCTTTCCATGGCTGAACTAAGATTCATGTAAACCTTGTCACATTTTACAACAATATGTGAGACAAAGTTCACTTCACTATCAGCAAATTTTAAAGACAATGTGACAGTAGTACTGTCTACCTTAGAGATCTGTTTATACTAAAATACAGTAAGCACCTTCCTCATTTTATATATTTGAAAAAAAAAAAAAAAAAATGCTCTTCAAGTGTTGAATCAACACCTCTTAGCCTTTTATGTGGATATTTTATGACCACATGCTTTTCCCTCCGGTATTTGGGATGTTATTTTTATATCCCTGTTAACACAAGTTGAAAGGAAATCAATCTTCTTTGTTTATGCTTAATGTCTCCTACAATTTCAACAGGTGAATGATAAAAATCTAAGGGGAAAGAAGTCTTGTGATTTGTTTTTCTAAGAAAATAGAAACAATAATGGAATTCTACTGCAGACATTTCCACTTGAAAAAAATGGTGATAAGTCAGTGCTATAACTAGTCACACTATCTGGCTGTTGATAGAAATGTTTTTCTTACTGTACTGTAACTTTGATCTGGCTAGTGGTTTTTAAAACTATGTGCTGCTTTAGTCTCTTAGAACAGCATCAACTAACTATTAACTAAATATTGGAAGATTAAGAAACGCAACCCTTGTTCTCTGACCCAATTCACTTTGGTACTTTTTTAAAAAAAAATCTTAGTGTCTTCATTAGAAGAGTAAATGTCATGAACATATATCAACAGGAAAAAATGTTCTGAGAGTGTGCTAATGACTGGGGAGTCTTTGGTTCAAGTTTTTTTCTACCTGATAGTCTTACCTGATAGTCTTTCTTCTGTCAGTCTTCAGATTGTCACTTCCTTACAGATTCTATTTTTATTTGGGCATGCAAGTCCAGAAACACCTAAGCACGTTGACAAATCCTAGGCAGGTTCCTACTTCAAATGTTTCAAAGCCTATGTAAGTTGTATCAGTCTCTTTACAGTACTTGGTGTAGTGATAAGAGAACCAGCCTAGGCTCATGTTGTGTAAAGAAGCAAAAAGGCAGACGCTTAACCAGGGAGGGTTTTCAGATGGACCCAAGTGGACTCATTTTTTCTAACTCATGGCAACAAAGCAGCTTTATTGGGAACTGGGTCTCTTCTCTATGACTAAGTTTTGTATCTGTTATAGTCAAAAATTTTACCTGATTTAATTTTACCCTAACTTATTGTAACTGCAGGAATTTGGATCTTCAGAAGCTGGGGTGCATCTGTACATATACATCTACATAGCTCTGCATAGAAGAAAGCTGGGGTTTGCCTGAAGAACTGGCTGAAGCCCATTAGCAGGAGGCTTTCTTTCCCTCAGATACACCTATGTGCAGCCCAAATGTGTAACCATAAAACTTCTTGGCACCTATGTGGTGCTCCTCAGTTTAGAATTTCAAAGTGCTGTGTGGGGGAAGGCAGCCCTGAGCTCCCCCCTGCTCTGCAGCTCACGGAGGGTCTCAAGGCAAGCTCTGGCTCCGTCTTTTAATCACTGAAAAATATTGTCTGAATCACTTACTCTTTCCACCAAGAGGCAATTTGACCTCCTCGTCATCTTCAATGCACTGTTCATGTGCTGGGCAGCAATGTTGCCCCTCTCCTGCTCTCAAAGGGAAAGCCTGGACTGGAGGTTGGAGAATGGAACTATACGTGGGCTGGTACCCTAATTACTGGACTTCCTCCTTTTTGCAGATGAGCTCCCTACTCAACAAAACATACCTCCAGGTGCACTAGAATAGGTGCTGGTCTTTGAGGTACAAGAAACCAAGAGCCTATTCTCATTCCCATTCTTGGTCCTATTGCAACATGGGGATCCATTTAGGACAGGCCAGGGCCTGTTCCCTACAGGCACCTTATGCACAACCATCTTGTGCTGAAACTCAAAGTAGTTAAGGGTACGGCAGCAGACACTGGACTTCTGGGCCTAGAGAATGTGCACAGGTGTTGACTGGTTCACTAACACAGAAGCATTAAAATGGTCCTGAAACTCAAATGCCTTTCCTTTGTGGTTACTTGGAGCTGCTGTTCCACTTTGGACTCAAAGTGAGAGAGGGACTCTGCAGCCACCCAGAGAGAGATGACCCAGCATCTTCAGGGCCTTTTGTTTTCCTGTGGCCAATGTGGGGGTGGGTAGGAAATGCCCATTCCTCAAACCTACAGGCTGTTTCCTTCCTACTGGAACAGTCTTTTTGCATACAGCATTACATAGTTTTGTTTATGAGTAGCAGCCTTCAGAAGCCATTAGCTATCACTGTCTTCCTTTATAGTTGAGTAAGCTTAGGCAGTAATGCTGGATGACCAGCAAGATTACAGATAAACTAGCCATAGAAGTGGATTCTGTTACTTCCCTTCCTTTGCTTTATGAAGAGCTGGAAACATGGCTATTACTTGTAGTTCCAGGTTTGGAAGATTTAAGGAACAAGGTTAAAAGACTTCCCAAATGCAGACAATCTATCTGGTATAGTACACAGGTCTATCAAACCAGTATACTTCTGAAAGAAGATGGTCTACAACCCAGATGATAATGATAGAACTATCCTTTGCATATCTGCTTGTGGCTTCGCCAGCACCAGCAAGCAGGTACCCCCTTTACTGCTGTCACCTACAGTAAGAGTCTTTGTGAAAGGACTCGGCATCAAGCTCTCAGTTCTGGATCTGTGAAAGATCCTGTGGCCAATGTACAATTTCACTTCCTTAAACAGTAGGAGGACTGAATCAAAAAATAAATAAATAAAAATCCACATTGTTCTTGCCTATGGTGAAGCCTGAAAGCTTGTGAGAAATATGTGGGTTAAAACAAAACAGAAGCATAGGGGATATGCTTAAATGTGAATATGTTTTGAGTGACACTGCTACCTGCATAAATTTGAACTTAGCTGCTTTTTTTCAGACAGTGATGGATTTCACACTGTTTGCTCCAACACTCACATATCATGTGAGAAGAACATTGAGACAGCTTAGGTTGAACCAAGGAGAAAAAGTGCACAAAACCAATTATATTTCACTCCAAACAACCAGAAAGAAGAAAGAAAAAAGATAAAGGTGCAATAAAGTTTTAGCTTTGCAGAGCTCTGCTACAGGATGCATCCTCAAACTTAGACCATCTGCCCCACACAGATGTGTTGATTGATTCATCTTGGTGAGACAAACCTGTTACCTCCTGCCTGCTGCTTTCTTAGTGCCTTACATCTCCCCATGGAGAAAAGGTTAATTTGTCTTAATTAGCTCTGCACTGTTCAGCCCTGCAATGCATTAAGTCTGCCCCAGGTTTTGCTCCTCTCTGTGCATTGCTGGTCTCAGTGTAGCCAAGTCTTTATAAACAATCTGCAATGAGATGTATAAAGCAAACATTTCTGATTTTGCTGCAGTGAGACTTGTGGGATCTCCATCATACAAAAGCCAAAGAAATTAAAGATTGTCATTTGTTTTTTGGAAATTTTCATGGGTGTGTTTTACAGGACTGTTACTGGGTGTAGGAAATGCCTGACATGACAGCTTTTACTAAGGAGACGTTATGGTTTTCAGAATCCTCCTACATTTCAGTACACCTTGAGGATAAAACTTTGCATCTTTCTGGTATTTGAATCAATTTATCTCATGCGAGAGAAAAGGAAGAAGAGGAACAGAACTCAGTCTTATTTGTTCTAGAAAGTTGATGTAAAAATGTCTTCCACAATTTATTAGACATTGAAGCAAAGAGTTTCATAGATTAAATACAGAAATATTATATGTTTCTGTATATATTAATACAGAAGATAGAATTTGACAGCAATTTATCTATACAATATGACAGCTTATAATTCAGTTCCAGTATTTAGTGGTCATGGTTAGATTTTACCTATCTATCAGATATATAATACAAGATACAGACTATGACATTGATATTTATTTGTTTATGAGCAAATATTTTCTTACTATTACTTTGTTTCTTGATTTTTAGGTACAGCAGAAATGTGGATAAATAGACAACACTTGAACTAACTATACATGTTCTTTCTCATCCTAACATTAAAGTGCCTACAAATCAATACAGTTATTATCCTTATATAGTTTTTATTTATTTATTTATTTGTTTTTAAATCACTTTAAACCCTATGGATTTACTATTGTCCCCATTAAACAGAAGATCAGTAAGAACAGTGATACGTAAATCCTAGGAAGCTCAAATAGTTTTTTGTTTTGACTTTAGTATCAGAGTAAGCTTAAAATTTCTCAGAAGCTTTTTATTAAAAAAAAAAAAAAGGAAAAAAAAAAAAGGAAAAAAAAAAAGAAATTATAAAAGTAAAAAGCAAGACTTCCACCTCAGTGACTTGTAGCTCAGCTCAGCTTTAAGGCAATCCTACATCACCTTCCAGCATTGTGTCCTATGTACACCAGTGACCCTTGGTCCCCCTCTCTCTCTCTCCTCTGGCACCCAGTGTCACAATACTCCAGTGAGGAAGAAATTTGGCTGGTTTTGTTTGTTTTTTTTTTTTTTTTTTTTTTTTTTTTTTTTTGTAAAAGCTCTTCCACAGCAGAACCAGGGGGCAGAAGGGCAGGTGTTCCAGGTGGTGTCTACGCCCGCTTGACGCTGTTGAGGAGCTCCGTCAGTTCGCTGATGTACTTGATGGTGTACTTCAGGGTCTGTATTTTGGTGAGGGGCTGGCCCCGCTGGCTGTAGGTGGGGGGCAGGTAGTTACGCAGAGTGTGTAGTGCATCGGCCAGGGTCCTCATCCGCAGCTTCTCCCTCTCACTGGCCTTCCTTCGGCGCTGGGCCGACATCCGCACCTTGGTGCCCTTGGGTAGCCGGGCCTGCCCGGGGCTGGGCAGGTAGGCAGGGGGGAAGTCCACCAGGCTGTATCCCACCAGGCTGCCACCACCGAAGGGGGTCTCTGCCACTGCTGGGCAAGGCGATGAGGAGTAGGACTCAAAGGACGGCGTCGGGGACAAGCTGTGTGGAGAGGAGACGGGGTGCAGCTCAAAAGCCCCAGTGGTGTTTTTCCAATCCCAGGAAGATAAGCAGACGGAGTGCTCTGAACCCAAAGCATCTTCCATATTTATCAGCGTCTCGTGCAATTTGTCCATCCTGAAGGAGCACGCGGGAGAAGCAATTCCCACTGCTTGCCAGCAAAGGCTGGAGCCGCTGGCTGCTGAGACCTTTTTATGATGGAGGGAGGAAAGTGACAAAGTGGGAACGTGGGTTTGGTGAGGGGAGTTCAAAGGAGCACCACAAGTGCTAAGATGGAAAATGAACTCCTGATGTGCTAGTTTCTTCTCAGTGATAATTATCAACCTTCAGCTAAAAAGCCTTTAAGCTAACAGGCAACAGTGAGAAAGGAGGAAAAAAAGATTATCTTCTTGCGACTAAACCAATTAAGGCTGCGCATCAACATTTAACATTGTACTGGGGGGATAAGTGTTGGGAGAGGAAAAAGAAAATTAACAATTTTACAAAACAGTTAGCAGATAGAGAGTTTAAAGATAGTGAGCATTAACACAGCCCCTGAATTTCAACCATCGAGCCCTGTGTTCTGTGTAACTGAAAACAACGGCACTACAGCAGTGATGATTTGTTCCATGCAGATTGCGGCTGAGGTAGTCTCTCATTAAAAGTGTCTTAATCATGGAAGTCAGAGGTGGTTGGCTTGTATTTTGGTGTGTTATGGTTCTGTGGATTTCTCTTCTCATTAGATTGTCATTTCTCTCTGGATCATTTGGTTTTCAGAAGATTAAAGTAGAAAAGCAAGGTATTACCTGTACTTTGCACATATATTTGTAATTTTAAATCATGGGTTGAGGGGCAAAGAGGAAATTTATTATTGTAAACAAAGTCAAAGTCCTATTAAAAAAAAAAAAAAAAAAAAAGTTGTATGAGGATGAAAAGTTTTTTTTTAAAAAAAAAAAAAATGTCTAGGGAATAAAATAAATGCAAATTTTGGTCCTAGACAAGGGTTTTATATATAAATTTAATACAAATTAGTATACAGATTAGACATGAAGGAGAAGACTAAAAGCTATTTAAAAAAAAAATAAATAAAAAAAATAAAAATCCTACCTCTAGGAATCTGTACTTTTGCTAAAAATAAAAAATAAAAACAAAAATTAAAAAAAATAAAAATCCAGCCCTTACTGAATCCAACAGTGAAGTTCTATGTTAAGAATTTCAACACAAAATGCACATCTACACTCTAAATTAATAGCATTAATAATGAGCACTTTTGATCTGCAGGCCTCAGAAAAGTTTACAGTGATGATTCATGATCTCTGTTACTCTGGGGAGATGGATAAGCATAGTCAAAGAGGAACCTGCCCAAAAACACACAACAAATCATTAGGAGAGCCAGGAAAACTATCCAAAACTGTTGGGCCCTTCAGCCACTGAGCAGCTCAGCTGCCAGCCGTGACTTTTTATTGGATCATAATGGAAGCAAAACATAATATATAATGAAAAGAAGGGGAGAGAGAGTGCCAACCTAAAGGAAACAGAAAAGTAGGGTAGGATTTATTTTAGAGCTTCTGTGTAATGATCTCTGTGTGCTCCATAATCCACTCTGAAAAATGGGGAGAAATGCCTCCAAATGGCCCCTAGCCAAAGCAAACTGGAATACACCATTTCTTTGTGATTGTGAAATCCTCACTGCAATCACTAAGAGAGAAAAATATATATATATATGTGCATTTAAATTAGGGGCCAATTCAATACTCACTGAAATATTTTGGAAGGCTTTTACAGATTTTTGTTGAGTTTGGGAATGAAACATTGGGAAGCAGCTTGCGGGGTACTTACTGATTTTACTGAAAGTGAAAGGTTTCAGCATTTCAGTCCAGTCTGAGATGGTTTGACTCTGATGAAATGTACTCCATGCTGAAAGTTAGGGCACAGCTTACCACAGTCAGGATTGCTTTAGGTTTTATGGTTAGCCAGTGGTGTTCTGATCTCTTATTTATTCTTTCTTTAAGGAAAATGAGTTGAAATAGTCCTTAGAATCACAAATTCTTGCTACAAATTAAAATTAAGACAAGATGAGAGACAGATACTTTCTGTGACATCAGTGAACTGAATGAGCTTCACTGAGCATCATTTTGATGATCACCAAACTGCAAGTTAGAAACAAAATATAATTTAGCATATGTAGGAGACTCATTTTTGTCCTGGTTAAAAATCTCTCACCCAGTTTTTTTCTCTTACTTTCTCAATACTTGTATTTCATAGTGCCTTCATAGTCTGTGTATAATTGCAATATATGTACATGAACCATTCATCTCCATGTTTTTTGATTTTGGAATCAAATGTTAAGCTCTTAAACATGGTCAAATTTAGAAGCAGAAATTTCAACAAATCACTTGTTTGCTGTCTCTAAACAATTCACGTTGACAGTTAATTTATACTTTCAATCTGTGGGTAAATGATGGAAAATATTGCTTAGATACCAAAAAGAGAATAAAAAACTGTGCTTGTCCAAGATACCATTGCTGTAAGTGACTGCACACAGTCAGATTTCATCTCTATATTTTTATAGGTAGGGATATGAGATGAGATTAGCTGGGGGAAAGTAATATAAATTATAGTGTTATCTATTTGTTGCTTTTTTATTATATCTTCTGGATAACTGTTTAGAGCTACTAAGGCAGAATATTTTAGTATGTAGACATCTGATCTGACTGCATGAAAAATCTCCATATCTTCTAAGCTTATGCTGTGCTTACAGCTCAGCTTCTAAGCTTATGAACTAGAAGCTCTAAGCTATGAACTCTAAGCTATGTGGGAAAAGAAGATTTACAAGCTTTTCTATATTAATGAATGAACAGGAGTAATGCTCACACTGCCTTGCAGTTGTGTTCCTGTATCCTTACCAGCATGCTCCCAGGCACCATTTCAGCTTTAAACCAACTCATCATGTGCTAGACATTGCCTGACTCTGGCTCAGGGGATGCCACCAAGGATATAGGGGTGAGCAGAGAGTTTACCTGTTTGAAAGCAAGTCTCTTTTCAGAGCCAGAAAATAGGTTGCAACACTGTTTGCTCCACTGGCATAGATGCAGCCAGAGGTCTGATTTTGAGAAATAACCTCCCATTTCTACCCACAGCCCCCAGGTTTCCAAAATGTACTCCCATGAAGTGTGCCTAGGTTTTGGCCAAATTGAGAAGCTATGTAAGGTCTCTATCCACAGTTCCTGAATGAACCACAACCTAAATAAGTCAACCAAGTGTCATGGTATTTAGCTGTTCTTGGATTAGTTAATTTTGGACAGCAGTTACATCTTCACCCTCAACATGAGAATCATCAGTTGGGAAATTATATCACAAAGTAGTGAGACAATGATAACAGTAAAAAAATATATATATAAATAAATAAAATTCTGGCAATGGTAGAACTGTTCCAGTGTTCTTTTATACAGGGCTTTTAAAAGTATGATACAGAGGAACGCATGGCTATGGGCTGAATACCAGGTTTATTCTTTTATACACTAGAAGTATTTGATACTCTCCTGTTGAAGAGCTAAGAAAATCCAATATTTCAAGTAGCACCTCTGAGAATGTAAAGACATGCAAAAATATATATATATGTGTTTGCAATCTTTATTTTATTTTACGTCTCCCAAATTTTGGGAAGTCCCTTTTTGTCAGTAATGCAAAAACACTAAATAGTAGTGAGATATGAGGCCAACACCAATGAAATACTCACTGACACTTAAAAAAATGATAAGGGATTTTCAGTTTGACTGACAGTTTTGATTTCCATTTCAGTCATTTATTCTGCAATGTAAAGGCTAACATCTCAATCTTTAAAAAGAAAGTTTCCCCACTCAAATTTCTGCATTCATTACAGAAGGAACGAGAAACATGTATGAACCAAACCTTTTTCTATTAAAAAAGGTATAGATTAGAATATTTTTTTAGCGCTTCTCTACATGTCTACTTTGGCATTTAATTTAAAAGAAGTTGTCCAGTTGTGAGATTGGTAGAGGAAACAGACTTGAAATGATAAATAAAAAATCATACTGAATGGGAAGAATGCAAGCTAAAACTGAGTAAGCATGAATAAATGTATTTTGGTAACACTAATTCCTTAGCAGTTGACCTCCTTGAGAGTTAGGACAGAAGTCCTGTCAATGTATTGCAGATCATAAGTGCCTTGTAGAGCACTTAGGTGATATTAATTCAATTTGCAATTTGTACCATAGGGAAAATAAAAATCTATATCTGCAAAGCTTTTAAAGTTGCTTCATCACTTATTTAACCAGAGGTTTCCCACTTACTGGGTGTTGTGCCTCCCATTCATTGCAGAGGTGGCTGTTACAGTCCTGCTTTGCACAGATTTGGCTGCATAAAATGTTACGGGAGCAGCTGCAGGTCGCACTGACTTCAGCAGACACAGCAGGTGTTCAACACTTCTGAGAAGTAGCACTGGACACCTTGATTTATGCCCAAGCTTTCAATAAAGGAAGGAAAGGATCACCACGTTTGTTAGCAACAGTCACATTAGCCAACCGGTGATGCTTCTTTCTTTTTTAAGGTTTTTCCTTAATCTGTATAGAAGCATTATTATTATTATTATTATTATTATTATTATTATTATTATTATTATTATT
>CM021767.1:107221986-107371284 GCA_011076525.1 Nettapus auritus | reverse complement strand
CTTCCTTCCTTCCTTCCTTCCTTCCTTCCTTCCTTCCTTCCTTCCTTCCTTCCTTCCAAGTTTTGATCTAATTGATTATTTGATTTTCAGACTCTTTCTCATTCTCTTTTTATTTTTCTTGATACTGAAAGTAGAACAGGATGTCTTTTTTAACGTCCCCAGCCCATATAAATCATATGTCTTTGCTTATCTGTACAGCTGCATGGATAAAGTTAAAGTTAGAAGCAGGAAACATTTAATTATCCCCTTGTAACAGGCTTTTCAGGAAGTCCAAAGCATGGATTATAGAATATCTACAGTAGTTATAGTTAGAGTACACAGTTATAGATAAGGGCCTAGTTAAGGCTGCAAAGTTGCAAGCAGTCATTTACTTGAGGCCACTATCGTTTAGCAAACTCTTTTATTATTTTAATTATTATTTTTTAAACACAAGACAGCAACAAACATACAAACAAAAATTAAACACCTCTAATTAGGAAAACTTATCTATGGGCCAGCAAATTAAGATAAGTGAAGATAAAAAGAAAAGAAGCTGAAACTAGGAGAACTATTGGGAAAAAGGGATAACTGATCAAACTCTTAGCTTGTTTGGCTCTGAGAGCCTGTTTCACTGCATGCTGCTGGCTACCCCGTCACTCTGACGAGACACAGACATCTGTTTTGCACCCTGACTAAGTTTCTGCTTATTTAATGACAATTGGGTTGTGTAAATTTGGTGCATGCATGCATGAATAAGCAGGTATATCTTACAGCAGCAGGTACGCAGATATTGAGGGCAGCTGGTCCTGGCTAAAATTCTGCTATTTTGGGGCCCAGTTTGCTGCAAAGCAGGGAGAACATGAAAGCACTGCTTGGAGAGGCAGCTCAAGCACACAGATGGGAAATCAGATGGTCTTCTTTCAGACCTGCTGCTGACCTGCATGGTCACAGAGATCCCATCTTCATCTCCTGCTTTCCCTAAATTTCTCCATGCCTTTGACAGCGACTGTGCTTGGAGGGGATCCCCCTCTGCAGAGATCTCCTCCATGATGCCCACCACAGGGGTCAACTGAAAGTTTCTGGCACTGTTCTATCGCAAAATCTTGCATAAAATGGAGACACTATCAAATAACAAATCTAACTTCTCCAGGCAATATTGCTTTAAACCAGTTGAGACCCCCCCACCCCAGCTCCCTGTGAAAATTTAAAGTAAATATTAGCAAATGGGTTGCATTCAAAAAAAAAAAAGGGGGGGGGGGGGAATCTTAATTTTCCCTGACATTGACCTGACCTGTCAGGCTTGGATGCACACTCATCAGTCTCCTGCTTTTATCAGATAGCTGACATTCTGTGATGAGTTGAAAGCAAAGTAACACAGATGGATAGTGCTCTCTTGAAGAACAAAGTGTACCAGTAACTGATTTTTCAAGTACTTTCTACGTGAAGTTAACTCTTAAATTGTGGGAGCATCTTTTAAAGGGGTGGGAGGAAAAAAGAAAAGAAAACAAGACAAAAAAAAAACCCACCACATTCAACAGAGCTGATAGGGATTCTCTATTAATATGCATATAAAGTAACCTAACATTTACATAGTCCCTGCTGCTTTCAGTGTACTCAGACACTAATCAATACTCATTACACAGCTTTAAAAAGCCTAAGTATTCCTGGGGGGAACCCCATCCTCCCAAATACAACATAGAGCTTGAAGACAGCTCTCTAACGTCCTTGGAGCCTCCCTGAGCTCAGACAGGCTCCCCTCCTCCAAGAAAGCTCCCAAGCCCTATCTTCTTTCAGGAGAAAAGCAGTTTGGAGAAATGTTGTTGACTCTTGGCTCAGGAAGGAATTTAATGTAGGCAATTTTTAATTAGTGAACCCAGCCTCCCTTAGGAATCAGTTCTGAGATGAGAATGAGTCCCTAGCACATGGACCTGGAATTAACCATTGCAACGGAGCAGAGAAAATAGCTGATTATATTTAATTTTACACAATAATGAAGGATACAGTAGTCTTATTTTGAACATTCTGATATGTTCCCGGTGAATCCTGTGGGTTCCTGCTTTCTTTGGGGTAAAATAGTAAGAAACTATTATAATTATAAAAAAAAATAATAATAAAACACTAAGAACATCCTTTATATATCTTAGCTTATATGCTTGATTTTGCTCACATATGTTCACGATGCCTGTAAAGGCCTGATTTTTTTCAAGGTTTCCTCTTCCAGCCCAAAGATTGCTTTTATGCTCAGAGAATGATTATTAAAAAAAAAAAAAAAATGCTCCATGGCTGTCTTTTCTCAAGTTTGCTAGGTGCTGAAATTCTTGGTGTCCTACAGGGAGATGTGCCCTTTTAACAGTAAATTCAAACTGACAAAAGAAGCCAATCTTTTTGGCTTAGCAAACATTATATCACACTCTATTTCTCTGAAATCTTCCCTGAGGACCTTCTCTACCTTCAAAGAAACTCTTATAAAATAAATAGATTTATTTATTTTATTATACCCCCCCTTTTCTTTTTTTTTTCCTAAGGAGTATTAGGGACACTCAAATTCAGTAGTAGAATTGTATTTTTGGCAACAAATTATATCATTAGTTTTTTTATTGTACATCTTCAGAGTAACTCTCAGAGCTGTTGTAGCTCCTGGATGCTCCACCTGGCAGTACGTGCATGTAGGTGTCTGGCCAGGGGCACAGCACTGGAGGGAAAAGATCAAAGGCCTATAAATGTGTCAAACTTTCAAATGCAAATCACCTGCCATAACGCTGCTGAGAACAAATCCTTCATTATCACCATTCTGTGAAAGGCTTAAATTAGCCTGAATTGCCTGAAAAGAACAAGAAAAAGAAAGCCATTTATCTTCCTGTGAGTTTTATTACCTTCAGATTTATTTGGCTAATGGTCCAATAGCCCACTAATCAGAATATCTGCATAATAAATTATTCAAATGACCCATAAATAAAATATGTGATAATATAATGTTGGTATTAAACTGAGATCTCTGACAATGGGTTATTACAGGGTCAAAAGAGTCCTCGCAATAAGCTATTTTTTTTTAGTGGCCAAACTATGAGCTACTGTGATTGATGCACTAGCAATTATTAATTGGCTTCCTAGTTATGAGGTTGAATTAAATTTAGGGGAATTTTTTGAAGTTCATTTCCTAAGCTGTATGTTCTCCTGATAGACACTATAGCCATCCTTATTTCAGCCTGTCATTATTCTGAAAACATTAATAATTTCTTAATGGAGAAAAGATATGACTTTTTTTTCCCTACTTTTTAAAATAGATACGTTAAGTAATGTAGTAGAGTTACGCAAGGGACACTGCACAGGTATTTGATTGATTTAACTGACCAAAAGAGTGAGAGTTTAAATATATATATATATTGCATAACTCCTAATGCTGACTTATAAGGCAAAATTCTAGCACTCTGCTTTGTTAAATAACTGCAGTGAAGTTTTCTTAAGTGAGCTTTATTGAGATCTCTGTAATAGGGTACACTTTGACCTGACAGCTCTTAGTCAGGATAGGAAAAGGGTTGTGTGAAGGGAGCTGGCTGGAGACCCCTCAGCAAGCACCTTCAGGAAGGGCCAGGTGGGACTCCCCAGAACTTTGGTGGTACTTTCTGCACTTTCTTGCCCCTCACTGACTCTTCAGTGTTTTGATATATTCCCCCATTGACACGCTCCTATCCCCACAGTGACACACTTGTATAAGACTTTAAATTACATGACTGATTAAATACAATGTGCAAGAACAGGGTCTTTTCTCTAGAAATAACGTACAAGAAGGCTATGTAAGGTGATACAGACACCTACATGCATGTCACACCAGGAGGACCTTACTGCTTTGAAGTCTTTCCCTGTTCACTGCCACTCGCTGTGCCACAAAGCATTTCCAAGTCTTGGGCTTGTGGTAAATATCAGTGAATGGGGAAGGGAGGTCACACAGCACAAACAAGGCATCTTTCCCTAAGGCTTCACTGGGTGGTATGGCTACTTTCCTCCATACAGATGATATGAAGCCACCCAGGGTCAAGAAGTGCATTGAACACAATTTTCCCTTTTCTAACTGAATTTCTCTCATTATTAAGAGCTTCTAGTGCAAAAAGACACCTGACATTCTCCTGATCTATCCAACAGAAGAGAAGACAGATTAAATCTATTAAGCAATAGTTCTGATTGCTCACTCTCAGGAAGCCTTCAGATTTCTATAAAACCACCTGGATGTAAGCGACTTGCAGCCTGTACAGCTAAGCAAGCTCTGTTGGGAGAAGAATCATTGCCACAGTTAAGACACAAAGGCAGCTCGGGTACATAAAGATGCAATTATTAAAGCTGGCCCAGTGCCATATTGCCTTCTGTGAACAACAAATTGCCCACTCCTTCAGCAGCATTTAACATAAAAGATACTCTGTCAGTAGTGTCATCCCAGCTCACAGTGACACACCAGCCCTGTAACTAATTTTAAGAAAACAGGGCATCTCCCGTATTTCTAGCTGGTGGGTCTTATTTGGTAGAGGCCATACAATAACTACAAAAACTAAAAACATGTTAGTCTTGATGAAAAGTCTTATAAAGCCCCTTTACAGCAGGTATGCACATGGTTATACCTCTTGGAGCCCTTTGCTCCGTTAAACTTCAGGCTTTGGGGAATCTGAGCGCAGGGCTCATTTCCACCCACTGAATCCAGCTCACCAGAATGAAAGATTTAAAGGCAGTATCTAAAATGTACCACAGCGGGCTGAGCTACAGAGGGGCCTAAAGGCTGAAGCTGTTCTAGCAGTCACAGCTTCCTGGAAGGCAGCCTGAATTCGGACTGATATGAGGCCAATTTCATCTGTTTTTGCAGCAGATAAAACTTGAGCCTATTATTCATTGTGTGTTACTACTGCCAGAGCAGCACTGGCATGCTGGGGTGGAGGAAGAAGGTACCACATAAGGATTCATTCAGTAAGCTTTCCCACAAACTTATTCAAAGCAAACCACACTCACCAGTCTTCCCGCTATATCCCAGAGAACAGCAGTAGCCTACGAAGGAGCTAGCCTTCACCAGGAGCGTTCATGGTAGGACATCTAATCTGGCTTCAAGCTTGGCTGGGGAATCACTCTTGCAGAGCAAATTGCGTTTTGAAATAAAAACATAAATGCTAATGCACAGATAATTCTATAAAAATGTACTAAGCATTAAACATATCCTGAAGTTAGATTTTCCCCTCATAGTATTTTAGTCAGATATCTAAGTCATTGTAAATACCCATCAGTAAATCAGTGCTTAGCATTTTCCATGGAACAAAAATTTCAAAGGAGATGCCTTTTTCCAGCTGTGCTCAGTCTTTGAAGTGACAAGACCTCCCCAAATCCTTTGAGGGAAATTGGGGATGGAGAGGGGACTTTTAAAGAACTTTTAAAGTTTTATTATTTTAATTTATTGGTTAACCTTAAGGTAAGTGAACTTCAATACTGACAGTAGCTGTGATGCAGGATAAGAGAGCAAGAGAGCTGTGCTAGAGTGGTTCTGTCACCCCCGGTAATTCTGTTTTCTTGAAACAGTTGAAGTGTTTTGTTTCCTGGAGGAAAAAGCGCCAAATCTAGCGCTGAGTTTACTGTTGCACCAGTAGCACTTAGGGTCGCCGCAGCTGCCAATAATATTCTAACTGTGGTTCCCTTTTATCTACTGATCTATTACGGCAGGGTTTGACACCTTTTTAGACATGAAAAGACTTTAGCTTGTCTCGAGTAGCAGCTGCCCTGTCTCTTTCACCACCACGTTTTCCAAGTTTCATTCTTGATACAATAGCATAGAGCCAAGCCTGGGCAAATCTGCAGAGTTCAGCTGAATAATCCCTCTCTCAAATTAGAAAGCTTCTCTGTCAACTATCACAAAATTATTGTGTTCATCAATTTTATCAGTAAAAATTAGAAAATATAATAAAAATGAATATCACTATCAAGGTGTGAACATGCTTAAGTATGTCAGTAATATTTTCCAGTTAAAAAAAAAAAAAAAAAGTAAAATCAAGTGTAGCTTGATAGTAGGATATATAGGAATTATTGTCATTGTACTTTTTTTTTTTTGTTACATTTCTGTATCTATTTATCTATATATTCCACATAAACACTACTTCAGTTTGTTTCTAGTTGATTCCCTATGAACCTGAAAGGGGGAGAGTTACAATCACCATGAGGAATGCCAAACAAATGTATCCCCTTGCTAAACTATGCAATAACTTGCTACATCAAAGAACAAAGTAGATGTTTAATATTGCTTGCAAGTGGAAAAATAGCAGTTGTCCTGCTAAGACAGAACCTACACTTCTGGGCTGTATCTCTCCAGGTATCACCTGAGCTGGAAGGATGCTGGCATCAGGAGTGATCCATTAGCCATAGTACAGGGGCTGCTACGGTGCTTCCATAGGAAAACTTTCATGAAGAATGACACATCTACTTGTCCTATCTCCACAGCAGGCAGTTTTATTGCTTTATCTGGAGCACGCTGATACAACTTGTTTGGGCTGACCAAGACAGAAAATATATTTAGGGTATTTAGGGGGATCAGGCTGATGCATCACATTCATTTATACTTACAACCAGTTTAATATGATCTTGTAGGAATATTTCCTGCAGAAGGAGGTTATCTGTTACATCCCCACAACTTATTTAAATACAGGGGCTGCAAAGCAGTCACCTTTAGTACTGCAAAACCTGTTCCAAACAAAAGAAAAAGGCCCTAATCCTAATGCTAAGTTACATCAAGGTGAGGGGTCACAATACTTTTAAACTGTATTTTCCCCTTTGTAGCAAATGGCAAATTTAATTGTGAACCACAAGTCTGACAAGCCACCCTCAAGGATAAACATTATGGCAATTTACCACAACAAGCAGCTAGAGTCTAAATGAGAGAGGGCATCCTATACAGTTGTTTCCAAATCTGTCGCTGTATCTGAAGCGGTGGTGGAAAACTTACATAAAAATGAGACATTGCAAATGAAAAAGTTGAAGTCTTTATGCTTTTTGTGCTTGAACTGTACTTTGAAAACCATATTAATTTATATTCATATAAATAAAGTTCCCTCCCCCCCGCCCCCCCCCCCCCCCAAGTTATCAGCTTCTTACAACCATCTCATTTCTGATTTCCATTACCCACAAAACAAATTTATCATAGTTCTGGCCCGGTATTGGTAAATCACCTATTAAGGCAGCCGTTATAGCCAGGTTTGGAAAGCAAACACACACACACACACACACACACACACACAGAAACACCTCCTCCAAAGCAGCCCTTGCTGCCCAGCTCCAAAGAAAGATCTAAAGAACAGAAATTCACATGCTATGAGTGAAAAATGTTCAATCCTTCTAGTAAAAGAACAGGATTTGGATACATGGAGAGAGAACAAAAGCAAGCACAGCTGTATGATGATGGTATTTTTATTCATAAAGATAAAAAAAGTACCGATTCCAACTTTCAGTATTCAAAATCAGCAGCAGGGCAGTAAGAAAATCAAACCTTTTTTCCCCCTCCCTCACAAAAAAAAAAGGTTTGATCTGTCCACTATTCATCACTAGACAGGGGGTCCTCAGGTGACTGCTATACCACTTCATAGCATTTCTGTTCTCTCAGCTGCCCTCTCACAGCAGCTGCACAGTCAGTCTCTACAGAGACCATTTTCAAAACTGAAACATTTCCAATATTTTTGGATTTTTTGCTTATTTACATGATGCATTTCTCATTTGGAAAGCCTGCTACAAGCCAACTTTGTCTACCTCTAGGCAATGTAACAAACTACCATTTTTGTTAATTACATTTTCTATTTCTTCCTTAAACACAGTTGGGAATTCAGATTCCTAACTTCTAAAGCTTTGACCTTTATAAAGAAAGAATTGACATTTTCATTAAGGCATGGATATTCTAAGTTGATTTCTATTATTAACATTATTTGTCAGTAAGAGTGGTCTTCCTTCTACTTGGTGCATAGAAGTTATGAATGCTTAAATATAGGCCACGAACCATTTCTAATAAGCTGCTGAAGACAAGTTTTTTTTGGTCTATAACCAGATTGCTCGTGTATTAAAGACAAAGAATACCTTCAAAAATGCAGTGTATTCAAGTTCAAGAACAAACATTTACAGTACATGATATTTTTAAAAGAGTCTGCAATACCATTATTAGATTCTGATTTTCTGTAATTTAATCTTTATCCCAACATAAAGTGTATGTTACGTACGATTTTGTATCTTCTGTAAGTAAAAAATGCCCCAATCTATAAGCACATGGTTATAACAGCCATCAAGTTTACTTAAATAGCAGAAGTCACAGCTACAAAGCCAGAATATCCTTAGATGGCTTATTCTATTCTTTGGAAGGTGCACACGCTCAAAGAGCAGTTTATTATAGGGCATGACAGATATAAATTTAGCTGCGCTGCAAGGTACATCTGCTGTATGCCTCAATCTGGTCCTTTAGAGATAACCAACACAACAAGTGTCTATTTTAAAACCAGCAGAATTAAGTTAGTGGGGCAGAATGGAAAATCCCAGTTGTAAAAAGCTCTATTGCTCTGTCTTATCAAGCGTATCCAACAGCAGCACAGGCACTGTTTTAATAGCTCTATTTTTATTTATTTATTTATTTATTTTAAGCAGCACTAATAGCTGTACATGAAGCACAACTTAGCTGGGAAAAAAAAAACAGACTTCATATTTCAAAAATAACACCTTTTGCTCCCTTGTATACTACAGACTGCTGTTTACATACGAAGTTCAGAACATGATGAAGTCCAGAATAATGGGCATTTGCCTATAATCTGTGATTTAATACCTTTGCTAACATTTTAGTTTCAAACTTTAGCACCAATATGAAGTATTTCAGTACACTTCTTACTCGTCTTGAATTTGTCCACTTTGAACTGACAGAGCACACTGCAGAAATTTTGAGAAAGACCTCTGTAAGAGCTGAAGGTTCAGAGTTAATTGTTATCAATCTATTTTATGAAGGACCTAATTGATTTTGATTCTTCCTTTTAGTCTTTCAGACAGGGGAAGGGGACTGTCTGCCCACAGATGAATCTGAACATCACTGCCAGCTTGATGCGCAGGACTGGAACTGGTCACTTGTTCTGGACTTTCAGAACAATCAATTTCCACTACACAGGAAGGTTCTGGAGATATTTGCAATGACAAATTATTACCAGCTTTCTTAAAGTCAGTCTTTTTCTTCCTCTGTTTAATTATAAGTGCTGAGTCGCTGCTTGTTCTTTTACTAGTAACAGTGTTACTCCTTTTCTCTGCAAAAGATTGTTTAAACTGTCCAGCATTCAGCTGTCTTGTTTGTTTCTTATAAATTGAGTTTTTATTAGTGTTGCCATCATCACTGTCCTCACTAGAGGAACATCTGTTCTGACACACGCTCTTTTTAAAATAAGTTTTCCAAGCAGTCTGAGTACAAGTTTTTGGAAAGTGACAGCCAGTTATCATACCTGCTGGCTTTTGAGATGGGGGAAGCATTTCACATACAGTATACAATGGTTCTGTTGTTTGCCCACCAGGGGCTAGAGATGTTATACTGTGGTCTTTTTGCATCATTTCATACACGCTGTCAGCTTCTTTGCATTGATCTTGACAAATACATGCACCATATTCCCTTGAACAGGTTTCAGATAGCAGATTTTTAGTTTCTTGCACTGGTTTATTTAATGGATATGAGGAAGAGAGAGAATCTTTATCAGGATTCAATGCTGCCTTTGTGTATTTAAACCCTTTGAAAGGCTCCTGCTGCGTTACATGTTCAGACAGCAAAGGCTTTGACGGAATGGAAGTCTTCCTAAGTATACGCTCACTTAAAGACAGCTTCTGAAGTTGTGCCATACCACCATCTAAAACTAACTCCTCTGCACTGTCAGAACAGTCTGTATCAGACTGCAAAGCACCAGAATATTCTAAGCTATTTTTCCCTGTTTCATGAGGTAGCGGGTGTGAGCGCTTTATGCACACAGTCAAGTCAGATGCTGGATCACAGCTATCACACCCCTGGGCTGGTGAAGAGCTGAAGGAAGTTCCTTCCCAATCAATACTGCTCAATTGTAGATCAGCTGCTACAGAAGATGACATCTCTGAACTTTTAGTAAATTGTGCTGGTAATACAGATGAGTCTGATACTGGCACCTTAATGCATGTTACACAGGAAGCTGCAGCTATTGCTGGCTCTTTTGATTCAATGTTACTCTGGTGTATCTCATATTCAGGTGCAGTTTTTGTATCTAGTGTGTGGTCTTGCACAGGAAGAATTTCACTTGTAGACTTAAAATTCATTTGAGAAAGAAGATCAGTAACTTCATCACAAACATTTGATAATTCTTTTTCCTTCGGTTTGTTTTTCCTATCTGAAAAAAAAGAGGTAAAGATCAAACATGATATTGCTCAACAGCAGGAGAAATATTTGTTGCTTTTGATTCTGGTATTCTGGCAAGAACCATAAGTTCTTAAGATATAAACTTTTGGACTTACTTTTCTGTTTCTTTGCCAGAGCTTCTGACTTTTCCATTTGGAAAAGAGCAACTACATCTGGATAAGCAGCCTGAAACAAAGACGCCTCTTCTACTGTGATTACAAACAACTCCACAGGCTCATCTTCTGCATCAACATAATGTTCTAAAACAATTAATGAATTTATATTGGACATATATATACACATTTAAAAGGATGGAATAAGCAAGAGAAAGAATGAAAGACTTCAGTATAAGGAAGATATATAAAAAGGCAAACAGCACAAGGTTTGAGATTTAGCTACAGTAACTACTTTTTTTCTGCCAGGTGCCTGGGTCAAGCAGGCACATTAAAAATGGAAGTCTGTCAGCACAGAAGTTTCTAGCTAGTAAGCTGTCACAGCTTGGGATACATAATGAAACAAAACATGAAACACCGAGTCCAGGTCTTATTAACATGTACCACAAAAAGTCCCTGAAAATGAAGCCCCTTGCTTTCTTGGTAGGTAGGTAGTTTTTTGTTTCTGAGGTTTTTGTATTTGGTTTTGGCCTGGTGTTTTTGTTTGTTTGCCCCCCCCCCCCCCCCTTTTTTTTTTTTTTTTTTAAGCATTGCTTTTGGTTTCAGGGTATCTGAAATATGATGCACATTTTCTATGTCTTTCACAATTTCCAATCTTACCCACACACTGTTTCCTCATAAATGTCAAACTATTTTCCCCTTTAAAGAATGTTTTTGTTCTTTTCATGTGAACCGTTCAATAATGTACAAAGAAACCACACCAACCTGGTTTTTGCCACTCAATTTCAAAACAGGGAATCCCATTTTTAACACGTGTCTTGACTACCCTGTAAGAACAGAGGAGATATTAAATGATTATGTTTGAATAGGAAATGTAAAATTTAAGCCATTTTAAAATATTTGAATATTCTAATTTTAAATGATTCAGAGAAAAAAATATCCTTGTGATAGTAAATTTAGGTTTTTAAAAAAGTTACTTTTGTGTATAAGTTCTCGGTCTAGATTTTGAATACTGACACTTTTTTTTTTTTTTTTAATTGATATTGCTTAGAGTAGCAGAACTAAAAATCAAAATGCCATTTTGTAACATACAACCATAACATAAATTTCTGCAAACACTAGCTTGGTATCTTCAGCTATGCCATAGAGAATGCTGTTGCCATAGACAGTAAATTTCTCAATGAACAGACTCATTTTTTGTAAAACAGCATGAAGGAATCTAAGACATGAACTGAACAGGGACTTCATGAGATTTTTCTAAAAACATTATCTACAGCCCAGTTTTGCAGGAAGAGGCTGGTAATGACCGACTGTGATTCATCAATCCAGAAATGTTTGATACTGACTGTTCTTCTACTCCTTAAAATTAAAGCCTATAAAGTTTCGAAAGGCATCGAGGAACAGGGAACACCTACTAACCCTTCCTGCAATGTAAGAATTTTGGAAAAAAAAAAAAAAAAAAAAAAAAAAAAAAGCCGCCTGTCATTTGATACTATGTCGAATAATTACTTTAGGACTATGAAGTTAAGTTCAGGGTTCCATCAGACACTGAGGATTCAGAAAGTTTAAGAAAACTTGAAAAAAGGGCTTAAGAAAACATCATTTAAAAGAAAATGCTTTGAAGGCTAATGGCTCTCTAAACCTGGCTCAGAAGACTCCTGAGTAACAGTAACCTGATTCAGAGGGAAGTAGTTACTTGTTTTTCCTGTGTACCCATTTTTAGTGACAGCATACTTGGCCACGTCCATTAAGGAAGTTGTCCTGAATGAAAATGTTTAGAGAAGAAAAAGTAGCAGAAATGAACTGTATGCCAGTAAATTCATTATACATAACTGAATCTGCAGATGCTCATTTTAAGTCTGTGCTCCTATCTTGAATCACTGAAGTCAATCAAAATTCTGTTAACAATCCGAGCAGGGAAGCAAACTTTTAAAGCTAAATTTTGTGTGCAGATCCAAGGAAATACAGATGTAACGGAAAGTAACCATAGCAGACCCTATTAGAACTGAGGGAAACTGCTGCATGTGTTACTTTGCACATACAACAGCATACGTATTGGCATATGGATCTAAATTTTTAGCTCTAATCAAAATAAGCACATAGCTTGAAAACAGATGGAAGAAAACCATTATACATTTGTAAAAATGAAGAAAAACAAAAGGTTTTTCCTCAAGCAACAGAAGTAAACATTAGGTTCAAGAACTCCAGTTACCGTACTGCCTGAAGTTGTTTTGAATTGATGTACCCAGATTTTCTCTGGTTCATATCATAAAGTGTCAACAGTGCTAACAGTTTCTTACAAGCATAATTCTTTGCCCATTCCATCTTCTCGGAAGCAAATATCTGTTAGTGTAAAACAAACAAAAAAAAACACACACTTTAAAACATTCTCATTCTGTTAGATATCAAATGTTGTCAGCTAGTAGTAGGGACACAGGACTGAACGTTTGAAGTATTTAGAACATTTTATATGTTTGGGTAACGCGGAATAATATTTCACTGCCAAATGAGGGAACAGTTATCTGGGTAGATTCTTCTGCTGTCAGTAACAGGTCCAGGGAAGAGCTGTGTGGCAGCAACAGCAGGAATAAGACAGTTACTAAACACCTTATCAGACAGAGAACAGCTATGCAAGGAGCTGTGAAAATTACTGATTTTACATTTGAGAGAAGGATGAATACAGACTTTCATTAAAAGTATGTTGTTCAGTAGGCCATCACGTTTTATATAACTTAACACACCAATTCAGGAAAATGAAACATTATAAAAGATCTGCCTTCAGCAGTAAAAATGTAGAATAAAAATCATTCTGAGAAAACAACTCCAACCGCAAGTATATACAAACACCTCCTACCTTCACCCCAAAAGCCTTATTCCTCTCTCTAGAAGAAATAATATCCTGTGAGCTATATTACTTCTGAGCTTTCTGCACTTTGAATTAAAGGTCCTCTAAACTTGGAAATTGGCAGTATTGTGCTAAATACAGGCCTGCTATCTGGTTTTGGGAAAACATGCACCATTAAGAATGAAAGCCTCTTCTGCTTGTTACATACAGAAGCTGCTAATCTTGTTAATACCACAAAAGCATTAAAAAGAACATTACAGAAAAAAGTCTGTAATCATGACTTGCTGCAAGTCACATACACACTGTGTCAGTATGAAAATGAAACAGGTGTGACTAAAAACAAGAGCTATACCTTTATAAAAGGTGCGAGGAAAAAAAGGTTAACATCCCTGAAAAATTATGCCATATGGCCACATAGTACTTTACACACTACAGGTGATGCAATATTCAGCAACTCATTTTAATAATGCTGGACAATGAAAAAAATAGAATGGTAAGCGACCCTCCCCCAAGTTCTCTTACTTCTGCTTTTTTACATACCTATTTTAATCAATTAATTTTTTGAAGTTGTCATTTTATACTTTCAAAAGATGAAGTATATTAAAAGTTGCAGCAAGATTCTTTAATTCTTATTTCCGGTAAAATCACCAATCAAGATCAAAGTTATCACAGGTGCATAAACAATAACACTGCTGGGTGTTTAGCTCTGTGTGGGTTTTATGTACCTGAAAGGACAATAAGTTTGGCCTTTTGCATTCCGTTATCTTGATTAATTTATTCTTGTTTACAAGAAATTCTTGGATAACCTTGAGATAAAACAGAAAAAAGGCAGTTTAAGAAAGGGCAGAAAACTGAAGTTTCCATTAATTGGTTAAAAGAAAAATATCTTTAAATAGGCTTGTTACCTCAGAGAACGGAAAGCCTTCACAACTATTAGCTTTTCTGCAAGTAAAACAAATTTGTTAGGAACTGGGCACAAAGAGGAAATATGCACAGCTTAAATCCTCACCCTGCACATGAAAACAGGGAAAAGTAGTATATTTTCAATGCTCCTACTTTCTGATATTGTCCTCCACTGCATTTGCTTGTTTCACTTGCTCTAACTGATGCCATTCACAAGGGCAGCAGTATTTGGAGTCATTGGGTTTGCAGTATCTTGTGCTTTCACAGAGTTTACATCCACTGCGCTCATGTTCCTTGTAAGACCCTACAGAAGCAGATACACAAATCACAGTGAGAAGAAAGGCTTCCTGAACTTCCAAATATACAAAACTAGTAGTAAAAATACAGTAGTCAGAATACATATGAATGCGAGTGGAATAGCAGCTGTAAGAAGATCTGAGTGAATTGGCTATATATCTATAGTAAGAACTGACAAATACAAGCAAGACTTCTTTTATTTTTTCAAATAAGATAATTAAAAAGCAGTTTCACACCTTATGCTGAAAAATTTATTACCTGAAAAAAAAAAAAAAACAAACAAACAACTAAGTAGTCTGTGACACCTTCACAAACATACTAAGTAACGGATATTTGAAACAAGCTTTTTCTTCTCCAAGTGATGGCTTTCAATGAGTTCACCAATCAGATGTGTTACCAAAACAATCACAGAATCACTAAATATCCCGAGTTGGAAGGGAGCCATAAGGATCATCAAGTCCAACTCCTGGAAGGTTATCTATGACTAATTTCTTTTTAAGAAAGGGCTAAAAACTAAGCAGTGCTAATGGATTCAGCCCTCCTTACACAAGGCCAATTCAGACAGGGGGAAAAAAAGCTGCTTGTCATGATAGCACATTTTCTTTACTGACATCGTTAAAAAGGCAAATACCTGGGATCACACACGGGCAATCTGTTAATATTCCATCTGCTATCAACTGGTTTCACATTTGGGAAAGGTAACCCCTGGCCTCAAAAAAGCACTTATATAGATACACACACAGTTGAAAATCTGAATATAGCCCAGAAGCTCAATGACAAGTAATTTTTAATGCTTTTTTTTTGTTTTGTTTTTGACAAAAATCCAACCAACAAACAACCCCCCATGCCCAGAATAAAAAAACAGCAAATGATTAAGCTAAAAATAAAATTCAATGCTTTTTACACTGACCTGGATGATGACACTCAGAACAGTGAATTACCCTTTTAACAATCGAAGGTGGATTATTATCATACTGAAATTCTTTCCATTGCTCAAATCTAGAAGGATGATATTGAAAACATTACAAAATACCTTAAACTTTCATACTAAACACTAAAAAGAATACTCTATACTTCTCAGGCATTTGCTCAAAAAGCAGTTTTCTAAGTTATGAAATAGATTTTTTTGATGAGCATATAGCTGTTGGATTTCTAATGTTGACATATACATTAAAACCCATAAAGCATTTAGTATCTATCCTGTCCTGATCCATAACCCAATTTAAAAAAAGGAAAAAAAAAAATGAGGAAGTCTGTCATCAGTCCTTCTGACCTTCATTCTCAATATACCAACATACACCTGGTAACTCAAGAGCTAGGAGTCAGCTCATGTTTAAAACAAAGAAGCTTGTTTAGTAAACCACATAATTAATTTCGTAAATATGAAGTAAGGAATGCAGTAACTTGCCCATTAAAAAAACAAATAAAAAAAAATTATTAACATTGTCTTGGAGATGAAGCCCATACCAGCAAGTATTAGAATAAAATCAAAGTACTGTAGCATAGAAGTTAAGTTTTCAATTTACCTTTGCAGTAAGTTTTGACCTCTCAAAGTCTCAATTAACTTTAAAGCTTGTTCTTTTCCAACTCCTGGAATGCCCTACAGAGACAGAAATATTAAACATCATTTAATGAGACACACGGTATACAGACTTTCATAAACTGCCTTCACAATCTTATTAACAGAAATGACAAAACAATCATAGACACTGAGCTACATTGACAAAATTAATTTTTGACCAAGTTGCGTAGTCAGAGGTGACAGATTTTAACTGCACTGCCAGACACCCAATAGCAGGTAAGATAAAACCATCACATTCCACTACATTCTTTCTATACATTTTTTTTTTTTGTGCACCATCTGCAACAGAACTACTATATGAAATACTAATAACTTCCTTGACAGCTAAGAGAGATAAAACTTTTCACAACTGTTTTGGAAAGGCAAACCAAAATAGATTCTTTGGATTTTAAACTCAAAAGGCTGGAATCTCAGATGAAAAATATGAAAAAGCTTTGACTTACAGAAGAGTGGCTTTATGACAAAGAAACTGCTTTAACATTTGAAGACCTCAAGCACTTATGCTCTGAGAGGTGACTAAGAATTGTGCAAGAGCATTTTCTAAAAGATAATTAAAAACCTCAAACCTGAAAGAAGTCCTCCTTTCCCTTTCAATAACCGCTTGATTTTGGTATTTACTGTGTTGCTACATCTGTAGTATTCATGTCATTTACAAGACTAGCCCTATGGGTAATACATAGGAAGAGCAAATAGTTTTTTGAAGCTAGATCATGGGCTGTAATCTAGGACTTTATAGAAATTCCTAGGTACACTGAAGAGTAGCAGACAGTTGATTCAAAACAACCAGTTATTTAAATCAAGAATCAGTACCAGAATATAAACAGTGTATTGAGTGTCCTTTCTACAGCACTAGTACAAATAAACCAATAGCTTTTTTTTTTTTTTTTCAAATATAACAGCTGAACTGAATATATACAACTGTATGAAATAGATGTACTTTCAAAACCAATTAGAAGTTGTCATTGGTTGTGCAGCCATTCAGGCAGACAGGTATTCACCTTCCGCAAGGAAAAGTATCACTTTTATGTGTGATCAACAAAGCAAGTGCAATTATAGAGTGGTATTCTCATTTATCTGTTCTGCCAGTCATGACACCCACAATGCACTCCTGTAGTTCAGCTTTCCCTGGAAGTTTCTATCTTCCTTTGCTTTGCCAGGTTGCAGCAATTCAAAAGACCTATCAGGTATTGCTTATTGTGTGACTCCAGAAGACATGCGTGCAAGAACCCGGCGTTCCAGAAGCTGCTAGCTTCATTACAATAAGTACCAATTCGCCACTACTTTCTGCCTCCCTCTCAGACTTGTCTTTAATAAAAGGAAAAAAAAAAAAAAAAAAAAAAAAAAAGGTTAGATTGATGTGCTCTGTCATTCAGCAGACTGTTGTTTAAAAGGATAGTTTTATCAAATTGATACACTACGATTTAGGAGTAACTAGACATACACTGCAATTATGAATGGGAGCAACCATTGCCTGCGGTCACAGTATGATGAACTCTATAGAAATTAAGTTTCATACCATTCCAACACCTTCTGGTGGGAAAAAGAAAAAAAAAAAAAAGCTTTCAGGAAAAAAAAAGTAATGAGTGAGAACCTTCTCACTTCTTCATTACCTCAAATTTACAAAGCCAGAGTCACCTATTTGAAAATCATGGAAAATCCCCTTTTAGTTCCATCAACACATATGTCCAAGCTCCATGCAAAACTGGTGCTACTAATAACTACAGTTCAAAACCATCACTAATTATTCTGAACAGCATAAACAGATGTTTTTTCCTTATTTTCCTCAGATACTCTACAAAGGATGTACTTTATATGCTAGTGGGTACAACATATCCTGGCAATCACTCACTTTTCATGTTTGCTCAGTATCAACAATGCTGAAACTTTCCTATAATGGAGGTGAAGACTACAGTCTGAAAGAATACATAAAATAGATTCAGAAAGATTAATGGTAATGAACTAATTTGATTATCTTTAAGCTGTTGCAAAAAAAATAAAAAGCCCACATACATATTTACTTACTAAGCATCTTCTTCAACTAAATCTCAGTAATCATGCAGTGCATATAGTTTTGTCAGCATGCACAAGTCTCCTTTGATGCACTGTCTTGAAAAACAATAAACTATAAACTGTAAGAACCTAATAAAAAAATAAGTATATTGATTACCTTTGGAAGGTAATCACAACCCAGAAGAACAGCCAGCCCAATCAAAGACTCTCTGTCACAACCAAGCTTCTCCTTGATAGAGGACATCGTGTAACAGTCAAGATATGGTTCCTGCAAGAGAAATTAATCGTATGTTTTAGTTCCACAACATCAGGGAAGGAACAGCCTTAATCACATTCACTTTGTTTAGCCACCACTATTCATCCATGTCTGCAGGCAACAGGCTTATCCTATAAAATACAGAAGAGTCCAATAGCAGAAAAAATATATAAATCCACAATGAAAATTATAATATCATGTTGGGCACCACATTAATAACTACAGTTCTGGAGTTTCAAGTTGTAAGTATGGGCATCAGCTGTTAAAAGATTTTTTTTTTTTTTTTAAAGAGTTGTTTTCTATATTGTTTGCTATCTGTAAAAAAGTAAAACTAACACTGAGTATTAGTGGCTGCATATCTTAGTTTTTAAAGTCCATATAAACTTTATAATATGCTACTTGAGTCAAAAAAAAAAAAAGAAAATCAAAGTGTCACCTAACATTATACTTAGGAGCTAAAGGAACACATAAAGCCTTGAGGACAGGACTCAAACACAACAATATTAAATAATGATTAACATGAATAAAAAGATAGGACCCCCCCCCCCCCCAACAAACAGAATCCTGTTATCTGAAACAGATGCCCCAAATGGACACATACACAGAAGTTACTTTTTATATCAATAGGCAGATATGTAGTATCTTAAGATATGTAATAAAATACCCCTGAAATATCAAGCCCACCTTCATTTTTGTTAATGAATTTTTGTTGAATGAAAGATTTAGATTGTCAGTATCTAAACACAGTACCATCAAAGCAAATCGTTTTCCATCAACTTTTTTTTCCTGACCTTAGTCATTCCTAGTGTTTTTTTTTTGTTGTTGTTTTTTTTTTTTTTTTTTTTTTTTTCCCCCGTTTTATTGTTTTTTTTTTTTTCCTATTATTTAAGGACCTTCTTGACAAGGTCTTTCAGATAAAGATTTAAAATTCCAACCCCATTTTTCCTCCGCTTTCTTGTTAGCTTTACCAGGTAGAACACATAGAATCATAGAATATCCCGAGTTGGAAGGGACCCATAAGGATCATTCAAGTCCAACTCCTCACATCACACAGGTCTACCCAAAAGGTTAGACCATGTGATTTAGTGCATAGTCCAATCTCTTCTTAAATTCAGACAGGCTTGGTGCAGTGACTACTTCACTGGGGAGCCTGTTAATTAATTCCTTTCTCTAATTTACAGAAAAGTAAAATAAGGACATTTGTGTTTGCCTTTTGGCAGTTCTGGAAGACTGCACTCTTAACAAGATCAGGATCATGAATTGATTTTTATTTTTTTTTGAAAGGTCACAATGACTGATTGTTATACAGATGCATAATCCCTGTCTATTCATATTCGAGGCTAACAGTATTAACTGTAAATATATTTGTAATGAATAAAATAAACATGTTAAAATGTAAATGTGTGAACCAGCCAAAAGTCTGACAACTCCCGTAAGCCCTAATTGTAAGGTTATCTGAATCAGCTATTTCATTAAAATTCTCTACTGTTGAGGAAGGAAAAACAAAATTGCTACTTAGCTTTATTACACATCACAGGACAGCATAAACACAGATGACAGTACTGTAAGTGTCCTTCAGTCTAATTGTTTTGCTCTCAAATCCTGGTAGACAGGCATTGAATCCAACAAAGCATTCCTGTCTTAAAGGACTATATTAAATAACCTAAACTACCAGATGATAAGCGTGGTATCCAACAAATTGTTTCAAGGCTCTCCTGTTAATTTCTATTTTGAGGAAAACTCTAAAGAGCAAGCAAAATCCGATTCTGATTTAAGAAGGTACATTACCTTAGCATTCATGGCAAAGTTCCTATAAACTGTTTGAGCTCCGTACAGGAAGACATCTCCATCATTGGTAATGCACCCATCAACGTGGCCTTTTGCATTTAGGTAAGCACACATTGCCTCTGCTTCCCCAGCTGCTTGAACCCAAGGGACACCTAAACACTCCAACAGTTCCAGACACTGGAAGAATCCAAAAGAAAAGAGATTGAATGATAGTTATTAGCATGAATTTTCTCAGAAAAGTATATACTTCCACTCTGAAAAACTGCTACTGTTGCAATGACTATAAAACAATACATCAGTACAGAAACTGCTTTACAGGAAAAGTAGTTTAGTGTTACAGTCAAAAAAAGTACTCAACTAAGAACAATGCACTAAGTACTGAACTTGAACACAGAATGAACACCTTCACAAAAATCTGGATGCTTTAAATGGATTTTTAGGATGTTTTCAAATGAAGAATTTATCTTCATGATCAAAATTTATCTTCAATCTACTGAAGCCATCAGTACAAAGTCTCTGTAAAAGTTTCTGTAATAAGCACTTGATTATGACTGCAGCTCATTGTAGCATAACACACAGAACACATCAAACAAGAAAATTCTGACATTGCCCCACTCCGCCCAATAAATTAACAGATGCTGTAATGCCCAATTACAAAAGGGTGTGTTCCCTCTAACTCATAATATTGTTGACATTTTTTGTATAGAAAACTATTAATTGAATTCTTGTCTTTGAATTATTTAAGGTTTCTTTCTATCACATTAAAAAAAAAAATACTGAAACATACCCCTCAATTACTCACCTCTTTTAACATGGATTTAAAAAGAGATCTCCCTGTTCTTGCAGCTCCACACTTCTTGGAAGGTCCGTAGCGCATCTCATTCCTCTTACTCATAGTGCCTGCTTTCAACTTGGGGGCCTCTCCTTCCGTGACAAACACTAGTTTAATTCCCACTGATGTTAAGAAAGAGAACCGAAAAAATAGGTTTCTGCAATAAAGTAAGGTGAATTAAAGTAAGTAAAATTAGGGAAGCCTGACTGATTACTTCAGATGTTTTTGTTATGTCCCTCAGTCTGCCCCCCCCCAAGAACAATCTTAGCTTCCTCTCCACCTTCTATGACTCCCTTACCCCAATGCTAACAAATTTTATCTATTTCCTTGATGTTTTTACTAGCAGCTTGTAACAGCTGTACAAAATATACAAGAAAACATCACATAAGGACAAGAAAGATTTTTTTTAAGGAGCAAAAACATAAACAAGTTTAAAAGGCTAAATAAAATATATTCAATGTCCAAAGTCTGCTTCCTAACACATCAGCATGGATTGTTTTGCATCAAATTTTAAGCCCAAATCTATCAATGCAGGTGTATCTGAAGTAAACTAATGCTTTACTATTAGATACATAGGTACCATTATCATGCCAATTTATTTAATGTGCAAATCTGCACCTCTGATGGGAAGAACTTTAGCTGTAAAAGCAGTAATAACCAGTTGGTCTATAACAGCAATAGTCAGAGTACTCAAACAGCATATGCTTCTTCCAGTAATTCCTAGATGAATCTTTCAATGAGAGTGACCACACATATCTCTTCGATTTACAAGGCAACACCATTATTCTAGATTTAATTTTGTATATTTGTTATTGGTAAAAGAGGGTAAGTTGATCTATTGAGGCTATTTCTATTTTCACAAATGAAAAGAAAAAGAAATCAATCTATTACAATAAAAGTTTCTGTAGAATACTTAGCAAAATAATTTGATCTCCAACTGCATGAAATTTCTTTCCCCTGGTAGAAATCTGTCCATCCCTTTGTCTTGCTTTGGAAAGACTGCACAAGAGATCTGGACTGATGTTTCCATTTCACTGCACATTGGACTTTTTATCATAGAGAAAAAAATCATGTTAAGCTTCAGCTTTTATCTAATCATCAATTTGGGGTCCTAAGTGTAATAGATAATAAATGTTTGTTCATTGTCCTTTGTCTAAAAAAATTAATAAGGAGGTTTGTAAAGGCTGTAACAGTCCTGTACGGTTGTTAGATACAGAGAACAATTGATGCATTAAAGTTCTCAAGAAAGCAACAAATGTTGCGATATCCTGCTGAGAAAAACAGGCTGTACCAAGGTAGCGGTTGAGAGAATGTTGTGCAGACAGTGGATTGATAAACTGGTGGGAGAAGACCAAATAAGGAAGAGGATCAGTCACAACGCAGAGAAGACTGTGGCCTTCTTCCCCACGACCACCAGAGGGAAGAAAAAAGACCCCCTAGCAACAGGATGCGCAGGCGCAGACGATACCAGAACATGCTGGAATGTGACACCTCATCTCAGAACTGCAAGAAGATAAAACTGGAACTCTTACGGGGGGTGGTTGCGCGCCGTTAGTGGAGCACAGACTCCCCGGCCGCCCAGCACTGTTTTGCTTGTTGTGCTTACTAATAAATTTATAATTGCAAATTTATGCAATTGGCTCCTGAACCATCTATAACACTAAGTATAATATGTTAAGAAAAAATATGAAATATTAGCATCTTCTGAAAATCAACAGAATTCAACAGAAGCCACAGGAACACCTAGCAGCTAGTAACTCAATATTCCTAAGCTAACCGGCTAACTGGTCATTTAAAAAAAAACTTATATATAATTTCATTTTTATCAGCATCGTTTGCAGAAAGCAGTGCTTTGAAGATACAGCTGCTTATATGTGCTACTTTAATTTAAACATATACACATTCTTGAATGTTGCTCATAAGCCTGAAGATTGATTCAGACCTCCTATTGAAATAAATGTGCTTAACTAACACTTCTATTCATACACCACGTCAGGCTAAAGTATGCCTGACTGCCATTATGTTCTGCATCTACCAGCCCCCAAACTGCCATCATTAAGAGGCTTAAACTTCCAAAGTACCTTCCAACACACATCCTCAGAAATATATATGGGAATTAGCATGTTGATTTGTGCTTGCCACAGTAAGAACAGCACAATTCTGCTTGCACCCATCTCAACTTTATCTACAGTTGAGGCCTCAATAAAAGGTAGGCTGAGCCAAAGAAATTGTCCTGTTTGTACCCAAGCACTAAGTTGCGTTCAACCAGTATGACCATGCTTTCATTTCAAACCCTTTATGAACATAGCACAAGTGATAACAGAAAACAAACACAGTCATATGAATTTTGGAGGTAAGTAGTCTTAAGTTCAGAACAAGTACCAACACTAAATTATATAGTTCCAAAACTTTGGACTACAATAATTTCTATGGATACCATACCTCAAATGTGGCTTGGTAACTACTCCAATCATCTTTTTAACAGTCTGTGCTTCACAAACCCACAAACTTAAATCAACAGCAAGTGTTTTTCCTTTAAGACTGCTCAAGCTGACAGGCTGTCTCACAGGCTCGAGGATTTGCCACAGATTAGTCACTCCCATTGTTCCAGCTTCTTTGTTGTCAATGCGAACGTTTTAGCTGTAAAGACTAAGCAAAATAAAATATTTTCAGAACATAATAATATGACATATTATGAACATTAAGTTCAGAAAATAACCAGACATTATCAGTTTTGCTTTTATAAGCCAAGAGCATTTGCAATCATGTGCTCCAAATATGCAGTGACTCCATTTTACATTTGGTTTATCACCAAATACCTTCTTTGGATTGTGCACTTTAATTGCTAATAGGTTGAACATAAATAAAAATCAGCTGAAAAAAAGTAACATGCTTCCAAGTCTCATATGTCCCTTACATAGCTAGAAACCAAGACTTATTTAAAAAGAAAACAAAATCCACACTCCTGAAGGCCATTGATTTGAGGCTGTAGGATTCCCATTAAAAAGTTCATATTATAGTAGCTTACTTATAAAAGTAGATTGAGGAATATCTACAATGACAAAAATCAAACTCTCCTTGCTAGTCCAAGATCATATTACAAGGGTTAATGGCCAAGGTTGTGGCTTAGAAAGTTAAACATTAGGAAATAATGACAGTGGGTACTTCAGCACTGGTTGCCCAGAGGCTGCAGAATCTTCCTTCTCCATTTTCAACATTTGGACAGCGCACTTAGTCGCTTTATCTAATATCAGTGGAACTTCACTCTACAAGGGAAGATGACCTCCAGAATTCCCTTTCAACAAATATTTCAGCAATTGTAACAGCATGATTCCAGAAACATGCGAATGTGCCTGTTCTTACTATTTTTAATTGCAGTAATGTGTGACTGGCACTAAGATACTTAAAATGAATGCTAGCTCATAACATACACCCATTAGGTAGAATATTTATTTTACTCTTAAGTATACTTAGCAGCTCTGTTCTCGCACTACCTCATAACTGGGTTTCCTTTTCTTCACAGTCCTTTTATTGTTCTGGTTTTCATACCTTGCCACTTCTATATAAACACCTCTAATCCATGCATTGCTTTTCCCTCACAATACCAATTCATACCTACATTGCCTTACCGTACAAAAGTTTGCCTCACACATATTTCCTCTTTCTTTCTGTCATTTCTTCCAATATTAGAATATAAAAATAACCTAAAATCTGGAATGTTTTGTACTGCTTGCATCCTGATTTTGAAACTGCTACATGCTCAAATAATATACATCCCCTTCCTTTGAAGTCATGACTAGGTGAACTCTGAGATCTGCTTAGGACACGAGTAGCTATGCCACCTCGCGGCCTCTTGTGAGCATGGCCACGTTAAATTCATGCATATTCCACATTCCACTCCTTCACAGTCCGTCAGGATAGTAGTCTGTACTGTGCTTTTTTAGTACTCTAGAGCTGTTTTAAAGCAAGGTTGCTAATCAGTGATGTATCATTTCTGCTGCTGCAGGCATTCCAGGTTCTTTTTAAATCGCATTCAAGATCTACTTTCAACAGAAATCATGTTTCTGTAATACACTTCTTCAGTCAGGCAACCTAGTTTTATGCTCTCAGGGCATTATGTAGTAAAACACGGATTTTGTTGTTGTTATGCCTCAAGCACATAAAATGAGTTAAAATTATAAATAAATAATGCAAATACATGGCATAGTTTATGGCACGTTGCATGGTATGAAATTAACAGAAAAGACAAGTAAACTACAAATACTTAACGTTTCATAAGATTAACAGTTATATAAAAGAAAACGTTTTAAAAAGCCGAGAACTAAAAACAAAACAGAAATCCAACCAAATAACTTTTCCCCTATTTTGTTTCCAACAAAATCCTGTTCTGTGCTCAGTAACATTTCTTTACCCTCTTTCAAAATATACTTAGGTTTGAGTTATGAAAGTCTGTAAGATCTACCACGCATCCAGTTTCTGCTTACTGAGGGTATTGTGTAAAATATTTACATCTGGATCCTGCATACAGACGGACCTACTACTACTAATAGGAGTGATATGTCTATTCAGATTTTGAAGTTCATTCATCGCAGGTTTCCAGACTTCTTAGAAGAAACTTCCAAAGGAGGTAGGTCAAGCCTCCTTCTTTCCCCACATACTTACAAATCACTGGAGATAAACTTCCTAAGGCTTTTCCCCCAAGAAGTCGCATGAAAGCAGGGCACCGAGACGCACATGCGCCTTCAGTTCAAACATAAAATTCCCGCCTCGATACGAACTCGGGATCTTAAGGCAGCGCCTGCAAGAAGACAGGCGTCCCCTGACTGCCTACTCGCAACGATGAGACATCTCCAGAGGTCTCGCTGCCTGATTACAAGATGCACAAAATGACTGCACCTACAAACTGAAAGCCCCAGCCCCACACTAGCCGCAGGGGACCCGCTGCCCCTTCCCGCCCGAGCCCCTACAGAGGCTCGGCTCTTCCTCAACCGCCTGACACATAGCAGAACAAATCACAGCCAAACTTTAATCAGGAATTTAAACATATTTACCTGCCCAGTTCGGACCACCGCCCCCCCCCCCCCCGCACCACCCGCTCACCCTCACGTCGCTCCTCAGCCCTAATGGCTGCCCCCGCCCCGAGGGCAGCTCCGCCCTCGAGAAAATGGCGGGCGCCGGGAAACGGCCCCCTTAGGGAGGTGGCCGGGAGAGCGCGCAGGCGCCGCGCCTGTGGCGGCTCTTCCGTCGTACCCAGGCGGCCGCCCCCCGCCGTGCCGGCCTTGGAATCTTCGCGGGAGTCCGTTTTTCAACCGCTTGTAACGGCCCCGCCGCTCGGCGGTGGGATTGAGGAGAGGTAGGGTGAGGAATGGGTCGTCTTTATGGGACCGGGTGAGGGGTCCCGGTGGCGGCCGTGCTCTGCTGTCAGCAGAGTAGGGCCGGGCCCTTGCTGAGTCTGCCCGGGGTGGGTACCCTGGGGTGTTTTTTTTTCGTGTGCCCAAGGGCGGGATTTTTGGTTTCTGACTTGTCCCTATGGCGGCCGAACTGGGTGAAATTTCCCCCTGGAGCATGTCTGCTGCTCAGGGGTAGAGCATGAGGTTTGCCTCGAGGCATTCGGCATTGTAAAGCCATGGGGAGAGGCAGGTACCGACCAGGGAGTGCCTTCCTCCTTCTCTTCC
The DNA here is from genome assembly GCA_011076525.1 of Nettapus auritus. Lineage (NCBI taxonomy): Eukaryota > Metazoa > Chordata > Aves > Anseriformes > Anatidae > Nettapus > Nettapus auritus. The sequence goes on along the minus strand of CM021767.1, from coordinate 107,344,620 downwards.
TTCCCCTCCTCCTCCTCCTCCTTTCCCTCCTCTCGTTCCTTCTCCTCTTACAAGCTGAGGCAGAAACGAAACTAATGTCAGGTTTCTCTCATCTGGTGCATCCACCGACATAAGCCTTGCAACGGGGCGGGAGGGGTGGCTGCATCCTTTCAGGTCGTCCAGAGCAAGTTTTGAGACAAACAAGAAGTAACTGTAGTATGGGAGCTGCAAGCAGAGGGATTTTGTTGCTCCCCACAGGTGAGGCAGAGCTGCCATCGCTTGCTGCTTCTCCAGCAGGTGCTTGCTAGGTGTCTGCTTGGGGTAGTACAGGCTTTATGTGCCCTATAACACAAGCGGCTGGCTCACCAGAGGGCTGCGTTGAAAGATCTCATACCCTTTTGTACAAAAAAAAAAAAAAAAAAAATGAAAAGGCTTTTTTGGCCGTGTATGTTGCTTTCCTTTATTATTAGAATCACCAGAATTAACATGTAGTTCATTTACCAGTATCTCTGTGTCTGTTTAAACAAATGTAGTGTAGTATACCATGGTTCCCTTTGACCAAAACAAAGGCATGCAGGATCTATTAAGAAATTAGGTTTATCAGCAGATCACAATTCGTTTCTTCCATTCCACTCACCCTTCCTCTTACATGTTACACTCTGTAACACTGGAGGTCTGCTTCTTTGTTTTTTGTCAACCTCTGTTGTAACTGTATGAGAGGCAATCCAAGATTGTAGCTGGTCTGGTTGCAGAGTGGTTAAAGTGGATGTTTTCAGTGGCAAATGTGGTCACATGGTCTAAAATTTTGGGTAGACCTGTGTGTTGCCAGGAGTTGGACTCGATAATCCTTATGGGTCCCTTCCAACTCAGGATATTCTATGATTCTAAATGTTTCTTATCTTAGATGATACCAGGCTGACACAAAGTTGCTGGAAAGCCAGTGATAGGTGGTTTTGGTGGTAGTGGGTTGAGTATGTTGGCCCTGAATGATGCCAGCTGTGACCAGCTAGACAGGGAGGAAGGAAAAAAGGAGGAATTAAAATTTAGAACTGTATTACAGTGGAAACTGGAAATAGGATGCCCTTGGAGCATTAGTGGCTGGCAGCGCACACTGCCTCCGGTGCATGCTGCCTGTCTTCCTATGCTTTGATGTTAGTGGTGTAAATAGTTTTCTATTATAACATGTAATAGTCCTAATAGTTTTCTACAGTATCATGTGACACATTTTGGAACGGCTGTTTCCTTTCACTTTCTTATTATGTGAGTTAAAATTGTTTGTTATGATCTGTATTGATCTTGTGATGTGTTTATAATTGGATCTGTCTTGCCCTTATTCGTTCACAGTTAATAGCCATGGGTTTTACTAACTGTGCTCTTACATTCCATCCTAGTAAGGATCTTTTTTTTTTTTTTTTTATTAAATGAGCACTTCTGTGTTGTCTTTCCGAATGACAGTCCAGTTCTCACATTATTGATGTTCCTGACTTTTTTGTTGCAAGTTTCCATTAACATAATCCTACCTCATATTGCAACATGACTGTTATGTTTACACTTCATTTTAAAAATACGTCTAGTTCTTTAAGCAAACTTCTGTTAACATTTGTCAATAGCATTCATTGTTGACTTCCCATTAGTCTATTGCATACATTAAAATACTTGTACTAATCTTTATTTTTGCCAGTTTCCAGTATGATACTTGCACATTTTAATGACGGGTCACATCTGCAGCTTTTCCTTTTGCTTTGAGGCATTCCCAAGCTGTTGTTAAAATCATGATAAGCAGTGCTAAGACACAGCAATTGACTTTTTTTTTCAATTAAAAAGTTAATGAAGAAAATCAGCATGTCATGGTACAAGTGATTAATGTAAAAAAAGGAACTTCTTTCTGTCAAAACCACCAAAATGGTTTAAAAGTAAAGCTCAAGTGTAGTTTATGTCATTTTCAGTGTTTTTTGTTTGCTTGCTTGCTTGTGTGTGGGTTTTGTGTGTCTTAATTATTTGTCCCTTTAGCTTTTCAAGCTTTGTTTCTTGTGAGGTCTGATTAGTGGACTCCTTGATGAGGTCAATTTCTTCTGCCTTCCTGCTTTTTTATATGCACTGTAGGGGTTACATCTGCTTACATCTGGTACTTGTGATAACAATTTCAGAGGCTGTTTCAATAAAGTTTAAGTTTCTGTTAAATTTTATTTTCAGTACTAATTCTTCAAGAGTTCTGGAGTGCAAACTGTTCTCTTTTTGATGTCATTATGCTTAGATTACGTGAGTTTTCTTCTAGGCTATTTTATTTTCTATTCTCATAGTCTCTTTTCATTAGATGTGCAAATGATACAGCAATGGAATTCATAGCCCTGTTCTCTAGTTAATATTAATTATAGCATTTAAGTCATGTGTTTTCCCTTCTTTGTAGAGTGAGACTTCAGCAGGACATCAAATTGAACAAATGCCTACCTTCATGTTTGGGTGATGGATAAATTCCAAGAGCATACAAGCAACTCTTTCCTGATTCAAGTGATATAATAACATGGTTATATAGGAAACTGAAGAAGCACAGTAAAAGGTATGTAACTGAATGATTTAGTGTATTTGCTTGCTTGTTTTTGTGTGTATGATCTTAAACTACATAACATAAAATAGAAATGGCAGATTCCCTGTAAGTATTTAATTAACGTAATAACAGTCCAGAACTTAACTGGACATCCCTGATAGTATTGCAAGAAGATGGGAAGCTTATTGTATGTCTGTCTTTGCTTTGAAGTTCATCTGTTGCACTTGGGGGAAAGGGATGTATACTATTTCTTATCATTTGTGTGCTTTGTCTAAGACAACTAATGAGGAGATAATCAAGTTTATAAAACCCAAACAATACCCAGAATAGAAATTCAGTGGTCTTTAGTGATGTAACAAATTCTAATGTCTGTGGTGTTTGATATAATAAATGCTATTTATTGTCTCTGATGTTTTATTGTATGAGCTTTTCAAACTTTTTTTTCTGTTGAAATCAGGCTAGAGTTCGACCAGAACATTAAGCTGGCACAAGTAAAAGAAGCTGCTCAAAGTCGCACTCTATCTCCACATTGACCCAAACATACAAATTTGTATGGTGAAATGGTTGGGAAACTTTTTTTTTTTTTTTTTTTTTTTTTTTTTTTGAAGAAGCTTTTTCCTACATCAATTTTCAATGATTTTAATCAGTTTATTATTCTGCTTCATAAAGAGTTGCTTTAACTCAGGGAGGTGAGACGGAAACAGAGGAGGCAGGTGAGAGGGCTGGCTGGACTTAGTTTATCCGCAGATGACTTGTCTCTAAGTAACATGAAAATTGCCATCCTGCTACAGAAAATTGCCATCCCACTACTGGCTGAGTGCCAGTGATGGTGACAGCCAGTCATCAGGTCCTCCAGGAATTCAAGCCAGTCTTTTACCCAGTCCTGCAACTGATAGTGTCTGGAGCATCCCGGGGAGAGGCCTGGAAGAGGAGACTGTGGGATCAAGAGCCCAGGCAAGCCTCGAGAAGGAACCATGGAGAAGCTCTGGGCATGCCTGAGGGCTTTGACTGAGCAGGGGTCCCCTGTGACCATGCATTGCATGGCTGGAACCACTGTGCCTGCCCACCTAACTTTCTCAGGAACCTTGTCTCCCTTGCAGGATGTGGGAGGTCACATTAAGAACTATTGGGCTGACCCACCAGGCTTCTTTCCTGTTTCATATAATCTGTCAAGTAGGACAGAGAAGCTGTCACTCATTAACTTAAAATACAATTGTGACAAGAAGTGATTTGGTACCTCACTTTTTTTCTTTTTTTTTCTTTTTTTTTTAATTTTTAATGAATTCACCCTACTCTTAGGCCATTCAGTGATTTTTCTATAGTGGGGGATATTAATTACATTAAATGCCTCTGAATTCTGCATGGTGAGGTTTGTGTAAGTTGGCTGCCTTTTTATTTATTTATTTATTTATTTTTTCCTGGAAGGAAGCAACATTGCCTGAGCAAGAGAACATGCTCAATTATGGAAACATTATGTAGTGGATATCCGTTTGAGCATGGTCTGGACACTGATCAATAGTTGACCTAACTGCTGGCAAATAAAAAGATTGTGCATTGTCTCTTTATGAACAGGACCTCATTTCTACTGCGGACAAAAGTGATATGGTCCATGTTTTGTGTGGTACTTCGGGACTCTAGGTATAAAGAGTGTAATGTGCACTTTAGGGGGAATAAGAACCACACCCTAATGATGCTGTTGCAGAAAATGTGAAATTTTGACTATCCTAGACCCCTGTTCTTTTGGTTAAATGCAACTTTAGTAGACCTCATTACTTTTGCAAGATTTATTTTTTATTAGTCATATTAGTGATGTGGGTAATTTATCTCTTTGTAGAGGAAGCATTTATATGTGTATACGTATAGGTATGTTTTCTATAGAGATAATTGTTTTCCTTCATTAGTAAAATGACAGCATTTTGTTTACTGTGATCATGTAACATTGCCTAACAAAAGCAGGTTGGCTATGTGCAGAAGCAGGAAGGGAGCAGCACTATGAATCTAAATTTTCCTTTATTCGACTTTATGTATTCCATATATTCATTGTCTAGGCATTTCTCAACCACATATAATTAATACATTTTCTTTTTGGCTGTGCAAATCATTTTATTCAAAACTGTGTTGATCGTACTGCAACATTTGCAATGACCTTAGAATTTCTTGTATCAAATTAACTAAGGGCAGTCTGTGTTATCTGTAGGTATGTTTTCATATAACAGGTTGTAAGTTTGTCTAATTTCAGTACTACGTATTTGTAACTTAGAAATTGTAAGTTTCAGTATTAAATTCAGTACTACATATTGGGCTACAGTTTGATACGTCCTCACTATAATTACTTTGATATTTTTTCAGTACTCATGGGTAAGAGAAAGGAAGAAAGTATTTCAAAGCCTAGATCCCACAAAAGACAGAGGCAAGAATTCACAGATGAGCACAGTGATGAGTCAAATGATGAAGAAAACTCACTGTTTTCGTTTGATAGTAATTTCTCTTCTGTATCGGTAAGTTGTTTAAAAAAAAATAAAAATATATATATTTAGAAAAACAAATGGTTTATTAAAAGAAGCATGAGATGCTTTCTTTTGTATAGCTGACACTTTGAAATGACAATTAAAAATATTGGAAATGTTTGTTTTGGGAGTGAAACTTGAAAATGGGAATACCTTTTTCCGTTTTTCTGTAATAGTTGAATTTTAATTTGATTTTGGACTCTTAAAAATAATTTTTAGCACACAAATACAGTCTTGCATGTTATACGACACTTGGGGTTGATTTATGATCCACAGAGGTGTAACTCCTCACTTAATTTTCTTGAACAGTACCTATTCTGTGTCATTGGAGTTTTGATTTTTCCTGAAAATTTTGCTTGCTTAGAAAACATTGCTTTTATGAAGCATTGGAGATAAAATTACCTGTCAGAACAGTATGAGTTGAACATTGGGGTCTAACTTAATTCTATTTCCCTTTTTCAAAGTTATGCTAAGACTTTTCAGTGTTGTTTAACAAAATCTTTCTATGATACACTTTACTTACTGCTCTAATAACTGTATATAGAGTCTTACGATCTTGATCTGTTATATTAATTGTAAGTTAGTTATGGCAAGAACTGAAATTTGCCATTGATAAGAGAAAAGTTTTGGTAACTGTATTGACCTTAATTTATGTAATAACTGTTCTATAACAAGCAAAATTTCACAATATCTTGAAACCCTTCTGATGTTCTTGTGGTTTGTTAACATTGATGGCTTTTATCATAGTCATTTGAATTCTCATTAAATTTAAAATAGATGAAATGTATTTAATTAAAATGCACACATAACATAATATCTGTTTAGACTGTAGGGGAAGTTGGGATAATTGAAAGTATCCAGCTGAAGAACTTCATGTGCCATTCCATGTTGGGACCTTTTCAGTTTGGATCAAATCTCAATTTTGTTGTTGGAAACAATGGAAGTAAGTGTTGATTGCAACATTGCTATGCCAAAAGACCGCTTTTGTTAATAATTTAAAACATATAATTTTGATTTGGAAAAAAAAAAATTAATGCTTCTATTACAGGTGGAAAAAGTTCTGTGTTAACTGCTCTTATTGTTGGACTTGGTGGAAAAGCCACTGCTACTAATAGAGGTTCCTCATTAAAAATGTTCGTAAAAACCGGAGCAACGTAAGTAAAACTTTTTCGTTTTAAGATGGGATATGTAGTTTAATGATTTTGAGTATGGTTAGCTGATCAGCCTTTTGTTAACTTCATTTTCTCTTTTTTCCCAATGGGTTTAATTCATAAGGGAAAAAAAAAAAAAAAAAAAAGCATAACACTGCCATATTAAAAATAAATAAATAGAAATTTACCAGTAGAATGCCACTAGCTCTGAACTAGCAAAGGCATAGCAAAATGTGCTGCTTATTTCCTAATTCTTGTATATTGCTTTCATGACATACTTGAATATCCTACAGAAGGATTTGAGTTCTTTTTTTTTTATTTTTTGTTTTTATTTTATTTTAAAATACACAAAACATAGGAAATGAATTAACCTCACTGTGCACAGAATAGTGATAAGTATTCTGTCTTGTGATGTGTGAGTGCAAGGACTTTGACATGCGGGTGGATTATTTAATGCGAAGGAAGTAAATTTGTATCTGCAGCAAGAGTGGGGTTAGTATGTTTAGGGGAACCAAAAAAAGATTGGAGGAGGTTTAAAAGCTTACATTTACATAGTGCTGTAACTCAGAGTCCCAGGCTTTTCCTTTTGGAGGTGCCTGGTACTACAAATTTCTGCAGTGTGTGCCTTATACATAATAACATTTCATCATTCACCTAAGAAGCAGAACATCTGAATTCAGAATTGAAACCACATCACTCCTTTCCTAGAAGAATGCTTTAAGCAGTGAATTATAGGTTACTTTTCTTTAGGCATGGCTTACAGAAGCCAAACAGCTTTTTACCCCAGAAACCAGTGTGGTGACAGTAGAACAACCAAAAAGGAACTTGATTCTGCAACTTAAACATGAAGGCAGTCAGATGGGAAGGAAAGGTGGGGGAATCTGCTCTCACAAGTATTTACTTTTGACTCGTAACTTCTCTGAAGGTGCAAAAGGACAGTGTGTAGCAACGTTTCTGGCTACATGTCAATTTTGGCTCAAACAGCACCAGCATGTTTTATTTTTATTTGTACTATGACTGACTTTCAGTTATGACCTACACAAGACATGACATTTTTTGTGGAAAGTTAGAATGTTCTGATTTTTTTTTTGATTTGGAACTAATTTCAGTTGCCTGTTTTTTAAAAAAGTTCTGCAGATATCTCAATAACATTGCGAAACCAAGGGAGAGATGCATTTAAACCAGAAGTGTACGGTGACTCTATTATCGTGAATCAGCACATTAATCTGGATGGAAACAGAAGTTACAGACTGAAAAGCAAATCTGGTTGGTGGTAGTCTTTAAAGCTCTTTAAATATTCTATTGCCTTAAATGCCTTGTTGTTAATGACAGACTGTGTCTTATAACATCAGCAGTTTTGCATCTTAGACCTTTGTATGTTAGAATGTAAAAAGCAGTTGTGTCAGGTTCTGCATGATGTGAGGTCATACAGTATTATGTGTTATGAAGGGTTTTTTTTTGTTGTTGAATTATCTGATTCACCTAAGTTCTGTCATAGAGGAATTGAAGCAAGGAGTGGCTTTAACTAGAAGTACAAATTTCTGTGCAAATGCAAATATCATATTGGAAAGATTAAATATATATATATATCTTGTTTAGGAATAAAGCAGTGCTACAAAAATACTAATCTCATTTATCTTCAATAAGAAGCACTAGATTGAACAAAAGATTGGAAGGTTGCATGTCTCTTCTTTGGACCAATTGTTATTCTCTCTCTCAGGGACCATAGTTTCTTCGAAGAAAGAGGAACTCTTAGGAATACTGGATCACTTTAACATACAGGTAATTGATGCAGTGTTTAAATTCTGTGTAATTTAAGGCATACTATATTAGTACATATGTTTTACAATTCTTTAAATAAATGCAATGCTTCAGTTTTTGAAATGAGAGAATTTCACCTTTTGCGTGTTTTCGTGATCACTTCCAAAGGCAGAAGAAAATTTAAAATTTTATGAACTTCATACATATAGTGCAGAGTAAGACTCAGTCCCAGACAAGTAAATGTTTGGTGTAATGTGCAAACTTTGAGTTATGTATTGTAATTAATGAAAGTCTTAGCTTAGGTAGGTTTCTTCCATACCTGGAGCCTATCATTTATTTATTTTTCCACTGATTGTGATTTTCAACTTTTGCTGTGCAGCAATGTGGTGGGTTTCTTTAATTTCATATTTTTTTGCTGCCTAAGTGACTAAGGAAAGATTAGGTGATGTACATCAAGTATAAAACATTCAAAATATTCAGCCTGTCAAATAATAAAAACTTTACTTACTGTGTATTGATTTTATGTTGTGAGAACTTCTGTAAGAATATATTGGACAGTTCATTGAACTGAATGATGTACTTTGGGCAATTAAATAAAGACAAATTAAATTTCATTGGATGAAATTCCCAATGTTAATCTTGTTAAATAAATAGATAAAACAAGCACTTCCCAGAAGACACTTTTCTTCCTGAAAAGAGTTCCTTAAAAGTAATTTTTGTGATTCAAAGTTGTGTTTGGAGTATAGGTTGTTTTTTCTGTATGTGTGTGCGCGTGGTTCCCATCCCAACCCTAATCACAGTTACATGACGTCTCCTCTGTGAAATAAAAATAAAGTAGTGCATCTAATGTTGCAGGTAGATAATCCCGTTTCTGTTTTAACTCAAGAGATGAGTAAGCACTTCTTACAGTCTAAAAATGAAGGTGACAAGTATAAGGTAAGAAAAATATTTTAATATGCTGACTAAATGTTAAAAGGTAACTTTTAGTCAGTTTGGTTCAAGTAATTAAAAAAGTGCACTCCAGGAAAATAAAAAATATTTGACACAAAAAGTACAGGTTTGAAAGTTTTAGAGGTGTCATTTGGGGAAAAAAAATAATTTTCAGAATTCTTGATTTTAATTATCTGATTGTAGCAGTTGTCTACTTGCATAAAGTTTTCTGAAGTTTCTTTTCTCTAAAAGCATTGATCAAATAATTAAATTTTTTAGGATGCTGCTGAGTTGCTTCATGATTCAAAAATACCTCACCAGTTATTTTGCTTAATGTATCAGTTATGGGTTGAGTGGTCTTTCTATGGTAATTATATTAAGTTCACTTAGGTAAGCTACTAAATTTGACATCTGCCTATTTTTATTCTTTTATAGTTTTTTATGAAGGCAACTCAGCTGGAGCAAATGAAAGAAGATTATTCTTATATTATGAAAACTAAAGAAAACACAAGTCTTCAGATAGAACAAGGAGAAGAGGTATGTTAAAGTCACAGTAATTATTAACACAGGCTTGAGCACTGAAATAACTAATAAACTATGTAGTTTTGACTTGTTCTTAGTGATGTTAAACTTTCAAAAAAATCTTTCCAATATTTCATATTGCATTATAGCTTTATGCTTCTACAATTGAACTTTTTTTTAAAGCGTCTTCAAGAGCTTAAGCTGCTTTATAAAGAAAAAAAGGAACGTTACAGAAGCATTGGGTTTGTGAATGAAATGAGAAATCATCTTGAAGAGTTGAAACATAAAATGGCATGGGCTGTGGTATGTTCCTTGTTCTAATGTTTCCTTATATAAAACTAACTTTAAATTATTCCTAAACTGCTGCAGACATCCTGATATGTGCTAATATTTAGGTGGGTGAAATGGAAAGAGAAATACAGCCAATCAGAGAAGGCATCAGAGCTGAAGAAGTAAATACAGAAAAATTTGATCAGAAGCTAGAGGAATGCCAGGTACATATAAAGTTTAAACCATATTTCAGTTTTTGGGTTTGGTTTCTTGTCTCAAGAATAGAAACAATATTGAAAACTATTCTTCTCCTTTAGCTTGTAAACTGACTTTCTAGGCTTTTTTCAAGGCTCTGTAGCCTTACAGATAGATACTAGTGTTTACCATCTGCAAATGTTTACTTAACAATAACATTTGCATTCCATGTCCAATTAGAGAAAAATACTAGGATGTTTTGTTTTCTGCTGTTTATTAGGGGTTTATGTGAGTGGTTTTCATGCTAATGCTTTAGATTTAGGTAGTAATTACGCTTCTTTTACAGTGAATTTTGGATGGCTACCATTGCTTGTCACAGTAAATGTCAACTTAAATTGTTTCATTGCTGAGAGTACTTCTTCAGTGCCTATTTCTTTTAACAGTAGAGTATCTTTCAGAGATCTGTCATGTTAGGTTTCCTTGGTTTTCAGTGCACTGAAGATGAATGTCTGATTCCAGGAGACATCTGAAAATTAAACAGATTCTTTGGACGGTACTTAAAACTTCTGGAGATAGCAGGAAAGAATAATATTGCAAAGCATTCAGAGCTGCAATGACATGTATCATTTGCAGGGAAATACTAGGCACTGTTATTTTAAACTTTTCAGTCTTTTGAAACTCCTCCAAATTTTCTGAATTGGCACCTTTTTTTTTTTTTAATATGGAAAAAACCCTAAAAGTATATTTTGTTATAAAATTTAAGTATTTTTTACTGTATGGCCAAACATGTCTGTGTAATATTAAAGAAACATCCTCTGGATACTGGTCTCACCTCTTTCCGTTTGGCCTTATTGTAGTTAGAGTCCTGTGTTTTGAGTAATGCATGAGTAAGAAAGAAAGGATTTGATAGTCCTGTGGTTTCCTGAGTGTGTTCCTATGTTAATTTTCTTCTTTACATATTGTGAATGACTTGTGAGATGTGTCAGCAGACGGATTCTTTTAGGTCATACTTCGATAGCATGAAGAGGTTTTGAAGAAAATTTTGTTTCATTACTACTTGTGTATCATTTTCTTTTTGTCCTAAAGGTTAAAGTAAATGAAGCAGAAGAAAAGTACAAAACAATACAAGAGAAATTATTAACAATAAGTGAAGAAGCAGAAACCCTGCATCCTCAGTGTATTTTATTAAAAGCTGATGTGCAGGCAAGAAGAAAAGCAGTTAACGAAGTTGAGGTAGGCAAAGCAACTTTCAAAGTTATATGATACTGATTTAAAGCCTTAATTCTGTTCCTGCTCTACCCGTATGTGCTTCTCTGTCTAAGCTTCCTGAATATGTAGTATAGCTCAGTGTAGTTCAAAAAGGTGATTGATTGGAAAGTAGCTTTTCTTCAGGGTTATAGAATATAAAGATATAAAAAGATATAAATAGATATAAATCTTCTCACACATGTTAAGCAATGGACAGCTTCAGCCAGCATAAACATGATTTGAGAGTGTGAAAAGGAAGGTATAACAGTTAATTTGATTTTTTTTTTTTTAATTGTTATTGGAAGTATTAGTAATTTTTTTTCAGATGCGATTCAGTGTTTACTTTCTCAAAACTGTATTTCTGTCTTGAAATTATTCTTGTTTCTGCTAAGCTAATATGTCCTGTTTCCTTCACAGGTACTTTATAACCGTGTCAAAACTGAGTTGAAACGTCTGGGAAAAGATGATGAACAGCTGCGTAACCGAATTGAAGAAATGAAAAACAGGTAAATACAGATATAATGATTATGGTGTATATTTATTGGATAGATATGTACAGAGTGAGCTCTTCTGATTAATGAGAAAATCTGTAGTAACAGAAAACAGTTGTTTAATCTTTAGAAGGGTCTAGTTAAACATTTAAATGTCTCTGGCCCTGCTTCTTTGTATACCAAGATTTTGACTGGAAGGTAATGAGGTAATTGTGCAGAAAAAGCTTTTATTTTTCCTTGGTGACAGGATACATTTTTCTAGCTTATACAGTGTTGCAAAACAAGTACTCTTTAAAACAATTATTATAGGAATGTAATGGGAGAATTGTGTGATTGCATATTTAAAATTATATAAAAAAAAATCACTATGATTTGTAGATCTTGTGAATGCTCTGAATCTTAAATGCAAGTTTTTTTATTCATAGATGTATATCTGATGTACTAAAAGTTTGTAAGTACACATCAAAAGTAGTATTTTGTTAAAACTTCTATTATTTTTAACTAAAATGAAGTAAACCCTGCAAATTATCATGCAGTTTTTAAAATATTAAAGTGTGGTCTCTTCTAGTGCTAATAGGGTTTCAGATCCTGAAAAGTTGGAAAAACAAAAGAAAATTGCACAGTTAAAGGAAAAGTTACAGGCATTTCACGATGAAGAAGTGATGATTGGCCAACAGATGGATCAGTTTCAGCAGGCTATTTATAAATATAAGGAAGAACATGCTAAACTTAGGTAAGTTAGAGTTATCTTTTTTTTCTTCATATTATGAGAGATCTTCTCTTACATACCTGCATTTCCTTGCATTCCTTGAAGTATTAGGCTTTAGTTTCTATATTTGCTTTTGTTTGTTTATCTTTTCTGTTTCCTACCTAGTTGTAGTGGTTTTACCGTGCTGGGCAGCTGAACACCACAACCACTCTCTCACTCCCCCTCCTCAGGTGAGGAGGGGAAGAAGTAAAGGAAAGAACAACTCGCAGGTTGAGATAAGGATAATTTAATTAAAGGGAAATTATATATATATATATATATATTAAGGAAATATTATTAATTAACAATTCAACTGAAGGGAAAAAGGGAAAGGGGAAAGGGAGGGGGAAAGGGAACAGCAAAACAAAACAAGTAAAGGCTATGTGGAAGTGCAGAGGAAATAAATGATTCTCTACTTCCCACAAATGAGCGATGCCTGACCACATCCTTGAAGCAGGGCCTCAACGCACGTAGCTGGTGTTCGCGAGGAGGACAGATGTTTTCGCAACAAAAGCCCACCCCTCCCTGCTTCCTCCTTTTTCCACATTTTATTGCTGAGTGTGACATCATATGGTATGGAATATCTCTTTGGTTGGTTTAGGTCAGCTGCCCTGGTGATATTTCTTTCTCACTTTTTGCCCACCCCCCAGGAGGGTTAGAGAAAGTCCTGATGCAGTGCCAGCACTTCTCAGCAGCAGACACAACACTGGGGTGATACCACTGCTGTTCTAGCTACAAGTGCAGAGCGTGGCACTGTATGGGCTGCTGCAGGGAAAGTTGACATCCCAGCCAGACTCAGTACACTAGTTTATCTTAGGAATTGCTAAACTTTTCTCCGCAGAGTATGACTAAATTCAGAAACTTTTGGAGAATTAACAAAACTTACATTATTAAAGGTGAAAGGTAATACTAATTTAAAGTCTGGTTTCAATCTATGCTGCAATTTGATGTCCTTCTGTCTTCCCATTGTCTGTCACTTTTTCTTGTATCATCGCCCTATGGGAAGACTATGATTTGCATTACTTTCATGTTTGATATGCTGGTAACTCCCAGTATGATGTCATGAGAGTTATAACATGATGCAACAAATTATATACACTTAAAGATAATTATTGCATCTATAGTTAAATGTAAATTTATAGAAACTTGCTTCAAATACTTGCCATGTCTATTTAACTCATAAATGAACTAGAAAAACAAAGCATTCATATGCTGTGATTTGGAAACCTGAACTTGAGCAGTGGTTACGGGAGGGGGGTTATGTTATGTTGCCATTTATTGTTTAAAGAGATTTGAGAATGGTTGCCCATTATGACTCATGATGTGTTATTTGAAACATCTTTTACCAATTATCAAAGCCAGTATTTTCTTTCTTCTGTTGAAGACCTTTGTAGAAGGGTGTGAAATTGAAATGTGAAAATAGAAAGTTATATTGATCTTCTACGTTGTTGTCATTTTTTGTTTATAATGTATCGTTGTGTAAACAATGTACAATACAAATTTACAGTTTGTTAGGTGTCTCTGTGTAGGACAAAATTCATCTTAGAACATTGTCTTGCTGTTGTGCTTTTTGCTTCAGTTGTTTTTTTCACCAAGTAAAATTGTTTATTAACTCTAGCATTCTGTACTGCTTGATATAATTTTGATGTTTTTATATCTGTTTTGGCATTTGTATCTGTGTTGTGCTCTTCCCTGTGTACCTTTCACCATGGTAAAGTCATGTAAAAATACGTTGCAAAGTGGCATCTTCCTGTTTTCTTTTTTTGTTTTTTTTTTTTGTTTTTGTTTCTTAAAGCTAATATAAAGCTAAAATAATTGTGGGTTTGTAGTTAGTTGTACTTTGATGTACTGAGGTCTTGTCATGCTATCCTATCATATTAACACTTGAAAAATAAGACCACAGTTATTTCTCTAAAATTGAGGCTTTGTAAGCTGTTGCTACTGAAAAAAAAAAAATCTCTTCTTTTAGGAGAGAAGATGGTGATATGAAACGAGAATTGGATGCTAAGCAGAAACAGCTGAGAGAGCTGAGAGATAGTAAAACAAATACCTTTAAAAGATTTGGACAACATATACCGTCATTTCTTGAAGCAGTTGAAACAGCCTATAGGCAAGGGCGCTTTAAACGCAAACCTGTTGGACCTTTAGGTAAGAATAACAGCTGAAAAATACAGTTTTTGGAATATTTCTTTACATGTTTTCTTGAAGGTCTGCTGCTGTCAACAATGAACTTTTAGAGAAGCTATTTGTTATTCAGGGAGTTCAAGATACATCTTTCTTCTGTGATTCCTGGACTAAAGCTTTTATTTTGGTAGACTACCTTTTGCTTCTGTCCTTTTTATGATTTTATCTAGGTAAAATCTGTTTCTCCTCATTTTGCAGCTATTTTTATTATAGTGTTTTATGTAGTTACAATGTGAAACTTGCAATCCCTCTGATTCCCACAGAACCTCTTAACTTTGGCTTGGTTTCATGGCTTGTTACTGATCTTCTTTTAATTCATCCCCTCAGACTTCTATCTATTTGTGGAAAAAAATGAGGTTGGTGGTTTAAAGGGTTTCCTGTTTTTAAATTTGGATGGCATGAAAGGCCCACTTATACTCATGAAAGGGCATCTGGCTAAACTGTGTGATACTAGAGGTATTTCTAGGACTTCTGGGAAGAAGTTTGGAGACTTTGGGAGATTATGCTGTCATCTTAGAGCTGTCCCCTCTGAGTCTGGGTAGTTTTCTTCTGAAGACATCTTAAATCAAAAAATGGTTTGGCTGTCATGCCAATTCTCCAATTGTTTATTTTGTGAGGATATTGTAAAACCCATTTTGGAATGGTGTTGCAGAGCAGGAGAGTTTTGAGTGGAATTATGACGTTTGAAGGGGCTTGTCAAATATCATAAGGTAGGGAGTTGCGTAGCTGAGGACTTTGCTCTTAGTTTAGACAGACTGTGCTAACCGAAATTCCAGGGGAGGGTTGAGTCTGGTTCTAAGGTCTTGATGCTGCTTGCTTGGTGAGGAGTGTTGCAGGAAGGTCTCTTCCCTCAAAATCTTTCTACTCACCGATGGAGGAATAATTTATGATAAGTATGGGGATGGGGTGTTTCAGTGATGTGTTGCAATGCAGTGAACATTTAAAAGCATAGAGTAAATAATTATTAGAAAAGTAGTTTTACTAGTTCAGAGGTCTGATAAAAATCAGGGAAATGAAGGAAAAAAAATCCTGTTTGGTATACTAAACAACAACAGCAACAAAAACTGTCACAAAAACTGTTCAGTTTAATTACTGAAGAAATACAGTTGCAAGAGTCAGTTCTACGTGTGGCTGTCAGTGTATCTTATCTACGGTGTATTCTTCTAGTATTTCCATGCATGACTACTGAGATTCGTTCTGTGATGCAGGTCTCCTCTGCGTGTTGCCTAGAGCTTATGTAGAGTATTACTTCAATGTAATAAGCTTTGAGTCTCACATCAATCAGACTACTGTGCTCTGTTTGGTTGTTCTTTGGGTAGCACTGTCCTACTGCTGGAGAGGTTTTAGCTTAAAAAGGTTTTAGCTCCAGTGGCTGCCTTGTGAGCTTGTGACACTTGAGATGTTTTGCATGGAGCAACTTAGCAAAAACTTTATTGGAAAGTTTGGTTGCTGTGGATTTTTTGACCATCTCTGACAGTGTCAAAACTGTGTTCAGTGTGTAAGTGGCTGTAAGGGCTTTGGCATATTCTAGATGTAAATGTCAAGGCCAAGTATTTAGGTTCTTGGAAAACTAGGTGTTTACTGCAGGCTGGGAATGTGTGAACACTATTGCTGATGACAGGAGATACAATGGAAATCCTCATGTGAACTTGTAGCACAGTTTCCTCTGCCTTCACCCTTAGAACAGATAATAATCAGTCTTTGCCTTGATACTCTTGTTCTGCTGCTGTCAAATTAGTATCTTAATGGAGTTAGTGGCCTCTCAAACAACAACTTCGACAACAACAATAATAACAAAAAAAGTGTCGGCCTCTAGGAAGACATTGTCTGTGTTGTTAGGGTAGCTTGTCTGTTGTGGAGCCATTTCTTTTTCAGTGAACTCTTCTTTTAACTCTTCTTTTCCTTCATGTAATAGAGGTTTATTTCAGACTCTTTAAAAAGGAAAGAAATAAAAGAAAACAAAAACACGGTGGTAAAAATGCATTATGTAAGTATATGTTATGGAACAAAGCTCCTAAAGCCTTGTCTTGTGTGTTTGTTTAGGTGCTTTCATTCATCCGAAAGATGCTGAGCTGTCCTTGGCTGTTGAATCTTGTTTAAAGAGTTTACTTCAGGCATTTTGCTGTGATAATCATAGTGATGAAAGAGCTCTTCAGCAACTGATGGCAAATCATTATCCACGTGGGTTTAGACCTTCAATAATTGTAAATAAATTTCAGGATAAAGTTTATGATATTAGACACAGGTAAGTTATGCTTTGAATTTTATTATATAGTTGCAGTGGTTTAAACGGTTATCAGTTTGAACAAATTATGTATAATTTTGATTTAAAGAATTTATTGTGAAATGTATGTATTTTTATATTATTTTTTTATTTATTTATATTCTAGAGGAGTTCATCATCCAGAATTCCCATCAGTTCTCACAGCATTGGAAATAGATAATCCAGTGGTTGCCAACTGTTTGATCGATGCGAGGGGTATAGAAAAAATCCTGCTAATTAAAGTAAGCCTCTCCCCTCCCTACTGGCCTTTAAAGAAAGACATTATCTCTTTATATAGTAGATATCCAGTTCCTCCTCTGCTTTTTGTCTGTGACAGGCAGGTGACTTTTTATTTTTCCATCCCCAGAAGCATAACTTACAGACACACTGAGGCGAGGTCCCTGATGGTTGTAAAGACAATAACAGCAACAATTACCTGTGTAACAATGCAGTCTGTACACAGATGCCTTTCTACTGAAGGGTTCCCCATAAAGGCCCTATTGACATTCAGTAAACTGTCAGTATCCCACTTGGAGTGCCATTTTTTATCATGGGAGAGACAGTAAATTGACAACCCGTTGTGGACCTTCTTTCTAGATTTCTAGTTTTCCAGTCTAAACAGCCTGTGTGCTTCTGATCAGCTTCCTAATTGCTGGCTCTTTACTAATTGATGGATTCAGTATGTGTCAGTTTTGTGTCATCCATGTGTTACCAAAACTTGGAACCAACCCCTCCCAGTTGTACCTAGTGAGTAGCAGGCTTGTGCTTGAGAGTTCCAAAGCTCCTTTTTGGACATTAACTCACCCATACCTACATGAAGTTATCTGTTGTCTGACAGTGTTCACAGCCTAACTTATTCTTCACCTACCACAACAGCCAAAGCCACTTCAGTCTATGCACTATTAAAACATTTGAGATGAGAGGGTGCAAAGAAACATGTTTATAGTTAAAGACTGGTTTAAAAAAAAAAAAAAAAGTTAGTTATGAAAAAATACTTTTTTTTTGAGGTAACTTGCAACTATCATTGTGTTAAGATTTTGTAATTTTGATAATGTTTTTTGATCGCTATAAAAGCATGTTAATGAACTGTTTCCTCCTGTTGTATGGTTTGTTTTTCTTTTTTTGCATTAAAGAAAATGTGTATTTTAATTGTTTTTATTTTTCTGCTACTATTGAAGATACATACTCCAGCAGATAAGATTATAGGTAAACTGTTCAAAGATTAAAATAAGATGTATGGTTGTTTTTATTTTTAACTTTATTTACTTAAAGAAAGGAAGGTATTTCATGAGCAGCAGAACTAATGACGTTTGAATTTTTGTGGACTGTTTTTTTTTTTTTCCTCTTAAAAAACACTTTTCCCAGTCTCCAGTCTGGCATTGCTATTGGAAGAGACTTCTTATTCTCTGTCTAGTCCAGAGCTGACTGGCTGTTCAGCATGTGTGGCTGTTACTGAATGGGATACATAATGGCTGAATCTCCCATCCTTTTCTTTTGGCAGGAATACTAGTTTTGATCTTCCTCCTCTGCTTTTTTTTTTTTAATAAAAACTGCTGATTTTTTATAACATTATCACCTTTGAGACCTACCCGAACAGCTTCAACTGAATTTGAAATATGGCTGTATAAATGTTAATTTCCTCAGACAGAGGCCACAATTGTGGCTGCTTAATCTGGCACTAACATCAGTTTTTACCAGCAGATTTCCTCAGCCTTTATTTAATGTTTTGAGCTAATTATAAGGGATTGATCAGACTACAGAATCCACAATTTAGAGAAATTTGTACCAGAGTAAAAGAAAATGGCAACTAATGTAAGCGGGTTGTTTAAGAACACAAATGTCTTACTCAACAAAGAAAAGCAGATTCTTGACGCTACATACTCTAAAATTATTCTTTAATTTCTATATTTCATATTTTTCATAAGGAATGTAAATGATTTCTGAGTGAGAGAACTTTTCCATTAGTTTAAAAATAATATCTTTAATTATGGTGGATTTTCTATAGGTATGATAAGGCAATTGTATTTTTCAGAGTAGCCGTAAAGCTCGTGAAGTAATGCAGTCTAATAATCCTCCAAGAAATTGTAGAGAAGCTTTCACTGCTGAAGGTGATCAAGTATTTGACAGACGATACTATTCTTCTGACTACCACAGACCCAAGTATCTCAGCAAAGATGTTGAAGCAGAAATAAGGTTAGCATCTTGTACCATTGTGTTTCTAAAACATGCATTTGTTGACATGAATAGTAGAATTGCATGTTTGTCTATTTAGACGTATGTGCATGAGAGCCATCCACCCTCCGTTACTCTCCTGTTTCTCCATTTTTCTTTCTGGGATTGACATTTTCCTTATTGACAACTCTGGACTCCTGAGAGCTTTGCATTCCTATTTCAATGTCTTTACTTTCAAGATGTTGGTTTCTCTTTAAAATATGTTTGGATTTTATGTTTAGAGCTTTCGTATTTCCTTATTGATCAGCAAAACCATCCAATGCATAAGATTATAAACTTAAGATTCTTTTTGTGCTTTTGTACCTTTTTTTGGTCACTCATTAACTTATATATGTATGTCTTTGTTTTTGTAAGCATATAATATATCTCAGTATCTTTTTTTTTTTTCCAAGTCATTTGGAGAATGAAGTTGCAAACAGGAAGGTGCAGTTGACAGCATGTCAGCGACGTTTGTATTCCATTGAAAATGGGATTAGACAGAATGAAGATCATCTTCATCGTCATCGACAATACCAAAAAGAACTACAGGTAAAAATAGGTGTTGCGTTAATCTTTAGACACTAATCATTTTTTTTCCTATTTCAGTTTGACTTCTATACTGTATTTTGAGTGGGTGATAGTTTTTCAATATTTATGCTTACCTTTGTTCATTTGGCATTTGTGCAAAAACACAAGGGTCTACGTGCTAGTATCTAGAGGATGTTTTCACTGTTTAGGACAAAGTGATTCAAGTTGTATCAATCGTGGCATATGTTGCTGTTGTTCTGTATAGTATCTTTTTTTTCAATTGTACTAAATCTCACAAATTAAATCTCTACTTCTTTTTTTGTGATGCAAAAATGAGTTGGAAGGACGTTGCTGCAGTATTTGATACAAGTTTCTTTTTCCTGCTTACTCCTTTATTTGTTGAGTCTATTAATGCCTATAATCTTGTTTTTCTTTGTGCTCTTCATTTATGTTCTCTACATGTTTTAATAAATTGTTTCATGCTTTTAAACTTTTGCTTAATCTGATTTTCTGTATAAACCATTTACAACCATTAGTCTTTGTTTCCTGCGTGGTTTCCAGTTTTGGTAGGTAGGATATATATGTGGTGGCTAACGATGCTACTGTTAGGCAGTGTAAGACAATAAATGCTATATAAGTAAAATACTAATATATGCTATATTAAGTAAATTACAAATAAGAACCAGCACATGAACTCTTATTAATTTGATGAAGACAAGTATTTGAAGGACATGAAATATATTTTATTCATGTTGAAAGAAAATACAGTAATAATGATTTTAAAGTGCATGTTACTTTCAGGGCAAGTTCTGCCTTATTAAAATGGATTCCATATGTAAGTGCGAAGAATACTCTTTCATATGAACTAAAGAAGCTAAAAGAATATATTACTTTCTGTATTGACTTCAATGAACCTATATGATCTTTTTCTTTTAAGGTAAATTAATATATATATATTTTTTCCAGATAAAAATGAGAACAACAAATGCAGAAATAGCAGATCTTGAGAATACAGAAGAAAACCAGTTGGTGGACATCCGTGTATTGGTAAGAAAAAATTATTGACTTACGTCTAATAGGGATGTGAAATAATGTCTTTGAATGTTGATAATGATTTAAAATAAGAAACAACTATATACTGTAGATTACCATCTGGAGTGTAACTTGGATAAAATAGTGAAAATGTTATACTTGAGAGAAAGTCTACAATTATCACAATGGTATTATTTTTGGTGAGTGATCGTTTGTTTGGATTTTCCTCTACTTCTCACCCTCTTCAAACCAATGGTACTTCAGGGTTATGGAAGGCAATGTGGTGTTATAAAGGGATGTTCTGTGCATTTTCTTTCATCATTCCAGCTACGCAGTGCCATAAAACTCTGGGGGGGGGGGAAAGCAGTGATGTTTGGAGGACAGAAGTAGCATCTTAGAAGCATAGATGAAGATATTTCTTTAGCACTAATTATGTCACAGCACTGCCTCTCTGTTCTGTATCCACAGTTTCTTGGTTTATGGTAAATTAATCATGCAGTTTTAAGTTTTAAAGTTCAAATCCTAAGGAAGGATCATAGTATAGTATTGTGGTTCCTACAAAGTGCTTATCCATATGTTCTTAGAATACATAGTAATTTAAGAATAGAGTAAAAATGTTTAGTAATCTGTTTGTTTGTTGGTGGCCATGGAATTTATCTGTTACTCTGTAATAAGCTAATGTCTAAAAACAATCAAGATCGTAATTCAAAGAGTCAGTCTGACAAATGCTGTTAATAATGCTGACTACAATTGTTTTGGTTAAATTCCATGCGATGGGATCAGTGAGAAGGTAACCTGCATAACCTCGTACCTTTTCAGTAAGTTGTCTTTCAGCATATGAACATATTCGTGTGAGTAAACACTTCAAAACATACTCAATAAGTGAAGGATTGATAGATACAGATTCTGTGAACTCTTCTGGTTTGTTTCAAATCTTGTTTTGTTGATTTACAAAAATGTACATTGTTTGTACATTAAATGCAATAGAAAAGATCAAATCTCTGTAGGGTAGTATCTTCCCAATTTTTTAATTGAAAAAAAAAATTGGACAATTATTCAACAACAAAATTTTTACTGTTGCCTTCTGACAATAGCCTTATGCAGCTGGTAGTTTTACATATTTACTTTTCCTTAGTCTTTTCTTTGATTTGTTTTGTTGGTGTTTTTTTCTGCACTTTCAGATCACTTCTATGTATTATTTGCTGTTCTTTCACTTGTTACTTCTTTCATTCATACATTGATTTCACAGTTGTCTGATTCTGAAAAAGAATCTTAGTGCAATACAAGATTCCATTTACATCTTTTTTTTCTGAAGTTTTGGAATATTTGTCTTTTCAGAGCAGAAAGTATGTATAATAGTAATCATTTAGGAATGGTATAATTGTCTAGGGAACAGTGAAAATCCACTTACTCTTCCTGTATATGGAATGTACATCCTCTGTCACAGACCCAGAAGGAAGCCATAATGTTCTTTGTTTAGTAAATTACTGTAGTAAATCATTAGCATGGCTAATCCTTCACAAAATCCTATCTATCAACTCCCAAATTAAGTCACCTTAATTTTCAGTCAGGTAAAGAAGTTTCTCATTTTCTTTTGCTATTTGATTTAGTGGCCTCCAAGAGAATTCATCAGTCTGTTCTTTTGAGCCTTCGTGGCAATTACATTGAGCTGTTTTTATTCTTATTAGAGAGCTTAGAGTATTGTCTGATAATGATAATAAAATGAAAATCATGTAATGTGCAAATGTGTGTACTCCTTTTGCTCTTCATTTTAAAATATTTTGACAGGAAGATGTGGCTGAAGAAAATAAAAAAAAGATGGAATCTGCAAAAAAAGAAATGGAGGAGCAAAGCAGAAGAATGGAAGAACTGAACAATATTCTCCAGGAGGCTGAAAAAAGATTTGAAGAAATAAAAGAAAAAATTCATCAAGTAGAAGAAATTGCTGGTCCAATTAAGGTACCGATAACTCCATATTGTATTTTTTGTTCCATTTGTGTGGCAACAGGAATGAGGTTAAATGGAGGCAGGGGAAAATAATATGTTTGTTCCTAATACAGTGAAGAGCTACCTATGAAAATAGAAATAGGGCATTCCCTCTGAAGTATGTCAAGAAATAGGCTTGGCAGTATTTTGAAGATAATGTTGATTGTTAAGTATAGTTGCTATAGTATTTCAGGTTTAAAGATAGGTTATTTTATTTTTAAGCGGTTTTAGTCAGGAATTGAAAGAAAAATAGTTTAATTGAATTTCTCCTTTAAGTGCATCCTATCTGTTGTTTTAGCTTATATGTTTGCTTCTGCTAAGGCCTGGCTAAGAATATGCATAATTGGTCAGTTTTCAAAATAGATTTTGTAGTTCTGTATGGAATGGTTGTTACTCTGTGAAGTTTACATAATCACAGAATGTACCGTTATATGGTTTTGATTATTCAAGATTATAGAAGAGACCTGGAAATCACAGAGAATTAACAAAGCTTGAGATAAGTAGCAAATTGAAGGTAAATACAAAATTTTGGCATTGGGAAATAGAATCCTTACAGTCTTATGCTTTCAATAATTAATGGCTTAAAAATAAAATAACAGAGTTCAGCATATAAACAGTATCCTAAAGTTGTGAAATGAGGAAACATGTATGGAATGAGGAAAAAGTCAGAATTATCACTGTAGTAATCTATTGTATGGCTCACATAAATTGTGTATTGATATTTAGTCAGCTAGAATTAAGAAAGCAAGATCGAACAGAAAGGGGAAGGAAATAGTTAAGGAAGGCAACTGAAAAATATATTAGTTGTATTTAACTATTGTGGAAAAATAAAAAATAAAAAATAAAAAACAAGACAGCGTGATCACCTGTGAAAGGTGTGTACATATTTGAGAGATGCTTAGGAATTTACCCGTTACAGTTCACTTTTCACATCTTGAGTTATTCAAAAATAGGATGAATTAAACAAAGCGGACTCGGAGGTGGAAAATAGAAAACGTCGTTGGCAGCACTATGAAGACAGAAAGAAAGAACATTTGGCTTGCATAAAAAAACATAAAGAATTACTAGCTGCCAAAGAAAAAGAATTAGAGGTAGGTTTGTTTATTTTTAATGGAAGTTTTATGGTCAGGATCCTTTGAAAATTTGGTAATAAATCATTCTTCTTGCACAACATACAAACCATGTTAATGCTCAGTTAAACTGAGTATTTTCTTAGCTGTATTCTAAGCTGTTCATATCTAAATCAAGTAAAATTCACTTTGTATAAATGAATCAAGATCTCTTTGTCTGGCAGAACACCATCTCAGTCTTGATAGATAAGTTAATGGTTATCCATCTGGGACTCATTTTTCTACATTTATGCAATGCAAAGATTAGAATGCTTTAATCCTAAAATACATATTTTAAGTTAAATTGAATAGCATTGTTTTGCTTTTTGGATGCTAGCTTTTTCTTTTGTACAGATCACATGCCTGATTTTTCACATACTTCACTAATCAGGCTTTACTGACTAACTCTGTAGTCACATTCTTGAAGACTTTTGGAAGTTTAAGCACTGTTGAAACAGGGTGCATTTAGTTCCTCATTTATCTGTATTAGGTCAAGAACTGTGAACATACGAAAAATTCTCAAATGGGTACAGTTCTTAGCACCTACACATAGTATAGAGCGCATTTATAGTAAAATTGTTGACTATATTGAAAACTTGAATAATATGAATAATAATAATAACAAATATGAAAACTTGCTTTTTCTTAGAGGCCTTGTTTTTTCCATAGGACAAAATATTTGTTGCAGCGATTAACAGACTTTTTAAATCAAGTAACAATTGAATTTCAAACATTACTGTAGGAAAAAACTGCACAGGCTAGGCAAATCTACGCAGAGCGCATAGAAGTCAGCAGAACTGTTAAGAGTCTGGATGCAGAAATGAATCGCTTAAGAGAGAGGATAAATTCAGAAAAAAATCACCATGGGAACAGAGAAGAAATAATACAGTAAGTCATCTTTAATGTCTATCTAGATCAGGTAAGATGGAAGAGACTGGGGAAACAACAGTTTTCTTACACTGAATTTATGCGTTTTAATACTTACGTGATGTATGAAGACTTAGAAACGTGCTGTAATGATTGTACAGTCAATTAGTACGGAATGGACTTAGGAGAGTTGAACTGCCCTGCCCCTGTAGTGATCTTACACAGGGTTGGTACTCTGAAGTTACTAATAATCAGACACTTGCTCTTTTAGTATTTAGAGGTACCCCAGCTATGACTAGGTGGTGTGAACAAAGCTCTGTTGCTCTGGGATGCACTGAGCATTAAGCCTGCTTCTAGTTTGAGTAGCTAACGTAGAATTTAGGCAGTTACTTGAGGTTTTGACTGCATTTCAAGAAAACAATTTCAAGAAATCATTCCTCTTGGACATGGGGAGTGTAATCATTATTTCTCCTTAGTGCAAGAGCTTCCATTTAAAAGGAAAAACAAACAGAGGTAAAATGTAATAATTTGACTTGTTTTCATTAATGAAAGATGGCCTACCTACCATGCTGAAATGCTTTTAGCTTTAACTTAGAGCCTCACAAAACATTTTGTGTGTGAATGTTTTGATTATTAAATTGTTTTTCAGAAATTGCTTGGTTTTAATGTAATGCATGCTAATGCTAGACTTTCTGTTAATTAAAACAGGCAATTTCTTGATGCAAAGGAAAGATACGAGGATGCAAGCATTAAAGTAAAGAACTTAAAGAGATTTATTATGCTGCTGGAAGAAATAATGACACAAAGATTCAGAATATATCGACAGTTCTTAAGGTAAGTTAAATATGCTGTAATTTCTGTTTTCAGATGATTAGTATGTAGGTATGTATTTCTTCAATAATATCTTTAGAAAATAAACAACTATTCCATACATAAAAATATATTTTATTATAATTCGAAAGAAGAGCTGAAGAGCTCAAAAATGTTTTCTTTTGACTTGCTGGCAGAGATGTGTGGTTCAGTGGTGTCTGAGATTGTATTCTGTGACCAACAAAATAAATTGGTGATACGTAAATTTTGCCTGTACTCTAGAGAGTAAATTACAGAGCAAACTCATGAGAATTAGGTATTTTAAGGATGGTATTCATGATGGTCTTAGAGTTAAACCTGTTTCATAGCTTAAATGTTAATGCCAAAGTCGTAGATCCTTATCATTGGAAATTTTCAAGCATGAGGCTGACTGATATTTGTCACACATGGTTAAGTATACATGAGATTCATTTTGACAGTATTTTTTTTCAAGTTTCTTAAACGTTATTGAAAGTAGAGATATTTGCTTTAAATAAGCCAGCAGGTATTGGTTTGAGGAAGCTGTGAGTGCTCTGACACTTGACAGATCATACAGATTACCTGATATTGGACAGAACAGGGACAAAAACGATACTTTTTTAATTTCAGGTCCCATAGTACTTCTGAGGTGAGGCAGTGCACAGCTGATGAGTCTCTACCAAGTTCTAGTGATTGTGTCAGCACAGCTACTAGTCCTTTGCCTTACTTTTGCCTTGCATAGTTTTTTAACCTCATCCTGCTCCCAGTACCAATATTATTACGTCTGACAATTTAGAGTCTGACTGGACTGACAGCTAGAAAAACAACATAATCAGTTGAGGCTGCAAATATTTTTCTTCACACCAAAGGCCTCAGCTATGCTCACTCAATCCATGACAGTTCTGTTTCAGTACTGGTTTTGGACAGTAAAATAGCAGCAGCATATTAATATTGAAATAATCCAGCCTATCATTCATTTTCATTAAGTCTAGTTATCAGTGGTATGTTCCCATAACTTCATTGTGGGCCAGACACTCTTTCTCTGCCGTAAGCTGAAAACTCTTTCAAGACTTTTATTCAAGTCCTGTGATTTGACAACTTTCTCTCT
This sequence comes from Nettapus auritus, assembly GCA_011076525.1. Lineage (NCBI taxonomy): Eukaryota > Metazoa > Chordata > Aves > Anseriformes > Anatidae > Nettapus > Nettapus auritus. Next base: position 107,318,157 of record CM021767.1, on the reverse strand, counting down.
GACAAAGTGTCTGTACTAGGAATGTACCACTTCTTTCTTGCTGCAGTCCCTTACTATCCTGTACCATGATGACTGGCCTCTGTTCAAAAGGACTGTTTTTTTTGTCTTTTCCAAAAATGCAATGCAATCCTTTCCTGTTTATCTTTTTTTTTAATTTTTTTTTTTTTTTTAGCAGACATTTAGGGATATCTGTGTTGGTTCTGCTTTTTGTACTTTTCAGTCGGGGATTTGGATGGGATTGCCAGTACAATCATGAGATAGTAATGATTAGAAGAATCATATCTTTTGCATTGGAAGTATAGAAATACCAGTAGATAAGTTGTACCTGCAGAATCTGATATTTGCCTTTTGGTGCCTGTACGTGTCAAAATGAATCTTGTTCCTAATGCCCGAATTTGAATATGAATTATGGAATCATAGAATGGTCCCACTCTAATGTGTGCTAAAGAGCCATAGGTCGTTCCTGGAGGAACAGTGTTGTACCGTCTGCTGGAGAACTATGTACTAGAATTGAGGAAAGAAAGGAGTACAGAGAGAATCAGCAATGTTTAATTCTTGGAGTCCAGCAGAGTCCTTGTAAATTCTTTACTATCCTAACTATGCAGTACTAACACTGGATAGGGAAGTAGTAGCAGAATCTGGTTATTTCCTGTTGAAGTTGTGAAAGAATCGTGAAAAGCTTTCAGTCTATTGAAGCAGGGATTAAATTTACAGAAAATACAAAGTCTATACTTCTGGATTTCTATGCTTGTTACTTAGTGTCTGTAATTTCTCTCCATTGTTAACTGCTTGAGAGTGTAATGGATTTGGGAAGATGTTGTTAATGGAGTAGGGTTTAATATTTTAGATAATAATGTGAAACTGTTGATTAAAAAATTTGCTGTCACTTTTTCAAATATCTTAAAACTTGGTGAGCTAATGTTTGTTTGCATGATTTAACTGATTCAAGGCTCCTTTCTTTACGATGCAAACTGTACTTCGACTACTTATTACGCATTCGAGCTTGCTGTGGAAAAATACTTTTTGACCACAAGAATGAGACACTTTCAATAACAGTAAGTTATTTGATATTATTTGAAGTATGATAATGTGTGTTAAAATAATGTGTTGTTTTGTTTGCTTTTAATGTCAGCTGCTAGAACATGTATTGCAAAGAATAGAATAAATTGTTCTCCCCTCTCCGAAAAGTGATATGCCAAATTGTAGCACTGTTGAAAACAAGCAAGAATAAAGCCAAACTGTATCATTGTCTTAAATGGGGATGTTGCTAGATAACATGGAACAAAAGGAAGATTTACTTTTTGTGATTGTGTGATGTCTTATTTCCTTTAAATGGTTGATGGCTGAAATGCTGTTTTCTCTGTGCATTCTGTAAGTTTGTATCTTTTAACATGTCTCCCAGAAAGTCTTAGAGAGTATTTATTTATTTTTTTCCGTGGGAGACTTCACTTTTAGGATTTGAGGGGGGAAATGTGTAGTGATGACACACATACTTTTTGACACTCTCTTCGTTAAACAGGTGAAAGATAGATACCCAAAAAACTCAACTTCATATTTTATGGATTCTGTTTATTACCTGTCTTTATCTTTTTATGTTGTTGTGACTCATATTTCATGTTTATGATGCATGAGATCTAAATGTAGTCAAGGAAGATTTTAAAAAAATGCAAAAACTTTATTTTCCTGCTTAGTTTGTTAAAAGTAATGTAATTAGTAAGACAATAAAACACTTAAGTTTAATCCTGAATGGAGAGTGCCACAAGGTGTCGTCATAATTAGTGGAAGGGAATGACTGTTTACAACGTTTCACTTGTTCTGGTAAAAAAAACTTCCTCCTTTAAACTACTGTTGTGAGTCAATTACCTGCTTTTCTATTACAGCTAGTAGCCGTTGGATTTTACTGTGATATAATTACATTTGTTGACAGTTATTTAATCTGTTTAATAGGTATTAAAATAGAGAATTGAATAAGAAAACATTGGCAGAGTCATCTATTTAATCTGTTCAGTGTATCTTACTATGGTGAAGAAAGTTGCAGTGATCCCAGAAATGTGTTTTAAAATGGCTAGGAGCCATTTCGTTCTGGATTCTTTCCAGAGTGGCAGTGAAGTACATAAGCTGCTCCTCAAGTGATCTCTCTCTGTTTGTAGGTAACATGTTTGCAGTTACAGTAACTTTTCTTTTAGGAAGTCTCCAAGTTTAAAAAGTGTTGCAATATATTTATTTCAAGGTTCAGCCTGGAGAGGAAGACAAAGCTGCCCTTAACGATGTGAGATCTTTATCAGGAGGTGAACGTTCCTTCTCAACAGTTTGTTTCATTCTTTCTCTGTGGTCCATTACTGAATCTCCTTTCAGATGCTTGGATGAATTTGATGTCTACATGGTATAGTTTAAACTATATTTGCTATTCTGATTTGTATAAATTAGCAAAATAGTTGAGTTGTGACCTGTGGTTAGAACTTTAAAATACTATAGGTAACAGTAAGTGATATTAAACAGAAGTGCTTGTTATGGGTCTTGTTTACTAAGCTTAATGACTTTTTTTGAAGCTTTATGTTTTAAAATTGGCTCTGAGAACTAGGAATATTATGTTACTTGGCAGACTTAAATCTGAGTTCAGCAGAAAAATCATATAATAAAGCTTTTTACATCCCCAGGCAGTTACTGTTTTTGTCACAGGTTGCCTCTGTATGTTGCTGTGACCGTCCTTGGCTTAGCAACATGCCTTGGCTTCTACCAGTTTTGAGACTGATACATAGATATTTATATATATTATATATATATATTTATATATTATATATATATATATATATATACACATACATATGATATATATATATATCATATATATATATCATACATATATATCATAAAAATATAAATATGTATATATACATCTTTTTCAGACCTAGAAGGGAAAAATGGTGGTGTATTTTATACGTAAAGAGTATCAGGAAGGAGCATATGCGTCTAAGGTGGTCAAGCAGACATATTTCAGTGTGTGTATCTGTGTGTGTGTTAAATGAAGTTTCCCTGTTGTAGAACCAACGACATAATCATTGATTCCACAAGCAAACTTGAAAAGTTTAGGTCTTATCTTACTAATTAGTTGTACTGAAGTTTACTCATCTGTCCAGAAAACAGATGGGTAGTCAGAAGCCCTGCGGAGAACTTTAATGTCTTTTATTCCATAAGTAATTCCTCAAGACTTGTCTTTCTACTGCTGTGCCAGTAAGCACACCATAATTTGTTTCTCCATTACATCTGTAGTTACAGATGCTGTAATCCTGGAGACCCACCACAAGAGGACCCCATCAGCCTTTTTGTAAGGGAGATAGCTAGATTCATGTGACAGTGTGGAAGCAGAGCATTGTTTAACCCCTGCTCATCATATCCTCACGTTATACATCTTTTTCAATAAACCTACGCGAGGGTGTTTTAGAAATAATAAATAATAAGGCTACATAATAACTTAGGTTTCATGCAGCCCTTAAATCCTTTCAGATAATTTTGAGGCAGGAATTTATAAGAAATGTTATTCAACTAAAATAAAGTTCATCTTAGCATACCAATAAAGAAGTATTACACGAGTATATAAAAGCTGGTAGAAAAATAATGTGAGTAGGAGTGTGATTGTTCTGATAGAAGCCTTCTATTTTGCGTGTATATTAAAAAGTAAAGTTTTAAGATTTCCCAAACTTCAGTTCATAGCTTTTAGAATTTAACCCTAGTATTTCTCCAGTGTTGTTTTTGTTTAGCTAAGCTTTACTGTATATGTATTAATTCAGGTAGGTCTTACTATTTATATAATTTATTTATTACTAGGTAGTTATCCTAATCTGTGCAATAAAAAGTCAGTGAAGTATACAGTAAGTAGCACTACTTGATAAATACTTTGTCTTTAGGACATGGTTAACAGAAGAATTGCAATGGATATGATTCTAAAGGTGGCTGACTCTCAGCATCATCGGCAGTTCATTTTGCTCACCCCACAAAGCATGAGGTAATTATGTTGTGTTGTATTTCCTAGTAAAAGTAGGACATGGAAGTTGTATTGCAAGGAGTATCACTTGAAAGAAGGAAATCTGAGGAGAAGAGTTTTTGTGATTTTCAGTGGTAGAACATTAACAATTAAGCAGTTTATTGCTGATGTTTTTAGGAATTTAGGACAATATTTTTCACTTTTCCATATGTAATATGGTAGTTCAGTGAAACTTGAATCATTTTATCTAAAGTGGAGGAGCTTTTTGAAATGTTTCCTTGTATGGAGCCAGGTGGGATCCCGATCTCCCCTCAGAAAACCGATTGAACATTTTTATTTATTTATTTATTTAATTGATTTTCCTATTAATATGACTGTACTTTTAATAGGCTTATGTTATTTGAGTTGACTCTTTTAAATCGAGAAGCCGATAGCTTGCTTTTTTATTTTTTTGTAGCACCCAGATCTTTTTAAAACAAACAAAAAACAGTCTTCCATATAATTTTGTGGTAAAGTTATGCCCAGTTAAAGGGAGAGTCACTGTCTAACCTTATGCATACAGTTTTTCTCTGCTAGCCAGAAATAATCAGTGAAGCCTGCAGAGCGTAATTCTTATCACTTTTTTTTTTTTTCCCTGCTAAGTATACAAAGATCTTAAGCAATCTTCAAAATGAGGTTAATTTATTGTAATTATCTTGCCTTCCTAATACCTGGGGGGTGGGAGTGTTCTGTTACTTAATGGAAATGCTTTGAGGGAATTTCTCAAACTATTCAATTACGTAGTAGGAGCTATCACTGGAGAAGCCAGTATGTATGTTTAGTAACTTCATTCTTAGTATGATGAGAGTAATTATACATGTATAAAGTGCGTGCTATTTCAGGATCTGTAAGGCAAATAAGAACCATATTTAATTGTTACTTAGGTTGGAATTTCTCTTAAAAAGTACCTTTTCTGTAATTAACATAGTCTAATTGTTAGAAATCGAAGGATTGAGATCTATCATTGAAGCTTTTATTGAAGTTTTGCTCCAGTATCAGTTCAGTGAAGTCATATCTTTGCCCCATACTACTGTTTTAAAAGGGTCCAAGAAAACAGATGCAGTAATTTCAAGGCCAATATGTAATGGAAACAATAAAATTTGTGGAGAAGATGCACTATTTAAATGATGCATTCTTTATTTTTAGTTCTCTGCCTACGAGTTCTCATATTCGCATCCTCCGAATGCAAGACCCTGAAAGAGACCAAACAAAGTTGAATTTCCATAATAGGAATGAAGAAGAAGAAGATCCTTGAGTATAAGGTGTATGAATATGGCACAATATTGAGGATAAATGTACATTAATGTTTGTAAATTCCAGTTGCTACTGCCTGTTGCTGGATAAGAGGCTCTCTTGTTAAATACCCTCAGGAAAATAAGGAGTTCCTGTTTTGTATTTTTTTAATCTCAGAACTACTTGTATATGTTCATATAGCCCAAGGATAAGAACAATTTTCATGGTATCAACTGAGCATTCAGGATTTTATTTTAACGAACAACTATTAGTTTTTCTTTTCTTGGGGGAAGGAGAGAGGAATATGACAGGTATTTTGTATAACTGGAGTACTATTTTAATAAACAATGGGAACTAATACTTGCAACAATGATTTAGTGTCTGCACTGTTCAAACTGGCCTTGAGTTTAAAATTTGTGTTTCTACTTTATTTCTTGAATGTGTGCTAATACATGCAGTAAAACGTTGTTTGTTTATTTACAGCGGAACCACAGCAGCTGAACATGTAAAACTACTGCTCTTTTTAATAATTCCAATTTTTCATAATTTTGAAAATGAAGAACTTTTTTCAGTTTATTTTCTGAGCAGGAAAAAGTATTGATCCCTAAATTTTATAGGGACTAGCTAGTGTGTCTTAGGACATGTGCTTATAAAAACTAGGAAATTATGTCTTCATAATTTTATATTCTTAAATCCAATTCTTGCACAGACTAAGTTTGCAGGTATTCGTTATATTAACAAAATTATGGGAGTCCTTCAATACAGAGGATTAAAGTGGCATAGTTTTAAGAAATAATACAGTAACTTATAGTCCCTTTTCTAGATTGTGGGTTTCCCAACCCACCCCACTCCTCCACCCCCCGACTCTGCTTGAGTTGTTAAAATAAGATTGAGTCTCACTTTTAAAAAATTATATTTATTGGGGAGATAAAAGGAGAAAGAATAACCAGATTTTTCAAACTGCCACAAATTAACTTTTCTTCTCTCCTTTTCTCCTCTCTCCAGGAATTTGCAATTACTGGGAGCTCTTCAGAAACAATCAATTTAGAGTTCAGCCAGTAGGCCTAATTCTTTTTGTTTGTTTGTTTGTTTTTGGATGATACAGGAGTCATTAAGATTATTCAAAGAACAGCTCTACAGTTTCCAGAATTATTTACTGAATAGCAACTCCTCAATAAAATATCTTTACAGTTTAAGTTTAAAATTGAATTTGTAGCCAAATTTAATTTTAGTCACTGGATGGCATTTTGTGTTTATTAAAGATGTTTAGTTTTTACACAAGTATTTATTAAATTTGTGGGTGTCTCTAAAAGATGACAACTAGCTGAGAATTGAAGGAAACAGGCTAGAACTGCAGTTGGTTTTCTTGGTGCATTCTAACTTTAGGAATTAAATCTAGTGATCTTTGAATGTTTACTTCGGAAAGCCTAGGGTAATGAGCCAACATCAGGCTTGCAGCACGCTTGCCGTGTCTGAGAAGTTACTGACAAAACAAAGCCAGGCTTTTCATTGAAGTGTATGGCAGGGGAACAAGAGACAGCGGCCCTACATTGAAATGTGGACATTCTGACTAGATAAACACCAGAGGGGTTTTCACGATATGGATATGAGGCATTTAAACAGATTGTCCTGGCAGGCTGTAGAACCTCTATCCTTGGAGGTTTTCAGGTTCTGAATATTGCTGTGCCTCCTTCAAGCAAGGGATTGCACTAGAGTTCCCCAGAGGTTCCTACCAAACTGAAGGATCCTACCATCCTGTGATAGAATGAAATGGAAAATGCTTACAACTTGTTTAGAATCATGTGAAAACAGCATGGGAGGACACATGCAGATTGCATACCTGGCAAAGCTTTTCTGGAATGTGAAGCCAGCTTGTTTTTTGGGGTGAGTCTGCAATACATGGTCGTGAACCACCTGTTCAGTTTGACTTAGCTTTATGCTAGAACTTGAATATATTTCAGACCCTTTTACCATGAGAACTGATAGAACAGTAAAGCTTTATTTCTTCCTGATTTTTTGTTTTTTTTTTTCAGCTACTAAAAAACAAAGGAAGAATGCAGAGGCAGGAAGGAGAAAAATGTTTATCACCATTATTATTTTTATAACGGTTTGTAGGGAGAAAAGAGGTTAACAAAAATTACCCCATTCCTACTCAGCTAACACTTGAGATTTCTCTCAAGTTTTCTACAGATTTACTTGAAATATTGGAGGAATTGGCAATGACTCTGGTCTTTGATTCAAATCATATCCTGTATTTATTCTAATCTACCATTGTACTTGATGAAGATGTGTGCTTGGCTGTATAATAAGTAACTGTTTTGATGATAGAGGATTAGCTCTAAATAAACAATTACTGAAGCAGTTGCTTGGATACACTTATTTTTGCAATGATCCTAGTAAGGTCTCAAAGCTATCTTATTCTTGGTTCTTTGAGTTTACTATACCCCAACTACCTAGAGAGATGATGTTACATTTGAGACTGTGTTTGAGCTGTTGGCCATTTTGGATGGCAATGCAGCCCTTAAAGGACGCAGTAAAGTAAACGGCGCCTGTCAAGCTACATAAATTTGTGGTGCAGGGAAATGCGGAATGATGTACTGATGCCCTAATAAGTATGTGGAAGCAAAAGATGCATAAAATCCCAGGATTATTCAACATCCTCTCTTCCATCAGTAATTTAAGCCTAGATGGAAATAACGGGCATGCCATATTCAGAAGTATGTTAGATTTTTCAGAATTTTTATTTTTAAGTTACAGCCAAACATACAACGTATACCGCTATTTAATTTGGCAAGAATACTACCTGTGTAGTCGAAGTAAAGTTCTGTTTTTTAAAAACAAATAATGTAATTTGAGACTTCTGTTGTAATTAAGACTTCTGCATTTTGTTGTTTGGAATATGAGGAAAATTGAATAGGAGAGGATGGCTGTGGTTGTGGTCGTGATTGTGGTCATGATTGATTCCCCTCCCTCCCCCCTGAAATATGTTTGTTAGCAAAATGTGCAGTGTGCACATAGCAGTGTGGTGTTTTTCCTCCAATTTTAAGATGAGCTTCACTTCTAACATTTGAAAGTGGAGAGTATGATCTGTTTTGTCATGTTTTATTGTCTGATTTTTAGCTATTGGGAGTACTGTCTCATTTCATAAGGCAAAGAAGAAATATCCAACATGTAGCAGTGAGCTTTTCAGACAACTTTTTTAACCTACGAGCAACGGCCTTTATTTAAAGCAACTGGGAAACCTAGTATAGGAAAGATTATCTGCAGTCTGCTGGTTCTCCATGCTTTCCCAGGGCTGTGCAGAACTCATACTTGTCAAGGTATAGACATAAACTCGATTACACGTAGAATTGAGGACAAAGGGGTTTCTTTTGGCCACCTCTCTCAATAATCATGCTGTAAGGTTAATTTATCAATAACAATTTTTTGATTATATTGCTTTATTTTCAGCCTGTATTAGTTTCATATCATTGTAAGAGGAAAGACTCTTACTTACTGGGGAAACCATTAAAAGACCAGGTTTAGGCCAAGCAAATAAACTGTATTAAACTTCCAGCTGGCTGAAAAAGTTATATAAGCACAGGTCTTGTAGGTATACTGTTAAATCTTAGCATTAACATCTTAAAGGATAAACAGCTGCTCTGTTGGTAACACAAGCACTACAACTGTTGATTTTGTATAATATGACTCTTCTACCGAGTGAGTGCAAAGAAGTTTTCTTCATGCTTTCATAATGAAATATATATATTTCCCAGTAGTACAGTGACAGATAATTATAGAACTGTTTTTTTTTTTCCTGTTACCATGCTGAAGACGTAAAATAAGAATTAGGGGAAAAGGTCAAATGTTATAAATTTATTTTGGGACATATATATTGCAACCTCTGTGGAAGCTTTTGAAAATTCAGGCAAAGATCAATACACTTCCAATAAAACCTTTAAACTTCCAATAAAACAATATTTTAAACATTATATATATATATATTTATATATACTTTTAAAGGGATCATTTTAGCAGGATTTGCTTTTTTATACTGCATTCCTCTGACATAGCTCTTTCCAGATTGAAGGGATGCAAATGAGGTAAGAATTAAGGCAAACCTAAAAGGCATGCAAATGAAGTACATTTATATCCACTGACAACACAAGCACGTGTGGATCAGACTCAAGATCTGAGGAAGTCTTCCCTCTGTCTGTCCAATACTACTTTACAGCAGAATGGTGACATGGTTTATAATAAACAGTTAACATTACCATGGGAATTCAGTGTCACTAACATTACTCAGTCTAGGAGACACAGAGCTAGCATCAGTAAAACATGAACAATAAATAATATAATTCACTGCAGCACAGGACTGCTGCACAGGCTTCAGAGGAATAGGGCTGTTATGAAATGACAGTGCACACATCACGTTGTGGCAGTTTATTTTTATAATATATACTTTTAAAATTCTTTAGCAAATGACATTCTCATGCACACGTGTTTCAAACACAAGAAGCAAGTCCATTTATAGGTAGTCCAAGCAAATTTTTGTGTGTGTGGAAATAGCTGCAAACTGAATGGAACATTAAACTTCTGTGCAGTCTATGATGCATTGTACACAAGCTCATTTTTGAATGTCACACTGCAGGAGTAATACAATGGAAGGATCACTCTTTGCAGCTTCTTTGAATTCATCCAGTGTGATCTGGTCGTCTTTGTTCTTATCCATCTTACTGAAGATCTTGTCTACCCGCTGCTCAGGCGTCAGACCATCCTCATTCATCTTCATCATTATCACAGTGCCCACCATTTTGTAGATGGCCTTTGGAATGAAACCATAGAAAATTCAACGTATGATTAACTTTATTTTCCCGATATGTTCAAATTCTGGAATGATATTCTAACAATAAACTGATTCCCAGTTTCTCTGAGGATTTTTCAGAATCTGATGTCCATTCACATAAAACAAGGAAGAATGGATTTCGCTTTCTTCTTTAAATTTCTTGTGTATTGGAGTAAATTTCTTTGGTTTTCTGTTTTACAGTGCAAAGCTGTTGTAACCTATTCCCTGGATGAACTGTATTTGTTTGGTTTTAGTCACTCCCTTGAGATATCCCCTATAAGCTATGAATAAACAGTTTTAGAAGCCGTCATCTTTCAAAAGTTTTCCATGCGTACATGTGAGCAAAGTCGGACAGTAACCACGGTGGCTAGTAGCTGGCAGATGACTAGGGAGGTAAACTACGCTTCCCCTTATATATGACAGTTGTCTCAAATCTTGAAGCTGTGAAAGCTCACTTAAAATACTGCATTGTTATCCCTGTAAATTTCTGCAATCGTTTAAAGTTAATCTCCATTAAGCTTTCAGCCACTCAAGCTATAAAACACTAATTTCATGGGTGTCAAGTGGGTTTGAGATGGGCTTTGTAAATCCTTTGCTCTGCTGTTTTTATGCTTAATCCTTTCATCAGAAAACAAATTTACCTCTTGATATTTAAGAGCTTATATGCACATATGTACTTGCAGCAATTCTCAAAGATTATGCATCTATTAAAATATTAGTATCACGTAGGCATGAGTCAGTACAGGATAAATGTATATAATGCACTTTTTTAATGATACAGTGCGAAGTCTCTTGTGTGCTTAAAGTCTAAAAGGTATGTGAAAAAGTAATGAAACTTTACTAATGTTCAGACATGTTCTTTTTGAGTGTCATATTGATCTCACCTCTATAATTTCCAGCATTTCCACTCTTGTAATTTTACCATCACCATCCAGGTCGTACATGTTGAAGGCCCAGTTCAGCTTTTGCTCAAAGCTGCCTCTTGAGGTGATGGACAGTGCACAAATGAACTCTCTGAAGTCGATGGTCCCATCTCCGTTTTTATCAAAGGTTCGGAAGGCATGCTGGGCAAACTTTGAAGCATCTCCATACGGAAAGAACTGCAAAATAAAATAATAAATAGAACTGTGGGCAATGCAAGGGAGCAGGCTATGCAAAATACCATAGTAAGATGTTTATGAAGATCTGCTGGTGGGCTTGTGTAAAACTGAAAAGACATAGAGTAAACTTCCACAATAGTTAAAGTGTAATAATTATTTAAAAAAAAATATTCCTATGAAAATCTGCTTACTGCAAAATGTAGTACAGATAGATTTAATACTAGAGAGATATTGTAAGGGGAAAAAAAGGCTAGTTTAACTAGATGACCCTTAAAATGCAATTGGATACAAATCAGAGATTGCACCTAATAACAGTGGTGTAAAGCAGTAGTTACGTTCCATGTGTTCCATGTTTTTAGCAATTTTCAGAGGAAACGTGTTTAGTTGAAACAGACTGCGATCTTCCAGCCTTGGAAGTTCAACCCAGTGATTTAAATTCACCCCCATCAGAGAGATGAGCAGAGCTGTCTCTGGCTCAAGCTGTACCTGTGGCATTTTGCACTTCATCTCATGGCCTGTGTTCTTTGGAGGAAGCAGTTCCCGAGCCATTAACAAATTGGGGTGACCGAATCCTATGTAATGCTATGAACAGTGCTGAAAACACACCTTGGGGTAGTGCAGTGCTAGGGAGACAGACGGTGCTTTGAGTGCTAGAGCCAGGCTGGCATTCATTCTTGTCTGCTCTATACCACATTTTAAACTATTTCAGATTGGGTGCCTGCTGCTAATTTTGAGGAGCATTTACATTTACAACTGTTATTGTTTACTGCCTTTATTGTCAGACTATGAAATACAGCAACCAAGGTGAATTTTAACAGTATTTTTTCTGCTCAGCAGTAACCAGCCGTTGGATTGTTGCAATCAAGTAGATGTGTGGACCTGTTACAAAAAATTATTTATTTAAAAAAATCCAAATATAGCTTGAAAAATCAGGAACATATGTTCTCTTTTGCCAATGAACACAATATAAATACATATGATGAAAACTGAGATTCAGTCAAATACAGGACAATGCTGTTCATGGTTAATACCCACTATTGGTGAACACTGACAGTCACTTAACAAAGTATTTCAAATGATCATCACATGTAGATTTTTGGCTGATATTTTTCCCCTGAAAAAAAGTATGATTTAAGACATTTGAAGCAATAGTTTGTATTTCTTTCAAAATTTCTTTCAAAATTTTCTTGAGTCCAAACTCAAGAAAATATATCTCGTAAGAAAGGGCGTTTAAATAACTCTCAAGTCCCATTGCAGCGAAGGGACTGTATGCAAATGTTTGTTTCCATATTCCCAGCAGAGTGTCCAAGGGGTCCTAAGCTGAAAGTTACTTTCCAACTTAATTCTCTGATACCGACTTTTCAGACACAATTCTAGGTAACTTTTGCAGTGCTGTACAGGTATGATTGCAACATGTTTTCTTCTCTGGCTATGTGGCATTACAGACATTGCAAACATTGCTTCTTCCTCTCAAAAGACATAGCAGGACTAAATTCTGTCCACATCCATCCATTCAGAATATTCCTTGTTTTTTATTACCCTACATTACCCTTGTTTTTTAATTACCCTACAGGAATGAAGGATTTTGTATTATCACAGTGGTGGTGTCAAATAAGCTCATCTCACTTCCTCCCATCTTTTCAGTAACACAGGATGGAGGCACAAAGAGAGGGATATGCTGTACCCCTTTTCCAGAGGTATTTTGTTCAGGTTAACACTGCTGTTAGAGCTGCTGTTTTCTCATTTGAATCTGTATGGGTCAGCATCCAGCCCCTGGCTCTTGGCTCCTTCTCCCATAGCTGAAGCGTACTGGAAGAACTAGAGAAACTGAATTTCAGTGAAGAAGGTCACCTCTGAATATGGCTAAGAAGGGGCAGCCACTCAGAAATACCCCAGAGCCCCAGGATGAAGTGAGGGATTAGCAGGGGTCGGTGGCTGGAGATGCCAAAGACCATTTCTAAATAACTCATGGGGAAACATGAACACATAATTCAGTCCCTCATTAGGTGAGCATAAGCAAGCTGTGCCTATCTCTTGTCTCACAACATCAACCTCACGTAACGGAGAAAAGCATCCTCCCAGTTTTCTCATCGCAAGCAGAACAATGATTTTTCTCTTCTGAGCTGAGAAGGGTGGTGGCATTTACAGCTTAGCAAGGGAAACGTTAGGATTTGAAGCCTTTTTTATTTTCTCTATTGGTTCCCTCTGGGGAACAAATGCAGTAAAAGGTCCTTTAGGGATTGAGGACACTCTTTTCCAGAGTCTGTACCTGCTGGCTTGTATTATTTTTAGCCCAGAACAACTCAAAAACAATGTCAAAACTTGTTTAAAAACCTTCTTGAAGACTTCCATTGTCCATTGGCCCATTCTGAAATGATTCATTAATAAGAAATGAAGTACAAGAAAACCTAAACAAATGCAGAGTAAAAGAAGCCAGCTCTGGCAAAATATTATTTATCCATTAAGATACAGTGAAGCCTTAGCAAGGTGTAAAGGTCTTTTTTTTTTTTTTTTTTTTTTTTTTTTTTTCCCATTAAAAACAAGCTGTTAACTATGTTAAATTAGTCTTAGCCAAGTGGACATGGGAGACAAGGATTGCTGGAAGACACACCAGTTTTGGCAGGAAGGAATATGAGGGTGGTTTAGTTCGCCTCATATGGCACACTGGCATAGGCTCATTGAATGCTTCAAAAACAAGCACAGTAACACAACGGGGATTCTCAGGGGCCTACAGCAGCTGGGCTCCTTAGCCTCCTTGGGAAACCCTTGCCCAGGTGATAATTTACATGTTAAAGGCAGCAGTTCCCTTCTGCTGCAGTGGTACTACTGAAAAGTGCACTCTCATTTTACACACTAGTCATGTATCCTGCTTTAACTTATACATCCAAAAATCAAGGCCAGCTCTACCTGCCTGTTTTTTTTACAGCATTTGGTTCTACGGGTGACCAAACATTGGTCATTTCTTTATTTCTGCTTGTCTAGTCCCATCTCTTTCCTGGCCTGCGCTTTTTTCCAGACTGGTTAGCTCAACAAGCTGCTGTGTGAAGAAACTGTTCTCTACAGACAGCTACTAATTAGGAGAGGAAAAAGGAAGAGAAAAATACAAGTCCCTCTTAGTTTACCACTAAATTTTGGAGGAGAAGAAAAATGTCTTGAAGGTGACAGAGCTGGGACCAGCTGAGATGAGGGTAAATGGGATCTTGCAAGTCTCAAACCTTCAAGGGTCAGTAAAAGACTGCTGCAAGAGATTGCAACTGGCAGGCGGTGCAGCTGGCTCCCATGGGAAAAGCCTTAGACAATTCCTGCTACAAACACATTTTAGGAAGTAGTTGTTTATCATTTTTATCTACTCTGTTAGGTTTTCTTTCATCTCTTTATTAAGTTTGCTAGCCACACAGTTCACCTTTGAGAAAGAAAATGAGCACTCTGAAAACTGGGAAGTTCGGCTCAGACTGATGGGTTTTGTAGCCACCTTCTTAAATTTGAACTCAGACACTGATAGCTGCTGGTCAAGCTCCATCTTACAGATTCTCAGAAGAAAGAAGCCCTTTGAAGTGTATTTTCCTAACAGCTGTAACAGCTGTTACCCACAATATTTTTTGTAGAGGGACCAATTTCAGACATGAGGTCTTATCCCCAGCCATGCATGTCAGTGTTATCATTTTAAGCTGGATCAGATACAGTTTCCCACTCTGCAGAGCCACAGCATTAAATCTGTTTGAAACCACAGCGCATGAGCACGATGGACATTTTCTTCATGAGCTAAAGCTGCGGCAGTATTTTGGTCACTGAGGGGGATATCTGTAATAATGCAGGATGCTGCTCAGTAGCTTTTCAGGAGGACAAAGCTCTGGGTTCCTGCCAGAAATCTGACATACAAACACAAGAGCTGGTGAGATAAGAAGACAGGTTCCTTTCTAATTCTGTCCTTTAGAAAAAAATAAAAAATAAAGTAATATAACCTACTGTACTCTTACACTTCATGTGTTAAGGCATGAGAACAGAAGATTTACAGGCTGAGATGGCAGGGACCCTTTGGGAAAGTCGTGCCTGCTCTGGCACCGCGGTGAACTGCAGGGCTGCCAGCATCTTTTTGTACAAAACTAAAACCTAATGTAACAGGATCATAAGCAGAACAGCACAAAAGGACACAGCAGAAGGCAGAACATGCCCTTTTATATCCTGTATGACCCCTTCTGGATGAGATTTGACTGCCTTGGGAATACAGAGCTCAAGGGCAGGTCAGGACTGATACGTCTTTAAAATAGATAAAAGCCATGTTGCAAAGAGTTCCTGAGGATGCGCAAAGTAAGGGTAGGTAAGGTACAATGTGCCGCTATTATTCATGTTAAGTCTCATTCTCCAGAGTAACAACAGTGAAATAAATGTGAAAGGTTGGGAGCTGCAACCATGCCCATGCTGTAGTGGAAAGTGGCAAAGAGTATCCCTGCACAGGTGGCATGGACCAGGCGGGAGGGGAGCAGCAGGACAGGGCAAGGCCAAGCAGGACCTTGCTTGTGAGCCCGTATCTGTGGGTGTGAGAGCTACCACATAGCCTGGGGCCCTGCCATGCATCACTCTTTGGTGAATGGAGAGAGGCTCCTTTGAAGAACTGCCTGAAGTCATCAAAGAAACTTCTCCATTTATTGGATGTAGGGGGAGCAGAAGGATCACCGAGTTTAAATTATTTTTAATTGAGAAGTTTTCACAGTCCTAAGTGGGAAGGCTTCTTGTAATCCTCAGATGAGGCCTTTTCCTAGCTATCTTCCACATATTTTTGGCTGAGCAAGTGTTTTCAGTGCTTGCCTACATACCAGGCTTTCCAAAATCCCAGCAGTGGGATGATGTAACATCCTTCCCCTGCTGAAAGGTCTCTGTCTGGCTATGGAAACCCCACATATGCTTCCTTCCTTGCCTTAGACAAACTGAACTGGAACTCAGGTGAAAGTGCCAGATATAGCTCTATAGCTCACTGGGGATCAGGGAACTGTGAGTTGCCAAACTGGGAACAGCTTACCCAAACTAATATTAGAGGATTCAGAAAGAGACAACCCCTTCCCTCCTTTTTTTTTTTTTTTTTAAATCGTAATAGCGGTTGAGAAATTCCTTTAGGAGAAAGAACATTTGGATTCTAGCATTTCACCCAGTAAGTATATTTTAAACTCTATTTATGTAATTTTCAAAATTTTCTTTTAGGCTCATCTGCATCTTAAATGTTATGATGCTAAACACAGTGTGGGCCTGACACTAGAGCAGTATGGGCTAATGCAAATAATCTAATTACTTCAGTGGGGTTTGAACTGTGCCTATCAATGCTAAATTTGAAACCATTTATTTTAGTTCTGTCACAGGTTTTCCTAAGTTACTATTCATTACTCCCATTTTAAAATCCATTTTTACTCCCCTTTTTTTCATCACTACCATTTTGAAAAAGCAAAGAAAGGAGGACCTGTTGATCTACAGACCAGTGAGTCTAACCTCTGTGCCTGTAAAGATCATGGAACAGCTCCTCTTGGGAGCAATGTCAAGGCACATGAAGGACAAGGAGGTGATCTGAGACAGCCAGCATGGCTTCACCAAGGGCAAATCGTGTCTGACCAATCTGGTGGCCTTCTGTGATGGAGTGACTGCATCAGTCAACAAGGGAAGACTGACTGATGTCATCTACCTGGACCTTTGACATGGTAAGGCCTTTGAGATGGTCCCACGTGACATCCTGGTCTTCAGATTGGAGAGATACGGACTTGACTGGTGGACCATTCAGTGGGTAAGGAATTGGCTTGAAGGTCATACCTAGAGAGTGGTGGTCAATGGCTCTATCTCCAGGTGGAGGCTGGTGGTGAGCGGTGTCCTTCAGGGGTCTGTCCTGGGACTGGTGCTTTATCAATGACATAGTGGGATCAAGTGCACCCTCCTCCGCAAGTTTGCAGATGGCACCAAGCTGAGAGGTGCAGTTGATACAACAGAAGGAAGAGATGCCATCCAAAGGGACCTGGACAAGCTTGAGAAGTGGGGCCATGGAAACCTAATGAGGTTCAGCAAGTCCAAACACATGGTGCTGCACCTGGGTCAGGGCAATCCTGGATATGAGAACAGACTGGGAGAAGAACTAATTGAGAGCAGCCCTGCAGAGAAGGACTTGGGGGTTCTGGTGGATGAAAGGCTCAACATGAGACAGTAGTGTGTGCTTGCAGCCCAGATGGCCAACTGCATCCTGGGCTGCATCAGCAGAGGAGTGGCCAGCAGGTGGAGGGAGGTGACTGTCCCCCTCTGCTCTGCCCTTGTGACTCCCCAGTTGGAGCACTGCGTCCAGGTCTGCAGCCCCCAACACAAGAAGGATGTGGAGCTGTTATAAAGGGTCCAGGGGAGGGTCACGAGAATAATCAGAGGGCTCGAGCACCTCTCTTTTGAAGGCTGAGGATGTTCAGCCTGAAGTGGAGAAGGCTCCAGGGAGACCTGGAGATCACTGTGGCCTTTTAATACTTAAAGGGGGCTTATAAAAAAGATGGATAAAAACTTTTTACTTATAAAGATAGGACAAGGGGGAATGGTTTTAAGTTAAAAGAGGGGAGATTGAGATTAGATGTCAGGAGGAAATTCTTCACACAGAGAGTGGTGAGGCACTGGCATAGGTTGCCCAGAGAAGCTGTGGATGACCCATCCCTGGAGGTGTTCAAGGCCAGGCTGGATGGGGCTTTGGGCAACCTGGTCTGGTGGGAGGTGTCCCTGCCCATGGCAGGGGGCTTGGGACTGGATGATCTTTAAGGTCCCTTCCAACACAAGCCATTTTATGATTAGAAGTGATATTTAATGAACTGAAACCTAACTAATTGTTGCTGTTTAAGTCCAAACTCCCTAGGGCATTTAGGCATCCAAGGCAAAATGCAAAAAGGGACACAGGCAATGAAGGGTGCTGAGCAATCATATACATAGCCTGGTCTTCCACCACTCTAAGGTATCCATATGTTTTTCCTTAGGATTTCCAAGGGTTCTCCTCACACAAGTCTTTTCAGTTGACTTTGAAGATCTTGTTTCCAGAGGCAGTTACTCACACCATAGTCCACCTAAATCTTTCTGTGGATACTGTCCCCAACTGCCCTTTAAATGAAAAGCATTTAGACGAATGCAGGTAACCACTGAGCATTTGAGTCTCAGAGCTTTCCAAGGCAGAAATTTACCACACAAATTTATCAGGCAGTGAACAAGAATCCATGAATTTGGCTTTATGAAAGCAGAAGTAATTTTGGAAGCTATGCATGCTTCCATTAACAATTTGATCAAACATTAAGCGATCTGGATCCCAGAGATGTGGACGTTTCTGTCCAGTTCTCAGCTCTCAGCCACAGGGCAGCAGACATCAGCACAGAAAGGCACACATACACCACTGCATCATATGCTTTTAATTGGGCCGAGCTGTTCAGTTCATATACATTGGAAATCAAGTGAAGGCTATTACGATTCAATTTCATTACTGAAACTCTGAGGGGTGGAACTGTATGTCTCCAGGCTGTGCTAGAGATGTGATGCTGTAACGTGTGAGCACCGGTAACACTTCCAGACACGGTGTTCACGTGTGGTACATCTTCTGACTTTCTCCCTATCCGCTGTTCCTCCTCACCTTGCTTTATCACTCCATTAGGCAAAAAAAAAAATCCTAGAAGAGGTCTCAAGGTGCTCTCAACAGCCACTCCCAGCTACAGCACTGATCTCAGTGGGGCAGCAGAAGCAATGCTGTGCCACTCCACATGAGCTGAAGCAAGTGCTGCACTAGTGGGTCTCATGGGGGATCCTAGGCCTTTGCTCCATCACAGGTAAAGCCAGGGGAAAATTGGCTGGTTGATTGGGCTCTTTGGGTTAATGATGCATGTGAAAACTGAGGGGAATAGCAGCAGGGTTTTGTGGAGAACATTTCAATTATCTTTTCCTAGCTATTTTTACTTTGCAGATGAAGCTGGAAGAAGCAAGCATAGCCCTCTAATAAACTCTGTTCATGATTCATGAATTGTGTTCCCTCTGCCTTCCAAAATGCAAATAAATGGATAAAAATGGTGCTACTGCCTCAGAGTTTGTACCTTTTGAAATCCAAGCTCCTTGTATTACTCTCAGATGCTAATATAACCCAAGAAACTGCAAGATGATGACATTTACCTTGTCCATATGTAAGACTTCAGCTTCTGTTGATGGAATAGGCAATGAAGCAACTGCATCGATGTATTTTTCTTGCATGTTAATGTAGATGCACTGCTTCAGAAGTCAGATTCATGTTTGTGTTCCTCCTGCTGCTGCCTTCACTGAGAGCATAATATGACCTGATTTCCTCTTTCTACCCTCTTCTCCCATTCAGTGTTTCAAGGGTTATTAACTCCTCCTGGCTTGTCATACACATACCAAAACACTTCTCACCCAAGGCACGTGTATCCCTGCTAGGTAACTGGGAGAAAGGCATTTTCTGTCTCAGCTCTAGCCTTTTTATTGTGCTTTATGTATACAAAAGGTGCAGGGTTGTCACAATGGGAAAACACGGGATCTGAGCATGCAATACCACAACCTGGTACTATAGGTCTTCATTGGTTTTATCAGCCAGATTCCTTCTGAGGCCTATAATCAAGTTGTCCTCTCAGGTTGTCCAAAAATATGAATCTGATTATGTTCTGCTCAGTATCAGGGCAGAGATTACCCCCACAGGATTGCAGTGGATTAATACACATGCATCTGGGCTTCAGCTGAAAGGTATGGACCTGAGCCTTTCAACACCAACACAATTCATTGCTATTACTGCAAAGCAGAAATCAGCAAGCTATTTTCTGCATCAATTAAAACAAACGAACAAACAAACAAACAAAAAACACATCATGGATAAAAACATCAGTTCCAAAGCAGGAAGGATATAGGACATGAGAAATGAGACTCATCAAAGGACGTGAGAAGAATGAAATACTGTTAAAAGACTTGAGATAAGGATTTAGGACAGGCTGGAAAAAAAAAAAAATCAATAGCTGAGCTGTAGGGCTGAGCCTCTATGAAGGATAATCTTGAGGACCACCAAATACCAGAGTCCAAATTACTTCTTAGATCCAGGTCTCAGTTCTCCATGTGTAAGTTCGTGAAGCATCCCTACCTCAGAGGCGTGTGGCGATCAACACAACAAAAGATTGCGCCTGTTTCAGATACAGCTGCAGTGGGAGTCATAGAGCCAGCAAGAACAGGGGAGAGCTGCCAGATCTCATGGATGTTTACTGATTGTGTCTCTTGCTCAGTAGCTTTAATGCTGTGAACATGTGTGCACGCATAGACACATTTCGAGGCTTATAAGTAGCTGTTAGTTGTTCACATAAATATTTGGAAGAGCCATGAAATTTCTCCCTTTCAGTGGGAAAATTCAAGACTTATACAGGCTAAAGTAGGATCAGAGAAGAGTCTGTATCTTTCTCAGTTCTCCATGGACAGTGAATAGCTCTTACATTGAAGCCTAGGTCACCCTGTATTGAACATGTTTGGAGCCACAGAGGAAATGTCCATTTGGAGCATACAGAGGAGAAATATTTGAGAGTTCAGGCACAGACCTTGGATCATCAATACTGGTTCCTTGTAATTATGTGAGATACGGGTCAGGCTAAGAGACCAGCGAACAAGCACAAACCAAAGCCTATGACAAAGCGAGGCCCACAGTAAAACAGCACAAGCTACAGCCAGCATATGCCAAGGGATTGGAGAAAGATGGATGGGAAAAAAGGGACAGCACTTCCTCTTCTGAAACATTCATCTGGCAGGGTCTTCCTCTATAAAAAAACTTTCAACCTGAAAAGTTAATCTCTATTTTCACATTTGTGGGGAATTAGTCATTAACTAGCAGGAAATGAATTGATTTTCAATCTCAGTTTTTCTCTGATTAGATTTGGACAATGAGAAACTTAATTGAGCTGTGGTAGTGCTATAGGTCAATACGCTAGCAGATCAGTTATTAGTCAGTGCTAACAAAAAAAAATCTTCAGAGAGAATTGTCGTCAAAACAATTAGTATTGCTAATGCATAACTAGAGGACCAGGACTGATTAAATGTTATTTCTCTTTGATCTCCCTTAACTGAAAAACAGCACTGGAACACTTTATTTATTTTAAGTTTGGCACAGTCTTCCACTACCCCAAGGTCAGTGATAGCACAGGGCTATGACAATGTCAGGATCCTGCTGTGCTGTAGCTATGCCCCAGACTAATTACAACATCCTTTTTCTTGACACTATGTTATCTCTTTAGGAATCTGGGAACATACCAGATGGAGAATACACTGATCTGGGACATTTTTTTTTTTTTTTTTTCTTTTTTTCCCCTTAAAGATCATCCAATTTCTTACCATTTCTGAAAAAAAAAAAAAAAAAAAAAAAAAAAAAAAAAAAAGTTTAATTTCCCAGTGAGTTTTGGCTCCAAAGGTTCAGAGTATTAACTTGAATGCTGTGCCTGCTGTGTTGTGAAGCCCTTAGTGCAAATTTCTGAGAAGAATAGAGCTATAGAAGCATCGGTAAGTGCTATTTCCAGCCAAAAAGGGATTTGAAACACGAGTCACTAAAGTCTGAGATAACCATCTTATGAACGGATGCAGATGGAACCACAGAAAAGATCCTCGTGCCTGAAATGTCTCATATACTCTATGTAACATGCCCTCCTAAAATTCTTAAACACGATGGAGTTGTTATAACTCAGTACTGCAGAAAGAGAAGGAAAATGGCTGTAGCTGGGAGTATCAGAGATCTGAGGATTTGAACCTCAAGAACTCAGTGAGTGCTAAGCTACAGAATTCCTTTTCTTAATACTGAGTGCAAAGCCTGCCAGTTCAGGAGTTACCAACAAAAAGCATTGGCTTCTGAGGAGAGCTACCAGTTCCCTCACAAGCACTCCAGTGAGCTGGGAACTGGTGGACTCAGGTATCTCTTCCAGCTCATCCTGCACCTCCAGACATGCCTAGCAGGCAGCTCACTCCCAACAGGAGTATGTGTAACAGGCTAAATGTCTGGATTACAGCCACAGTCTCCAAATCAGTCATTGTGGAGTTGTATGCAAATAACCCCCATCTTCATCCCTCTGCTCCCAACCAACCATGGGGAATGGATTGGGAGTGGTTATTTTTTGTTTTGTACCCCAAACTGCAAACCTTTAACAATGCCTAAGGGCATTAATTAATGATAGAGTGCTTGGAAACCAACACGGGTGAATCCTGACAGCTCTTTGCTTGGAGACCATATATATGTCCCTAAGCTTTTGGCACATAAACATTTGATCAGAGCTGTTAAAATCATGTATTACAGAATAAGGTTTAAATGCAGTACAAAAGGGAGAAAAGCTGAGGAAATGGAAAGAACCCCAGTGTTTGACATGAGATGCAGGAAGGATGGTGGCAATAGTTCATGTAATAGGTAAGGGGTAGGTGGGAATGAATTGGTATCGTCTTCTTTTTTTTTCCTTGCTGCCCCTAGGCACATCTTACTGACTTTTGCTTTCAGTACTGAGTTTGAAAGCAACCCAACAAGTCACAGAGGAACTGTCCTAAAATGAAGTTTCTAATCATCTGAAATTGGAAATAAGCCCACATTTCTAAGTGCTTCAAGGTCTATTCCAGAGCTTTTCTTGTGCAACAAAGCTGTGAGCAGGTAAGTTTTCAGGTCTTTTTCTGAAAAAATTGTACAGACCTACTTAAGAGATTAATCTAACTGTAAACCTTCCAATTCTGTTGTCATAGACAATAGTAATAAAAAAAGGACTCTTTCAACACAATGTGGTTTTAGGATTCCAGCTTTCCAAGACAACATATTTTCTTCCATATCTAGGCCTTCTCTTAAAGCACAAACATTTTAAAAGGTCAACACCGAGACTGGCAATCCCAGTAGACTTTAAAAACTATGAAATCCCATCATTCTGGTACTAAGGATCATGCATAAGTACAGGGAACACTGGAACAGAGGGCTACACACTTTTCAGGAGAGAAAGGAAGGGAAGAAGGGGAGGGGGTGTTGCCCTCTGTGTCAGTTCCATTCCTCCTACTCCAATAAACTCCTGGGCTCCTTGGCGTGAGCCCACTTTAGAGAAAAACGTAAACCTTTTAGTACAAACTGTTGAATGCTGTTCGATGATTTAAAGCACTGGAAGTGAGAAGCAGGTATTTCTCCTGCATTGGCCTGCTGGAGTAATGAAGTGAAACTCTTGAGTAACTTTAATCTGTCAGTACAAAGAACCTTTGAAAAGGAGCTGAAGCTCCTTTTTGCCATCAGAAAGCCATCACACGTGCTACTCTGAAGCAAAAAGCTATAATGGGTAGAGCAGCCTCTTTTGTTACTGATAAATCAGTCAGCTAAGATTTTACACAACACTTGTTTCCTTTAAGACCTTACAATTATTCAGATACTCAGTCTATAAATGGCTTAACACTAGAACGCAGTAAGACCTGCCAAGAACAACCATACAAAATGACAGCATAAAATAAATTCTAAAAACAGCAGAGAATATGACCTTTAAATTAAAAATGATCTTTATCTAAAAAGGTGAAGAAAATTCTACTAAAAAAAAAAAGATACATCAATATACATCTTTAAAGCTGCTATCCACGCCCATTTATCATCACCAAGATATCTCATTGCATGTACTATTTGACATCACCATAATGACTAAAGTTTCAATAACATAATTACAAGCCAGCTGAAAAGGAGACAATAAAGGCACATCAGCAATACACTTCTCTAATGTTGAGTCCTTAATGCTTTATTTATCACACAACCTTCGAGTAGTTACACGTTCTTCGGATCAGATTACCCTCTGTGTACCAGACCAAGTGAAGATATCCATACCACTGACATCACACATAAAATTCTGAGAATGACAAGCGTAGAGCTTATGCCTTCATTGTACTGGTGACTGCAGTTTTGTTTCAAAATCAGATCCATCTGAATTCTTCCCCTCAGCCACAAAAAACCTCTAAAAACCTGAAAACCCAACTAAATACACTTGCAAGAAGCAAAATGCAAGGTCTATTTATAGATGCAGCAACTGGAGGGATCTATCAGAACCAATGTTTCCCATTAATAAACATTACCTCAAAAATACGCTCAAAAATGTAGACTGATGCAATCTAACAGCCCAGAATTATAATTATGGTAACTAGCTCACACTGGGGAACAACTGTTGCTTTTCCACACTGAGTAATGAATATGAGTAATAGATTTGACTTTTTCCCCCAAGTATTCTGGTAAACATGTTAAATAAATCAGTTTGTAGGCTTTCATGAATAAACAATAACAGCTACTCAATCCTTAGCAAACAGGCAATACAATAACAATAATAATAGCAAAAAGAGTTCAGTATAGCGGTGAGAACTCAAAGGAGGATTAGTCATACATGCCTTTGGATAAGTTAGCTCTCTTATGAGTGCAGCAGATCTCATCATCTTTAATAGTCTTGTATCCTGGAGTCAATAAAGATGAATAAAAAGCCCTACAGACATTAATAGTAGAACAAAAAACTCTGTAATCACAACCAAACTCTTACACTACTAGCTGCTTTCCAGAAGGATTCTGGTTTACATTTGCCAAGAGGGATCCTCCAATGAACACTGACTGTTCTTGGTGATGCCAATTGCCAAAATGTCGTTTTGAAGCTTACCGCTGGGAGTTTTCCCCTCCAGTTCCTGATGTTTCCAAGTTCTTTCATACCTCCTCTATGAGTTGACTGCATATAATGGTCTCTAGGGATTAATTTCTAGAGAAACAGTAATGCAATACATTTCACACATATTTGATAGACTCACTTTGTGTATCAAATGTAATTAAGTTGAAAAATGATGAGCTAATTCTGGTAAAGTGTTAAATTCTCAAACAAACAAAAAAAAAATCAAAACCAAAGTTACAAAAATGTGAGAATTAAACAAAAAAGCACCATCTTGATTAGCTGCTATTACCACAGAATAGGTAGACATCCAGCATGGGCGCTTTTCTGGACTTGTCCTCCTATTGAATTCCTTTCTCAACACACTCTTGGCTTGAAGGATCTTTTTGATGGCCAAAGGATTTTCAAGCCTCTAAACACTATAAATCATCTGCCAGAGGCATTCAGTGAACATCCACTCTGTTCAGACAGCTGTCTCTAGAATGTAACTCTGCATGGCATCTTATTTAAAATATATGACAGAGTTGGCATTTCATCTGTACATGCTCTCATAAAAATAGGGCATAACCCCCTCTTCATAGCATGAGATTTTTATGGAGAAGTGGCAGCATCTTCATAACTAACGGTGCAAGCAGATTTCCTTGTAAAGGAATCTCAAAATTCTTTGCGTCTTTCCTCAGTGACAGCTAAATACCTAAGGGTGATAATACTAGCCAGGCAAAGACCTTCAGCAAAGCAGCCAGAGAATTCAGTCTCTGAGGATGTAATGAGTTCTTACTAAACAAGAAACATAGGACAACTGTATATATATGTTAAACAATAGACTGGAAGAAATTTGAAATATGCCTTAGGTAGGACATGTCCAAATAAAATAATAATAATAATAATAAAGCCTATCATAGCTAATGGGCTCTAGTGCTTTTTACTGCTGTCAAAATATGGAGAAACCTGTCTTGCAGGCTGAGGCCTAGGGTCCAACTAGAAAATGCAACAATGACATTTCAACCCACACCTGGGATGAAGCCCACAGGATATAGAAGTCCACTCTATCCTATAGCAAGACTAGGATATGGTCTTGCTGCCTGGGCAGATTTGGCAGCAGCATCTGACATGGCTCTGGGCAGAGACAGCTCATGATAAAGAAGGTGAAATTCTAAACCACAGCACTAGAGCTCTCAAACTGAGTATTTTAAGCACTCACACAAGCAAATATCACTAGCAGTTAGTAGCAGTATTTTGGGTTTTCTGAATATGATGAGGAGAGAATTTTGAAAGTGTCAAAATCTCCCCAGATCAACCAGAAACTGTTTTCTGTGATAGCTCTGTCCTTCCTTTCTTACACAAATACCGGAAAGAGTCTTGACCTCTGAAGTAGCTCTGTATCTCTCACTAGAGCTTAAGTGGACCACCAACTCTTAGGAAGCTAAGAGAGCTCAATAGTATTTTTACAGAGGTCTACCAGTCGGAGATTCCCCATGCCAAGCTTTTGCCTCTCTTTATTTTGGAAACAGTGACAGCATACTCAAAGGAAGCACAGAAAAAAAGGTAGATTTTCACAGCTGTCCAGGTTATTCATGAAGAAAACCATCTAAATTCAACCTAAATAAAGCCCTGCTGGTAGAAAAAGAAGGTCTCAAACCTAATCATTTCCACCTGCTGTCGAGCGAACTATGCATCAGTATTTCTTCCACCCTCACCCCCTCCTGAAAAATGGTTATCTGGCTTCTCTTATTCACTTGATTTCTGACTGCCACTCAGCTGTGGACAGTCCTGATATCTAATTGGAACAGCAGTTCCTGTGAATACACTACCTCTATCCTGGCAGCAGTGTTTGCTGAAAAAAAAAAATATTGTTAGTGAATGCAATGTGTAGTTTAACAGGCAGCCTGACAAACACCAACTTAGAGTCCATTGCTTCACTCTTCTTTATCCACAGAAAGAAATGATGCATCTTGCTGGGGTGATGCATCCCAAGACAGGTATATAACAGCAGCCATGACATGAATCCCATTTCGGGTGAGCAGTTTGTGACTTATTGCTTTATGAAGGATTGCATGACTTCCTGAATACACGAATAGCTTAGTAAAGAATAAGATTTTAATTCTCATCTGAAATACAAAGTGTTATTTCCTGCTGCAGTCTTTAACTGATGACATACCTATAACCTTTCTAGATTTACTAATGAACTAGACAGTCCTGTTGAATTTCCAGTAAAATTCATAAATATCTGCAATCTGTAAAAAAAAACCATTCTAACCTCTGATATGAAACAACAGTGAGAGACAGTGATGGTGTGACACTGAAGCTTGAACGCAATGCAAATTTGAGGTCACAATACCATGTGTTTGAGACCTGTCTTGGCACTGAAATACAACTTAAGATGTCACAGCCGTACAGTTACATGTATCATTTAGCATGTTGATGAAAAGCCTAAAATCCAGAATGACTGTAGAGCCAAGGAATAGAAGCTGTGTTTTTTTTCTTACCCTGAACACATAAATAGGAAAGATTCGGTGCTGTTGTCCTACAAGCACGCTCTCTCTGAGATGTCAGTCTGAAGCAACAACTGACCTGTTCTGTATTTATAAAGAGTGGCATTACACATTGACTTGTGAACTGAAATGTATCTTTGGTTGTTTCTACTGCTGCAGTGGAGCTGACTGTGTTTTCACAAGAGGGCAATGTACATTTTCTAGTCACAGCAAACTATTTTGTGCTTTTCCTTTGATAGATATCAAAGCTCCCATCATTTCAGGAGATGTAATAATCTGTAGATTTAGGTAGCTATATAGATTCACAAAATGTGTGGTTAATAACAGGTTTTCAATTTAAAAAAAAAAAAAAGCTGTTTTCACACCTACAGAGATCTGAGTGATCCCAAACTTCTTTGCTAGCATCAGTCTAATCCCACAATCGACCCACACAGGTGGACACCACAGTACCAGCAAAGCAGGGCAATAAAAAAGCTTGCAAGATCATACACATGCAAGCCACCTACCAATTCTGCCACTTTTATACCCATCACCTGATTACTTTTTGGGTCCATCTGCTTGGGACTTTTGGGTGGAGATCAGCATAGAATAATTGCTCTCAGCAGCCTTCAGGAAAACTCAAATTCCAGGGAAAGGGCCACCCCACACTTGCAGACTGAGTCCCTGCTGAAGCACAGCAAGTCTGGGATGTACTGGGCACAAAAAAGCCAAAGGCTATGCACTGCAGAATAAATCTGCACATGTCCAACATGCCTGGTTCTGACACCAAAAAGTGCAAAGCTCATTGCTCTGGCACAAATTATACAACACGCAGGCATCGCATCAGGACGTGGCAAGTTAACTGTTATTTATACTGAAAGGTATGGGATCATGTAACTCTCCCCAGGAAGACTCCCAAGTCCAGACACAACAATGAGAACCAGCATTTTTTTTTTTGAATTTTTGGTATTGGCAAGAATTAGCATGGCTGAATCATCCACAGCTCTCAGCCAGCAAGCAGTGCAGCTCTGAGAGGGCAAGAACATTTCTGGCTGCCCTGAAAAGACCAGGAATTACAGTTTCCATGTAAAGCAGGTGATATCTTGGTTTCTAAATACCTTGGATCACAAATCAGATCTTCTTCCAAATTCTCCATGGAAAGGTTGGTTTTTGTTTTCAGGCACTAGAAACAGATACCAAGGCCAACCAATGAGGTAAGATGAGGCTTTTCTGTCTGTGTTATGTTTCTGAACAAGACCCAGCCATTTCCTTAAAGTTAGTCATCCACTTTTGAATACCATATCACCCACAGCTTTACACTGCAGTCAGGCTTTCAGCTTAAAGATTGACCAAAGCCAAGGGGGAATACAAAGCATAAAGGACCTACTAAGGGCTTCCATAGTGAGGGGCTGGTTTCCTGTTGTCCCTTTGTCTATCACAGCTTAATATCTGCAGTCTGCTAAAACTCAGGCAGGATCCAAATGAGGTTAAGGTAGCTGGCGAAGCTCTGGGGTCCTGAGAATAGTGACCACTTGCACTGGAAACATTTGTGACATCAAATGGAAGATTGCCCCACATTTCTCAGCTTGCATGGAGATCCTGTAGGCTTGTCCTCCTTCTGCCTGGGCAGCAGATACAAAGAGGTTCTGGCACAGACTGTTCCATTTACCTCCAGATTCCCCTTCCACTAGCATCTCTTTTCAGTTTAACTTGAAAAGATAAGAGCAATTTAATCTTTCCTGCCTTCTACTTGACGGTTTTGTTCTAAATGTATTTTGACAGCAGAAATAAAGACAAAGTTTTAATAGAACTAACTCAACCACAAACTGAATTATGTATTTCCATTTCAGGAGAGAATCTCACTGCTAATAACATCACTCTCCTTCCAAAAGCATGCATGACAGAATTCAAAGCATTTCTCTGTTCCATAATGGTATTTTATATCTGGCAGTAGCTATGCAGCACAATGATTTCTCCCTCTTACACGTGTATATGTCATGCATGTCACTTGCTTTGTCCAGGAGTCAGGGTGGGACCATCTGAATTGCCGAACCAGTCTGTCTGGAAAATTTGTGTGCTAGCAGATTAAAATGCAGAATGAACTCTGGCAACATCCCTGATTTGGAACCCTGCCTAGAACCTTTATTTCTTCATATTCTGTGTTCTCTAGAAAGACAGAGCAGCTACAAGCTTTTTGTAGGACCCCCACATCAACAATCTTCCCCCAAAATGGAAACACATAGAAAGGCAGGGTCTAAGCACTCTTGATAGCTTGGAGCATCTTAATTTTCCAACACCTGATCTTTATTTGCTTCCCGTTTTCCAGAAATGAGTGCAGTCACCAAGCAGTATACTAAACTGGGGTCAAATCCTGAATAGATGCCATGCTCACAGAAGCTTCGTTCTTAATCAAACACCCACTGAAGTCAACAGAAGTGTCAAAAAAAAAAAAAAAAAAGTGCCACATTTTATTTTGCGACTACAAGGAAGGCAATTGAAACAGTTTCCATCAGCTGCTAAACATATGCTCTAATGACCACCACTGGATTATTAGTAGTGACCTAGATGCAAAAAGCTTTGATCTTCTTACTCCTGGGTTATTATCCAGTTTCTAGTTCTCTTAAGGTCAATCAGAATGAACAAAACTGAGGATGGGTGAAAAATGTGTGCAATAACAGAGAGAAGACCACAGAATATTGATCCCCAGACACCTCACTGCACAGAGCAGGCAGACATCAGCAAACATGATTAATAAGAGCAAGCCAGAAAACAGCATTACATTTCAAAGAAAGCAAGGGGTGAATAGCTTGAAGTAATGAGATACAAAGTCTTTCACATGTAGGTCACCAGTTTTAATCCAGCTCTGGTCATAACAAACTCTGGTCATCAATATCTGACAGCTGTCTGGCAGTGACAAAGAATGAGATGGTGGTCCTGGTTTAATTGCTAGTGGTATCTGCAAAATAAAACATATCAACTGAGCTGCTAATGCTGTTAAAAGTCTAGGCAGGAAGGTCAAGGACTGACTGGGTGTTGAGGAGAGAGGACCTCTACACCCTTACCAAAAAGCTTCATTGTCTGTTAGTGTCAACTTGAGATATCTCAAGAGTAATGAATCTTTTTTAAGGGAACAGAGGATAAAGAAAGAAAGAAAGAAAGAAAGAAAGAAAGAAAGAAAGAAAAAAAAAAAAAAAAAGAAAGTTCAAAGAGAGTTGTAGAAACCCTACTACCGTGAACCCAAATCAACAGCTAGATCCGCAGCTGGTGCTCCCACCAAAGCTACATCAGTTTACATTGCCCAGGACCTCTCACTGATATTTTCAAACAAAAGCCTGGACCAGCAGATACATGGAGCCATGGAGTTGGGGAAGGAAGGCAGAGAGCAGACTAAAGCAGGGAAAAAGAGACTGAGAGCAAAGAAGTAGTACTGTACTCTGAATAAGCTTAGAGAATGATGGCACAGGAGGTGACCTTAGCATGGGTCTTTCCCCATATGGATATCTCTGATTGTCACAACATGATCTAGAGAAGCACTTACTACGTACACTGTGGGTCCCACTACTGTCTCTGAGGTGGGTCACACCTGACACCACGGATAGTGGGAAGAGCCTGCATGGCCACGTCTCACTAATTTGTGCTGCACCCCAGCCCAGGATCCCTCTTAATAGTTAGAGCTCTAAGTCAACCACTAAGTGAGGTGCGGAGAGAGGATGAATTTCTAATTCATACAGTCAGAACCGAGAGTCCACCCAGAAATGATGGATATGAAACAGAAGTCCTTACTGCTGCTTTCTCAAGGCCTCTTTCTTAGAATATGGGAAAGGCCTGATTATTCTACAGGTTCCAGATACACCCTCCCAGCTGCAGACAAGAACAGAGAGTTCAATTTTCTACTTTTAAATAAAAAATAAAATGTTTGTATTTTCCTCTAATATTTGTGCCTTTGTTTGGAAGAGATTTATCTCACTTTATCTGCCCCAAAACCACTTATCCCATCTCAGTGAGTTATCAAGGTTGCATCAACAGTGACTAGAGAGAAGCAATTGCCTCCATCAGATTTGTTCTATATATAACCTGCTTAGACTCCAACATAGCAAAGTTAAGCGAGTTGAACACCACCTTGTGCAAACAGAGTGGCTCTACAAGCATTTCATGAACATTCTGCATCAATACTTTAGGTGAACAATGCATTCCTGATTACATATATAATGCAATCCTGTTATACAAAGCACAGCATTTTTACACATAATAGACAAGTTACTTAAAGATATTTGTTTGCAAAAACAACAAACCAAATATGTGCCTAAACAGAAGCTTAGAATTAAAAATGATGGTTTCAAGTCTTTTTTGTCTGAAGAAGAAGAGCAAGAGGTGCTCCAGGCACACAGCACAAGTCCCCCTGCGGCCTGTGGAGAGGCCCCTGGTGGAGCAGGCTGTCCCCCTGCAGCCCATGGGTCCCACATGGAGCAGATCTCCACGCTGTAGCCCGTGGAGGAGCCCCCGATGGAGCAGGTGGATGTGGCCTGGAGGAGGCTAGAGCCCATGGAGATCCCCCACAGGAGCAGGCCCCGGGCCGGAGCTGCAGCCTGTGGAAAGGAGCCCATGCAGGGGCAGAGGGTCTGGGGGAGCTGCCGCCCATGGGGGACTCGTGCTGGAGCAGTTTGCTTCTGGGGGATGAACCCTGTGGTATGGACCCATGTGGGAAAAGTTCTAGAAGAGCTGCTGCCTGTGGGCAGCTCCCGCAGGATCATTTCAGGAAGGACAGTATCCCATGGGAGGGACCCCACGTGGAGCAGGGGCAGAGAGTGACCATGAAGGAGTGGGGGAGACGAAACGTCAGAGACTGACCACAGCCCCCCTTCCCCATTCCCTGCATTACTTGGGGGGTGGGGAATCTAGGCTGGTAGTGGTAGGCAATAAATTATATTAATCTCCCTATGTTGAGTCTGTTTTACCTGTGATTGTAACAAATGAGAGATCTCCCTGTCCTTATCTCAGGCCTTGAGCTCTTTTCATCATGTTTTTTCTCCTTTTCTTTTGAGGATGGGGATTGAGAGAACGGTTGTGGTAGAGTTCAGCTGCCCAACAGAGTAAAAACACCACATTCTTTTAAAGTAATTTTTAAAAATTCTCCACTTATTTTTGGAATTGTGCAAGTGACATGCAAGAGACACATTTCCAAGTATTTTGCATTCAGCATTACCTTATATAAGTAGCAAATTTTCCTATTGCATTGTACAATTGTCCAAGTTCTATACTCATTCAAATAGCTACCCCAGCTGATAAACATTGATAGAATTATCAACGATATTATATTTTTTTCTCTTTGAATACCTTTGCTAAGTATACAAATAAAGGATACTGAAATATACCGATGAAGAACAGCTCCAGGTGAGAATTTTCCCATTTTCCTGGTTAATCCTGCTTTGTACTTTCCATCCAACTACCCACGAAGCTATAAAGTAACCACTAGATGGTGGTGGTGTACACCACACACCGAGTATCTGGAAGCTTTTTGCTTGCTTTTCTCAGAAACAATTAGAAGAAACACTTCGCACACAGACCTCCACTGTGGTGTAAGTCCAACAACACCCTTGATCTTTCCCATGCAAGAGCCAAGTGCTTTAACATGCTACAGACTGTTGCGTCACAAGTTTCATAACAGAAAGCCCTAATAGTTTTGAATTAATGTCATGCCCAGTGTGAAACAGTTGAGCTCTGTGATATATATACAAAAACAAAAACAAGGAATTCAGGAGTTTCTAGAGACTTCATTTAAAATAATCGCATTCTATCACATCATGATTCAGCTGCCTCTGTTGATTGTCTGCGGAAATCTTTGCTTACTCTTGTATGGAATTTACATGTTCTGCTGCTCTTCCTTCAAGCAATGTAATTAAAAGAACCTGCTTAGCATAATTAATTTGCAAACAGGTTGGATGAAATGGGATTGTATCCCAAAGGCTTTTTCAGCTTTAAGTGAAACTACTTCTTCAGGCATACTGTAATCTAGAGTCTGTTATATGTCAACTTCTTGCAATTTGTATTTTAAAAGCTCTTCACTTTGAAAGGTGCTACAATTGGTAGCCCAGTTCTGAGCTGTGCTGCTGATGTGGTCCGGATCATACAGCTCATCCTGCAAACCATATCCCCCAGAATATCCAGCCTCTGAGCAGCAGGAGGCTGCACAGTCAAGTGCTCTTCAATGCTGAAGGCTTTTTGCTGAAATCAATGTATCATCCTCAAAAATCCTCCCCCAACCTGATCTGAAACAACAACATGACATTTTAGATGGGAACAGGAATATTGCAGTAAGTCCTGCACAGAGAATTGGAGGGAACAGGGAGGGAGGAATATCTTTCTGCCGGGAATAACTGGGACCTCAGTTCTTGCATGACCACTTGGACCAGCTGAGACTGTCTCCCACTGAGAGCAGCTCTCCCCACTACGCCAAGGAAGACCTGGCATTATACCTCCCTAATGTTTACACTGTCTCTAAGAAAAAGGACATAAGGAGGGGCCCTTTATTACATCATCCTCGTTGTCATCTGCTCTGCTGGGACATCAGAACAGCTGGGACATCATCCAGTGAGAAGTGCACCCACAGTTACCAACCTGCTCTGCCCTTCCACTGCCTGTGAGTAGGATGGGCTGCAAAGGTAGGCAGAGAGCCTTTCTGAATGCTCCTTAACATTAACAGATCAATGCGTCTACCAACCGTGACATTCACACCTAGCCGTTCTTTAAAATTTGTTCACGGTTTTTCACTGATAACTTGTCCCCTTGTATCTGCAATGGAGAGATTTCAGATTTCTAGAGATTTCCATGACAAAATTTATTTGCCAAAGAGTGGTAATAAACCAATAATTTATGGCATTAACAGCTTAACTTTTGAGACTTTTAATTTCAATACAATCGCTACTAGCTGATAACAGCAAATGGAAAGCCCTACCCCCAAACCTCATTTAAAACTGATCATCCCGGATTAGAAAGAAAGAAGATTATTTTAATAATCTAACCTGAGAAAAGATCATTGGGTAGTTTTACAAAGAGAGAAATACATTTAAGACATGATACTGGACAAGAGATGCATACCCCCATCTCCTTCAGCACATTTTTCAACCACTTGAATTTGCATGGGGACTGAATGACAGTGCAAGGAATCAGGATTATTCCCTTCTTGAATACTGATGTGTTGCAGCAAAACACTTATTAAACTCAGCCATAATGCAAACAAAAATCACTTAGCAATGTCACGTTTTCTAATGATTACATGATATTGCCTGCTAATAGTATCTCTAATTATGCTCTAGTTATATTGTTTTCATAAGCAGTTATTTTCTGATACAAGCTATATAGTTCATCAAGTAGTGAACCTGATGCTTCTCAAGATACCATGGATGGGGAACAACTGGGAGTGAAACTTCTAGATTTCGTCTGTTGATTTGGGATTGAAAGAAATGGGATATATTATACAATGCTGTATCACATCACTGGAGTGTTAAGGGACATATCAAAACTAAAAAGCCATGAAAATAGTTTGCAGCCCATACCTGAGGTCTTGACTAACAAATTTACAATAGATAGGGACGTTTATCAAGATCTGTATGTAAGGCTTGATTACAAGCTACTAGATTTTAAGCAACTCATTTAAAATCAGAATGATAAGATGAAAATAATTGAATACAATTTTAACACATTTTGAAATACTGTTAATATGGGGGAATGGAAGAGAAACAAGAACTTGATTGCTTCTGTTGGCTTGATAAGTTATTAAGGACTATATTGAATGAGCCATCAAACTTGTTAAACAGAGAACAGATATCTTCTTGAGCAGAAGATGTGGAGAAGCTCTATTGCCTTTAGTATCTCACAATAGAGTGCTCAAGTGAATTCTCTGATATCTACAAAGGTTTCAGTGCACAGTGGTGTCTTTCCTACATGAGGGTATTAAAAGGTGTGCTAATAATGGTTTGCTATTAATAGGTGTGCTATTAATAGGTGTGCTTTAGGTGCTACTCTGTGAGCTATGAAGGAAACAGAAACGTTTTTTCTGTGGCAAGGCTGGAATTTTCCTCATTGCCTTGCTCAAGAATGGAGGGCCACAACCGTCTTCAGCCCGGGTATTGGGATGCTTGTTTGCTGGGAAGCAGGGCTTAACCTACAACTCCCTCCTTGATATTTCTCATCGCAGAAGCAGCTCTCCCCTGAGAACAAGGTCTCAATTGTCTCAGCTCTCCTCACCCACTGAGCAGGCATATACACATACAACTTGTGTGAAGGAAAAAGAAAAAAAAAAAAGGAAAAATGATTTCCTGTTGAATCTGTCTGAATAGGTCAATCCTATCAATCCGTTTTTTGTTTCTTTAACATTTTTATTATACCAGTACAAGCAGTAAAATTTGTGCACGTTATTGGTACAAACTCTCCCCAAAGTTACTTTCCTTCTATGCAGATGGTTTTTGTTGCTTTTTCCAAATCAGTCCACTCACAGATAATTGGCAGCTCTTCCTTGGGAAGTGCTTCAAGTACTTCAGGTAGATTGTTAGCACCTGGATTTCCCTTCTGAAGCTGGAGTATAACATGGGGATGTTTAAGACAGAGATCTTGGCACTGAATCATCCATTCCTTCTTCTTGGCCAAGACAGATAAACAATGATTTTTTCACAAGTTGCCACAGTGAAAAAGAAAACAAACTCTAGCAAATACACTGTAATAAATGGGTCCCTGGCTTGTAAAACACACGGTTTGCCATGCAGAACAGCCACTGCTCACATACAATTTAGTGATTACACACAGCACATGTGGAGCCCTCCGCTAGCAACAGAAAGCAAAATGACAACCACACGTTCTTGGCTGCGTCCAATATTAGTAAGCCTTCTTACTGGAAAAGTGTTTTAACACACAAAAGGAAGATGTCTTAAATATCAAGGCAAGCCAATGACAAGAAGACATATCCGTA
Organism: Nettapus auritus; assembly: GCA_011076525.1. Taxonomy (NCBI): domain Eukaryota; kingdom Metazoa; phylum Chordata; class Aves; order Anseriformes; family Anatidae; genus Nettapus; species Nettapus auritus. The sequence goes on along the minus strand of CM021767.1, from coordinate 107,281,899 downwards.
ATGAGTTAAAACATTGCCTCACAAGACCACTGAGTGATTTATTTCTTCTCAGTTTTTCTTCTCAGTTTAATGATGAGTGGTTGTCCAGAACTAAAAATTGTTTTAACAACTGACTGAAACCGCCACAGCTTTTGCAGTCTATTTTCCTGCTGTCTGTCCTTTACCAGAATTGTCCATCTGACTATGAATTTTCCCTCTGTTCTGAGTAGACAGTTCCTATTTTATTCATAAATGAAACAGCATTGCCAGTTTCACAGCACTGTTTCTTAAATGCTCAATGCAAAACAGCAATTTGCAAGGATGCTTTGAGGTGGCACTTTAAAGAGAGCAAGAACAAAGGCTAACTGCTTTCTCCTGACTTGCCCTGTGGTCCCAGCTTTAAGAGCTGCTGGTTCAGGAACAATAACATAATTCTGACCCCCAGGGAGTCCCAGCTGGGGTCACTGCAAGCACAGCTGCCAGCACAACCACGGGCAAACACAACTCCCCTCTGATCCAAAATCTGTGTGATTAGAAAATTGTTCTCTCAGCTAGTTAGCTTGGGGAACAGGGTTCCTCTATGCTTCTCTTTAAGACAGTTACAGAAAAGAATGATAAATGGTTGCCTTGACTGATGTAACCCAGGATTTTTTGTTTGGTTGATTGTTTTTTGGCTGATTTTTTTTTTCTATTGATGTTATTTATTTTACTTGTAAGCCTTTTACTAGTGACCTTGTCCTGGTTTCAGTTAGGACAGAGTTAATTTTCCTCTTAGTAGCTGGTAGGGTGCTATGTTTTGGATTAGGAGGAGAAGAGTGCTGATAACATGCTGATGTTTTAATTGTTGCAGAGTAGTGCTTACACTAAGCCAAGGACTTTTCAGCTCCTCGCTCTGTCCTGCCAGCGGGCAGACTAGGGGTGCAGCAGGATCTGTGAGGGGACAGACCCAGGACAGCTGACCCAAACTGGCCAAAGGAGTATTCCATACCATCTGACGTCATGTTAAACAACATATAGGGGTGGCTAGCTGGGGTGGGGGGGCCGGCTGCTCGGGGATAGGCTGGGCATTGGTCAGCAGGTGGTGAGCAATTGCATTGTGCATCACTTGTTTCATACACGTTATTATTAGTAGTACTATTATTAATATTATTATTGTTTCCTATCTTAATAAACTGTTTTTATCTCAACTCACAGGCTTCACTTTCCCGTTTCTCTCCCCCATCCCAGAGAGAGAAGGGGGAGGGTGAGCGAACGGCTGTGTGGTGTTTAGCTGCCAACCGGGTTAAACCACAATAGACCTAAAATGCTATTTAGTCTTAGTCTTATCTTGCTTTTCAAGTTCTCCCTGGGTAAATTTGCTCAAATTGTTTCAGCGAAGCTAAAACACGTGAGCCCAGGTGAGAGCCCACTTTAATGGAAGTCCTGGCATAAGAAGTAATCAAATTATTTGATGGTTTATTTTTGTTCCCGTGGCTTTCCTCCACTGGTGCCAATGACAGAATCTCTATTCCAAGCACTTCAGGTACTGCTATTCAAGAAGTAATTAGATCCACTCTTATGAATCATAATACATATGAGAAAAGGAAAAGGTAGCCGTACTCCTTGAGATATCAATTACTACCCTGAGAATAGAAGCAAGATTTTTAAATGAGATAACCATTGCTTCTCATTACAGCTTTAGATATATCCCCAGAAGAAAAGACAGTTTAGGCTGAGAATACATTGCCCTTTAAAACAGTATTAACATATTATATTCAACAAAAATAATAAAGCACAGTGAGACACAGGAATCCAGAAAGTCCACGTAAAGGCACAGCATGGGTATAAAGGGAGCAGCTCTAAAGGCTGGGGTTGTCCAAGGGAGATGTGTTTCTCTGTAGTTAACAGAGAGTGAAACATTTCACATAGGGGCAGATCAAAGAACTGCTATGAAATCCTTGTGCTGGGTGACACCAGGGAGGAGTAAAAGAAAATCTAGGTGACACTCATTTCCTGAAGGACTTTGTCAAAAGTCTTTGGAAAGTCGAGTAAATGGTATCAACCAGATTACCTTCATACACAGGTCCATCTAGCCCCTCAGAGAACTCCAAGAGGTGTGGAAGGAATGCACAGTGTTGACCCTTTCCCAGCAGACTGTAAATGCATAGATCTCAGTGGATGAACTGCAGACTTCATGCTAGTGATGTTGCTAAAATACAGCTAAAGGGGACATAGCTGTCTGGGTGCTGAAGAAAAATTGTGAGTTCAGTCAGACAGAACCATTGATTTAATCTGATTTCTTATATGTCATTTTTCCATGACTCTTGCCAAATTTCTTTCTAAAAACACAATGTCGTTTTATTACAACAAGATAAATTGGTACTGAATTTTCTGAATTATGTTGCAAATTTAGTTGTTCTGTTCTTGTTTTCCACAGACATAAATGTATTAGTATCATTTTTTGTACATTTTTTTTTCATTGTTTTTCAGCACCTAAATGTTTTGCCCCAAATGTCACAACAGTTTTGTTGCCTTATTTCAACAGTTTTGTTGGTAAAACAGTGTACCAAAGTACAAGCATTATATGTGAAACTGCTTTCTTTCTTATAGTTCCAGTGTTAAGGGATTACATGTACACACATTTCCAAGAAAACCCAGGGAACTAAAGAAAGTATTAGGAATTTATTGCATAAACTACCTGTCTAAAATGACATTTTATGATGCTATATTCTCATCAGACTGTGTGTGTTGAAGTGCAGAAAAGAGCAACCATTTTGTAGAAAACATCTCTTAAATGCTCGAATAAAGACAGCAATTTCTTCAAATGAGGGAGTGTCTTAAAGAATTATAAAATGGCTTCAAAAGCAGTGAAAAAACTTGCAGCCTTTGTGGAACCAAGCAAAAATTGTCTCTAAAATCATTCCATCCTGTCCTGCCCATCATCTCACCAGAGAGACAAATATAGACTATCTCTTTTCTTCAAGCAGCAATGCCACCCATAACTATGTGGTTTTGGAGCAAACAGCACTATGCATCCTTCCACTATGCACCTACTACAGGGTACTTCTTCCTCTTCGACATGTCCTCTTGAAATCTGTCTGTGGCTACCGAAGGCTGGCTTTTGGACTGTGAATTCTGGGGCTATCGGTGTTTCACTGCTCACTTTTATTATCCAGCACTTCCTCAAAGACAAAACCATAAGGTCTGCAGGGTAAGGACCATCTGTATTCCATGTGCTGGTACAACACCACATATAATGAATTAACCCTTAGCCTTAAATGCTGATGCTATTAATAGCAACAGCATTTCTAACATCCTAACCATTTCTTAGAAACAGTCCCACCACTAAAGTGTGTCACGCCAAACATGACACCAGAAAGAAGAACACCGATAGAAAAGAAAGTCAATCAAATCTTTGCAAAACACTTGAGACTGACTCATTTCTTATCCAAATTTAAATACATCCACCTTAAAACAAAACAAAACAAAACAAAAAAACAGAAAACACTATAGAAAACACTGAGTCAAACATTGTCTATTTTAACCCAGTTTCCTTCTTGATGTTCACCCTACTAAGGAGGCTACATAGCTCACAGCTATGTAACACTGCAAGTAGACCTTCATGGTAAGACTTGGCAAAATAAAAATAATCCAGTGGTTTATTTTCAAGAATAAAGCACCTAAATAGATCAAACTGATTCACTCTAAGTTTTCTCTAATATACTACTTTCATTTACATGTTTCTAGATTGGAACTCTATTGCTTTTATACCTCCATATTTCCATATATTTCCAAAACCACATTCTTCACTTGTTATTTTAAGTATATCCATCTTTTTTACAGACCTGGGATTTAAATCCCAGCTTTGGCAGGTAACTCAGACCTGTTGCTTAGCAGCAGCTGAGACACATGTAAATGCAATAATGGAAATTCTCGCGGTTACAAAAGTGGAAAGCTCTTGCCTGCTAAAAGCGGATGTTTATAAACCGGCTGGAAGCAGAGTAAGTGGCAATATTAGATTAGAAAAATTCTTTCCAAACAAAATGTAGTCTTGAATAAAAAGCCAACCAGCCTGACACAACCTAGATAATAGACTGAGGTTAAAAAAAAAAAAAAAAAAAGAGTCAATATTTAATTATGATTGTTTTTTTATATTGATCTCTCTAGCATTTTAACCATCATATGATTACCAGTAAAACAGATTACATTCCATTTCATTTAGTGGGTGAAATAATGGATTCATGAAAGTCAACTGCAAAATTTTCACTGCCTTTGTATAACTGGGATTTTAAATCTCAATTTTTTTCATTAAAACCTATTTTTAAAAGCAATAACACATGTCCATGCGAAACCAAAGCTTAGCATTTCATCTCTGCTTAAAAAAGATATGTATTTAATCTGTATTTGACAGGTCCATATGCTCACAGAAACATATGGATTAGAGCTGATTCTTCCTGATTCTACGGTACCATCAGCAAGAAGGAACCTAAAATGGTCCCCAGACTGAAACAAATAGACTTGAGCATGGTCAGGTCAAAGATGAGGGCTGTCACTTCCTACGAGCACTTAAATATCTTCTGCTGGTGTGTAGCATCCTGAAGGGTTGTGCCCATGTTCATCACTACAGGTGTAAGGCCTAATTCTTTGCACATGGAATACAACCCAGCTTAGGCATCTAACAGTTAATCATCTGAAAGACAGCTGTGAAACTTGAGAATCCCTTTATAGTGAATATTATTTCCATAGTATCATTCATTTATTCCAAATATGTCTATGATCAGACGAATTCTTTTGAGTACTCTCCTTCAGTTCAATGGCTATTAAAGAAACTAAGGTGGTTTTATATAAAGCAGATAAAATGAATAATCCGCTGGAAATGCCTATTTCCATTGACTCTAATGGAGCCTCAGTAACAAACTAGCCTTCAGATATCAAAATTAATCCTTACAGTTGTGGTGGAGCTCAACAGCAAAGATCACAGAATCACAGAATCACAGAATCACAGAATCACAGAACTGTAGGGGTTGGAAGGGACCTCGAAAAAGATCATCGGGTCCAACCCTCCTGCAAAGCAGGTTCCTCAGAGCAGGCTGCCCAGGTAGGCGTCCAGACGGGCCTTGAATACCTCCAGAGAAGGAGACTCCACAACCTCTCTAGGCAGCCTGTTCCAATGCTCTGTCACCCTCACCATGAATAAGTTCCTACGCATGTCGGTGTGGAACTTCCTGTGCTCTATCTTGCAGCCATTGCCCCTTGTCCTATGCCCACAAACCACTGAGAAGAGGTTAGCTACATCTCAGTGGTTTGTGGGGATATGTGGGGATGAATGTGACTAAATAAGCAATGTCTTATATTTAAACTCAAAAGATCTGAGTACCATCTCCAAAGGTGCTAATAATCTCCTGAAAACTAACTTAACCATTCCTAACCCAGACTGGTTCTTACAGTCTGTAAAGCAGTTATTTTGATGCCCAGATCTTGTTTGGTACCCCACCAACCCAGAGATAATTTAAAACATCATATTCCAGGCCACAGTGCCACATCCCCAGAGCTCTGACTCCCTTTGGTACTTAGACATTGCAGATGTACACATCACACATGGTTTTGGGGTTTGTATTTTATTTTATTTTATTTTATTTTTTTTTTTCAGCAGAAAGGAAGAAGTCATATTTCGGTGTTTCCTATTCTACCATTTTACAAAAGGTTTTATTTATTCCAGCTGAACACCATTTATTTGTGATTTTTTATCCTTTCTAAATACGATGGTTTGTCAGCTCGTGTCACTCATTCTCCATTCACTTCCACTAATTGTGTCTCTGGCTCCCATGAGAACACTTCAGTTTTGTTGCAAGGCCCAGAAATACGGTAATCAACAAATATTTCTAGGTCAAATCCATTGTCACAGTGTCAGTGTGTCCGTAAGAAATACTGACGCAGTTAACGGTGATTTGCCACTCAACTACTGGCAATAGAGTTATAAAATACAGTCTGGTTTATATAGAAGTTTTTAAATTGTTCCCCTTTAAGACGTTTGTTAAAGATAATCATATATACTGAAGAATCGAACCAGGAAAAAATGCTTAATACTTGTATGGTGTTTTGCATTTTACTGCTGCACAAACATTAACTAATTAAGCCTCACAATACCCAAGTGAGGAATGGAAGGAAGTATTATTATGGTTATATATTATAATTATACTGTCTCATTTAGAATTTCCTGGCTTGTGACTTTTAAAGTAATTATTATAATTATCATAAAACTAATAAAAATCAGAAAAAATAATATTTTTTGTGGTATGAAACTGCTCTAAGCTAAGCAAAGAAAGATTTTACAAATTCCTATAAGCACACTTTTCCTTTAAGTATTTCAGTTTCTAATTCCCATTATCTGAGTCCACCAAGGACTTGATTTTGCTTCCACCGAAGGGACAGAAAATCTTGTCAATGACAACACTAGCTGCAAGACAGGGTCTTTGATTTTAACAATGAAAAAAAGAATACGTGAAGAGACGTTATCTATGTGATTTTTAACAGTTTGATAAGAAAACATAAGATCTTGATATGAAACATGCTTATATGTTCAATAGCATCATAAAGCCTCTAAGATATCGTGGAATTAGGATTAATTTTTAATGTATTATGCAGAATTGTTTTTTCTCTCTAATACTTCCAACCTGTGTCTGGATGGTCAGTTCTAACCATCTAACCCTTTAGTGGAGAATGGTTTCTGCCACCTCTCTCTAACATCTATCTTGTAATGCAATGATTTGTCCCTTGGAGATGCCTTTGATTTCCAGTAATAACATGTTCCCATAATCTTCTGCTGTAATACCGGATTTTTCAAGGACTATGGGAACAACTTAATAACTATGCAAAAGTGTCTCACAACATTTAAACTTTCAACTGGCTTCATCATTATAGTCACTCACTGCAAATTCTTTGGAGTTAACCAAGGCTGGATTAGCCTCTGGAAAAGCTTCCTTGTAGGGCTGTAATCAACTGCATGATAATTTGGAAAGGTTCTCAGGTAATTTCTTTTAGCTGGGAGGATAACAATTCTGATAACTTCTTTCTTTTTTAATTATGCAGTATACACAGTACTAATACACCAGTACTAATGCACATACAATGGATACAATAGAATAGAAGAAAGAGAACTAGTCTAATGAAGTCAAGATACTTTTAATACTGTTTCGTTGACAGCTTCTGGAAAAATAAACAAAGTAAAAACATTTGATAACATTGAACCTATTGGGCCTTACCTTCCAAGATTAATGTTCCTAACTGGCAGTCCAGGGACCAGCCAGATCACTGCTCAGTCTCCTAGGCTGCCTCCTCCCCCCCCCCCCCCCCACTAGCTGCATATTCCAACCACAGCTAAACATCATGATCATCATGATTATAGTTCATTCGCCTCCTAGAAAAGGAAGTCATCATCAAATGCCATCAACAGTGGTTTTCCATCATGTAACTCCTTTACTCCACAACTCTTGTGCTAGTTGTAGACAGTATTTTGACCGTACTTGCCTCATGACACTTGAAAGACCATCTGGCTAAACAGATGTGCTAATATAATTTGCTTAGCCTGAAAAAATGAACTGGAAAAATAATAATAATAATAATAATAATAATAATAATAATAAAAGAATAATGGAACACAATGGCTTGAATGGGAGTTCCCAAGAGTGCCTGGTCCAGCTTCTTATTTTGTGCATGTCCAGATACTATATTTGTCATTTGAGGATGAGCTTGGCAACAGACTACTTGCCTGTGGAAGTTAGCAAGAGAGAAGGAATTTCAAAACAAATGACAAAAAGAGGTGAACATATTCTCATGACAAAAAAATGAATTGTAAGGCCATCTGTCATTCCTTTCCGGAGTATATCATATGTTATAAAACAAGAAACTGGCAAAATGCAATCAAGTCGTGGTTCCCCAGAAGGTGTCAAATCTCCCATGGATTTCAATGGGACCAGTGGATATTCAATCTGTTCATTTGTAACCTAAGCAATACTTGTGTAAAAAGGGCAGTATAGTTCTTATCAGAACTATATATCTTATCACAGATGTGCAACATCACACATGGAATGGATTCTCTAGATAATGTCCCCTAATAATGTTCCCTTTATCATCTGTCTTAAGGTTAAAAACACTTGGGTTTATAACAGCATATGGCATTTTAAATCATCCTGTGTCTATAGTAAGTTTACATTTATCTGGTCTCTATTTCTTCTCTTTTTAGCTTTCTTTCACTACTCAAACCTGTACTGTTTGATACCCCAATCACTTTGCCAAAAAAACAAAAAAGACAAAAAGAGAAGAAAAAAAATAAAAAGAAAAAATTAGAAATGCATATTTTCAAAGATTAAAAGGAAGAAATTTCAAAAATCTTTCTGTAGAACTTTCATTTAAATTCAATTAAAAGATTCCACATCCATTTCTTAAAGCATTTCTCAAAAAGCTCCATTAACAGTGAATATGAAATGTTCAACTGTGCCCACTCACTTTGCTTTTTTATGCAGAAACTTGTTCATAGATTCATATATTACATATATTTTCAGCTATAAATTAAAGTCACCTTTTGCATAAAGGACTGGGCTTGCTTTCTGATGTTGGACTGCCCTTTTTATACAGTAAGGAGAGAAATAAATTAAAATGATAAAGTCCACAACACTGGCTGAATGAGCACAACCAACAGTAAGCTTCTCATTTTGCTGAAGCCACAACATTTCCTTGCCCAACAAGACAAAGTTGCGTAAGTACAAAAGCTGGAGAAGAAAAGGAGAAAGATACACATATCACATCAGGCCTCACCACTCATCTAGCCAGTGCCCTAGGAAAGAGAGGAGCTGGCTGAGAAGAAAAGCAAAGCACATTATGGTTAATAAATAAATAAATAAATAAATAAAGGTAGATTTCAGGACTCAGTATGTATTGTGCAGGACCTTGGAGATATCAAGGCTGCATCTTCTGACCCACTCCAGAAAGAGGGAAGATTTTATGCTTCTTGGGGTAGAAAACTTATTTTCTCATCATATTCCATTTAGTGAGTTTAGCCAGATATGGCAAGAATTAACTAAGAAAATATTAGTTAACAAAACAAACAAAAAAAAAGTTAAACACTTTTCTTGTAATTTTTCCCCCTTGTTCTTTTGGCTCCAAGGCATGCATTCTTGTCTGCACAGTAACAAACCTTCAGCTGTCCCTTGACCCAGCTATTACACCAATGTGCTGGCAGTGAAAACTGGAAGAGAATCAATTGTCTTGTCTTCTGCATGAAAATGCTTCAGCCAGTGAGCTATGTTAACTCACTCATACCACCCATGGGATTTTTACACCATTACAGGTTTTTCTTTTACAGAAAAGGGAAGGAGAAGAGGAAGAAGTGTTCTTACTCACTGGTATTCTTGGCAGTGACAGTAGCTATCCCATGGAAATCAGTGGTCCTCTTAGGACTTCGCACTTGCTTTTGTAACACTGGATATAGAACAGTATTTCTATGAATCTGGAAACTTAAAAATAGCCCACAGTATTCTGGCAATACGTAAAAAGCATGTGCATGAGCCCAAAATAGATGAGAGCAAAGAAAACGATTGAGATGAACAATCACATGGAAATAAAGAACACTTGGTGCATGTATAGAAAGTGGAAACAAATAACTGAAAGCTGCCCAAAGGCATGTACTATTGGTGATAATGCAGGGGTAATGTTTTCATAGGGATTAACTGTTCTCAAGCACTTTTCCCATGTGTAAAGCACAACATACTTTTTATTCAGATAGGTTGATTTGGCAGCCTCTTCATTTCTAGCAAAAATGTATTTATTGTGCCTGTGCAGGAAAAATTCCACTCTTGGATGGAGTCAGAACGAGGTTCTTTCACCTCACACTGTCAATTGCCTGCTGGATAGAGCTCAAGAGCTAATTTTCCACTGACAGCTCCCTTCTACACGATGCCTATTAGAAATTTGTGTGCCAAATTAATCCTCTTCCAAAGGCTTTAATAAATTTGGCTACGTGTTAATGTAATTTTCATACTGAATATGTTAAATTCTGCCTTTGGAAACAGATTTGCTTACTTTGGAGAAATGTAATTATTCTTACACAAAGAGGTAACAAAGAGGTACATCACTTTACAATAAACTGTTTCATACGAAGACTTTTTATTTCCACCATTTTTGTTAGCTTTTTAAAAAATATATTATTCAGTTTTATTGCCCAGGACCTGCTGGTGATTTTCTACATGATCAACCTAATCTTTAGAGAGTGAAGATGGGGCTTCTGCACATGTTCTTTTAGAACATGTGGAGCATGTGCTCTCTATCATGATCTTTCATGTTCCAAGGACACCCCAGGGTAGAAGACACAAGAAGCAGAGATCGTGCTTATTCTCCCTGTTCTTGGCCGTACATTACAATAACTCCAGAATTTATGGCTCTGTGAAAATAAAATCAGGTCCATTAAACACCATTTTCCTGCCATACAGAAAAACTCCAGGGGAAAAGAATCTTAAAAATAAATGAGCAGATACACTAACACACCATAGGGGCTAATTTGTGGTATGGAGTTTGCAGTTCTAACACAATGCCAGCAATTTGTTGAGCTCCCTGAGTTACATAATGTATTTATCTGTAGCAAAAAAAACTAATTGATAGATAAATAATTGCTTCAGTAAGCCAATATTAATACAGCATCCTTACAATTAAATAACATAACTATTTCCATTATAAAGGCCCATTTTCAGAATCATATTTCACATACCAGCATTTCTTCCTTTCTTCCAGATCAAAAAAAAAAAAAAAAAAAAAAAAAAGACATTAGATAAGCTTTAACGAGCTGGTCTAGATTTAAACCAGAGTTTTCCTTCTGGCTTTTTAAGAACTACTTTATACTGGAACACAAAAAAAAATTACCTTTCTTAGGTCAAGTATTAATGGAAGTATTAAATTTCTTTTTTTAAAAAAAACAAACAGCATTTATTTAAAGAAGTCAAATATTGGGAACTATAAGTTTCTAAAGCAATAAATGTAATGTTAAGGAGTCCCTTGTTCTGCACAAATGAGCAACAAAAGAGATGAAAAGAAAATTGTGTGCTGTACTATCACGGTGAAGCTGAGGCTCAGCTGCACCTTTCTGCAGCTTTAGATGTGCACAAAACAGAAGGATTGTATTTTTCCAGGACAGCTTTGGGATTTGGTCACCACTATGCAACTGTGAGCTCAGGGCAGTGAATCACCACCTAAGTGACTTGTTCTAATTAAGAAACTGGAAAAAGTTCAATGTGCACATATAATGTTTGCACCAAGTTTACCAACCCACACATAATATAAGACTCATTGGGTTGAAGATGCTGGATACTAAAATGTAGAAATTGGACCCTGAGGAAATGAGATGTGGTTTACTTCTAAATGAAGTTAGAGGTGTTAATCGAGCAGAGGGGACAGCACCTGCCCTGCCCAAGTGACACCAGCATCCATGAAAGGGAAAGCAGGAAGCAATGATTTAGTGGGATGAAGAATTGCATCCTTTCTTGCCAGGGCTAAGGCATGTGTGTGTGGGTAGGGAGACTGAAGAGAACTGAGGATATTAGCATTTCACTGGGACCATGTCCAAAGAGCATCACCTTCCAGCTACCCGTATTTAGCAGCTGGCTGAGAAGCAGCTGGCTGGAGTTTATTCTGGTGAAAGCAGAACTATGCTAGGAGGGAGGTTGTCTTCCAAAGTCATCTGTGGACTTTATCTGCAGTGCCTTGCAAGGCTTTCACTGCACAATATCTAGTTTTAATTAATTACATAACTATCTGCATTGACACGTACTATAAAATTAAGCATTGTAATTGCTACATTAATAAATACCAATGCAACTAAAAGTGCATCCAGTCCCAAAAAGGTGTAAGAAGAGAGGCAGAGACCTAGTCAACATGGACTCACAAAATACTAGTAACTGGAGCCTGAAAATAAATGGAAAAAAAGCATGAAAGCAAATTCAGTGATTGTTCCTTACTTTTAATCATTTCTTAGATGTCTGGTGTTAGCAACAGGGACAGGAATCATAGTCAGAACTCATGTATATCGCAGTGGGATTTTAACTGTCCCATGGTATGATCAGTTTGACAGGAAGGAGCAAAACAGTGAATTCCCTTCAAAGAAACTGTGAAGAGTCATGAGTTTGCATACATGTGTGTAATTCCTCAGCAAGGAATAACAATAATTCTAGGATATATCCTTCCAAACTAAAGGGGATACAAGCATCTAGAAGTAACTTCATAATTCAATACACTTAAACTGAAAAATGTTGACAAGGTTCATATAAAATATTATTCCAGTTAATGAGTTACAAATTATTATTTTTTTTTATACTCACTTTGAGGTGAACTGATTTACATTTATGCCTGTACTGTGGTTTCTCTAGTCTACAGGGAAATTCTGTTTTAAACTGAGTACTCATCCTGGGCTATCAGTGCAACCAGACAGCTGAAGTTCACAACTTCTTATACAGGTGTATTTCACAGCAAACTCCTCTGAAAATGTTTCATACATATTTCTGCAAAATGGCAACAGTATTATCTAGTCTAAATTTCCTTGTGTTGATTACTTTATCTTCCAGACCACATGTTTTTCTCATTTTGTTTTGTTTGTGCTTGAATATACAATTAAGATAGCTAGCTAATTCTCATGCCAAGTAGCGGTAAGTCATCTCAATTCAGCAATCAACAGGTTTGTCAGTGAAAAGAAACTATTCCTATGAACTTTAATTAAACATGAGAAGATGGAAATTTACTCTCATTGAAGAGAAATAAAGTTGATATCCCAAGGTACTGGAAACGTTCAGACTATGATTAGTGGAAACCTGACTGGAATCTCAACTAGTGTCTACATGATGATAAAAACTGCATTTAAGTTAGTAATAAACTGAGCTCTGAGGGTTCTCCACAGCTCAGAATCATGTTAAAACACCTCAGATTTCATTACCTGCATAACTACAGCTACTCAAAGCACAATGCGTTACAGTGGTAACTGTGATTTGCCATGTCAACTAACATGAGCACACGGAGCACGCTGAGATGCAATGCATGGCTGGGAGAGCTATGTTCCAGACTAATTGGGATCCTCTAAATTTTGGAGCATTCATACCCAGTTACACTGACTCACAAGAGCCCATCTGGGAAGCTTCGGAAGTACATATCACTCAGGTAATTTTCTGAAGGACTGATGAGTTCACTGGGGTGGAGGGAGCAGAATGGGTGTGAAGCTAAGGCATGGAGCCACAGACGTCATATCAGGGTCAAGGGACTCATTCAGAACACTAAGTTCCCATTTATGCCTTACAAAACACAAAAGCTGTTTTCAGCCCCAGGTCCTGTGTGCAAGGGAGGTACTGGAAGCAGACTTTGATAGTAGAGAAAAACACTTCTATGTTTTATAACAAAATACTTTACATTACTTCTATGACTTTATGTTTACTCCAGTGCTGCAATGAAATGCCCTGGTTTCAAAGTCTCCTTCAGGAAGCCTGTAATACCAAACAGCTTTTATTTGCTTATTTATTTTAAACAAATGTTTCGTTCAAGAAATGTGACAAACTAAAGTCCCTGAAAGACTTTAGGTCACTTTGTATCAGAAAACAAAAAACACATTCTTACCAGTCTTCAGAACAAGTTTAAGGATGATCCAGTTTTTTTAAATTTGAGCTATTGAAGGCCTAAAATATGGCTGGTCAAAGCTTAACTGTAGACCACAGATCTACAGTGTAGATCTAAAGTAGACATATGATGAAAGCCTAGCCATGTATACCATACTATAATGTGCACTGTATGACAACCACAAGTCAAAGAACCTCCTCCCCAAGCCATTCTGTAGGAAGGAAAAACAAAAACAAAAACAAAAACATAAGCTTACTTAAAAGAAGTAAAATGAAGGACATTATTTATATTTTGACCCATATAAAAATTGCCAAAGACACAAAGGGTCACCTCAAGCAAGTGATTTAACTATTTGTATCTTGATTATCTATAGAGAGTTTATATACTCTATTCATTTTATTTAGACTGCAAGAGAATGGAATATCTCTTTAAAAAGTACATTCAGCATCACTAATCCCTCTCTCCACTCCACAGTCCTCAAAGGTTTACACTAGTTTTGTGAACAGCCTTCCTCGGGATGAGAAGTAAAGCACTGAGCTGGTATGGAGAGGCTAGGAGACAGGATGGAAGAAGCGCAAAATACTTGACTTTTGTAACAGGTTGGGTAAAGGTAGTGAATCACTGATCAGTCTTGAAAACTGCTCTAAGGACTACTGTAATACTGTTAAAGTAAGTACCGTTAGAAGAAATAGTAAACCTGAATGCCTTAACAGCTATGGGACTTGGCTCTGACAGTGGATTTGTTGTGTTTGGACTTTTTTGAGGTCTTTCATGTTACGTGTTAACGGTGGCTCTCTCCATCATAGCATCACCACACTTTCTGCATTACCCTTCAGGGAAACCATAACTATTCATTAACTCAGTGTTTTGCTACAGAAATAATTACAGCATCCAAAATTCATTGTTTTGATTTCTCTGAAGGAATCCAACACAGCAAAGGTAAGCTGTAATGGAACAAGGTTCCTTATGAAAATGCATGATGTTTTTTGGAATCAGCAAGCTTCATTTAAAAAATAATAATCATTTTTTAAAAAGCAGTAAAAGTAATTTACATGCTATTGTTAAGAATGTACCCAGTCTGGCTTCTTTTACCAGGACAAGTTGGAAAGTAGGGCATGCAGGTAATGTACATGGTGAGATTTTAAAGCCTTCCGGGTTGGATCATCTTGCTATGGCTAGACATACTCTTTTCAATGTTTTGGACTTCCAGTTAGTTTAGAGTGCCTCCAAGAACCATATACAACCACTGCACTATAGAACTATTCAATACGTACTAAATACTTAGCAATAACCAGAGGTTTTTGTCTAAACCTTCACAGGCACACACATCTGCTGACTACAACCTGGAGGTGCCTTTGTACAGCTGGACTGCTTTACGGACTACTGTGACCATTACTCCTTCCTCTCATGGAGGGGCTGTCAGCGTATGCAACCAAATTGTTATCAGGAAGATTCATCCCAGAAGCCTGGACACTCCACAAGCTGCTACTTGGAGCAATTAAGATTTAGTTATTTAGATTTCATCTCTCAGAATTGCCCGACTTCCTCATTTTCTAGATTTAGATTCTCCAGAGATCATCTGGAGGATATGGGCCATTATGTGCTCTGCAACGGAAGCAAAGAAAAATATATTTTAGCCTTTAAAATTACCTACTAGCCAGAATGGTGCAAAAAGAAAGGGATTTGTCCTTCTTGGCCTCTGGATCTGCTTTTCAAAGTTTTTCTAAGTTCAGGACCCTTACTTATTCTCAAAGCTTATCCGTGCAGATTTAGTTTATAAATAACTGCTGCCTTTAAATGACAGCTAGTATTGTGTACGTTCTTTACACTTCATGAGAGGAGCTCTCCAGACACCAGATCCAGCTTGCAGGACTGCACTTTAATGGAGCTCACACCAGACTTCCCAGCACTCAGGATAATAAACAACTTCAAGAGCTCAGTGCAGCTCTAAGCTCTTAAATAAGGATCAGGAATGAAAACTCCCATTAGCTTCAATGAGATTAGGATTTCAATCTGAAGTGACTCCATTCTACTTTTATAAAGGCTCTTAGTAGCCAGTGGTGTGATTTATGGCCATATTTTCAGAAAAGTTCACTATGCAGTGTGCCAGTCCTCTTCTAAAAATTACTGTTTTTGTTCTACTTTGCAGCTTAAATGAAAATTCATGTTTATTTACTGTATTTTATTCTTCAATATGCTTGTTGATCTTTAAAGCTCTGCATACTAAAGAGAGATTTAAAAAGATGTTCAGTAAAATGACTTCCAGCCATTATTTTTCCTGGGATACATCCAGAGAAAGAAATGCAGAAGGGCATGTTACCAGCATCCTCCCCTTCCCCAAATCATTCAAAGTCAGCTTCAAAGTTAACACTGCCTTCAGGGTTTGTTTGATTTTGTTTTTATGTGTAAGGAGCATCCTTGGCCTTTGTTTTAAAATTCACACAGCACAATCTCACCTTCTGTTTGAAACATATAATAAGCCTCTTATGTGGTTTTCTAGTAGGCCTACATTTTGGCACGGCACCTGACTATTCATGCTTGTATGGAGAAAGAGGAAGAGGAATAATAGCAAAAGCAGTTTGTATGGAAGACATGCAGGCAGCAAGATCATGCCTTTAAAAACAAAAACAAAAACAACAACAACAAAACAATAAGAAACAAAAAGTTCTGTATGAAAAGCACTTGTGATCTCTTTTGTTTTTAGTCATCAGAACTCAATTTTAATACAGCTTTGGAGCACTAAACATATAGTTCAGCCTGAAAATCTCTCTTCTGTGACAATGCTGGACTGCAAATACATGTGCTTTGTGCTTTTCAGCATACTTTACACTCTCTCTTTCGGCTTCTGCTATATTAATTTTCCTTTCATGGGAACTTTCACTGCACTTCTAGTGAAAGATTTCATTTTTTCCTCTTTAAGAGAATATATTTCTAACAATTTTACTGTAATTGTCTTAAATGTGTGGATTTTAAGTGATTGAGGAATGCATTAAGAATCTTCACTTAGCAGACCATTCTGCAACCCTCCAACAAAGCAAAACTTTCAGTGATGCAAATACTGTTCCTCTTACTTCTTTCTAGCCTCTTCCTTACTTAAAAGAGTTTGTCTATCTACATATGTGCTTATAGTACATATGTTCTTATAGTACATATGTGCTGCTTCTTATAGAGCCACCTTGTAATGCTCTTGCACCAGAGCTATTCTTTACTTGTTTGTATCTACTGCTATCTCTAATTGTCTCTAATGTAACAATAATGGTTTTACTATCCCATATCAATTAAATAAATCCAATAATACAGCAGTACTAATAACTTGTTTAAGGATTTTTAGAGTCATGTTTACAATAAAGAAATACATATGATGTTTTCTGAGTTGCAGGTAAAATTAGGTGGTGCATCTGCCCAACTGTCCAGGAAAACATTCTACCATATTGCCCAGGGGGACTTTAAGCACTGCAGATGCAGCCTTCTAGAAGGTAGCAACAGCGTGGACTAAAATCATTGTATGAGTAGACACATTGGTACTTTTCATAATCTGCCTGATTTCAAATCATGCTGTAGTTCTTCAGCAACACAGGATTATTGGTATAATATACCAAAAAATTACTCCTGTTACAGGAAGAACCTCAGTGGCCAAACAGTATTTCTAAAGCCAGTACACCTCTTCCAGTTAAAAGAGATGATCCCAGGAAAATCAGCTTTTACCACAGGAACTGCATCTGTGTTCGGGGCATCTGCAAACACAGCCATGTTGTTCTGGAATCCCACTTCTTCAAATTCACTGAAAGCCTAAAATGCAGTTCTAACCTAACATTTTGAGGAGCAGTGTGCCATCTTTAGAAGGATGCTACTCTGTCTTGAAAATCTGGATAAAGAAGAGGATGCAAACATACACAATTACATATCAATAGATTTTCTGAGATTCTGAGATTTTTTTTTTCCTACAGTTATTAAAATGAGTGACTAGGAATCAATTCCCTTCAAGGCAGGAAGTGTGAGATAGAAGCCAAAAATATGACAGACCATTTGACTGTAATTAATCAAATGGCATTACTATATTTATTCAGTTAAATGTTATCTATAAAATGCCAAAACATAGATAAATAATAGATGTGCAATAAATTCACAAAGCAACTCACTTCATTTAATGCTAGCATTACACTATGATTCTCAACCCTACCCTTCCAGTTAAAGCACCAATGGTGCTTGTTTCTGTAATTAATCCGGAAGATAGGCTTCTCATGTTCAGTGACCCAGTTCCAACAAGTATCACAATATAGAAGCCTATTTTCCACTTAATAAACACGCATAATCCCTGTGAACATTAGTACTGATTATGCACCCTTACACACTCTAGGGCATATTCATATAAATCCAGTGAATTCAAAAGATCTGAAGCAAAATGTATTTGGCCCTCTAGACTGCAAGAAACCCTAAAGAATGATGGGAACATTCCAGCATGTTTTATTGGTATATTTTATTTTAATGAGGATTTTGTATATTAGTTCCTTCAGCTCTCTGCCCACAATGCTAATGATGTTTTACGTAAGATAAAAGAATTAAATCATTTTTAGGATAGAAAAGAAAAAAAGCAATTGAACAAAACAAACAAGGATTGAGCTTAATGCTTTGAACATTCACTGTGGAGATGGAAACTGCAGGATCCAGACTGTCCCATGGACCCACTGAGCTACTTACCACTATTTCCTGCAGCAAAAGAGGTTGATTGGGGCATTGCCAGCAGACCAGAAGGGCCTATCTCACCAGCAGAGCAGTTATAGTGGGTGAGTAGTGCAGATTCAAGTTCCTTACAGGGACACAATAATTGATTCTGGGTTTCCTACAGCTTGATGAGTACTTAAAGCACTGTGATAACGACAAGGTATTCACATTATCTTCCTTACTAAAGAGAGAAACTAAAAGGACTCCAGTCACCTGATTTTGCTTTGACTCCTAATGTCCTAGATATTTCTCTGCAGGAATGGTTTGAAGGATACCACTCCCATATGGAAACAGATGCATATACCCTGGAGAAATGTGGAATTCAATACAAATTCCTGTCTTGATCACTACCTTGTGGTTTTGCATTGGCACATTTCTTTACAACATGCTGCTTTGATTTTTACTTATTTTTTATTCTTTATTTTTTAATAGTATCCACAAATTTTCCCCACTCCCATGTTCTGTGTAAACTGTCAGGGCAGCTAACATGTTTCAACACGTAGGTCTCTTTGTGGCTCTGTGACTCTCGTATATAAACAAGTCTTCAGTAAACAAATTTAAAAACTGTACAAGCCTTCCCATCATTCAACACCATGTAGTCACATAAGCTCTAATAGCTCATCACAGATTCCAAAAAGAATCTGTGCATCCAAAAATGTACCAGTAAGTTTTACCGAACCTCTGAGACTGCAAGCAATGCTAAATATGCAGCAGTAGAAAGTATATTTCCTCCTATTTACTGTTTATTTAAAAGAGTGTTCTTGATTAAATAATCTTATAGGCACTTCCACTAAAAGTGCTGCAAATAATTTTACTGTAGAGTCCATTTTGTACAACTGATATTCATTTTAAGCATTGCATGATTTGTATTCCTAATGGAAATTTCAATAGCAGATGCTTCCAAGCCAAGCTAGAGTAATTCTCCCTTTTAGTCAATACAGTCTTCATCTACATCAGTAAACAGCACTGTACAATTGACGTAAATGCGTAGAGTGGAAGAGTTAGCGTTGAGGACCTGACATCCACATCACACATGTTCTGGATGTTTTAATTCAGACCAGCTCTAGTTTGGACCCACAGAGTAAGTGCTTATTAGCTTGCATTAGAAACATTAATACCTTAGGTATGATTCCAGGACACATCTTCTAGATAAGTTTCCACCAAAACAATGCAGTTTGTGCACCCCAAGATTGTGCACCCTACTCTGTAATTATGCCAGAAGAGTAGTAACTAGAGATATTCAAGAAATTCACCAAAAAATAATGCTCCTGAGAAACCTAAAATGTGTTTGTTCTTTAAGCTGAGGAAATTTTCTATTATGTAGGAGTAAAAGAAAAGCTTTCTTTGCATCTTACTAAGATGACCAACACCCTTCAACCCACATGAAAGTGTACCACACAACTCCCATGACTAAAGAATTATCATTTAAAGAAAATGTAAATCTGAACTGAAAAAAAAGTTCTTTCTTTTCCAAGTATATTTGTTTACAGAAATCTTCTCTGATAAAATTCAGTTCAGACCCAGAATTAAAATGCCATCTCTCCCAACTGTAAGTTCATGCAGAGAAATTATTAATAAATAGTAGCCTCATACATTTTTACCCCACATATGCATTAAAGGAACTGAAATGCTGCAAATGTAATTATCGTGATTTGGGTCTCCTTCTGGTGTTTTCTCCTGAAAAGATCAAATGTCAGATCTATTTTTTTTTCTGCAGGCAGGGCAGGCAGAACATCCTATGGATGAAAAGTCGCTGCCACAGAAAACACTCAGACCATTAATTTCTCAGACAGCCGAGGGCCATTATTTTAGAAGCATTTCAGTGACAGAAGGAGAAGTAAAGCTCTGGATTTACTACAGCTAATCGTATTTCTCTTCTGCAAAATTAGTATTTTGCCCTGTATATAGACATTATATATAGAACAACAATAAACTGGACCAAATATAATACAGCAACAGTACAGAGCAGATCTCAAAAAATGTAACTACCAAAGCAAGGGAGACAATTTTATTTGGTGTGCATTTCTAAAAATATACGAGGCCATAAAACTAAAAGCCAGATACTGCCATTCAGTAAGACTACAGAGATGTCTCCAGATTTCAGTACTTCTGTATACTTTGTTTTACATTTTGCAGTACCATTTTGTAAACTTGATCCTGAATTTACTCTCTAATATTTCCTCCATGAGTAAAGTATCTTGTGAATTATCTGCGAACACTTCAAACAGCCATTTGAAGGAAGTCCTAACAGCTTCGAGCTATTTTCAGACGATAGCTTACCCCACAACACATAAAATCATTGAAAAAAAATCACTTTATTACAATTTGCCAAAAAGAAAATTATGATTTCTAAAGAGTTAAACACTTGACATACTTTATTAGGAATATTTTGTAAAGACTATTAACTTTCCTCATAGACACGTCAGAGAAATGATTAGATGTCTAATCCTGTGGATGTACACTGAGTACAATTTAAAATAGAAGCTATAAATTATCAGTCAATAACAAGCACAATACCTGAGGCAGTAAAAATTCTTTCATCCGAAAGTAATAGTTATTACAAAGTCAGTCTTTTTTAAGAAAAAGATTGTGGGGCAACATCTCTAGCCACAAATATTAAAACATGAAGACAGAGGCTTATTTATGTAAACTTTAGTTAGCAGTTTTTGTAAGACCACTCATTAGAAAGTAAAAGGGGCTGGGTGATGATTCACAGAGTGATATGGTTCTAGACTGAAGAAATTGTGGACAGGACTGTAGTATGCATTTAAGGGAAATGACAGATAGTCCCACTTGTCTGCAGAAATTGTCAGTGTGCTCAGTATTAACACATTTGAAAGGCTTTTTAAATTTTTATTGAGCCTCACATTGTATTTATGAACTGTTTCTGATCCTAGTGTTCATCATCACCATCCAGTATTCTTCCTAATTAAAATTACTTTGAAGTCTCTGACCTTTAGGCAGACACTCGATTCTGAATTAAAATATAATTATCTTTGTAACACAAATACACTTCTTATGCTGCCCCCATGCACTTCTTGTTACAGAATAAATACATACTAAATGTAAGGAAAAGACTACATTGGAAGTGATAAAATAATTAAGAATAAAAAGAAAATAAACTGAGCAGCATGGCTTTCCTTTCCTATCTAACAAGGGCAAAGAAAGAGTAGAGAAAAAAGAAAGGTAATACTCAAAATCTAGAGAAGGAAATCCTTTGTACACAGTGCATAATTTATCTGCAGGACATACCTCCATGAAGCCTCACCACTTTTGTTTGAAACCAAAAGAAATACAGTCTTTTATATGAGTAGGTCCAGCAATCACAGGGTTTATATTCCAGTGGTATTACATAGGTAAAGCATGGTTTATTGAACAGGGCTGCAACCTCTCATTGAAGGTGAAAAAGGCCCATAAATTACAGAGAGAAGAGACTGTATTTCTTTGAGTAAACCACGGCTTTTTTTCTTAAACTTTTGATTCTGGTCACTGTAGCTATCAGAAGTGTTGGTACAATGAGGGCAGCACTTCCTATTTACCTCCTTGTATCCACCATTGCTTCTCCTAAAGGATTCCTTTTTTTAATAATAACTTACTTTTACGTAGAGCTGCTGAAACTCCTCGAGGTTCAGTCTACCACTTGGACAGTCCTTTAGAAAGCCTTTGTACCACTGTTTTAGCTCGTGTTCATTGAACTCCGTGCTCTTCACCAGATCTTCCATCACTTCAGGGGCCAGCTTGCTATTCTGTTTCCCCATTCTGCCTTAAGAAGAAATAAATTAATACAATTAGCCAAGTTGCTGTGATCATTTTAAACTTGATTAGCGACAAAGCTCGAACGCATCACTTGTTTTTCACTCACTGCTGCTGCTGCTTTTAGTCAAAACGTAACTTTACAGATCACATAGTGAACAGGAACCTAAGCTATGCCTGAACATTAGAGGCTGAAATGGTGAAAAATACATCTTTCATTAACATATCTCAAGGCCTGGAGAAAGACTGCTTATTTGTCTTTAAATTAATGATGAAAACAAATCTCTTATGTCTTTAATAATAGTATCACCTAAATTAAATATTTATTTTCTTTTGACTTTGATGTGAGCGTATTTTCCTGCCTTTGGAAAGTACTGCTCTGTTTCACCATAGTGCTAGCAACACATTGAAAAGCTGCCTCTTGTTTTTAGTGATTTCTGTAATTCCTAGCTTTTCTTCACACTAGGGATGAAAAAAGATGACTTCGCATCTTTTTCTTTTTAATTTAACAAAAACTTTTCACACATTCAGAGATGCCCACAGAATTCCTCTTTATCTTTCTCTTGAAAATCGCTCTGGTATGACACTCATGTTAGCAGCTATTACTCACAGGTGCAGGGCTATGGACAGACAGGCTAGTAACATAAACAACTGGATGCTCCACACACTGGTTTATTACCACTGTTAACTCCAGAGATATCCATAACATACGCAACTTACAGACATACTTTTAAATACTACACATAAAGCATACAGAAACACAAAATAAACATGTGTTTGTATGTACGTACAGAACTTTCAATGCTATTGATATTGGTCTTTCAACTGAGATATCTTTTGAGATATCTTTTAAGAAATCCTTTCCTTTAACCTGTTCCAGTACTACTGTACTACAGTTTGCTCATGACAGGAGGTGTCTTTCAGTTATTTTTTAATCAGATGACACGCTTGTCCTGTACAGCACTGCAAAGGGATGAATATTTTCTTTCCTGAGCCAAGCTTGGCATTTCCATTTTTATCTTCCAATATAGCATCTGCCTCTAATGACAGAACCACACTGAACCCATTGATTTCTAGTTCATATCACCACCCATTCCTGGTATTAATCCATTGCTTTTGGCATCCTCCCTTATTATTAAGTTTAGTTTCTTTCTCCTCAGAAGGAGATATTTTGTTCTGTTTCTGTGAATCAATATATTTGTAAAACTCCCTTTACAGGAACCATTTTTGAGCAGGCACAAAGTTTCCCATTCCTCTTGGTTTGAGTTTAACTAACATAACCTCCAGTGCCATGCTACCAACGGCACCAGCTCTCTTCCTGAAAAACCACATGGCCCCAAAAGGGGAGCCTCTGATGACATCCCTGCTCAGTCTGTCCTCACCCCCTCCAAAGCATCCCCTCCCACAGCCCAACAGGATGATCAGGGCTGCTAGGACATCCCTGTCAAGGATGTTCAGTCACACAAACACCCACAACACTGAGAAGGAACGTGGTTTTCTACAAAGCATTCAGCTGGTACAAAACTGAGAAATTTAATCTTTGGACAGTGCTATGTGCTACAACCTATCAAGGTAGAAACTCTAGTCAGAGATGTCTTTGGGACCTTGGCTATTAGATGAGCAACTTAAGGTAGACCTGGTCCACAATTTTTTTGGGTGCTTCCAGCAAGCAGATGCTCCTTCCCCACGTTCTGCTCCTCCTTCCTTTACCAACCCTGCAACATGCTGCAGCACTTTCTTGCTCAGGGCCCTGCATCTTCTCTGAACTACAGAAACCCTACCACATGGGCGCACACAGCTGCTACTTAAGGGCAGCACACTGCTTGTGCCAAACTCGCTTTGGATATTTGCCAATCTCCTATCCAAACATTTTGGTAGACTCAGCCATATTGGAGAGTTCGGCCTTTCAGTTAATTACCAAAGGCCTAGCTGTACGTGCAGATACCTAGAAATTAGCTGTCTTGCTAAAGGGTGGGTTTGTAATTTATAGTAGCTAGAACAATTGTCCCAGCATTAGCTTTGAAGTCCCCATCCATTCGTGTATGAGATTGACCTAATTTGACATAATCTGAATTTTAATCCCACAGAGACTAAAGTGCAGTAATTCCAGTTCAGATGGCTTATAAGTGAAACAATAGATTGTTTCATTTGTTTTAATCTTTAAGGGACCTGTTTATTTCCTTTTTTTTTTTTTTTTTTTTTCTCCTTATAACTGTGTGACCCAGAGGACCCTTAAAGATTCTCAGCAATTACAGTAACTACCTTTGATAGATTCACAAGACATCTTCTAGCTCTCTTAATTTAGCCAAGTGTGCTTTTATTTGACACTTTTCACCTGGATCCCTACCTCCATTAATATTTATCTCAACAGCACTTACACATGAAAAAAAAAAGCATTTTCAATGGGCAAAGATCAGTTGTTTTTCACTAACAAATTTTCTGTTATTGTTAACATAAAAGTAACTTTTATTCATTCTTCAGAGCTTTACAGCCCTTGGACCTGGCACTAAACAGACCTGTGAATCAGCACCATCTTCTGAAATTAATTTTATTATTATTGGTAATGTGGACATAAAAAACTATAGAAAATGAGTGGGTCTGCACATATGTAAGAATACCTGAATATAGAGCTGAACAAACACCCATACATAAAACCTTTCCTATCATCAGACTCAGAGAAATGAGACCCAGGTTTTCTGCCTCTGTGATGCAGGTCCCTAGTTTTGGTAAGCTGCTTGCTCAGCCACAGGTTGTCCAATAAATCCTAAATACCTTCCAGCCATCTCTAATGCACCTCAACATTTAATATCCTCTAATAAATCAATGAAAACCATGGTTAAGATCTTAATAAACACTTTCAGAAACTGTTCCACAGAAACAACCAGTACTTGAGAAAGGTATAATTTGGGACTGATGGGTTCTGTATTTGTATTTGCAGCTCTAGCACAGCATGGCACATACTCTGCCTTGTTCTGTTTGAAATGAGGGACTGAACAAACTGACCAAGCCAGTCACAATGTCTTCCTGTAATTAGAGGCACCCATTCTTCCTTCTCTATTTTTTTCCCTTCAGAATTGAATTATAATATGCAAGAAAGCTCAAGAGTCTCATATAATTATCAAATATAAACTCACACTTCTGGCTCTGGGAGATCCGTCTTATTTGGGAATAAAAACTCAAATACACAGATTATCTAGTTAATCACATTCTAACATCTTCTAGAGTTTCATTGAATCTCTTATTATTATTGAAAAAGTACAATTACCCATTAGCAATGAGTAAGCCACTGCCAACACATTTAATTTTCTAAAATGAAAAACTATTTTTAATTAACTTAGAATCATGGTTTCCCAAACATGTTTTTTGCCTTGTGAAAATCTATGAATATGCATTAGGAAAATACAGGAGAGAACAGCTGCACAATCACTAAGTCTTCAAGAAGAGGAAAGGTCACTCTGCAAGCATTTCTTTGTTTAGAAAATTTTATTCTTTTAAACTATAAATTTGCTTCCAACTTCCAAGCTTCCAACCATGCAATGTGACGATTCAAGCAGTGTTATTCATCTTCTGTTGCATTTTCTGATTGGTAAAAAACAAGAAATGGAAAAAAAAAGGCAACATGTTTCAACTCCAAACAAATGCTGGAGAGAGATTCACATTAAATAAGGAACCAGCAAAGAGGGAGGCACTTAGCACGAGTGAAGGTGTCAAGTCTATTCCCGATGAGATTACTCTGTCAGGAGAACATATTAATATTAGCAAGGGCAACACAATGCAGATTAGAGATCAAGAAAAATGCTGAAATTGTAGTGTTGTGTCACAAGTAGCAACAGTAATAAAAGTTGAGCTTAAAAAACACATCCTCTTAGCTAAAATGCTGCAAGCAACCATCAGCCATGCAGAGGAACAAGCTTCCCAGCAATGCTTGGTACTACAGTACTTCAGCTCTTACACAGCAACACCTTAGCTGCTGCTTTTACAGTAGGAGGGTCAGTTTTAAAAGCTGGAGTTTTATTAAATAGATTCCAAATCAGGAGCCCTGCGGGCTGTGCCAGCAGCAGACAGAAAACACAAGCACATATGTGCCTACACCTTGCACCGCTGCAGCTCAGGATGGGCACCGCCAGCCAGCTCAAGCAAGGGGCTGCAGCAGCTGGAAGTTCCTCTCAATAGACTCAGGAGCATGGCTTAGCAAACTGCTTTTATACTATTTACTAGGAGCTTTGGAGACAATGGGGATTAAGTCATGTGCAGCAAGAGGATGACGGTTCCTCCAGTTTTAAAACCATACCTGGTCTTCCAGTTTTTTCCCTGATAAATCTTTTTCTTTATAGGTTTCCTGCAATGCTACCATGTCCCACACGAGCTTCAGGTATTTCAAAAGTTCTCTGCTCTCCACATGGACATCATACAAATCTCTTGGCCAATTGAAGGGTTTTTTTTCCCCTGGAATATTTTACAGCAGTTCCTACACAGGTTTATCGGGTCTGTATCTCGCATTTGGCTTGACAGTACTAAACTACCAGTATGGGGTCAGTCTAACAAATCAGAATTTTATTAAAGACCTAGACAGAAAAAAAAAAAAAATAAATGTCAATAGCAGAACATGACTTACGGAAGCTCCTTTGCTGTTTAATGTTTTCAAAACATCCCCAAACTGTTGCTAACAGTTCCAGTCCCACCTGCTTCCTCTCCTTCTCCTCCTCTCCATTCCCCTTTGGCCTCCTCGGCAGGTTTTAAATTTTCAAAGGGACCAAGTGCAAACAAATATAACTCTGCCCATTTCTATGGAAGAGTAAACTGAGTGCTGCTAAAGATGTGATATTTGTGCTGAGAAAGGACCCAAACTCTTTTGAATAGACAGCATCAGCAATGTCCAGTCATGTCTCCAAAAATCCTATTATGTGCCTTTTTGCTTCCTTTGCTTAAATCTAGTTATATAAAGCTATTTTCTTTCCCAGTTGCATTAGAAAGAATGTTGCCAATAGTTTTGAGAGGAATGATCCTTCTCTGCTCAGCACCAGGAATAGGCACCTGGAGTGCTGGGTCCAGTGCTGGGCTTCCAAGACAAAGGAGATCTGGACATATGGGAGAGGGGCCAGGGAAAGACCACAGAGGTGATTAGATTAGGAGAGTGGAGCATCTGTGGTACATGGAGAGGCTGAGAGAGCTGGGGATGTTCATCCTGGAGCACAGAAGGCTCAGGGGGATCTTATCAGTGTGTATAAATTCCCACCTCCAGTGGGAATTTAAAGTGAAGAAGACAGAGATAGGCTCTTCTCAGGCGTGCCCAGCGAGACAAGAAGTAATGGGCACAAACTGCAATTCAGGAAATTCTGTCTGGATGCATGAAAACACTTTTTTTATTCTGCCACTGATCAAACACTGGCACAGGCTGCCCAGAGAGGTTGTGGAGTCCCCACCCCCAAACATATTCAATGCCCAGCTGCGGACAGCCCTGAGCAACCTGCTCTAGCTGACCCTGTTTGAGAAAGGAGAAGAATCACAGCATTTGTGATTCTGTGAAACAATGAGGGGGAAATGGAACAGTCATACCACCTAACTTCTCATACCCACAGTAGGTACCCTCCATAGGGAGCTGAAAGTAAAAGAGCTCATCCAAAGGATCATTCGGAGAATGACTTGGGGTCACCCATCTCCCCTCACTGACTCCAGAAGGAGTGCAGGCAGATTCACCCACGTCCCTTGGTGCAGGCACCTGATGTTAACTAATGCTAAGTACTGGGACTGCCCCAACTTATCTCAGTGTATTTTGGCTGCTTTCGCACATGCTAGTGTTCTTGCCCCTGCTTTCCCAGTAATCCTGCTTGAGCTGAAAGCTGTAGTCAATCAACATCTCTGCAGTCGCATGGGGTGTGTGCTTTAAATGAGTCCCCTTGCAAGGCACATGTTTTTCTTGCTCTTCCCTGGCTCTGGGAAATGGGAACGAGTTGTGTGGACTATGCCAGAAGCAAATGACAACATTCACTTTGCCAGCTCAGCTGTGCTGGCAGGCAGTCATTAGGTTGGAAGGAAAGCTGTGCTTCATCCCCACCCCTCTGCCCACTCCCAGCCCACAGGCTCCCACAGGAACGTGCTGACTCCTGGGGACTACATGTGAAATCCAGGCATTGAGCAGGCAAGTGTGGTGGGTGTCTTTGCAATCTTTGATACAATACAAATCTATAAACAGTACATTAAGCACCGTATAGCCTCCAACATACGGAGATATATAGGGGGAACAAAACCCAAAATAATTAAATGCTGGGGAAAGCACAGAACTATGTACATAATCGACAATAACAGAATAATTTTCTTGTTATTTTTGATCAGGCTGTTTATCAAATTTCCAGCTGTGTGCTGATAATAACTATAACTCCTGACAACTCCCAGCATTGTTCCTTTCTCCTCGGGCTATTTCTAATACTTAGAGTCTTTCTTCTGCTAATGTCAGCATGCAAGATAGATAGAAGTAGGCTATCAAACCACAGGTGCTTCACTCCCTCAAATACACTTGTTGTTCCAAAGAAGAAGAAATCACAGAAGCACAGAGTAATAGAATCATTAAGGCTGGAAGACATCCAAGATCATCTGGTCCAACTGTCCCCCTACCACCAATGCCACCCACTAAACCATGTCCTTAAGCACCGTGTCCAGCCTTTCCTTGAACACCCCCAGAGACGGTAGCAACCCATTCCAATGCCTGACTACTCTTTCTGAGAAGAAGTGTCTCCTAATTTCCAACCTGAACCTCCCCTGGTGCAACTTGAGGCCATTCCCTCTAGTCCTATCACTAGTTACCCACGAGAAGAGGCCGACCCCCAGCTCCCCACATCTCAGTGCCCTCCTCCTACTCCTCTGAACCATGAACCCACGGATCCTAATGCATTGCAGCTCCACACCTGCACTTTGCCAGCAATGACAAAGGGCTGATACAGCCAGCAGGAGTGGAAGATGAATGCAAACCACTTCTCAATGTTACTGTTGAAGCACAAAAGCCAGGCATGGAGCAACACTCCAGACAGTGGCAGAGGCACCAGACACAGCAGAAGCCCAACAGGGACAGGCTATGCAGAGCTCTCCCCTTTATACAGTACTTAACCCTATATTCTGAAATTTTCACCACATTTATACTGTTCTTTGCACCAGAAAAACTGATGGAAAGTCCAGCAGTAGGTGGAAAAAAAAAAAAAAAGGGAATTTTTGTGTACAACCCCATACTGAAATTAGGAGCAGTCACAATTTACTGCTGATAACAAAAGATGAAATAAGAGTGAAGCAAACAGGCTAGGTTCTGATGGTATTACACTACAGTAAAAACTGGAATAAATCCAATGATTTCAGATTACTCTACTGGTTTTACCAAAGATCAGATTCAGGTCTGGAATCTCTCTGCATAAAAGAAATGGGGAAAAATAGAGAGTAATGACATTAAGGGATGCAATTATCCAACTGAATTGAATAATAAATGGAGAGAAGAGGTTTAAGCAAAAGAAAAGCGATATATTTTTAAATGTTATTTGAAATGAGATGGATATTCAATTAGATTCAAGCAATAATAATAATAACAACAATAATAAACATTTGAAAGGTAAAAGCTACACAGGAGGATGCTCTAAAATAACAACTGGTATGTAGGTTCTTTTTCTTTAGGTGTCTAGGAAACATAATTTGGTTTTATTTCATTAAAAGTGTGAAAACATTGGGATTTGTCTTCTCTTGAGTCTGCAATAAAGCCAAATGGGAATTGTCTGTATTTTCAAATCAAGGGCAATACCAGAATCACCAGTAGCTCCACTGTTGATCCACCCCTGCAAGTCACAGCAGGGCTCTATTCAAAGCCTGACTCTGAAAACAGCAGGTTGTGTACAAACTAACCTGTAGGCACGTGGTCTGAAGTACATCTCAGGGTCCTATTTCTGCCCCTTCTCCTAATTTGGATTAGGAAACTGCTTACAGCATGCCATAGCCTTCTTTCCTCCTTTACCAGTGAACAAAGGAAGAAATACAAAGCATAAAGCAGAGACTTATCTGGGTTGTTTAACCAGACCCAAGAGTTTGGAAGAGCTTCCAGGCTCTGGCACTTAGCTCTAGTCTAGGAGGGACGGGGCAAAATCTCTCTTTTGCTTGCTTTCTCAGTCTCAGACCACAGGGAACATGGTATCCATATTTCTACAGAAAGTTTTGGCTCTGGAAATTAAGAAAATTTCTGAAGAAAATTTTTACTGAAGACTTCCTCTTTACCCTTTTGTTTGGTTTTGTTGCATGCCATAATTCAAATGGGAATTCTTTTGGTCATGCCCACTTTTAATTCTCCAACATTGAGACTGTATTTGGTGACCTATTTGAGATCTCCTAGATAATTTAGTATAAATAGATAATTTTCTGAAGAGAACAATATGCTTGTTAATGCTGAGTGTCAGACAAACACTTAAATGCATCAGTTGCCATCATTTCATTTTGCTATTGGCCCAGCTTCTATGAGCTGTGGTCACTAGTAAATTACAAGGAGGTGTGAACTGAAGAAGAAGTATAGTTTATCAGCGCTTGCATTTTTTTTCTTAACAAGCCTATTCTCTCCATTTTTGTCTTCGTAAATAACAATCTTAAAATGCACACAGAACATTTACTGCATCTTTTTGTAATAATTCATATGCTAAACACCTTTCTAATAAACTTGAGTAACAGTTAGTCTGATAATCCAGAATATTCCACCAGAAGAGCTTTGACTGCTCTGTCAAGTTTATGTCATATGCCAAATAGAACTGTTTTTTGCTGATTTCTCTGAGGTTTTATTCTAGAATCTATCGCTTCCAAAAGGTTTTCCCATGTGAGATGCCCTGAAAACCATAACTTCCTGGACATCACTAGGAGTGGCCACTGGAACAAACTGTTTCAGCACTGATCATTACTTTCCAACTCTTGCATTTGAAAAGAATTGCTTATGTGATTTCTAGGTATTTCAGAGACTTACTAACTATTCAGTATTCCACCTCTTCTGGGAAAACTACTGTAATCCTTTTTTTTTTTTTTTTTTTTTGGAGGGGGGGCAAAACTGATGAGGCTTGTTTGAACATTATAGTTTCCCTGAGTGAATTCCAGCCTTCTTCTGGAACCATGGGATCACATTTACGTAGACTGTAATTACACTTCTAATTTTGTTATGCCAAACTTGACCAGCACTTCCACTACCTCAGAAATGGCCTTTTTGTCAATTTGTAGACCTGAGTTTATTCAAATGCTATTTTTATTTGGGCTTGGGGTAAGAGTTTTTAAGACTTCAGTCAATGCTCATATTTACTTATAAGTACCTTCTCCCCACCTGCTCCACAAACTAGCCAAATTCTCTAAGCTGGGATGTTTAGTAATAGGTACTCTTACTGCTCACCTTTCAGCCTCACTATAATTTGGGTTTGAACCCATCCTGTGCCTTTTAGGACCACATCTCTGAGTCACTGGGCTCTCTCTGCTTATGATACAATCTTCATCCTTCATTAATATACACATTCCTTATTGCAGCTTTTAAACAATACCACCTTACTTTTCTACCAAGGTGGATTAATCACATTGAACATTAGCTGTTTAATACATTAGTTGTCTTTGGTTCTTCTGCAGTCAATGGAGATGGGAAGACATCTTCACGGTGATTCACCCCATGCAGAGATAGATGTCTGAAAGAGGCAGGATGAATATATGTATGCCTATTTTAAGATAGGATGAATCACCCTCTACAAGTGTCTCTTTCTTTCTAATGGTTGTAGAGGCAGCTTTGTAAACTTGCTTAGATCTGAAACTGGATTTCTAAATGCTTCAAGTGAAGCAAGAAAGATCCCATCACGCTCATCAACAGTGGAGAACCTAGAATCAAAATGTTGTTTCTGACCTCACCAGGAGGTGCCTAAATTGCTGAAGCTGATTGCTATTCCTCTGCATTACAACCTTTAATCAGGTATAATTAATGCTATTACAAACACCATGTGATGGTTTACCAAATACAAGCCCTCTCTTCTGTATTGTTATTTTCTCCTATCAAAACAGTTGAAAAATTAATTCTTTTCTACCCTTTTTAGGTTCCCCAAAAACAAAATGGCTCAACTGCAGAGATCATGCTGCTCAAGATGGTCTCTTTACTCCCTTATCACTTTGTGCTTTTTACTCGGTATAGTTCTTATTGTCAATTAAAGTCCTGGCCTCAAAGCGTAAGAAGAATATTTATTATTATTAAATATAATTTTATTTGATAAGAAACTTCACTCTGAGCATCTTAAAGCTGTATAAAAAGCTGGTCTTCTCCAACCGCTTTCTAATACCCAGCTCTTATTATCCACTGCAGCCATGCCCAACATTTCAAGAAACTGTCTCATTGTGCTGGATGCACAGCGAGAAGCAGGTGTGGTGAGCACTGTATGGTCATTGCAGGGAATAACTGTAGCAATCTAGCACCTAGATTAGTTCCTCTCTGTTCTCAACTCACAGAACTCTCTTGAACTCTCTTTTTCACCTTTTTCTTGCTCCTGTGCCCTGTGGTGACAACTACGACCGACAAAGGGACAACAGCATATGGTCTACAAATAGGGTTGTAACAACTGAAATAAATGTAAGCTGATACATACATATATGTTTTAAATGCTTGCTTCCATTCCATTTCTCCATGAGAAGGGAACATTTAAGACTCTGGAGTTAGCTTGCTTTTGCACACACATCTCTGACCACTGTGAATGAGCTGACTTCAACTGATGATTTTGACATGTGTGCTAAACAGCTACATTACTGAAAACCACATGACTATATTATGACAGCTATTAACAAAAGTGGTTAGCAGGAAAGCAGGTACAGCTTTTTATTTTCCTTAAAATCTTTCAGAGTCAAAAAAAAGTGTTTGTAACAGTGTGGCTAGCGATCCATTGGTGAAACGCTCACCCCAAACCCATTATAAACCAATCATCAGAACTATCTCGCGTGAATTCTTCAGATGGAGCATGATTAAATGCAAAGGAAATATATTACTGAGATGATGAATCATAATTCTGCAGAATGAAATCAATGGCTTTACACTTTTGAGTTGGACATGGAGGGGCAATCAGAAATGTTACTCATAGAAACAAGCGAGCAAATGAATCACATAACTTGAAAAGGAAAAATATTCTTAAAACCTGACCCTCGGTAACACTGACTATAAAAGAAGCACAGAAGAAAACCTAAAAATGTTTTCTTCAGAAATAATTTTCAAACAAAAAGTTCTTCATTGCTCTAGCGTGAAATGTAAAGTTTTTTCATTGGATTTGATTTTTACAGTTTGGAACGTAATATTTTAATTTACAGCTGCTTGACAGCTTATTTGAGACATTTTTCACTGTAATTCTGAGAAGGCAGGTTGGTAACCATCTCATAGCAAAGAGAAGATGAAGTCATGCTTTAGAGAGTATTGATTGGAATGACCTAAACCACACTGAGTTGGATTCAGCTGCCCACACAAAGTGGTATCACTGTGTTGGTATCTGCTAGCTCCTTGTGATGTCTCAAGACACATTTTAGATGGCACCAGACCCCTCTGCTTAGCAGCTGAATCAGTTGAATGAGATCTTGCCCACCTACTTTAGACATCTACAAGTGCCCTGCTCTGTTCTGTCAAGAGAAAAGTCATCACAGAGAAACCATCTAAATTTATTCATCAAGATTTATTGACAGGCTCACCCTCTGGAGACCTTCAACAATGCCTGCCTCCCCTTAATCTGTGCTTATGATAGTAGGACGGCTTTGTTGTGTGAACTTGAAGGTGAGATGAGAAATAAGGAGTTCCTGGTCTAGCTAAATGAGCTAATGTTTGCCTGCTATGCCATGTTAACCAAGAAGCTGTCAGTAGTCCCGTTTGCTCCCGCTAGCATGTGTGCAAGAAGCCAAGAGCGCATGGTCAGCTGTCACGTCAGCTGTGCCAGAGAGCCCTGTTGTTTGTGCCTGTCCTTGCTAGTTTATAGCATAACACACAAGGGGTTCAAATCATAGTTGAGATTTCCAAGTCATTTTTTAGCTTCGGCTAGTATCCTTGATGGACATAGGAGCAAAAAGGTCAAGGCTGGGAAAACATGAAGTTGAACTGGGCCCTTTAGGATTTAATTTAAAAGTGTTCATTCTGTGTGATTCTTCCTTTATGAGTTTCACTTGTCAGAGTTGTCAATCCAATTTATGTCATAAAGCACATAATTGATTCAAAATGTAAAAATGGCTATAATGGAGATTAAGAAAATGAGTTATTTGGCATGGAGAATCTATGTTACGTGGGCAAATCCAGCATCAAAAACAATAATGCACATAATCGTTACCATTAGTGTTTCCTTATTAATCAGTGCATGCTATTTGAAATCAGACTGACAGATAATATACATGAATCTCACAAACTCCTCTTCCTGTAAAAATATAAGTAAAAAATACAAGTATTTTTTCAGACGACAGAGGTGCTAGCAAGGTTATATATTTAGGGGAAAAAAAAAAAAAAAAAAAAAAAAAGAAAGAAAAGAATGCACTCTGACATTAATATTGATAGAAACTGCAAAATGAACAAGAAGGACAAAGCAAAACTAAAGCCGTCTCTCTCTGAGGAAACTCTGTGTCCCCGATACAGGAACCTCATTATTATTTCATGACCTTAATGGCAAGGCTCTAAGCCTCGTGTACGTCCTTCATAACATAAAATTCATTACAAATACAAAACAGATCTGGGATATGCAAACAATTGGAAGTTGTTAGCTATTTTTTCTAGTTTTGGCTTCTTTTATATAGTGCAATAGTCATGAAAGACAGCAATGTAAAAAAAATGTAACTTTTCAGAAGGCCCACGTATGAATCACAGCATATGGTCTTTCTGTTAAAAGATACGCCAGAGGGTGGTAGGGAGAGAGAAAAAGCCTCTCATGCTAAAGGACTGCATAATTTTGTAATTTCATACATTAAAAATAATTGGAACAATTTCTTCCAACTGTTTTCAATGAGAGCTCTACTGGAATAAATTTTTATAACTGTTTTTTGCAGCTGTGCTAATAAAACACTGATATACTTGCCCAGCTGAATCCATGTGTGCGCACATATGATTTTTTTGGTGAGAAATTAGAGAAAGACAAAAATAAGTGAGAGACAAAATCTAAATTTCACTAGTATTCATTATGGCCAAATATAATATTTTGCTGAGGAAGGAGGAGGAAATGAAAGAGACCTCTACAACACATGACGTATTTGTAGTACTGCCACATCCACAACTTTTGTGCCTCACCCTCCAAAACACAACACATGTGGTAGAGATTTTATTTTTTATTTTATTTATTTTTTTACTTGAAAGACATGCTTGCTTTTCAGATTAGATTCTAAGTGCTGTTTTTCCAGGACACAGAGTTACACAGTTCAGGAGTTAACTTTCTGGAGATGAGAGAAAAAGGTGAGCAAAAAAGCACTAGCAACAACATTTTTGATTTGGACATCCCTGTGTGCAGAGCTCCTTCAGCAAAGCACTCTGACAACAGGCAGTAGCAATATATTGAACAAAAGAGAAAGAAGCAATGGTGATGCAGATAAAAATATGAATGAAAACAAGGGAAAGCTATATAAATATTTAAATTATGGCATTATGAAATTCACCAAAAATACTGTCTGAACTCCTTGCATTTATCTTGCCAGGACAAGAGCAATTTATAGAGACTGCTACATACTGACAAGCTGATTCAGAAATCCCTTCAATGGCCTCTAAATCTAAATATATAAATCTAAAATGCCAGCCTGCAGTTCCATTAAATGGCCTAGGAAAATAAAATTTTGTTTTGATTCACCGCCTACCTCAACAGATAAAGCCCACCTGGGAAAACTACTTTAGAAGACCCGGCAAGAAAAAGACAATAATATAGGCTCTGATCCCCAGAAGGCATGACATATAGCTCTAATTCTCAAGGGGCAGGATGTTTGCTCCTAACAGGCTGTCATTAGATTGTCCATGGGAATAGCTGAGGCCCACAGAACTGGACTACAAAGGTGATGGACAGAAAAGAAAGAAAATAAAGTAAAGTAAAGTAAAATAAAATAAAATAAAAAACAATTTAGTTTTATAGAGAATTGCCCTTGCTGAGACAACTTTGAGGGTCTTGCTGAAGCCATCAAGGAAGTCTTTCCCCAAGTCAAAGGGGAATTGTTGGAGACAACAGGCAAGGAGGAAGAGTCTAGGTAGCATTCACATGGCGTTTCACAGTAACTGCTGCTCCCAGGTGACAGGAGGCAGCAGCGGCTGAAATCCTTTACTCCCAGCTGTGACACTAAGCAGCTGCAACCACACTGACAGCTACCTTGGACTATTTCAGTCTGCAGGATTCGGAAAGCTAGAAATATCAAACTCTGCCCTCCTTGACATTACCTCATGATTACTTCACTCATCACTAGAGAATGTGGAAGTGAAAAGGTTTATGATAAAATATGACTGTTGCTCTAATGACTCCAGAGGCTGGGAGTGATTTTGATGATATGTTCTATTTCATATTTATAATGCTTCTGCAATAAGGTACACAACTGCTGGTAAGAAAGAACAAAAATATCTTGGATGACAAATACAAAAACAGCCTTTCTTTATAGTCAATGCCACCTTCACCATCTCATTTTACCCACATCTTTTTAAACTTCAGAAGTGCCCTACAACTTTACTATATGAATATAACACCTACAGTGGGATCCAAATCGCCTAGCTTTAACATCCTCTGATTTTGGTGTCTACACGACGATCATCACTCAGGCCAACAGAGACATAGTCATCTCCAGATAGCGATTCAGCAAGTTGATCTAAGACATTTCTCCTAGGATGGGATGAGTCATACTTTGGAGGTGCTGTTCTCTCTCTGTTGACTCTCCAGACTATCATGTCTAATAATCACTGATTAAATTAGCTTTCCTGAATTTGTCTGATCCCTTTTTGACCACATTTATATCCTGGTCTCCACAACATCCTGTGGAAATCAGTTTCATAATTTAATTAAATGTTATACAATAATTTCATTGGTGACCCTATTTCTTGTACTGTGAGAAACAGTGACTATTTCTTAATCACCTGCTCCTCATCGGTCATGACACAGCCAGACTCTGCCTAGCTAAGAAAATTTGACTCTTTTTTCTATACTTTTTACGATTTTACCAACCCGCACAAGTGGCTATAATTACATAAAGGATGCTCCCCATGCTCAAGCAGTGACATATTTTTTCCACTTCTGTCTTATTATTTCCTAGACATTTAAACTGCTATTTGTATTGAACTGGTATTTTCAGAAACCTGTCCTCAGGAATGCCCAGCTTCTCTCCAGATTTCTGTTAACTTATCTACAGTCCATTAATATATTTTATCCCACGTACATTACCTTCTTCTCATCGCCAACAAATTCTCCTACTGTTTTATCTTCCCAATATTCACTAGCACATAATCATGCTGCGCACTTAATAGTTGCATTTAAATTTGACTGTCATGGGTAATTTCAAATCACAAGTAAACTTTTTCACTTTACTAGTCACCTCAACAAACCATTTATGAACAGTTTTCATTTTTTTTTTCCATCTTTCCATAAATTGTAAAGATGTGTGATAACTATTCTTTTGCCTACTACCTTTTACCTTATTATGAGTACACGAATATTAAAAGTGACTTTAAAACTTCACAACTAGATATAAAATGGCTTTAAAATGTTCCTATCATTAAAGTCTAAAAGCTTTTTCATAGATTCATGAATTTTAACAACTTGGGAAGGAGTATTGTGATTGCTCAAGAGGGAAATAGTACAGTTTCACACAGAAGTTCACAGTTCATCTCCAATCTCTGTCATTGAACTGGAGTACAGTTTTCAAATAGGCACCTGGCCTTGACTTAAAGATTTAAAATGACAGATAATCTATCATGTCTATAGTTGGATCATGCCCTGCTTATGCTAAATACTGTATTGGTAGAGCTGTTAACTCTCCCAAGCATGACAATAGAGGAGAAAAGTTAAAGGAAATGAAGAACACAG
Source organism: Nettapus auritus (assembly GCA_011076525.1). Classification (NCBI taxonomy): domain Eukaryota; kingdom Metazoa; phylum Chordata; class Aves; order Anseriformes; family Anatidae; genus Nettapus; species Nettapus auritus. Next base: position 107,243,806 of record CM021767.1, on the reverse strand, counting down.
CTTGGAAATACGGTAAACACTGGAATTTTTTTTTTTAAAAAAAAAAGGCAGAAGCAAGAAACAGAGTAATCTTAAAAGCTACTGTGGCACTTGCCAGGAGCTTGGAACAGCTAGTAAATCAAATCAGAGGATGCAATATAAAACACCGCTGGCTGCCAGAAGGTAAAGAGTTGTCTGAGCTGGTTATAGTTGTATCACTTTTTTTTTCCTTTTTTTTTTTTTTATTTTTTTGTAAATAACTCCAAAAAGACTCAGTATAAAGAGAACCTATTACAGAATCCCCTCTGGAACTGAAAAGAAAAGACTCCAAATGATGGGCTTTTGGTAGTAATATTTTTCAATCTCCAAGAAAAAAAAAAAAAAAAAGAAAAAAAAAGAATACAGAATACAGAACAAATGATATTCAGGAAATCTGCCTGCTTTTTTCATGGTGGAAAAAATACCTTCAACTTTCCTGATCAGAGCAGGCCTGTTACTTAGGCCAGGCAAAGGGGGAGGCAAGCAAGTGCATGTCAAGAAATAGTTTCAGGGGAAAGGAGCCAGTATGTCTTTTCTCACTTACACCAAACTCTGCATTATATTCTGTGGGAAAATGTGTGTATCTTGGAATGGAAAACATAGACTTCACGGCAAGTGGTAAAGGGAGCCAGATTTCCAGAGACATGTAAGCACTTCCAGGGGCCTGGACTACTTGCTAATGCAGACACTGTTATCTAATTGCCTTGGTTCCTTTATATTCAAGCAAGTCAAGGTGAGGTTCAGGATAAATGTACCTACCGGCTCTCCAGCAGCTTGAGTGCTCTTATGAAATCTAACCAAGTACCTAAATAGCTATGCAAATCTGATCTGAAGTATTTAGCTGCTGCATCCCCTGCTCAAAATGCAACTTAAACTCTGTCACCTCTACTTTCTAAGAAAATGACACCTGCATACAGAGTAGGACAGGCATTGAACTTCACCATGATAAACTCTGCACCCATTCCTTGCTTTACGTGGTACCGCTTCTCAGCAATATGAAGGTCCCAATTTATTCCACACTTGCCACTGTGAAACATTTGGGTTAGCATTTAATGCTTCATAAAAATAGCTGGGCACATGAATAATCATATGTCGCATTAACGATGTCCTGGGGAACTGAGCGGGCCAAGCTGGGAGTGCACACTGACAGAGTGGGATAAGGAACGTGCCTGCACGGCTCAGTGCACGTCCTGGCTGTAATGTTGCTGAGTAACACCTCCACTTATACAGATGTATATCTATATACATGCAAGAAATATAGGCTAAGCTGGTTTTATTATGCAGACATGCTTAGCACTAAGCGTCCGCGCAGCATTACCCTGGCTGTGCTGTCAGGCAGGTTAGGTAACAGTAAACTGACTGTGAATCTCAGCCCCAGGTTGTCCCTCTTCTGCCTCCTCACTCGGTCTTTTTCTTGTGTTTTTCGCTTCCTCCTGCCCTTCCAGCACTCTTGCCAAGCCAGTCCAAGTAAGTCTGCACCAGCTCATCCCGACTCCTTCTCCCAGCTTCCTTTCCTCCCTCCTTCCTACCTGGCTCTCATTCCCTACTCGGTGCCAATTCTCATCACCCCTGCTGTTTCATCTGCACTTTTTCTTTTCCTTTGCTGGCTTTTCATCAGCAAAAGCAGCGAGAGCAGCTATGTTCATAGCATACAAGGTGTATTAGGAAAAAAAAAAAAAAGTAGGCTTGCTTACGCGGTAGGAAAATCATCTGGCCAACGTCTTATTGACATTTAAACCGTCTTGGCGTCTTCAGGCACAAAGATAACGCAGGCACCCCGGCGAGCTGAGCGGGAGGGATGGATGCCTGGGCTGCCAGAAGGGCTCTGTCAGCATCTCGCAGAGGCAGCAGCCCCACAGGAGGGATGGGGCAGGCCTCAGCGTGCTTAGCTGATGCTGCACGCTATACAGCATTTGAGAGCATTTCTGTTAAAAAAATCAGGCTGTAAAGCTAAGTGAATTATGCAGCTTATAATTATGTTGGGTAAAGCTTAAACAACCCAAGGCAGACAGCCGAGAAATGCTGTGGTTTGCAGGCATGAGGTGCAGTTGCAGGGAGGAAGGTAAGACTGCTGCATGTCTCCTCACATGCAGGTAAACGTGTGAGGTTTGTGCATCCATGTGTATTCCTCTGGCCACTCAAAACCACCACAGGGTGGTCAGAGGAGAGAACGCTCCGAGGCAGGATGACTGGTGGGCTGGAGGAGCAGGAGCAGCTGCGTTCATTGACAGAGCTGGCGAGTGAGACTCAGCACGATGCCTTTGGGTCCTGAAGGACTGGGTGAATGTAATCACCTATAAAGTGGGACGGGAGAAAAAACCACAGGAGAAGTCCATATCCCTGCAGTAAGAAACAGTTTTGATGTCCTATGGTAGAAAATGAGGATTCAAAATAGCAGAGAGAAAGGTTTTGAATTTTATTTTCTATTCTATTTATTTTCTATTACCTTATTCTACATCCCTCCTTCTCTCTTCACCCTTAACAAAGCAGTGTCAAGTAAACTGACTTGTTTGTCACTTGTAAGTGGAGAAGCAGAGACCCCTGTCTACTTTTCCCCTCACCTATGTTTCTCTCCTCACCTAGGTTTCTCAGTTCGAGCAGAGGCTTGAACTGCTCTCCGCTGCCCCCCCCCGCCACCAAAGCAGAAACAAAGCTGACCCTCGCTGCTGCCAGTTTGCCCTTACAAAAGGGCAAAAAAAAACAGAAATGGAGAAGGTGGTGGGGTCAGAGATGTCACTTCCATTATATATATATTTTTTTTTTAAAAAAAAGCAGAACATCTAGAAAAAGGCTTTTTAAGGTTAAGAGGAACAACCAATTTTTTGTCTGCTCTGCTAGCCATATAGATTGGTTGCCAAAAAAAAAAAAGAAAAAAATCTGGACTCCGACAGGCATGGGAAAGCCCTGAGGAGCTGCAATCCTCCAAACACCCAAGCAATTGCTGTTTTGAAGTTTCCATCAAATTAGTTCCTGCCACCAAGGAAAGCCACTCGACACTCTGCTCGTTCTTCACTGATGTCATACTTCCACCCTGTTCCAGTATTTCTGCTCCCAACTTGTTTAGAAACATTTTTTCGTCTTAACTTGAAAAGAGCTAGGTTGATTTATGACTCCCATAATCTGGCCAGATTCCAGAAGGACATCAAACCGCCTGTCTGTACCATAGTCTGCTCCCTCAAGAAACCAAATGAAAATAGTTTCTATTATTAATGATGACAGTTAATAGCAAAAAATTGGTTACGATTTTCAAAACTTTCTGTGATAAGAGACAACAGAGAACCAAGCAATTGTTCTATTAATGCCAAGTAATTTGAAATTATTGCAAAGGAAACCAAAGAAACCTTTTCTCTAGTACAGTATCCACAAACCATGCACAGAATAGTGAATGTGGCAGGGAACTTGATTAATCCCCGTTGTTTCTACCTGGGTGGTAACCATTAGAAGTTGGATATCTAATCTAAACTAGTCATCAAAGCTCCAGTGTGCAACGGAGAGAAACAAGCACCCAATTCACCAAGAGGTAATTCATCCCATGTTAGAAGTATATATACAAGATAAGTGGGATTAATTGCTTTCTGGGGATGCTTATTCTCATTTGACTAGCAGGAATGATCACATGATTAGTTTACACTATACATCTAACTTTTAGAAAACTAAAATGGCATGAAACAAAGTCCACCCCTGGAGCTCAGACCACACTGACTCTCCCAGTTTGAGGCCAAACTCCAGAGCCTATAACTGAATTTTGCTCCAATCCTCTAGGCACTGGCAAGTGAAATCCAGTAAAGAGGCATTGTATCTCTGCTGAAACCATGGGGCTAAAATACCACCTCAATGTTAGAGCAGCCTTTGTGTTGAGCTCTGCTCAAGAAATTGTCTTTCTGGCAATGTGGCCAAAAATTACCCACCTGTCTCAAACAGCTCCTTTTGGGGCCCAGATTTACTAACAAAAATCACATGAAAGCAAAGTCTGCTTTATGTCCTCTCCAATCTCAATCTAGAAGCCATTACCATAAATTTATTTAGTTGATAGGCTTCTCTTAGATGAAAAATGGGGACTACTTTAATTTAATTATTTTTAAAGCTTAATTTAGCTTTTATTTTCAAATAATTTTAAAGCTATTTTGAATAGTTTTGACAGATTAGTATCACTGACTTTCTGACAGTTCCATGGGAGCTTAGTGCCCACGGCCTCTGCCTCTGCCTCTGCCTCATCCGTGGTATTTCATGTGTAGGAAAAGCCACAAGCATTTCTATATTATCTTTCTAGAAGTCTACAAACTATTTATTTATGAATGTATGAATTTTAGAAAATAGCACCTATATGGTGTTACATAAAGAATTATTTATAACATTCTCACTGCAACTACAATGCTTAGTTTTAAGCAGCTGGAAATAGGCAGACATCCTATGAAGTCCTGCCTCTCCAAACACTACAGGTAATTTTGACATTTTAAGAGGATGAGTTACTAGGCATCTAAACACAGTGTATTTTAATTACCTAAGCTAAATGTACTGAAGCAAATCAGTCATACACAAGGGTCCTAGTTCAGGCACCATATCACTCTCTTTACTTCAAGTCTCTTGATATATTTCTCTAGATTTTTGCTTTTCTTAAAGAATTGTCTTCTGAAAATAGAAATGATATGCAATCACTGCTAACCTCAGCCTTAGTTAAGGTTCTTTCATTTGCTTTCAACTATGACATATGCTCACTTTGTCCTTGCTTTGCTCTCTAAAGCAGTTTATAAAACTTGAAAAAAAGGACTGCTTTGTATTGTATGGAAAATAACTGTGCTGTAAGGAACAATACCAAGGCTGAAATGCCTAAAATTAGACCTGTAAGCTTTGCTTTCATTGGCAGCGATGTGTGCGCACAGCGATGCGTATTGTCCGGATCCTACATTCTCTCTCTTCTGTTCTTGTGAAATACATTACCTTCTGAAAAACACTGAAGTTTAAAATTAGCAAACCTCTCTGATTCAAGGGTTATACCGACCTTGGCGACGGGTTATTTTGATCACATTCACCTTTAGGCTTTAATGCTAAATGAGAAGATCAGCTTATTTTCAAAAGTAGTAACAAGGAAGAAGCATTTGCATAACAAAGAGCTGAACAACTCTGCAATGATGTTTGGAATAGTCCTGTCATTTCCAGCTTTTTTTTTTTTTTTTTTCTCCTCCTAAGAAAAACCAAACACAAATCTAAAAGTTGTGTTTTTCTATCCTGAAAGCAAGCTAGTGAGAAGGAAGATAGGCAGTACAGAAAGCAGCTGGCACTGGGCAACATGGGACCAACAGGAACAATTTAGTCGTAACAGGTTAGTGTCTACATTATACCCATTCTTTCCTCAGCTACATCAATTCAATTCCCACTGTATCCAACAGAGAGAATAAATAAGAGCAAATGTATCCAAAAGGTCAAACTTCATGGATTTTCAAATGAAGAAAGCCTCACAGATGCTCAAGAGAAACTGATGCTAGCTACTGCCTTAAAGATAACTCAAAGTGTTGTTAGCGTAGTGTTTATTTTGAGTGTCTCCTCCTGGAATTTCAGGATAAAATATGAGATTGGCAGTGAGCCTCAAGAGGGTACAGCCAGAGCAACCCAATTTCAACAGACTATCCAGCTTAACTGTAGGGAGTCGTTTCACAAGTTTATGGCTATTGCTCTCTCTGAGGCACAGCATTATTAATATTTGTAGAACACCAATATATAAATAGCAAGACCACCTCCACTACCTAGACAAAGGCACCATGCACTGATGGAGCACGTTTCAGATAACTAAATACCTGAGATAACATGACCAACAAGTGTTATATCCGAGGTAGGATATTACATACAGATGTAGGTAAAGCAACAATTATCCATCAAAAAACACCAGCGTGGGTCCCCAGTGCATCACGAGCACTGCAATAATGGCGTTAGGCACTGAATCAAGTGGTGACTTTCTGTCAGAAAAAGTGAATTTAATTCTAGCTTTATTCAGTGAGCAAGAATCCAAATAGGCTTTTTTTTTTTTTTTTTGGAGTTAGGACCAGTGGAAGTCTAGACAAAGCTAGTCCTGAACTGCATTCAGTGTTTCCCACTGGAAAATCTGTGGCCATAAAAAGTAATGTTTTCAAAGTCGGACAAAGAGCAGCCTGAGAACGCTATTTATTTCATCACACTGATTTTGTCAGTATTTCCTAATGTTTCCTACACCCTGGAAACTGCGTGGGCTGTCCTTCAAGCTCCACGTACCCAAGCAGTGAGCTCCACGGGTCACACGGTGGCATTTCACACAACGTTCGGCTTTTAGAAAAAGATTTCAGGCTGGTTGCATCACTGAGACAAAAAGGAGATATTAACCACCAACCACCTCAGGAACAGGCTGTTACAACATGAAAACCCTGAGAAAGGTAAATACACCTTTCTTAGGCCCAGGAAGGTTTGTCCTAGTTCCAGCTTCAGGGTGAGGTAATTTCTTCCTGGGACAGCCTTTCATTTGTGACTGATTAAGCCAGATAATTACCTCCTGGATTTTGTGGGTAGGAACGCCGTGTGCAAGAAGTCCATTTACGAAGCCATGGTTTCACTCTCACGCTTAGCTCCCTATTCTTCCATACAGAGAGCTCTGTTGAGCTCTCACTGCTTTGATAACTGCAGTCTTTCAAGTTCCTGTAATTCTTCCAAATTCTTCTAATGATTCAATCACTATGGGCATGCCCACACCTGAATATTAGTTAAGACTAAAATAGGTAGCGGATGTGAACTACAAAAGCTGTTCTGGAGAAATTCAAGGTAATAACACATCCCTTTCTTGTTCTTCAGAAAAGCATCTTGTTAACATAGCCATTTTTCTAGAGAACAACAATTTTCTGGACTGAGAGTATCTATACATAGAATTACTTCTGAATAGCTTTTCCCCAAGAACATCAGAAGCAGGAGAGCTTCTCTTTGTTATTTACTTTGCTACAGAAACATGACCTGGTATTTTACATAGGAGGCATAGCATCATGAATCTATATATTTACAGAATTTTTATTTTATTTGTTACTAATTTTAATAGATAATCAAGATCAGAACTGATTCTACTAAGGGATTTTATCAGGAGTGTATTGGAAGGAGAATAACAGCATAAAAATACTCACAAATTCTAAAGATTCTGCAATGAGCTGTAAAATCTTTTTTAAAAGATTTAAATTAAATTAATTTAAATCTGTTTAAAAATATTTTCCACAGATCCTCACACAAGCTATGCACACTGGTGTAGAATACTTAATAAACTTTATATAGCCTACACTATATAGTTCATGGACAGAGGGAGTAGGTAGAGGATAGCTTTGCAAATTTGTTAATGAATGATGTAGAGAAAAATGGAGAAGCCAGGCTCTTCTGCAGCCAACTGACAGGGTGGAGGAAATGGCATGGTGTCTCTGTGTGAAACAGCTGAGTAAGAAACTTTTCCACAAAGCTTTGCACAGACCTTTGGGAAACTGGAGGTTAAACTTGTGACCTGGGCACAGCTGATGAAGGACGCGTATTTCTTAGGAAAAATGGAGTTGTCATGTCAGCAGTCCATGGTGACTCCAGGTCTTGGTTCACTCTGAGTGTCAGCGGGGTAGACCCCAGGTACCCTTACACCGTGAGTGCTGAAGTGAGCTCTGCAGCAGGTCATGCCCACGCTGCCTGCAGGAATAGGACCCTCATAGCAAGCTCCACGCTGGAGTCCATGCCAACCAATAAAGAACTTACTTCCCACCACAGCATTCTGCACATGAGCTAATTAATATGCAGTACAGACACTCCAGAGATTATACACTGAGAAAAATTTAGACAGGTCGAGTAAGCTCTATGCTAGTGAATATATTTCAAACATAATCTTCTTTCTGAACCACTATTTCATCTGCTTGCTGCAGATGAAAGGACTGCTTGCTGCTTTCCACCAGGCATATTCTGCTTTTCCTCTACTTGAGGCTTGATTTTATTTTGGACAAGTGGAAGGGAGATTTGGGGAAAACCTTGCAGGAATGGCATAGTGCAGGGAGCTGCCTTGCTGTCTGTCGATGCTTGCTGCCCAGAGGAGAGGCAGGATGGACACCGTTTCCCCCCTGCTCGTTCATCTGCCACCTGGGAACAAGTTCTACTACAGGGACACATTAGTGCACATGTTGTTGAAGTGCCTCAGGCAGAAAAATAAGCAAAGAATCAAGTGACCGAGCCCCTTCTGCTAGCCATGAGATGTTCCAGAAAAAGCAAAGACCCACCACAGCTAAAACATGCCTTTAAAAACCTTATTTAGAGCTCTAAAAAGTCCTGTTGAATGGCCTGGAGCTACAGAATAAAACTGGCAAGCTCTTTTGCTGAAGAACAACCAGACTGTGGAATTCCACTTTCAGAACACACAACTAAGCTGAAAAGTTTGTTGTACGAGCTCCAGATTCTTGTTATGCCAAAAAAAATTAGATAACCAACTTTTACACACGACGGATTTTCATCTCTCTTCTTCCATAATGTGGAGCTGTCTGACAGCACTTAATAACAACTTAATGGAGTCTGATGGAGTTGAATTGGCTTATAGCCAGTGCGATTGGTGCTCAAATGACTTCAATTTCCAACATTTTGCTGTAACAGTAATAGATGGGCAGTAATGATCACCAACACGGCTGGCCAAAGAGATAGAGATTTTTCAAAGGAGTAACAAGGAACACACAAGTTCTGGTTCCTTCCACATAAAAAAAATGTACCTTCCCTTTTCTTCTGCTCTAATATTTTTTAAAAAATCGATTTTTACCTGGTCTCAGTCTTGACAGTGTCACACCCATTCCCCTCAGAAACAAGCAAGCACAGATAATAGCTTTTTCTGCCAACTCTTATTGTAGTGACAAATCTCAGGCACAACCCACAGATTAGCAGGATGTAACTGGTTATGCAGGTTTATTGCACTCTTCTGAGAAATTTTTGTGTTTCAGTTTATTCACCAAACTGATCTCTAGGTAATGCTTCACATATTGAAGGAGAAAAGCCACAAAGCCTGTCTAGAGGGGAATTCAACTATAAGTACAGAGGAGGTCTACCATTTTATAGTCTTCCATAAAGCACACAACTGAGAAGAGGCCAGTTGATGGCTTCTTTATAAAACTAAATGTTCAAATCCTTATGAGAAACTGATCTGAGACCTCATTTTTTCACAGTACTTTAACAACCATGTGTGCATGAGCAACTTTAACATATGTAGTGGAGAGCTGATAAGTGCATTTTATTAGGCAAAAAAATGAAGAAGAAAAAATGTGTCAAGGACTATGGCTAAACTGATAATTAAAACTGATACAACAATTGTATGTAAATGTAATAAAGTGATGTAATTAATCCAATGTAATTAAAACTCAGAGATAAGAGAGACATGCATCTCCTCACTATCTACTTTAAGAGGCCAATCTTTGCTCTCTAATCCATGTCCTCCACAGCTCTAGCCCTAGTGGATCGTTATTATCACACCACCACTCCACAGATCTCAGCAGCAAAAGCACAGGAACCTAGGAAAAAATGTAAATACCTACTGACTTCCACTTTATGCATATTTCAAAATTAGACTAGTGGTAGCTTAGTAATTATTTTATACCTTAAGTTAAAATTAACACTTTTAGCTCATTATTAACTTTAGTTATTGCTTTCATTATTTCATGAACTACGCTCAGGCACTTCAGAAACTACTTGCTTCTGTAAGAATTTATAAGGGTAGCCAATATTTCTGAACCATCCTGTCTAGCTTCGTGATGAGCACATCAGAGAGCCAAGATGAAGGACAAGTCTCAGAAGCAGGTTACAGGCAGAAGAAAACAGCTCTGTATTTGTCCCATTACTTCATGGAAAGATAATGGCATAGGGATTTTAATCTGACATAACCCACTTCTGCTGCCAAAAAGGGTTATATCCTCCAAAGAAAATCTCTGCCATTTTTGGAAACAACTCCTTACCCAATGTCTTGAGTATACCAAGGATTTGCATGGCAGGACAGGCCAGTGCAACAACAAAAGTGCAATGGGACCCTGCTGTCATCTAAATTTCCAGGTTCGCATTCTCATTCTTTTTAAATGCCAAACCTGCCACCAGCAGCTCTTGAATGACTTGTCTCGCTGACAGATGCAGAAAGACAGTCATCAGTATGGGAGCTACACCTGAATTGCAAGGGAAACTCTTCTGCCCTTCTGAGGAAGGGATTGGCCTGTACTGATGTCCAGGAAAAACTCTTGTAGATTCAGCAGATGATTTATACAAATGTCAAATGTTTTTCACTGCGACATGTAACAACTAGAAATAGGGGGTTTGTGTGTGATTTTTTTTTTTTCCCCTATCACTTTCAAATTAGCAGCACAAACTGAGTTTCTCCCACAAGAGGAACTGCATTACAGCACCGTAATCAAGCAGATAGGTAAAACACAGTCTGCAGTTTGCTGTGATATTCAGGGTCTTGGATACCATCTTCTGCTCTGCCATTATTCTGCTAAAAGCTCTGGGACAAGTCACATTTCTGCCTCCTGCTTCATCATATATGATGTGAATGAAATCATGGCTAATTCTATAAACCTGCCAATACTGTAGGTGTCTTATCCCATTCAAAACTGACAGAAGCGATGAAAAACTACATGGCACATAAAAACAAATGCAAAACAGTGAGCAACTTGTCATTTAATTTCTTCAAAATCAAAGCCCAAACTAAAAGCTTTTTACTGTGGAAAAGCAGGATTTTGAAAAGCAGCAGTTCAGTCATGAGACCAATGAATCATATGATGAGAGAACTTATAAAGTCTTATGCAAACACTTCGCATTTTATTTTTCAATCCGTCTCCCTGCTTAGTTTCATGTCCCAAATGCCTCTAGATGAGCCAGTTCCCCTACACCCACACACAACTCCTTGCCAGAGGGAGCGTGTATTGGGGGATCTCCTCCAGTCATTTTTAGGACTTGTATGCGACTTAAAACCATCTCAATTCCACTTCTTCCCCAACAGCAACATCTAGCACCTGTATCATACATATAAACAAAGTTATCTCAGTGCAGCAGGTAAGCTACTGGTGTCTCAGTAAGGCACCCAGCTCAGTGAATGCTTTTGCTCTAGTACAGCTCTGATATGGCTTGGTTATCATTACATATGAAGAAGTTCAGAGAATGTGATTCAGTGATTCAAATTTTTCCAACATAGTTTTCTCACAGCACCTAAAAAGTAATGAAAAGTGCTCGAACTGTTGTAACTTTCCTTTTCAAATTAATCACCTCTTTTGTGAAAGGCTCTCCAAAACTCAGTCTTTCAGTCTTTCCTGGACACTGACACCTCTACTCTCTGTTATCTTCAAATGCTACCCAATTCCCTTTCCTAAACATCAGTGCTCACTTTCCCACCCTCCCTTACTGATTCATGTAAAATTTCATCTCCCTTGCACTGAAATCCTCACAGATCCAATCCTGCCTACATCTCTGACATGATTCACGATCACACCTTCTCTTTTTCCCCATTTCATCTCTTTTAGGCTACCAGCTTGCTGAACACTTACACCTACATTTCTAGTCAACTCGGAGTTTAAACCAACAGATTTTCCCATGAATTGCGATCTATCCTGAAGAAGCATTTTGGTGCTTCAGGCTATACTTTGTGCTATTCACATCTATTACTTGATCCATTTTTTTCCCAGTAGGGATCTCACAGAGCAGGTCACAGAATGACTCCATATATTTGTATGGTGTTGGACTTTGGTCCAGCTCATTCAGGAAGGGATTGATTCATAAATGAAATTTTCAATTAACTTTCAGCTCTCTGGGAATGTTTAAAAATGAAGAAGCATCAAGCCATCCTTCCATTTCTCCTAAATATTTCCTGATAGCCCTGCTTGTCTCCTGATGCCAGTTGCTACAGCCACTGCCCACCAATGCCATACATCTCCTTTCACTGTACAGCCTCATCTAAGTTGCTTCTACTCTAGTCTGAATTTTTATACCATGGCCAGTTACCATAGCACTGTTCACACATGGTGATTTTGTCCCTGTAACTTATGTGAATTTGATATCTTATTTCTTGTTTTATTCTGCTAGAATCAGTATTTATAAAACAACACTTCATCATTCCAGTGTCCGGAGTGTTACCACTCACTTTGTTTATCCAGAACAAGGGAAAACCTGCACATTTTTGCAAGCTTCCTGAAAGTATTTTCAATGGGAAATAAAAGTACAGGACTGAAACGGATGCTAGCTGTTGTGTACGTCTTCCTAGAATCAAGAATCTCATAAATTACTATTCTGAGTAAAAGGAAAAATAAATGCAGAGTTGCAGAAACACTGAATATGTTAGTTATCTTGCATAGCTTCAGGCGCTGAAGCCCTTCTGAATATATCAATGCCTACAACAATGAACTGTTGGGTTTATGTTGGGTTTACTGGGCAGCACAGAGAATTACTATCTCCAGATATTGCTATGATGTATAATCCTGAATAAACTCACACGTTCCGTTAACTATTTCACATATCTGGAGATTAGAAGACATTGATATATTGCAATTGATCAGCACTAACACGTTCCTGTTGGCAACAGGGAGCTGCATACTGCTTAAATGGGTCACGTGTCTATTATGACCCAAAAACCTTGCAATATATAGGGAAGAAACTGAATTTTCAATATATCTTACTCTCTTTTCTTCAGCTCAATAAGAAATATAAGACACTTACTAAAACTCAAAATATAGTTATATGTATTTATTTTTCACATATTTGAAGCAGATGAAGTTACAGGATTTTTAATTAGTTTTAAATTGACTTTTTCACCAACATTAAAATGACAACAATAGAAAACAATGATATGACTGCCTGATAATGAAATACAAATTATTCTTTCATGTTTACTGCAGATTTCTCATGCAATGATTCAGAAACTTGTTGTTTCTCAGTTATAGTTGAATATCATGAAAAAAACCTTCATTCAATGAAAAATATTTGAAGGAGGTACTAAAGCAATGCATCACATATGCAATATCAATTAACTAGCACACTGTTCTCTTGCTCACTCTTGTCTAAAGCAAACAAAATGCTGTGCAACTGAAGAACTTGCATTAATGGATTTTGTTAAGCCAATTAACAAACATAGATGATACAGCATTAACTGATAACATACATACTGATCATTGATAACAAGACATCGAAATAAAATTGAACGAATATGTTATGCTAAATTATTTTAACATTTTCAGTTTCCTACATGATATCTTCCTATCTTGCCATTACACAAGCCAGAAAACAAAACAAAACAATAAAAAATAATACATAGGCTCTTATCCCACTATGCAGATTTACCAGGAGCAACACATGGGATGCTGCACTAAAATACAGAGAGTTGTGGCATTGACGATTGATTCACCAGACAAGTCAGACAGGAGGAACACAGCTGCATGCAACATCTGCTCACACTGTACTGTGCCTTCACACAGACTTCTTTTTGAAAATACCAGTCTAGAGGTATCTGGATACAAACCCAGCTGCATGGAATGTGTTCTAGGGTATATCTGCATTGCAGCCCCCGCAGCTGTAGCAGCTTTGAACCTGCTGGCTTTGGCACTGGGGCCAAAGCAGAAGGCAGTGTAGGCTGCAAAACCTATTCAAGGGCAGGACGAAGACCCGAGCACATAAGCCATGCTAAGCACTGTACTGCTGTGTCCGGCTTGCTGCAGGTACATCTAATGCTCGGTTTAGGGCTGGTTTGAATATCTCAGCATATTTCATTCACAACCTACCGACTGCAGAATAAATGTGCCTCAATTACCCTTGCAGGAGATGGACTCAGGTACCGCTATCAGACGTGGACTGGTTCAGAATCACTCCATGAAACCCCTGAATATGCATCTTATCTTTCTGCACAGGTTGCAGTTAATACATCTCCTATATGTTGTTAAAATTTTAATATAAATATTTAATGTTAGAGCTTTGTAAATATACACACAGCTGCACTTCTGAGAACATACACAAAGGCCAGATCCTTGTTTTATAAAGCTCACAGTTAAAAAATAAAAATAAAAATAAAAATAAATAAATAAATAAATAAATAAATAAAAAAAAAAAAAAAAAAAAATAAAAACATTCAGTTAAGATGTGTGAAGATGGAGGAGACGTGCACCGTGGTGCAGCACACACTGCCAGGTGTCCCCAAGCACAGGGAGCCGCTCGGCAAGCAGGGGGCTGTTGGAGCAGAATTACAGAGGCGAGGAAGCAAGGCCAGAGAGGAAAAAAGGGATCAGGGAAAAGCTGAAGGATAAGATAAGACAGGAGGCAGTGAGCTCCTGCTGACACTTCAGGATTACACTCTCACATAACATAGAGGGAAGCCCGGATGAGTTATGTTCACCTTTTAACCATGTAGAAACTAGTATTTCTTACTGATCTGTGTTCCAGTAGCACCTATTTGTGGCAGGCACCTGAGGAAAATCAAACAATCATAACCCTTTCCAATCCTCCTATTTCCCCAGGTGAGAATTAAAATTAAAAATAGACATTGAACTACATAGTTAAGCACTTGCCTAACATGTACCATAGCAAGAGACAGACCTTGCAAATGAAACTTCTTAATGAAGAACGATAAAGGCTACTTTGTGATCTACTTACCATACCTGAGGAGGGAAATGGAGCTTTAGCAGCTACTTCTCTTAAACTGCCTGCCATTTCAGTCATACAGCTGTGTCTGTATGTTTTGACAGCAGAAGACAGGTGTCTTTTATATATTCAGGAAGAACAGTTTACCACTCTTTGACCCTCCTCATTTAAGAAGGCATACTATAGAAGGTTTAACAACATAAAACATGTCACCTTCTGATTTCAAAGCCAAAAATACAATAACCTTCTTCACATTCTCATGCCAGCTGGAGCACAATGCCAAGCATCCTTTGCCCTTACAATGTGATCAATGTGATCAGATCCAAGGCTACTAACACATCTAACTCAGAGAAATGCCAGAAAAAAAAAAAAAAAAAGAGGTGAAAAATGCAGGTCAAAATAAATTAGTTGGAGTGCATTTGAAGATACAGTCCTTTTGTATAAATCAGTCAGGTCTGCAGAAACCAGCAGTATGATCTGATGTTTTACTTATCAAACAAAAATTCCTTTTCAAGCTATCGTACTTTCAAACTGAAAGCCTTTTATTCATTTCAATATAGGTATTCCAAGATCACTCCTGAATGTCTGTACTCATTTGTATCGTTTGAAAAAAATGTACATTTAAAATGAAAAATGATTGCTTTAAAAAAGTACAGTGTATGTTCTGTTGCAATGAAAGAACACCAGCTATGGTGATATTAATTGGATATGTGCTGGGTATTAGCGACAGCGACACAAATTATTTTTTGCAGCGTTATCCATTACATAAGCAGATTTTATTTTCAGTGCCAATGCCTTGTAAAAATGTTTTTTATTAACTTAAAAAAAATATATTTATATGACAAATTCTTTTAAAAAGCAAAAGCATTTTTAATTCACACTGCTAATACTCCCAATTTCATTCTCCAAGAGTCTTCAGTTACTTTATATTTCTAAATATAGCTGATAAGAGTACGCAGAAATATGCTGTATTCTACCAGCTTTTATAAACAAGATGTTCTAATTTTAGATTACTCCATTCTGAATAAAGTCTAATTAAATACATGGATATTCCAAAATGTAGTCCGCCAAAAGGACATTATTCAGCTCTCCTCACTGCCATTTAATTCCATTTCATAGCGAATGATTTAATATTTACTTTTGAATAAAAATGCTTTCTACTAAGAGAAACGCTAATCTTTTATTTAAAAAAAATCAACAACAACAACAACAACAACAAAATCAACGCAAACATTTTCAGTAACATACTGCCTTTGTGGAATTATTTTTAGATACTAAAATCAAGCCATGGATAGTTTACATACACCTGGCTCAACAGCTGACCTATTTAAGATTGATATTTCAACTGCTTCAGGGACTGATTGGTTCAAGAACTGGTAACCAAGTCCAGAAGCAAGATGCGAGGTGTACGTTTTTAACACCAAGAACAATCCCAAGTAAATCTTAGGGATATCTGTAATAATTTTCCATTATCTGTAGTCTTTAAATCAAGACTGATTTTTTTTTCCCAAAAAATAAGAATGTGGTTCATGGACTGTTCTGGACAGTTGGCTAAAAGTTTCAACACCCCTGGTAGAGTTAAACACTCTTGAATCTGAAACCATTCATCTCTCTGAACTTCACATTTAGCTACAAGTTAAAATTAATTAAAGCAATTTTCATCAAATGGTTTAGAGATTTATATTTATTAGTCTAAAGCTCTTTAAATCACCATCCCAGCTTGTTTTCTTCCTGAATATACATTTTGAGTTGTACAGTGCTGACAGTATTCTTCATCAAAGTCTGAACAAGCAAGGTAACCCCATTGATTGATATTATACAGGTTGATTCAACTCATCAGGAGTTAAACAAAATTCCACTATTAAGCCTATGGAAATACTTTGGTAGGACTGGAAAATGAGCTAATACGCCACTTGGAAGTGTTACCATCATGAATCTCACTCAGTTTGTAGGTGTTTACATCAATGAATTTTGAGAAGGTCTGTTAGCAGACAAGAAATTCATTCTGGTATTTCGTAAGCTATACAGTAGGTCTGCACAAAACCAACAACGTTGTTCTGAAACCATCAACTATTTAAAATTATATCAGCTACAAGTCAAGTGATTAAAAGTCACTCTCATTAAAAAGTTTATTGTCTCATATACTTTAGTCTACAAGCTGTAAAAATCATCATTACAGCTTGTGGGTTCTTTTTTCCCCTAATTTTGGACTGACTGTGTAGATATTCCTAAACAGCTTTGTACTTTGTGATTATAAAGTGGTGTTTTGTTTTGTTTTTGTTTTTGTTTGTTTGTTTAATCTTTTATTTTTCTCATGGGAAATATTTTAATTATTTTAAAACATCCACTTGATTACCTCAAGTTATCAGCTCTCGTGACTTCAGAAATCACAGACTGTTGACAAAATCAGGAACATAGCAAACACTTTCTCTTTCAAAACACTAAAACTGTGGAAACTATAATATGGTCTGTTAAATCTGTACATTCTGAATTGAAAATGTGACTTAAATGGGGCTCATTCCAGGCAGAAAATCTTCAGTAAGATCCATCACACCTCCTCCTTTGTCCTCGATCTTGAAGTATCAGAATACATCATTTTCAGGTCAAGAAACAATACGTTTCTCATCTCACTCTCAATAAACATTGTTTATTTCAATTAATTGTGGTTTTATGAGATATTTTACAAAATATATTCTGTTCTTCACTCTCCTCGGGGGAGTAATCACGAACAAAAACAGCTTGACATCTCTTCCTTCTCCTTCAACTGTCTCCTTGAAACTACTTAGCTTTTGCAACTTTCAGCTGTGATACCATCTCTAATAATCTGACTTAATTTCCTACATGCATATTATTGTCCTCTGGGTCATATTCATATTTAAATGTAGAAAAGCTCCTGAAAAAAGAGACCCCGTAGATAACGTCCACAGAAGTTTAAAATACAAATTTTTAAAGTACATACGTATCCTTAGCAACTTAAGTCACAACTTAAAAAGCAATGTGGATTTGAAGCAATACCTGGAGATTTTGTATTCCACTAACAAGTATCCTTTTTATCATCTGTTTCATTATCTTTGAAAAAGATTATGGCTATTCCTCTCAAAGCAACGGTATAAAATTCAAAGGATAAGATGCTTCTGATGAATAAAGATGGGAGCTGGAGGTGAGAAAGCGCCTCGCTGCGCTGGGAGCCCATCCGGATCCTGACACCCTACAGCACTACACGTGCTCACTGCCTTCCCTGCTCGTGCTGTGCTTTTGTACCAGGCAGTGCTCTTAGCGACGCCACGTAGAGAAGCGATGGAGTAAGTCACGATCTTTCCCGTAAATTAAGGGAAATAAGCACTGAAGAACATAATTGGCAGGGAAAAGAGATCCTAAGAGGCAATCAAGGCACACAAAGGTCAGACAAGAAACAAAATTACACTCCAAAGAAAAAGGCAAAGGGTTTATGAGATGGCAGGAGACATGCAGATGTAGGTAATGTGGACCCACAAGAAAGTGGGGACAGTTTAAACGATCTGCCTCCTTACAATGAAGTCTGAGACAAAATTAAGCAAGAGAAATAATGCAGGAAGACCACATTTGCTCTTCTTTATGAGTGTAACACAAAATTAAAAGAAAGGGCAGATTCCATAAGCAATCAAAACCAGTCTGAAACAAGCTTCCCTTTAGGCAACTGTTAAAAACAGAAAGCATTTACCTCCAACCCATGCTGGGAAAAACAACATACATTTAAAAAAGAAAGGACGAAGACCACCACGGAAAATATTTTACATCACAGATAAGGTGTGCAATTTCTCATGGTAAGTCCTATGTCTTTCGATTCTAAGTACTTTAAAAACAAATGTATCTATCATATTTTAAACCCTCTAACTAATTCCAGCTCGCATACATTGATGTTTAATTCACACTCTGAAGATGAGCCAGCATTATTTGCCCCGGCGACACAAACTTCTGGAAGTCCAGGGGAATCTGTAGAATTTGCAGAACTGAGTCCCTAAAATGAGTACGAGGCACAGATGCAATTTAAAAATAAATAAATAAAAAAGAAATCCGAAAACATAGGAATGCACAGTGCAGCCAGACAAAATTAGAATTCCAAAACTGAAAAACAAAACCAGAACAGCTTGACAAGTAAACAATTTCAGAAGCTCCATAACAAAGTTTGCTACGTTCATGTGCCTGCTGAAAGGAATCTACACTCTGAGATTCAGATCCTGCTTGCAGCTGAATGAAGAGATGAGACAGAAAAGTCCAGAGGGCTACGCCACCCCAACAGACTGATGAGAGGAGAGGGAATGGCGACGTGGGAGCACAGTACGGCAGGTACCAGAGAGGTGCTGGAGGGCTAGTGGGGAGCTACAGCACCGCCCAGAGCGCTGCAGGCAGTGGGATGCTTCTCTGAGCAGCACCAAAGCCAGCTTTGCTGCACCATCGCCATCCTACATGGCCAGTGGGATTTCCTCAAGCAGAAGTGGCAGCCTTCTGTTCTGCCCTGCCTTACCTTACCCTACCCTATCCCAACCCACAGTGAGGCTTTGCTTTACCCTTCTGTCCAGATTTTAGTTCAGGTTGGTGCCACAGTGTTATATCAATGGTGGTTTTCTGGTGTGTTACTGGGAGCATACATGGGGAACTAGGAAATGCACTAGAGAGCATCGGGCACGGCTCTGGCATCCTGCAGTTGTGTGGTTATGTAAAGCCATGACTGTAAAGCCATGAGCCGAGACAGGTGTTGCTCAACAACACAGCTGATGTGGTGTCAATAGTTCAATGTTCCACAACATGAGGCACTTATAAAAATCGGAAAATTCACTGGTGTAATTTCTTGTACCATGTGTTTGTATGGGGGCAGAAGATGGAGCAGCCCACAAACCTGACAGAGCACTGCGGTTCTGTGCCACAAAAGTTTGTGATTCAGTTCGAGTCCAGCAGGATAAGGATTCAGTCCTTAATTCAAAGGCAGGAATAATACACGATGAAGATTAAGAATGTGTTTCCTTATTTTTCCTTGACAGCAGCATTAGCCCGGACCACTACACATGCTTTGTTTGAGTGGAGAGGCAAAATGTAATTAAAGTTTTAATTAAAATTGATCGCAGTCCGCAAAACTGAAATGGATAGTGCCGTTTAACATTGTACTGGAAAACTTTTCAAGTAAATGGATATTGTTAAATGAGCTGCATTCTTAAAAAAAAAAAAAAAAGCATTTTGTTAGGAAAAAGAGTCGTAGTGAAATCTAATGAATTTGAAAGCGTGCCATAGAAACGAACTACTAGTAAGCATGTACTCCGAAAAGAGGCAGGGAATATGCATTTTACAAAGACTGAGCTTCCTCACACACTCATTTTCTTCTGAATGTGAGGATTCCACTCTTCAGCAAATTCCAGTTAACAGATACGTGCATCTCTCTTCTTCAGAAAGAGGCGGTGAGACCTCCGAGCACTCAACTTTCCAATACATGAAGGAAGAAAGCAACTATCGACAGAAACACTCGCTATAAAATATCGCTAAAAATATTTTGCCAGAGGAATCGTTGGGAAAAGTAGCTGTATCTCTTAGACACATCTGCTCCGTTAACACCTTCAGCGCCAGAACAGGGCGTTTATCCCTATGTTCGCTCTTTCGCTAACCGCCCGGGGCTCTGGCGTGCGAGCAACCCCGTTTCAATCGCGATGAAAAGGGCAGGTTCCCTAATTCCCCTGGCCTTTGGGTGCTTTCTCTCCCATTTCCATGGCCGTGAAGCCAGGCGGTGCAGGTAGGCGCCCCCTGAGATGTGCGGGTCCCTGGGCGATGCCGCAGCTGCGGGCACCCCCAGGGCTCCGCGACCAGTGCGGGGCCAGGCTCGGGCTCCCTCTTTTTCACCCAAAAAAGCAGAGAGCCCCGTCCCAGCTCCGTAAAGCCCCCGAGTAGGCTCCTCTGACGGCGGGGCGCCCGGCCGCGCGGGGGGGGGGCGTGTCTGCAGTTACATAAGATCCCGTTCACCCCCCCAAATAATAATAATAATAAATCCTTGTGGTTTCGCCCCACACTGGGGAGGTGGAGGAGCCAAGCTCAGGCTAGAGCGAAGGAAGAGGGAAGGGGGGGAACTGGGGAAGGGGGGGGGCAGCCCGGTAAAGGAAAGACTGATGGGGCTGGGGATGAGGAAGGAGGGACACCCTGCAGGTGGCGGCATGCATGGAAGGGGGGATAGAGGGGGAAACAGGGGAGGGGGCTTCCAGCAGCTCCCCCTTCAATGGAGCCGGGGCAGCGGCGCTCCGCACCGCACCCAGCACAGCACCCACGTCCCGGCTTTACGGAGAAATTAAAAAAAAAAAGTCCCCATCCCCGCTCCTCGGGGGGCGCACAAAGTTGCGCCCCCCCCCCCCCCTCCGTCGCCCCCCGCGAAGCCCCCCGCGCATCCCGAGCAGCGGGGGCAGCGCCGCAAACGCCTCCTTCCCCCCATCCTTCCCCTTCCCCTCCCGTGCTGCTCACGCTGTGCCTCAACCTGCTCCTGCCGCTCCTTTGTTTTGCTCTCCGGAGGCGAAGCGCTCTCGCCTCGCCGTCTCCCCGTCCCTCCGCCTCCTTCTCACGCCTGCGGGGGGGAGCGGAGCGGGGCCGCGCAGCGCCTCTCGCCGCCTCCTCCCACCTCTCGCTTCCCCTCCTGCCCCGGCCGGCTGCGGGGCAGCCCCCGCGCGGGGACGCGCCCGTCCTGCCAGAGAAGAATTCAGCTAAAAAAAAAAATTAAAATTAAAAAAATGGAACGTTCTTACGGGCACCGCCAAAGGGACCGCAAGGATGGGGCGCGCTCCTGCCTGCCCGCCGCTTTGGGATGACCTTGCGAGGGCTGCGATCTCCCCGCGCGGGTTTTTTGGGTTCGTTTCCTACTGGAAACCCCAAACCCCGGCGACCGTTTCGCTCTTTTTCACTCCCCCCCCCCCCCAAAAAAAAACAAAACAAAAAAAACAAAAACGCCCAGGACTTCCACTGTCCCCGAGCCGCTTCCAAGCGCGAACGAGCCACGGAGCGCGCTCCCCCGCCAGCCGCCCGCCGCTTCCCTCCGCCTCGCCAATGCGCGCCGCCGCGGAGCAACTTTCCCGGCGGGGACGAGCGCGGAGCCGCGAACGCGCTTCCCGCTCCCCACCCTCGGAGGGGGGGACACTTACAGAGCGTGCGGTGAGGAGGAGGAGGAGGAGGAGGATGAAGGAAAAGC
>CM021767.1:107205040-107221586 GCA_011076525.1 Nettapus auritus | reverse complement strand
ACAGGGAAACCTCTGTGGGAAGAGGGGGATTGAGGTTGGATTTAGGGGAGTCCCCGTGTGCTGGGCACAGTGTGGGGCTTCCCTCAGGCGAGGCGAGTGGTGTCCAGGGAGCCCCCGGTCTTCATTTGTGTTCTGGAGCACAAGTGTCCTGTGAGGGAGCTGGGGTTGTTTAGTCTGGGGAAGAGGAGGCTCAGGGGAGTCCTTATTGCTCTCTACACCTATCTGAAAGGAAAGTGTGGGGAGCTGGGGCTCAACCTCTTCTCACAGGTAGCTAGTGATAGGACTAGAGGGAATGGCCTCAAGTTGCACCAGGGAGCTTTAGGCTGGAAATTAGGAGACATTTCTTCTCAGAAAGAGTCATAAAGCATTGAAACAGGTTTCCCAGGGAGGTGGTGGAGTCACTGTCCCTGGGGGTGTTCAAGGAAAGGTTGGACGTGGTGCTTAGGGATGTGGTTTAGTGGGTGACATTGGTGATAGGGGGATGGTTGGACCAGATGATCATGAAGGTCTTTTCCAACCTTAATGATTCTGTGATTCATGATGGTCATGGCTGTTCCCATTGCTCCCAGTGAGGTGGGGCCAAATGCAGACTTCTCCCTGAGCACCCAGGGTCATCCAGAACCATTGTGTGTGCAGTGACGTGGCCTCGCGGTGTGGGCCACACCACCATCCATGGGTTGTAAACCCCTGTAACTGCCAGGTGTATAGGGGCAGCGCCTCACGCCATGAGCTACACTTTCAGCAAGAGCTCTTTCCAACAAACGCCTTAAAATAGAATTGAAGTTAGCGTTAGATGTTTTAACTGGCTTAACGTTGTTCAGCCCTTTGATATAAAACCCAGATGATCTTGCCCTTCAGTATAAAACGCAACTCATCTTGCCCTTCAGTGTAAAACCCAAAGGATGTTGCCCTTCAATATAAAACCCAACCGATCTCGCCCTTCAACATAAAACCCAACTGCTGTTGCCCTTCACTTGTTGCCACTGCTGTAGTGGCAGTGGGTGCTCTGGCAGTAGTAAAGAACAGGGCAGCTGATGACCTTGTATGGCATGCAGCTAATTGGTAGACCCTTTCTGAGGCAAAGATGCACAAAAACCTTTACTTTTATGCATGATGAGTTCTGTTACTGACTGTTTACCATGCATAAATTAAGTAAATTTAGCATGTCCTAAGAGTAACCCTAAGGAAAGCAGACAGGAGATGAAAGGAGGACAAAATAAAGGCACATACAAAATAGAGTAGCTAGAGCAAGTCAAGCCCATTTTTATTCTGCTACTTATTTCAGAAAAAAAAAAAAAACAAAAAACAAAAAAACAAAAAAAAAAAACACCGTCATGAATATGCAGGACACATGATAGATGGTAAAAATGTTTAGTGTACTGGTGAAACGCCCAAAACATCCAATTATAACACAAACTGATGGGTTAGGTACTGTACAAATACATGGGAAGATGAGAAGATAGAGTATTTTCACTTTACAAACAACTGAATTCAAAAGTTATCCTTGTGTGATATGCAAAAATCTCTAATTTTACACCCAGATTTACTTTTTGTGCAATAAAATGAGAATTTTAAGATTTTATATACATATGTATTTTAATTTCCCAGAACATTTCTGTTCCTCAATTCATATTTTGATTTTCTGCGTGTGCAAAAAAAAATGCACCCTGAAAATGCAAAAAATCTAGATTATTTCCAGACTTAGCATAAACAATTGGAAGGTGATTCACTTCACCGAGTATCTCTGAAATTCCTGTTTTATTTGGTCTTGATTAATTTAAATTGTTTTGTCATCTTCATATTTACTACCTCATTGCTTGCTCTGCCTGCCAGATCATTAATAATCATCTTTAGCATAATGAAAGATAGAGTGCTGTGGCATCTGCTTGACAAGCTTTAACCAGTTTGTTCCTTCTTATTTTCAGTCTCTTATTCTGTTTTTTATAAGTTTGCCTTTTTGCATCACAGTGCAATAGTAGTTGTGTGACCTATTTTGATTGTGTCCATATTGCAGTTACTGCATGACTTCACCTCATCATGGTAACTCTTCTAGAGGCAGCAGTGTAGCTACGTGAGTGCAGAGCTCTGTGTTGGCAACCAGTCTGGGTAATGCCTCAGTGTCTTGGGTGTTTTTGCTGCTGTTTCATTCTTTCATAGCTACCGAGGTGGCGATATCTCCGTCAGCTTAGGGTTGTCTGCTGAGTGACTGTCACTTGCAGATGACAAGCCTGTCAATATCCTTGAGGGACATGCTTTTCAAGAAGGTGCTGAGTGTTTGTTTGCTGAAAAAATAAATAAATAAATAAATAAATAAATAGAAGTATAGGTTGAATTTTAAAACATTTTGGATAAGGCACATTAAAATAGGACTATTCACGTGACATCATTTTTCATTAAGTCCAGTGGCAGAGTTCCCATCTACTATATAAAAATGTAGTTTAAGCAGAACATATTCCGTGGTGTGTTTTCATATATGACTTTCCTTGTTTACATTTGGATAATTCTGTATAAGAAGAGGTTACCTAGATCATAGCTTCAACTACATTTGAAAATATGATGCTCATTAAAAAATAAATAGAGAAAATGTAAGCTATTAATCATCCTAGAAAACTTTGGCTTATTTTTTTATGCATTACATCACAGTAACAATGCTGTACAAAAGCCTATTTGAAAAGTAAATATAAGTGAAAACTCTGTGTTACTGCTCAATCTAAAATGCCCATGAAAAAGCTTCATTTTGCCATACGCCAACAATTCAATATTGTTGCCTAATAAATGATGCATAGGGTTATCACTTAAAAGGAAATCATGATATTATAATCAATTGTGCTATTATGACACGTTTTAGAGTGTGCTGTCTTATACCTTATGCAACTACTGAAGGCTTTTGTTAGTTGGGTGTGGAATTTTACCAGTTCAGACCATTGGCATTTTTAGCCACTTCACGCTCGTTTTTAATCTATGTAAATGATGATATTGTATTTTAGTCTCTGGAGAAATAGACTCTCCATGCCTGTTTATTATATAGATAATTGTAGGATTTTTCATTTTCTTGCTGTTCAGTTCTTTGGATATTGCAAAGGGAGCTAATTGTTGCCAGTTTGCAACTTTAAATGTTTTTTTGAAGCTAAATAACAGATTGCTTATAATGGAGCCACAGGAATTTAAACAAAGTCAGGATCTGACCCAAAAATTTCTATTTAATTTGTATCAGAGTTTATTTTAGCATAAAAATGAACAGTGTAAGCATAAGAATTATTAGCATGCACATGGATAGCACATAAGTCTAGGTGTATGCTCCTTTTACAGTCTCCAATGGCTTACAGAGGTTTCCTTTAAGCTTTGGACACTGAATCCTAAACATTCTGCTTATGCATTTGAAAGAAACTAAGGGATGCCCTAAGCTTCTGCTTAAGGAGAAGAGAGATAGACCAAGGGAGATAGGCATCTCCAGAGGGAAATTCAAAATCTAATGAAATTGAGGATCTTCCTCTCATTTTTTCTCTCCCTTCTTTGCTTCAGAGTAGAGATTTCACTATTAAAAGACACAGTAGTCTCTGAGAGGAGTCACTGTATCAGCAGCTGGCTTACTGGTAATGAGATTTTTTTTTTTTCCTTTTTCCTTTTTTCTTTCTTTCTTTCTCTTTCTCTCTTTCTTTTTTCTTTCTCCTTTCTTTCTCTTTTTTTCATTACTTCCTAATTTACAGACACCACTTTAATTGCAGAGTACCATTTCAGTGGGTGTATTTTCTCTCTCCCTTTATGCAGAATACTTGCTGATGATTATATATTTGCTAATGATTCTGTACATTCTACGATTCTATGATTAATGACATCTATGTGCATGCTTTGTACAAGAATCAATAGCAGAATAAATGTAATGATAAAGAATTTGAGCGTATATCTAGATCTGTCACTATATACTTCATGTTCTGCAGGCCGTTTTAAGGAGGTATTTTTCTTTCTCCCTTCTGTGCCCCCTTCATGCAGTTTCTGCATGCTGGAATTTACTTGTCTGTTACATAGGGAGCTGAAAGCAGCAATGCGGCTGCAAGGATTGGCAGAAGGGAGCTGCTTCAAGGCTTTATGATTAAATGGAGCTGCTGCAACACACTGCAGTTGGAAAAGGGTGAGATCCTTGATACTCAACAGAAAACAATGAGTGTGACTGAGATATCTGTTTCAAAATGACTGTAGACTGTCTTCCTTTTTTACTGTGCTATATATAATTATATGAAAATAACATTTTACGTGTATCCTTCACATTCATCTGTCTTACTCTTTTTTTTTTTTTTAAGTCATGCCCCTAAGAATATAGATAAAGCAAGATATACTTTGCTAATATTACATTTTCTATTTTATGAAATGTAAAGAGTTTATGTGTTCAGGTCACTTTTTTATGTGCCAAACCAAATAATTTATAAATCATTGTTTTTATTAATGAGATTATTTGTTAGTCCTCATTTTCTTAGGCTCATTAAATGAAATGCAAAGAAAATACTATTTATGTAACATCATCTCTGATGTTACATAATATACTCGCAACTGAGAAGTGCATGGAATGCCTAACTTTAGATACCTAAATCTGATAGCTAAGTTAATTTTCTGTTTCCTTTCATTGCCTCTGGTGTCAATGGAAATAAAAAGAAGCATTGAAAGAGTGATTCAGACCAGAAACCTGGCAACTGAGAATCAAGAAAAAATACATTTAAATTTAGGCACTTAGTAAACTGTCTAAAGCTAAATGGCATGAGCCCAGACTTTACACCAGTAAGCAGTATTCCCTACAGAAGTTCCGGTTGCTCTTCTTAAGTGAGCATTTGCTCAAGTGGAAATAAAAAGTTGACATTCTGAACCTGAGAAGTGTAAGCTTCAAGTAAAAAATGGTTGTTTAGAAGCTTAGGAATGGCAAAACTTACAAGCATTTCATTTTCTACAAATGTCCTAAACATAGCATTATGCTTTTCCCTGCCATTTAGCTCAAGGCAGAACTCTTACATATACAAAACAATTCCTATAAAGTTAAAATGGTCATGCAGTCTTGAGATGTTCCAAAAGGGTATTGCTTGTTTATTTGATTCACAAGTGATTGTCCTTAGCTAAAATACTATAATTGTGGCATGTAAAAAAAATAATAAAAAAATGAAGCACAGCTGTGGAATTACTGCAAATAATAAAGGAAAAGGCAGAAATAATAGAGAGTTTAGCAGATTTCTTAATCAAATATCTAATTTTTCCAATGCATATCAAAACAAACAAGATGCTACTTAGCCTTTTGGGTAGGGTAGTGGGGATGGAACCACTTTGGTTGCATTTTTGTTATCACTTTTATTATTACTGTTTGTCATACAGTTATGCATTAGTAATAGACTTGTAACCTGTAACATGAATGTACTTTCTATTTAAAACTGATAGGAGGGTAGATGGAGAGAACATCAGAAGTGTTTACTGAATTAAGGAGAAAATGTATTTGAAACTTCATGGACTTTCTGTAATTAAAAAGTAAAAATAAAGAAGTTGTCTTATTATAATTAAACTACATTGTGAGACACAATGACTTCTCAGAGTACACTTTATTTCACATCTAATACATTTTAATATAATTAGGTTTGAGAATCAGCACTCCTCAACCCAAACTGGAAAAGCAGGATGTTCTGCTAAGAGTGGAGATGCATCTCAGGAGGTAGGCTACAGGAAATAATGTGTGCAAAACCAAAAGACGGGTGCTCATCAGAGCCGAAAGAATTTAACCAACACATTGAAAAAATATTTAACCGTTTCATTTGCAACTAAATCTTTCCATCCGTAATACCAGGCAATCTTTTTCTGTATGTGTTAACCCATTAAATAATTGCCTTTCTAATTGCCAACATTTGTATTTGTCAAAATAATGCTGTTGCTTCTCTCTCCAAAATACAACATCCAGCACACTCAGCTGGAAAATGTAGTGCCACACTGAAGACAAACTGTGCTATATCAGCATATAAAACAGTAGTAACTATTAAAGTACAAATTAGTAAATATTTATTAAAATGCATAATGTAAAGATATGCATGAAATTTAAAATGACTAGTACTGAGCTAACTGTACTGCTTTTCAGTGATAAATGTGTAAAACACTTTTTTAAGCTTGTAAACAAGTGTTCCGTAACATAACACATCACCACATGCACTTGTTGCTGACCTCAGGGTTAGCATGTGCTCATCTGAGCATGTGCTGATAGATTATTATATTTGATGAGGGAGGATGAAGAGGGAGGGACGAAGAAGGGTGATTTTCTGGAAGCCTGCTTCCTAAGACTCCTAAGAACTCAAAAACCCTTTACCTGTGAGAACCATCATAGATGGTTTGGCCCTGCATCAGATGTTACTATCAAGTGTTTCTGCTTCCCTGAACCTTCCTGAATAACTTCCACTCCCTTTTGAAGCCTCATAGTTAGCCATTATTGTTACATTTCCACCTTTTTTTTATTTTTTTTATTTTTATTTTTATTTTTTTTTCTCCTTGCCAGATCCCCAGAGATCCCTTATCTGTTTACCACCACATTTCTGCAGTCTGCCATGTCTTCTGCTCCATTGAGTAACCAGTTACCAGGGACACAAGCCCTCTTCCAGACTGACTGCTCTCAAAGGTGGTTTGTACCAAAAATCAAGTGTGTATGTACATATATATATATATATATAAAGGAGGAGTGTACATATATGTGTGTGTGTATAAAGGAGGATTATTATATATATAAAAATGGATGATTACTGTGTATGTATATTTTAAAATTCAAAAGTGGCTTATTATTTAAGAGAATTTAAATATTTGTACTTGCTCCTGTGATTTGCTTAGTACTGATAGAAAAGTAAACCAAGCAAAAGGGGGCAGAGTATAGTATGGCTGTCAGAAACAAATAATACTGTAGCAGTATAGACTTGAAACAAGAACACCTGAAATAAATGCAGCAGATAACTTCACATAATTGTTGTCAGAAGCACTATCAACATTTCTGGATATGTTTATTACACTGTGGTTGCCTGAGTATCTATGTATCTGGAGATTAACAGAAAATGTTTATTCGTTATTACATGCATTTTTGTGCTTATCAAAATTGGGTTTAATATAGCAATAATTATTGTTTGTTATGTAAACAGAATCTTATTTCACTGTTAATACAGATTTTTAATTTTTAACAATTTGATAAAGCATTTCATGTTATACAGTAGTGTATAATGTACATTTCATCTTCCTCCAATTTTCAGATTCTTTACTGATCATGATTTTTGTAGCCATATATACATGATATGTATATATACTACATGATATCTAAATTACTGGACAGCATACTTCAAGTTAGCTGCTGTTTTTTTCAATAACACGACTGTCAGTTTCTATAATTTGGGAGGTGAACCAAAAATCATTGACTAAGTTGAAATTAATTTAAAATCAACTCACTGTGAAAAAAAACAAAACAAAACAAACAAAAAAAACAACCATGCCTCCAGCTCATTATTGTATCCCTGCAGGCTGCTGCTAACAGGATGGTGTACTGAAATATAACACCAAAGAAATGATAGCAATACTGAGTTGGATGGGTTTTAATAAACCCAGGAACTAATAAAGTCCATAGACTAGATATTTTAACTAACCATTATTTATAATACATTTTCATCAGATTTAACAAGGTCTAAGGAAATTTCAACTATATTTAACTCCATGTAATGTTATGTGACCCAACAGTCCTGAGGTTTTGATCAGCAATTTGTGTCTCTGGATCAGAAGTGTTAGACAAGTGGCTAAAAATATCTCTGTAATACACCTCTCCATTGACTTAGATAACAATTTTTGAAAGAATTTTACAGGCAAAGTGGTTTGCTCTGAAGACTGCTGTAAGTCAAAAGAGCAGATATATACCCAGTTTAAAAACTATGAGTATAAATAATTTTCTAATAACTAAACTGGAACTGTGCAGGTCTATGAAAATGGCAAACCTATTCAGACCTGTTCCCTGTATTGTACTGTACTTTGTCATTTATCATTAGACAAAGATTCATTTACACCCTGTGCTCATACACTAGAATGAAGAGGTAAGATAGATCCATCCCCTCTTCATATTTCTTCAATATCTTAACTATGAACTTCCCAGAAGTTGATTGCAGCGTATGATTCCTGTCCTCTTAACCAGTTGCCTCCTGAAGTGACAAGACTGAGGAGGGAGACAGCTCCTCCTAACTTTTCTTCTGAAGAGCTGCCCAGGGATTAAAAGCAATGTATGTTCCACTCTCTCTTTTCTGAATAGTGCAACTCTACTGTCATGTTCAATCTAGCAACTGAAGGGCAGCGCAGATGCCTCAGCCTAAAGGTATCTTGCAAACGCTAGTCTCAGTGAAGATATTTCCCTCCTGTAATCCTGTTGAGTTTGCCCAGTGGAAAAGTGACAGCTTAACAAGGGGTTAAAGATAAAATAATAGTGTTGGTCATAAGATGTGTCTCTGCTTCATAATGCTTTGCCAGATAGAGATACCTAATTCTGAATGAGTTCCCTTAGATTCCAGCAATATTCCAGTCACGCTAATGCTTTCCAGAGGACAGATTTATTTACCCCCAGTGCAATGGCTTTCTATTTGCAAATACTGTTTAGAGTTCATGGCATTACATTCTGCAGTGCAGTTCATTGCACAATCTTTTCTCACTTTAATTTCTCTCCATCCTTTTCTGAAGCCATATTGTATTACCTTCTCAAGTCATTGACATATCAGTGCAAATGTGGGCAAAGATTCCCTTGACCAAATTTAAACATTGGATTAGCAAGTGGTGTCCCTCAGGGTTCTGTCTTAGGACCAGTGCTTTTCAATATCTTCATCAATGACATAGACGATGGGACTGAGTGCACCCTCAGCAAGTTTGCAGATGACACCACGCTCAGTAGTACAGTTGATACCAAAGAAGGAACAGATGATGCCGTTCAAAGGGACCTGGACGGGCTGGAAAAGTTGGCCCATGTGAACCACATCAGGTTAAACAACTCCAAGTGCAAAGTGCTGCACCTGGGCTGGGGCAATCCTGGACATGAGGACAGACTGGGTGAAGAACTCATTGAGAGCAGCCCTGCAGAGAAGGACTTGGGGATTCTGGTGGACAAAAAGCTTGACACAAGCCAGAGGTACATGCTTGCAGCCCAGAAGGCCAACTGCATCCTGGGCTGCATCAACAGAGGAGTGGCCAGCAGGTGGAGGGAAGTGACTGTCCCCCTCTGCTTTACCCTTGGGAGGCCCCACTTGTAGCACTGCATGCAGCTTTTGGGGTCCCCAGCACAAGAAACATGTGGACCTATTAAAGTGAGTCCAGAGGAGGGCCACAAAGATGATCAGAGGGCTGGAGCACCTCTTCTGTGAAGAAAGTCTGAGAGAGCTGGGAATGTTCAGTCTGGAGAAGAGAAGGCTCTGGAGATACCACATTGTGGCCTTTCAGTACTTAATAGGGTCTTATAAAAAGGATGGAAAGGAGCTCTTTACTCAGGTAGATAATAATAGGACAAGAGAGAATGGTCTTAAACTAAGAGAGGATACATATAGAGTAGGCATTAGGAGGAAATTCTTCACTGTAAGGGTAGGCACTGGAACAGGTTGCCAAGAGAAGCTGTGGATGCCCCATCGCTGGAGGTGTTTAAGGTCAGGTTAGATGGGGCCTTGGCAAATCTGATCTAGTGGGTGGCATCCCTGCCTATGGCAGGGGGATTGGAATTAGATGATCTTTAAGTTCCATTCCAACCTAAGCCACGCCATGATTCTCTAATTCTATGATTCTACAATTTGAGTTAGCCACACTGGGCTGCCAGTATAGTCAGTTGGAAGAAATAGGCACTTTAAAGGTTTATCTCATCCTAAACATCTAAAATACTTGAGATTTAATGTCAGCCCAGAAGAGCCTATTTTTTCCACTGTCTGTAAAAGGAACTTTGAGTGGTTAGCTCAAATGCAGATGTCCTAAATTAGGTTACATGAAAAGCACCCTGTAGTTTTCAGACTGATAAGAAATATCTCTAATTGTATAAATGGCAGTCCTGGTGCTCAAATCTGTGGGATCTACACCACTGACCCAGCTGCTTCACTGCTGAATTTGCATTGATTTAGATTATATTTCCTCTTCTGCAGACATAATGTATTTTCTAAAACAGAGGATCCAGTCCATGAACCATCATTTGAGTCTAATAATCCATTAATCAGTACTCTGTTTTCAATCGTATCTTTTAGATAAGTTTGGTAAAAAATGGGTAATAGGTCATTGTAGATTTATGTCTCGGACCTAAAACATGTTGATTTTTCAGCAGCGTAGTGGAAGTAATTGTACCTAAATAAACTTATAATAAAGAAATCATCATTAGTGTAAGCCATTTTGCACTCTCTGCAGCTGGCTGTGATACCACCACATGGCAACACATCTTGTTTCTCTTAGAGACTTAGGTGAGGAACCATCTGTCTGAGAGTCTCTCACCCCGGACATTTAACTTTTAAATGACAGTTGTAGGTGATAATTAGCTACATACTGAAAAGGCCAGCAGTTCAGAGCCCACTTATTTATTACCAGGAAGATCTCTTTTAGGCATCATATGGTAAGAAAGCTGTGATTTAGGTTTTAAAGTCCTGTTGTGTTCTAGTTTCGTCATCTTTGCAAAACAGCTAGTAGTTCCTGATCCTTTTCTCTGATGCCATTTCAAACCCTGTGGTACTCTAATATGTGTTTTGTCCCACCCAATTCAATTTAATTTTGAATAATAGAGAAATGTATCTTACAGTCTATCAGAGTTGTCTAGATGTGGGTGGGTATATGCAAAATTTGTGGGTGTAGAAAATTCCACACACACAGACAAATATACACAATGTTAAATCTACAGTATTCACTGCCCAATCTCCTGTATTAATCCTCCTGTTTATAGATTTATATAAATGATTTATTGTCCTCTTAGAAAATTTTGTTTTTATATATTTTTTAGCCTCTTACTTGAATTGTAGTTGTTTTTCAGGGTGCTGGGTATGACTTTTTAGCCTTTCTGTGGGATGGTCCCTTTTAACAATTTGTTGATGTTTAACAAATTATCTGATGTTTAACAGGACAACTAATGTTTAACAGGACATCTGATATTTAACAGGTTATTTGAGTTATTTTGTAGACATTTTATCAGTTTTCTTTCCGCATCTTTAGTCTATTTTAATTTCCTATTGGGAATTGTAGGGGGTTTGTAAAGACCTACGTAGCTTATTTTTTCTGTATGTGTGTTTTTGTGCACAGAATAATGTATTTTATTTAAAATTCTATTCCAGTACATAATTATTATCTACCATAATGTATCATATATCTATATTTATGTATATATCTCTCTATAGGTATATAACTGGTATATCTTTTATGTGAGAATGATGTTTATCGGTTTACAAGATACTTTATAAAAAAGAAAGGCTTGTGTTCTCTCCAAGGTAAGACATTGATAGTTGGCCATGTTTAATTTTGACCGAGCAGGAGATGGAAGCTATCTAACTTTACTACTGTGAAGCATGAAACTCAAGAAAAATCTTAATGTTCTTAAAGATTTTTATTCCCCTAAGGCTTTTGTTGAACACAAATATCTGATGCATATTCTTGAAAAAAGAACATTAAATTCTTCCTCGATTTGTGAATGCAGTAGTCCTTGTTCAATTTCTTTTTCCTCCCCCATAATTTCCTTTTTTTTTTTTTTTTTTTTTTCTTTTCTGACTGTGAAAAACATTTAAAAGGGAGATTTTGATCAAAATGATTAACTGATCTTTATTCATACCAGGAGTATTACTAAAATTCCATTTCTCTGTCAAACTAGCAACACCTGAATCCATGAAAATAGATTATAAAGAATAATAACTGAATTTAAAAGCAAAATGCTTATTAAATCAACATAGTCTTGCAGTTGTTTTAGGAAGCAGTCAGTACAGAAACCATCTACCAGTTGCTAGGATGTCTCATTTATAGTGTTGACCTTCAGCTATATCAAATCACTACATGCTGTGAAATAGTGGAGAGGAACAGCCTACCTACCTGGACGGTATGCCTGATTCCTGGGGCTTGCTGAAGACACGTACAATGCTCTTGCAATTTGCAGCAGTGTCAGGAAAGCTTGGGATCGCAAGAAAATATGCTCCCATCCAGCTCAGTCAACAGGATGGGCAGAACTGAGTGCTGATGAATGGAAGTTTTATCTCTGTGCTTGTCTACTTTTTATTTTCCCATTCTTTAGGGATTTTTCTGTGTCTGTGGAGAGGAAGATTTTGTAAATAAATATAAGTATATAAGTTAACACTGTAGCTATGCTGTGGCTTCATGGTATATGTCAGAAACCATCTTATGCATGAAACTATATGAACAAAAGAATTTTTTTTTTTTTTTTTTTTTTTTTTATTCAGGAGATAAAAAGCTAGTGCTTGTTATTATAATAATATATTGTCTGATTGCTGAAGCTTTAAAAAATAAAAAGGAAGAATACTTTATTGCTTTTCATGTCATAGAATTACTACCTAGCAGAGGCATTCTGCTCCATTCCCTTCCTTAAAATAAAAAATAACAGAAATAATTTCTCTCTATTTTTAATTATTTGCTTATTTGACAGGTAGAAGCTTGCTCATATTAATGTGGGCATAATATTTTTTTCATCATGACTTCCATGTTTAATGATATTTTTCCTTTTCCCTATTCTTTACATGCTAAAAAAGTAAAGGATGCATCAGCATTTACAGTACTTTATATTTAATCTTTCTTTTATATTTAGTCTCATTTAAACTAAGGTAACTTTAAAAGTTATGAAGAGGAACTTGGTATCCATTCTCTTTAAAATAACTTGGATAAAACATTTTAGGTTCACTTGGTTTCACCTTACAAATACTGCATGGGATGTCCAAGTGTTGTTACTGATTATTCCAAATTCAGCAGGTAACTGTGAATTGTTCTTCCACAGGGAAAAATATTTACACTTTGATTATCAGCAATGTAGAGTGTTTAGTCATTATAAGCTACAGTTTCCTCAAATACTAAGTATTCTTGCTTTTTGTAATTCTGTTGAGTTTCAGCCTTGTCAACATTATTTACATCATTCAGTTTTTAGTCATCATTTTATATATAGTAGTTGATTTATTCACAGTAAGTCATAATCAACTCCTAATGATTCCATGTGAAGTGCATGAAAAAGAAAAACAGTTTTAAAAATGCCCAGTTATACAAACTGCATTGTAAAAATTGTGGCTTCTGTCCATTAAATCAGCACACTTCCAGATGTGTTGATATACTAGATGTACCTTATCTGGATGTCCTACCTGTGCCTATTTGTTTGATGTTTTAAGTTTCCAAAGTAGAAGTCTCATACAGATATGTATGAGACTACAAATGTTATATAAAATACAAATGTTATAAAAGTGTTTTAACTTTTGTATGATGATAGGAATTATATTTTGGGATGACAATTGAAACTTGGGAGAACATTTTTTTCTGTAGCTAAGAAGCTTAATCCTTTCCAATTTTTTGTAAACCAGGAATCAGCTTTTATCCCTGGAGGTCTTTAAAAGATGTTTAAATGTAGAGCTTAGGGATATGGTTTAGTGGAGGACTTGCTAGTGTTAGGTCAGAGGTTGTACTCGGTGATCTTGGAGGTCTCTTCCAACCTAGACGATTCTGTGATTCTATCCACAATATGGATACTAACAGCCACAACATCTGGAGACTTTACAGAAACTAACAGAAAACACAGAAGCTGTCCTTGTGCTCCATGACACTCTTCAGCTACCTCTCATTAGTTTTGTGTGCCTACCAAAAGTGAACCCTTGACAACCACGTTTTGACGCCTGAACAAAGATATTTGAGTTATGCCCATATTTAGTGCCCACAAAAAATACTTTTTATTAGATTAGGATCACATGGAGGATAGTAACATAAACACACAAAAATAATGTATATATGGGTTACAATGCGCTGATTCCCTTACAACGTAATCAATGCACCAGATTTCTTGATGTTTAAATCTTGCTTCATGATTGGCAGGTATGTCTTAATCACACTAAATTAAAGAATTCAGAAAATATTTATCATGGCTGGTACATAAAAACAAAAGACCATGTGTCTGGAGGACATAGAGTCATAGAGAGTCATAGACTGCCAAAGTGAGTAACAGTGAGTAGGTCTTTGGCTAAGAAATAAGTTAAGTCTTCAGCTGTGATCCCTTTAGAGCAAATGTTTCTGACGTCCAAATCTGACATTTTAATTATGAAGAACTCACAGAATATAAATGCATAATGAAAGCACCCTCTGAAATTTTGTTGAGTAATTCTCTCACAGTCAAAATCTTCTATTATTAGAACAAAATATAGTCCTATGCTATTCTGTTTTCTTGAAGGATCAACATACCTTCTCTCTTTTTTTTTTATCACTGGAAAGATATATATTTTTTGGAAGTAATTCAGACAGGAATAATCAAGAAAAAGAGGATCAATTCATTCAAAAATCTTTAATAGGCTTAAAGAGGGATGTGTATTCAACCTGCATATTGGACACTGAGTTTGGAAGATCAGTCACTTACAATTTCATGAATATTTGGGTTTGAACACTTAATTAGTGACACATTTCAAAGTAAATGTATTCTTGTAAATTTTGTGAGCATACAGCATATTTTAAAATAACAATCTGAAATACAAATCTAATTAAAAAAAAAGGTAAAAAATGTCTATACTGGCTTATATGTATATATCTGGTCTGTGTATAGATGGCACAGTGTCTTGTTTCCAACAGTGTCCAGTAGCTGATGCTTAGGGAAAGCGTATAAGAAATAATGCAAATATAAAATGACCCCTGACTTAAGCAACCTCTAGCTTCTG
Source organism: Nettapus auritus (assembly GCA_011076525.1). Classification (NCBI taxonomy): domain Eukaryota; kingdom Metazoa; phylum Chordata; class Aves; order Anseriformes; family Anatidae; genus Nettapus; species Nettapus auritus. Next base: position 107,206,716 of record CM021767.1, on the reverse strand, counting down.
ACAACCAACATTTTGCTATTTTATGAATCTTAGTTTGCAGCCAAGGCATTCTGGATGGATATATCTTTCCTTAATTATTTTTGTTGGAAACACTTATGCTTTTGAGCTTCATCACTACATGTTACCAGGAGTTCCACATTTTAATTTTTTAATTACATAAGAAAAGTATTATATATTGTTTGTGCTGTGCTTCTAAAATATTAATTTTAGTGATATGCCTCAGTTCTCGTCCTGCAAGGAACATCTTATAGTTTGTTTGACACACACACACACAAAAAAAAAAGCCTGGAAAAAGGAATGCATAGCAAGGTGACAAAGTTCACTGGTGATATTGACTTGTTTAGGGCAGTAAAAATGAGAACCACATGTGAAGAACTATAGAAGGGCCTTGTGAGATTGAGCAATAGTCTGGCACTTAAAATTCAATTTGGAGAAATGTAAACTGCTGAAGAGGGGGAAAAAATAGTCCTAGCTTCACATTTTAAATTATGGGCTTTGAAATGACCATTACTGCACAGAAGCCAGCTCTTCAATTTATGATAGATGGTTCAATGAAAATGTCAGTGTTCAGCAGCAGCCAAAAAAAAAAAAAAAAAAAAAAGGCACAAAAACAAAATAAAGCAAAACATAACAAAAAACACACCAAGCTGAATGTTGCAAATTGTTAGGAAAGGACTGAAAACCAAACCAGAGAATAAGAGAATACTAGTATGCTACTGCATAAATATGTGAAGCACCTGGAACTTGACCACACATCTAATCCCCATCTTATATACATGAATATAGTAGAACTGAAAAAGGCTTGGAGAAGGCACCAAGGAAGATGAAAGGTATTTAATTTGCTTCTGTACTAAGATCAACCAAATATGACTCTTCTTCAATCTGGAAAATAGATCCCTGAGCAGGATATGATAGTTTTTAAAAAGACATGAATAAATAGCATGGTGGGGATATGTAGGGACTGAGTATTTGCTGTCTTTTGACATGAGAAAGGGAGGTTTCCAAATAAACAAAAAGGGATTGCTTTAAAATTCATTAAGGTTAAGTTGTGAAATCCTTTGTTCCTGATTTTTATGGGTGCTAAAACTTTATATGGATTTAAAGGGAGACTGGAGAGAAATCTATTGAATATAGAAAAGAAATCCATGGAAATCCTGAATACTTTATCAGGGACCAAACTAGAAATGGTTGCAGACTGTGAGAGTTTTTAGCAGATGCACATGTTTTAGCCCGTTCTTGTTGTCTTCACAAAGTGTCTGAGCTCTTGGTTGTTATTAGACCGGGTGCTAGGCTGTACTGACCCGAGTACTTCTAAATTTCAGTGAATCATTTATTTTTACCTGCTTTATACTTTTTAAAACTAATGACTTTATAGACTTCTATCTTGTTCCCCTTTAATCATCTTCCTTCTTCAGTTAGAAGTCCTATTATATATATTTATTTTTCTTATCTGAATATTGTTTAGCATTGTTGAAAAAGCACTGTTGCTTTTTCTACATTCAGCATTCCTATTGTACCATTTTATTTTATTTTTTATATAGTTTAGTTTAGTTTAGTTTTCAGATAGGATGACCACTACTATAGATTTGGACATATGTTATAAAAACGTATGGCAATGTTTTCCCCCATTTTCTTTCTTTCTTTCTTTCTTTCTTTCTTTCTTTCTTTCTTTCTTT
>CM021767.1:107076910-107205030 GCA_011076525.1 Nettapus auritus | reverse complement strand
TTTCTTTCTTTCTTTCTTTCTTTCTTTCTTTCTTTCTTTCTTTCTTTCTTTTTTTTTTTTTTCCTTTTCTTTTTCTTATTGATGGATAATGTTGAATTAATGTTTTCAGAGATTATCTGCCAGTTCTCCCAGATCTTTTTTTTTTTTTTTTTTCTGAGTAGTAACTAGTAACAGCTAGTAAATATGTACAGTTAGTTTTCTTTTTCTTCTTTACATATTAGTTCTCATTCAATATTAAAATCTATCTAGAGTTTTATTATGTAGCCACTTAGTATTGCAGGATAGTGCTGTCATTCTTCACAATCAGCTATAACTGACTGCCTCTAATAACCGTGATCTGTTTTACATACTTTTTCAGATCATTTATGAATATGTTGAACATCATAGTTCCCAGCACAGGTAGTTCAGAAATGAAGAGAAAACAACTAAAGGCCCTGTCAAGCTTATCACTTTGGTTTCATATGAGGTTTGATGGCCTTAGGTAGAGACTAAACGCACAATACTCAAAGGTGCATTTCAATTTTTGATTTTTCACTTCAAAAGACACTTTCATCTTGCACACTTAATTGTCTTCTGTTCTTGCTGATGAAAAAAAGCAATAAAATCTCGAAAACCTTAAGAAGGTGGATGGGAAGTGGCTGAGCAGACTTCAGAAATTTCCTGATTTCCCTGATGAGAGAAGTTCATTATTTTTCTGCTTCCTAAACAACCCCAAATTATCAAGCCATGAGACATCTTGCACTTGGACAAGTACCTTTATGTGAGAATTCAGGAACCAAGCTGAATAGTCTGCACTGCTTTTATTGCCTAAGACCCTCCAGTACCTGTTTTAGTTGTCTTTTTCTTTTGCTTATGTGGGAACTGAGGTGCAAACAATGTAGGGAAAACTATCCTACAAAACTTTTCAGTTGTCCCAAGGATATTTTGCATGTTGATTACGTGCTTTAGCAGAATGTTATGTGTGTACTGCTCACACTTAGCTTGTACACTGTCATCTTCCCAACATAAGCTGCACTTTCTGTGAATTTCTGTGATACTTTATCACCTCCGAAGTGGCTCCAGTTGTCTTAGACACGGTCTGAGCAGTTTCTCCCTGCAACTTGTACAGTATACTCACTTGGTAATGGCAGAAGGGGTGCTGTGTTTGTGGTTAACCAGGCTAATTTCCAAGGACATAGAAATCTACTGATAAGTAGTTGTGACTAACTCATAGCTTTACAGCGTGGCTCTGAAACAATGTGGCTCTTAACTGTAAACAGTTCAAGACGAAAGCAGAAGTGTAGATATTGGGTATCTTCACCATGTGCTTTGTTGAAGAGTTGTTTGTTTGTATGCAATGTTATTTTTAGCTACCTTTTTATCAGAAATAGATACTACTGTAAGACTAAATGAATCACTGTGTGTTACTCATGCATCACACATAATTTAGTAAGTCTGTACATGATAAGCATAAAGACTGAAAGAAGACAGCAACAATGAAAAAAAGGAAGATCGTCTGCTTAAAAAATAAATAAATAAAAATGTGGTATGACTAGCTTTTTGAATCAAGCAGCTGAGAGGCACTGGGGAATCTCCATCCTTAGAGGTTTTCAGAGCTTGACTGGAAAAGCCCTGAGCAGCTTGATCAAAGATTGAAGTTAGATGAAACTTGAAGCTTGGCTCCGCTCTGAGCAGATTGGTCCAGACGATTTCCAGAAGCCCCTTCCAACCTAATTTTTTCTATGGTTCTGTGAAGACGACCATATGCTGTGTACAGTATCTTGAACAAAAGTAAGTCAGGCTTAGGGATCATATGGACTAAGTTAATTGCCTTGCTAGCATGAAAGGAAGTGTTCTGCATTCTGAGTGCCTTTGGATGTGTATGACCTGAATTCAGCAACATTGCAGACTTATAACAAAGCGTTTTGAACTGTCTGGCAGGCATAACTATTTTCTTTGTTTCCATTTGTGAATGAGATGGATAGTGGCAGGTAAAATTGGATGAAGATCCTTTGTATCTCTGTGTCTAGTGCTCTGTATATTTTTTTTGCTGCTTCTGTTTTGGAATCAAGCTGCAAACAAGGTACTTCAGCTGGAAAATGAGAATGTCTTTGGGAATGTAGAGGGAGTTAATGTAATAGAGAATGATATGATCACAGCAGCAGAGCGGCATGATCAAACAGTGCATCAGGTGATAGGAAGAGAATGTGTCCAATATATCAAGTCCAATGAACAACAGTTTTTATGCAAAGTGACAGCTGTCAAATGTGTAGGATATGAGGCAGTCAAGCAGTGACTTCATTGCAGTGGACAAAAGAAACGGGTCACACAGGGGGGATGATTCACCCTACAGTTACATAGGGATGCATTAAGCTCTTTAATGCATCTTAAGCATGTTCTTCTCATATTCCCCAAGATGTATCAAAGCTCCATTTGAAAACAACAGATGAGTCTATTATCAGTGGAAAGCAGAGCACCAAATCATCTTCAAACAATTCAATTCATCGCTGTGGAGTTTTGCTAGACCAGTGCAGGGGGAAGACAAGGAGTGTAACTCATTTCAGAAGGTTAAAGAGTGGGTCCTTTGTAAAACCCTTGCTTTACAACTGTATTTTTCTTTTACCTCTTTATGAGGCTGCGAGGGTAAACATTTTCCTTTTGGAGAAGCTTCATTTTTTTTTTAAGAGGGCTGCTTTCTGTTGGTCACAAAATAGTTGTCAACATTTAGAATGGTAGAAACAAAAAGGAAAATCAAAATTTGGGTACTAATGGAATATAAAAATAATACTATCTCAAGAAATGCTATCAATCATTTAGTAAATATTCACTAAGTAAGTTCATGGAATTTGTGATTTTGGGGACAGTTTTATTCCAGGTCCAGTTCTGAGGGACAAGCAGATGCTGAATAACTCTCTTCTCAAAGAACTGTTGCATACATGTGGAAGCTGATAGAAACATAACGTAGCCTCCTACATGATGTTTTTTTTTGTTTATTTGTGAGTATGAGCACTGCTGAGAATATGGATTTTAAGTATATGATGAAACATGGTATTCGTTATGATTGCAAGTACATTGGGGATAGTTGAAGTTCTATCTTTATTCTACCAAGGAACATTTAGGAAAAAAAGCTTAACAGTTAAGTATTAACTATTGGAGAGAATATGGATTAATCAGGAACACAGGGAATGGTGGAAGTCTTTATTTAAACTATTTCAAAATGACATGGATATATAGTAAATAAGTGAGTTAGAGGTGCACAGCAGCATTTGAAATATGAAGTATTTTCACACAGCAACTCTTTTCATGGATACTTTTAATAATGAAGTGCTTGTGTTACATGCGTGACAGTAAAATATCAAAAAAATTTAATTTGTAAAATACAGTTCTAAGAATGCTAATTACTCTGTGGGTATCAAATGAAACTGTTTAATGATTAAAAAAAAAGGTGATATAATGATGATAAAATAATTTTCTATTAAATAATTACATTATTTTTGGAGTCTTCATTATCACCCTTGATGAATCAGTGTTACAAGGTGAAGTACTTTTTAAGTGGATTTTTTTGCATTACAGTTCATGATAGAAACACGATGGATTACAACAGACCTTTAATCTTGAAGTTCATTCTTAAAATACAGTTTACTTACAATAAATTACAAGGACAAGGCTGCAGTCATTAAGCTAGCACAGCCAAACTGAGAAAAAGGACTTAAGCAACATTATACTGTTTCACTTGGCAAATCAATTGTCAAATGTTAGTGTCTTACAGCCCACATAGACTAGTATCATTATTTTTGGTACTCTCTGTTGATATTTAATCCCCTACTATTTGTTCCTGACCTTTATGTTATAATAGTTTGCAATGTTTTGCTTTTCTGTTTTGAGAGAGAGTGAGTGTGCTACAAAGCCAATGTTTTAAACACTATCTCAGAATCACAGAATAGTCTAGGTTGGAAGAGACCTACAAGATCACCGAGTCCAACCTCTGACCTAATGTTAAAAAGTCGTCCACTAAACCACATCCCTAAGCTCTAGATCTAAACGTCTTTTAAAGACCTTCAGGGATGGTGACTCAGATGACTAGATGGTGACTAGTATGAAGTGGAGGAGTATTTCTGAATTTGGTCATTGCACCATGAACTTCTTTGTTGAACCCAATTAGTCAACTTGCAAACACAGTATAATAAAGGTTATATGAGAGACATATGGAGACACAATCTTTTGACAGAAAGTAAAATTTTTGAAATTATAAAAATTCTAGAACTAAAATTTGTGGTAGTGTTTACTTCCCATTAAAATATTACTGAACTTGGTAGTGAAGAAAATCATTTTATTATTATTATTATTATTATTATTATTTCCTGCTCCATCTGTAGAAATAGGCTGTATCCATTTTGTAATATTAGTAATCAAGTAGTATGGAGATTTTTTGTCATAATTTGAAAATTGAAGAGTGCAAAATATGTTTCAGTGGAAGTCTGTCAGCTTATGCTAGCTATCTAAGTTGTATACAACAAAATAAGCTACAGGTGTGAAACAAATGAAAGGATTTTAATAATCAATCTTGATTTATCATGGTGTGGATGCAAGAAAAAGTAGTCTTCTTTATTTTTGATGTAATCCTTTTTGTTTTCACTGTTCAGTGACGATGAACAATTTTAAACGGACTCCTATCTACCTGCAACCCACCTAGCGTGTGGAGGGACTTCACACTGTCAGGCAAACAAGGAGCTATTCCCTTCAGAAGATGTGAAAAAGCACTGTGAACACAATAACTTTTCTGCTTCAGAAAAATCCAGTAATTTGTCTTTTAGGAATGACACCTTGATGCTTCTCTAGTACAAGGGAATAGCATACACAAGTGTTGTGGTGACCCTGCTGCTCTCTTGCATGCCTTAAAATCCCGTATCTACTCGCATATCATGGCCTTTGTTCCATATGGTGTTGTAAATACTTTAAAATATGAGTGTAATCTAATTGTTTTCAGTGAGATTATTTGTTGCTTAAACCCAGACAGGAACCATATTTTGTTAACTAAAGATTGATTCAATTAATATTATTTCTTGAGTATTAGAAAGCAGATATTAGCCAGATTTATTTACAAAAGCAGAAATACTGAAAAGAAAGCTATTTTAAGGCTCAATTCCATACGCTTCCTAAGTGCAATGTATTCTGCCAGGTGCAATGGATCTGTTGGGCTTCAGAGGACCTGGTCACTGTGGCATGGAAATAAACCTTAACAAAAATATATGTGTGGCAAAAGGCCCTGAAGATGTTAGTATTTTTACTGTCGGTCCTTAATGGTGTTAAAGCAACCAGCTGGTTTAGTGTGCTCTTTAACCATTCTGAAAGAAATTTCAGCAGGGGAATAGAAGACACCTATTTCAGAAGTAGAAAGCTGTATGGATATTTGGTATTTGTGGAATAAGGTTGCTGCCTAAATCAGTGCTTGCTACTCTGGGAAAAAAAAGATAAAGGAATCAATGTCTTTTCTGCTGTCCATGTATCAAGAGAAGAATTGTGGAAAAAAGCTTTGGCTGCGAGGGTTTGCATACACAGAGCCTCCTGCTTTTGGAATTACGCAAGTTAGAAGAAAGCTTGTAGAAATAACTGCCTGTGTGCTGTTCAGTCAGCACCATCGCCTTGCTCAGGCACCAAAACTTGTGCTTGTGGCCATTCCTCCTCACAGAGGCTGGGCACCTGCGGCTGCCACCGGACTTTTTCCTCCAAGCGGAGGGAAACTCGGGCACTGAAGTGAGAGTGTAACAAGCGATTAGGTGGGGCGGAGGGATTTTTCCCGCCTCCAGAGGCTCTGCCCTCCCTGAGGCGACGGGAGAGGGCGGTGGGGGGAAGGGGCCGCGGGGGGTGTTGTTACAGACCGAGCGGGTCGGTGGCGGTGTTCCGGGGTTCCTTGGCCAGGTTCCCAGCTCGAGGTGCCCCCTGCTCGGAGGGCAGCCCCGGTACGGGGCGCTCAGAGCCCGGGGAGGAAGAGGGCGGCCGAGGGGCGCCGCTGTGGTGGGTTTCTGTGGGAGCTGAGGGGAGCTCGGGGCGGGAGCGCCGCGGGGCTGGGGCTCCGAGGCAGGAGTGAGCCCGCTCCGGGAGGCGGTCGCCGTCAAAGACTTAAAAATAAATAAATAAATAAAAAGGTTTGCCAGAGGATAAACGAAAGCAGGAGGGAGAGGCAGGGACGGAGGGGGCAGGACGAGGGGACCCGTCACCTGCAGCAAGGGGAACCCTCCTCAGGGAGGGGGAGAGCCTCGGGCTGGAAAACCACAAGTTGCCTGAGCATTTGTTTCCTCTGCATTTCACAGGAATATCCTCACTTTATTTATTTGTTTATTTATTTATCAATTTATTTATTTATTCTGTGTGAGCCATTAAAGACGTAAACCTGACTAATTAGGAACGCTGCTTGATCTTTTCAGTCATGCAGTCTTGGTTAAGGAAAATAATAAAAAAAAGTTATATACTTCATGAAACGTTTTGAGCTCCTTCCCGTTGGCTGTTGGAGGTCAGGTCTGCACGGTGACTGCGTTGCACAGAGGTAACAGATCCAGCCTGTTACATGTGTTTGCTGCTTACCTACATAGCCACCCTAAGTTACTGACGTGTGGAGAATTTAATTGTAGTTAATATATATAAATATATAATATATTTAACATATAAATTTTGTATCTGATATATAAGCATATGCATTTATCTTGCATTTTTTTAAACCTATAATTTACTACCAATAATTTGCATTGAAAGAGATAATAAATTCCCTCTATCAGTACCTGAAATGTCATTTTGTTCAAATTATGTTCCACACAGTACCTAGAATACCAGTTTGTAAATGTACTTGCTGTGTGCTTTTACTTTGAAGAGACATGAAGCTAAATGTCATGTACTAGTATATGTAAGGATCTGGATATGTACCTTCTACAACACTGTTTCTCTGTACATGAAGGCAGATACAGTGTTTTGTCATACCTGAGGATTTTTGATGAACATAGTTACAGCTCCACATTACAAATTATCCCACAGTGAAGACAAGGCTAGCTATTCCTGTGAGCTTTTAACAACTTTAAAGGACCCACTCCCCAGATTCTGAAGAGTTCGTCAATGAGCATTATTTTCTTTACATTTGTTCTCAGTATTTATTTGGGGTAAAGTTGCAGTGTGACAAATACGTGAAAAATGTTCTTTAACTTGTTGACACAGTGAAATTATCACTACCCATTTCAATTTTGTATGCATCTGCAGCTTTGTTAAATAATCTCTATGTTAAATTTTAAGTCTTGTTTTAAATGATTTTCAGTGATCCTGTCTTTATTTCTGTCATGCATACAGAACAAATATCAGCATGGTAACGTATGTATAATAGAATTAATAATTTATATTCTGTACATTTTGGAAATCATTAAAAGATCATTTATGTCTAACACTCCAATATTTCTTTAATTTTCAGGACTGTCTCCACAAATACATGACTCATTTTTCTGAGTATGGAAAACACATGTACTCAAACACTTTTATCTGTATCACAAGATGAAACTGAATACTACTTACATCCAAAGCGTGTTAAAACAGAAAGTAGTCACAAAAACATAGAGGAAGAGGAGCAGCAAAAGTTAAAACAAAGCATCTGCTGTGTTAACAGGTATCAGCCACCACCAAATGAGCCAGTGTATTTATCAGAAAGACAAAACAGCTGGGCATTAGAAAAGGAAAGTTGTGATAGAGCAAGAAAAACTTGTGTGAGAGAATGTTTCCGTTTTCAAAGTTGTAAAAAATTACCATGTAGAGAATTAGAAAATAAACTGTCTACCAAAAGACAGAGTCCTGAAAATGAAGATCAAAATATTGTACAAGATGACATTTCTTTGAATGTGAATGGACAGCCTCTTGAAACAGAGTTTTGCAATGTGTGGAGTGCTACTGACACATGCAAAAATCTACAGGTACTAAAACCCATCCAAGTGCTTCAGGACAACAATATAGAACAAAATAAAATAAAAGATGATAATGAACTTAAACAAAATTGTTCAGAAACATCTTTAAACAGAGATTTATTTCAGATGGAAATGTTAAGTCATAGGTCTGTCTCTGATAAAAAGTGGAGACAATATCAACTTCTGCAAGTTCCATTTTTATGTGGTAGCAGTTCTATGCTTTCACAGATAGAACACAAAAATATTTTTATGGAAAAAGTACGCAGTTCAGAAAACAAAGATTATTACAGTAATGGTCATCAAACTACTACAGAAAGAGATAATAAAGAAAAATACAATTCATATATAATTCCAACATCAAAACCTTTTAAAAGTATACAGCCACTGGAAATTCCCAATTTTTTAATGAAAGAACACACATTTGGTTTTCCTAGTATTTCAAATAAAATAAATAATAAAATGCCATCAACTAAATTGAAGGAGATGGATGGGAAGGCTCCTAAAGACCAACCATCTTTGATGCCATCTAAACAGATAAATGGTGTGCAAAAAATATCTGAGATAGGGAACCAAAATCTGCAAAATGATGAAAATATTGTAAAAGCATCATCTGTTGGTTCTGAATGCAAAGAAAAGAATTGCCAGTCTGTTAGGAAACAAGAGTACAGTGCTTGTGCAGAAGGAGACAAAGTGTCTGCAACTTGTTTCAGAGATATCAACACTGATATTGAATTTAATCAAATGTTTTCTGAAAGTGATTTTAAAGATGAGATGCTGGAGAAATCAGATGGTGAGGATGACCAGAAGTCAAGGATCCACATTTACATTAGTGCTAAAAAAGTTCAGAATGAGAAAGTTAGCAGCAGTATGGATATTTTGAAGGGACTGGGGAGGAAGAACAGTCATAACAGCATAACATTTAATATACAGAAAAGCATTCTAGCAGCAACAGAAGCATTAGAGAAAAATAAGTTAGACATTCACTGTGGTCTGTGTAATTCCAATGGTGATATTAGATTGCATGAAGCAACATCAAAACTGTCTATGAAAGAAATATTTGATTTCAAAAGATATTTAACTAAAAACATTGTATTTGAAAGTAATTGTACTCCCTTTATTGTGCAGAATTTTCCAGATGAAAAAGTGAGCTTCAATATAGTAAGGGGAACGAAATTGTTTAAATTAAAGTTTTCATTTCAAAACCTATTTGGAGCATTCAGGACATGGACTGAATCTTTATGTAATTATATGCCCAAGTGTCAGGCTGATGGTATTCTACATTGCTTTCATTTCTGTGAAACATTAAACGACCAGTGCTATACGCAAGAGTTAGTAAAGAGCAATATTAGTGGGAGCCACAACAATAAAACATGCATTTGTTTGCTGGCAATTGTTTCAAAACATCTGAAGCTGAAACTACGAAAGACAATTCTTGCTTCCTTTTCTAATAAGAAGAAGACTTTATTACCAACTGAAGGGAAGTTCATGCAACTGGAGCAACATCCTTCTTGTGGCAGAAAGCAAGTTCAGTTAAATTCATGCACAGATAGTAATCTGAGGCAAAACACAGACTTTTATAAAAAATATGAAACTTACCCAGACATTGTAAAATCTGAATTTGTGAATACCATTAGTTTTGAATTGCATAATGAATACCAGAGAAGACATTTTGCTAGAACTTCAGGTGATGAACAGTTCGCTTTCCTAAACAGGAGGAACAGAGGGACCCTCTTTCATAACCAAAAAAGAGGATTCCCCAGGGGAAGATGTATCAGAAAGGACCACCTCTTGTCTAGAGGGAGTGAAAGATTTCTCAGCTTCTATTTGGAGTCTGTCAATCAAAAAAAGGATATGAAAAAGCAAATTTTAGTTTCTAAATGCCTTGTTTTGCTGCAGGGCAGTTATGATTATTCTTCACTAGAGAAGATATTTTGCTGCAGAATCACAAAAATACAGTATCTGATAAGAGCAAATCTTAGATTTTTGAGTTTTTTTTTTGATTTTTTTCCTGCCTATTCACAACTTAAATTTGAAAAGGTAAATAATAGATGTTTAAATCAGCAAATATTAGTAACTACTATAAAACAGACAAAGATCATATCAAGGAAAATATTCAACAGCTGTTTTCATAGAGAAAGATTTACGGCTTTACCTTTTGTTTTAAATGACAACAAAAAGCATGAAACAACTGAATGCACAAATAGTATAAAGTCTACAAATGAAGTTATGTGTAAGATGAAGAAATACTTGGGTATTTTTAGTTATGTAAAGGCTGATAGCCAGGAATATTTTAAATCCAAAAAGTTGCAAATAAGTTCACATAATTTTCTTTCTAAAAAAACTCTTCCGATTTTTGACACATACAAAAAAATTCCCCTTAATAGTGATTCTGAAGACTTTGACCAGCTCTTGCTTGTAAATCAATATAATTCTGTCAAAAAAATGACTACTGAGGAAAACACTATCAGTAGGTCAAAAAACATTGATAATTTGTCTGATAAATCAAAAGATGTTTTAGCTTTACCTGAACAGTCAAAAACAACTACGGAAAAATGTAGTTCTCTCTTGTTACAAGACAGTCAAACAAACAAACCTGAATATCGCAAAGAAATAGATGCGCACAGCTTACATTTAGCCAATGAAAAAATTGTAAACTTTCCAAATGCTTATTTAAGTTTTGAAAATATATTTGTTAGTTCTTTAAGCGGTTATCAGTGCACTTCACCACTGCAGAGCAGCACTTCTATCAGTAAAGATGGAGTAGTAAGTGACGATGGACGCTGCAGGAGTTGCTTAAGTGCAGACAAACAAAACCAGTATGAAAAAATTCATGCCACTATGCACGATCTATCCACAAGAAGTCCTACTGTAGCAGATATATACTTTCAATTACAGGCTAAAGAAATAGTGTATTTTTCTTTACAAGGACATACTGAGCCAAATAATGTTGTCAGTTTAGAGGCAGCAACTTGGAAACAACATCTTGAATATGTAAAAGAACAGGAAGAGATAAGTGATGAACAAATGCATGTAACTAATGAAAGTCAATGTGAGAGTGTAATGAATGACTTGATTATGTCATATTCAGAAGATGAATCTAAAACATTAATTGCAGCAGAAGAGAAATTAAAAATGCATTTATCTGTAATGGACAATGGGTGTCTTGAAGACATAAAAGATGAGTATTTACCTTTGGAAAATAAAATCACATATGAATTTGAGCTGAAGAGGAAATTTGATTTAGTGCTAGAAGAGCTACATATGTTTCATGAAATTAGCAAGGGAAACGAAAACAATTTATCTAGTGTGGAAACAAACTCACATAACAATTATCGTGCATTAAATAATTCTGAGGGAATAGATGAAAATGTGGAAAGTGTTTATGAAAAGAAAATGTATGTTTCTTCTCCAGTCTGTGGTACTATAGAAGGGCAAAACATAACTGACAGTGATGAAAGTTCATTTAATGAAAAAATATCACATGAAAATGAAGACCAAGAAGCACCTAAAGAGTACTGCATTTCAAGACTGCTAAGTGAAGAATTGTTACATTCACCTATTGCAGAAGGTAAGCACATGGAATTACTAGCTGTCAATAAACAAATACAATTTTTTAGGCAAATATTTTTATTTCTTTAAAGGTACATTTCTAGGCTGAAAAAAAAATCTGTAACAACAGCTGAGTTTCTGTCGAACTGTAAGATGTTTGTGGGACCAAAGGTCCCCTATGAATAGCCAGCCAAATGCAAAACAACCACACTGGTACTGCTGCTGCACACCATGTAGTAGCAGTTGTAGTTTGGAATTCAGCCATCCAATCTCAGACTTGCCTTAATGCATATTCCATTACAGATTATCTCTTTTGTCTTAAACTTCATCATAATAATCTTTAAAATCCCCCAAAAGGTCATAGACTCCGTAAGACGCACATTTATAGAGAGAACAGGCTCAATTAGTACATGATGGATAAAAACAATACGCAAAAAGATGACTGTTCCCTTACAACCAATGTGTTCTATTAAAATCTTTTTTACTGTTATGGAAATCAACTTCACCTTTTCAAAATGAATTTTACATAATATTCAGAAGTCTGTTTTCTCTGAGAAAATGGAAGAGTAGAATGTTCACAAAACAGAGGAGAGGAATATTCAGGAAAATATTGTTTGGAATTAGGTGATTAGTGGTGGCAGTCACTTTTTGAATCTCTCATTTTTGTTTTAGACTGGGAAATATATAAAAGCTAGTCTTGCAACATTTACATGTGTGGCATATGCCTCTGATACTAATATGTTCAATTTACTGAACAATAAAATACTTTGGGAAGATAGGCAGTTTAACGCTAACTGAGGTAAAATTAATAGATATATTTGAGCATTTTCATGAGCCATAGGCACTACTTGTCATGGGTGATCCTTGCTTATTTCTCATAAAGCATTTCTCTAAGCTATTAGTCCTTAACAGTTAATTCTGGGCCATTGATGCCATGTTGGTGAAGGCATTTTGAAGCACTGAAGATCTCAAAATCAGGAAGTGGAAGTTGTTTCTAAACGTATTCTGCATTTAATTTTTCTAAAGGCGTTTCTATAAGTACTCCTTGCCTACTTCGTTCCTTGTATAGCAACTTCTTTTGAAAGACCTTTTCCCATCCAGAATAAAGGAAGCATATGCACCTCACTTATGATTCTGGAAACAAAGAATAAAGTTGAATACAGTACCTTATAGCTCCAAATAGCTCCCATGGGATAGGTAAATTATTCAATTTTCAAACAACATGCTTATAAGATTTTGCATTTGAAATTCAGGTTGCAAAAGTGAAGAGTTCTCACAGTTGCAAATTAAATTAATAACAGATAAACTTTGGACATAATTTGGTAAATTCACAGATAAAAACATGGGCATTTCAAATTTAGTATCTGAAATCAATTTCTCAGGGACTCAGCTCTAAATTTTATAAAGCAAAGATCGCAGGGGTTTTGTGAAGGTAATTAGAATGAAACAATTAGAAGAGTGTCACAGAAAAGCCCAGGAGGGAATTCTGTTCAGTGGGGTTTCAGTGGTATAATGTGCTGCAAGTTACAGCTGCATGCCTTTTCCCAGAGAATGAAAACGAGTTACCAGATTAATTGTTCACTAGGTCATCACTCCTCTACCTGAGTCTGGAGTAAGAACATCCACATGGAGAACACATGTAACCACAGGATTAAAGACTTCATCATTGTGTCTATACAAAGAGTTAATAAGGTGTACAGATAGCTTTTGACTGACCTCTGGGAGTAAGACTTTGTAGCTTCATTAATATTTCCCATGACACGTACATATATATATTTTTTTTACTTCTGTCCCCAAGAACCACAAATTAACAAATAGTTGAAACAAAAATAACAATTTGTTTTTAAAATTAGTTAAAAATCTTAAATGTTGTATTCATGCTTGTCCTTTTAGATGACTTCGATTCAGTTTATAAAATGCCATACACATGGAACCCTGCTTTTTTGTCCTGCATGCTTTTAAGGGAACAAAATTATAACTTACAGAAAGAGGGAGGTAGGAATATTTGTTTTTTTCTGTTATTTATACCAGAAATGCTAGTGCTAATAATCTCATTTCTGAAATACTATTATTTGTTTCTTCTCTATTTAGCTTTCTCTTCTTTTTCTCTCTCTCTCTTTCTCCCTTGAAATTATAAGACACTAGAAAGTTGTCTTATCTTTGGCTTTGGTCACAGAGGAAGTCATGCAGATAAGCCATTTTATTCTATGGGCAAAGAGAATAATAATAAAAAAAAAAAAAAAGTGGGGTTTCTTTCTTTTTTTTTTTTTTCTTTTTTGTTTTTTTTTCTTTTTTTTTTTTTTTTTTTTTTTTTTTTTTTTTTTTTTTTTTTTTTTTCTTTTTTTTTTTTTTTTTTTGAGCTATTTGGAACAAGCATCTTCAAGCTTCAGTTGTTTTGATACAGCCAAAACAAATGAGAATATGATTTGCTATACTTTTCTTTGAAGAGATGTGGTGTTGGACAGCTCGTGAAAGAGAATTCAGGAAGATACAGGCAATGTTTCTATTAGAATTTGAAAAAAACTGTTTTTACAATTTTTCTGATGCTTAGAAACATTCAGTAAAACAAGACTATTAGTTTATTTTGAAATTAAATGTCAAAACTTTGTAGGACAATGCTATAGATAGCTCCTGTTTCACAAAGGCAAATTATGTACAGATATTTTCATTATTTCATATCTTAAACTCTTAAACTGATGCACACATTGCTGTTCTCAGAATTCAGAAAGTTGTTTCCCTCTTTCAGGTCATTCTGTGAAATAACGAGACCAAAAATCTTGATTTTTTTTTTTCCCACTTTTTTTTTTTTTAACTGAAGATATAACGTGATATAATTTCATATGCTGAATTCAAAATGTTACAGAAAATATGTCTTTTTTTTTTTTTATTTTTATTTTTTAATCTTAGAAGCTTTGTTCAGATGGTGTTGGACCTTGCTTACTCCTGCAAAAGATCAGAAGATGACTGAAACTAGATCGTCTTCTCTTTCTTCTTCCCCTGTTGCTTTGAGTCAAAAGGCCAGAGGAAGAGAAAAACATACAATTTCTCCCTTGCTATTACTAGCAACTACTTCCTCTACATCACTTCCTAGTCATTTTTAAGTTCCCATCTCTAGAAAGGTTTGGAAGCAAACCTTAACAGTAATTGACTGGATCACCTTTTTTCCAGTCATGTGGATTTTTAGGGCAGTAGCACATTTCTAAACCACTATGCCTTATTTCCAGTACCCGTCAGAATCAACAGGCACCTAATAAATTTCCAGTGGAAGGAGCTGAAAAAATTTCATGTTCACCTCTTCATCATTATCAGTCAATAGACAGTATGGAACATTTGAGTATCTCCCTATATGATTTGAATTGTTTATGCATTTTGGCTATGGGAACTCTTTTTCTGCGATGCGATTATGACTCTTAATTTATAAAGTTCAGCTGGCAAAGCTCTGTGGTATAACCCAGCATATTGCTCCCATAGAAGAGAGACTAGGAAGCACAGGCTTGATCTTTTCTGGTAGTAGTAAGTTTACATCCCACTTTGTTTACATCCCACTGTTTGGTCACATGAAGTGACTTTTTCCTCCAAAACTGCGACTGTTTGAGGAAGGAGACACCTGAGTGGGACAAGATTTACACATCAGCAGCTTTACAATTCTGCATAGTTTCAGAACTACCATGCTTTATTGGCTGCATATAAGCCCATAATACTTGATTGACTTTTAGTGCATGCAGTTTCTCTTCCAACTGACTCTTATGAGTCTTGTAAAAGATATATCGGCAGTATTACCTCATCATTGTCTTTTTTCTTTTTTCTTTCTTTTTTTTTTTTTTTCCTCATTCCATCATTTAAAATTTTGGGGCCTGCCTAAGTCTCTGATGGGCTTACTATTTGACATACTAGCTAACTGCTCATTGCTTCCTCTTTTCATAGAAGCATGGAAATAAAACTGGAAAAAGTCCTGAAATTTGACACCTTCCTTTTTGTGTGATTGTTAATTCTTCCAGATACTTTATTGTCCTAGTCTTTAGTTTACAAGGTCATGGTCTTTCATTCTTCTGCACTGAATATATTGTATGCAAACCAGAATGTCTTCTAAAGCATGCTCCAAGTTACCACATGGGATATACCTTACCTAATAAACTATGGAACAGAAAATCAACATCCTCCTGTCCTACTTGGTGGAAAAAAAAAAAAGACAAAAGAAGAGTCATTACGATTATTATCACCAGTGGAGTGATAATAACTCCCATGGTAATTTGGAGTTGCACATCTAAACCCCTCAGACTAGTGGTAAACAAGTATTAAAGCTTTGTCCTCTCAGTATATCCCCCCTCTCCCAGAATGCTAATTGCTATGGACAGTATGTGACTTGCCAGCATATTAGGAAAGTTTCTTTTTAATGTTAGGTTGAGGATCCTTCTGATTAAAAAAAGAATGTGAGCATGACCCAGCTATTAGGATTTCGATTTCAACCCAAAAGCATATGTTAGACAATACAGCTGAATAAAATGGAGATGTGAGAGGACCAAGAGGCTGCAATTAATGCGCATCTAATTTATACATCTTGGCTGTATGCATTTCTGGTGAATATCATATGGAATTCTGGTTTTACTTTCACTTTTTATTTCTCTTTTTTATATAGGATACCTTCTGTCACGTGAAGTTGCAAGAGTACAGCCTCTTAAAACATGCAAGGGCCCCATCAGGATTGGTCTGTCGAGAAAAGCTAGACCCCAGAAGCTTCATCCTTATCTGAAATGACTTACTGGGTTCTCTTACCAGTCTTCACATGGAAACACTCTGCCTGAAAGCTGTTTAAATGTTTTTATGCTAAGTTGCTATGTTGATAGTTTGATCTTTGTGCCTTATGTTTGCTTTTTTTTTTTCTTTTTTTTTTTTAGGTATTAATATCAAGTACTTGTTTGTGATTTATTTAGGAATACTCCTGTGAGTATTTGATAGCAAAGGGATTTATGATGAATGTTTACTAGTAGAAATGTTAATGGAAAGATGGGAACATTTTAAAGTTTATGTGATATTAATAAAGTGACATGTATTCATCATCTATTGGAATGTTTATATATGTATGAGTATATAGTTTTAAAACTCAATTAGTATTTTAAAAGGAAATGTTACAAATGTTTACAGAGGTGTATGGGAGAATTCCAGGAAGATACATTTAGATTACTAAACAGGAAGGTTATGTTTTAGGCTTCGTTTCCTCTGACTTATTTTCAGTACCATGCACTCGTCCCATTAGACAAAGAAAACTTCAATTGCAGTGAAAGAATGATGATAAACCCCGTTACATTAATGCTTTGTAGCAGCTGACACGAGGAAAGCTGAGCAAGCTGAATTGATAGGGAAACACATCCATAAATCAATTATTCTACAGAATCTGTAGAATTCTATTGGGTCTGTGGAATTTAGAATAATAGTGCAAAGAATAAATCACTACACAGTTGAGTCTAATTAGATGGAACCTCAGAATATGCCTCACAGTAAATATTATCAGGATGCTGATCTCATGGGGACCTAAGTAAGAAAAAGAAAATTAGTACACAATGTTGAGATAAATTATTGAGGTAATAACTTTTAAGAAAATGTTTATAATTCAGTCTATATTTCTATTCTCCTGTGAAATAGTAAAAATATCAGACAAATATTTGTTTCTGGGAACAGCTGGATCTAAAACAAGGGATTCTAAATTGCTATCTGTGGATCACAAGTTGTCCAAAAGATATAGTAAGTGCCATTTACTTGCTCAAAAAATAATTTTATACAGTAATATTTACTGTAGTGTTTTTATACCTGTGGCTATGCGTGAAAGCATGCCTCTCCACCATGCTGCTCTCATACTCTCCATCCTCAAAAGGATAGGGGAAGAAAATATGGTGAAAAGACTCATGAATTGAGGTAAGGACATGGAGATCATTCAACAAGTACCATCAAGAGCAAAACTGACTCAGCATAAGGGAGATTAATGTAATCTATTGCCTACTAATATCAGACTAGAGTAGTGAGAACTAAAAGCAAATTAAAAACAGCTTCCCTCCATCCACCCTCTTCTACCTCTTTCCCCCAAGGAGCTCAGGAAAACAGGGATGAGGGGTTGCAGTCAGTCCCTGATGCTTCATCACCACCGCTCCCTCACGGTCACTCTCTGCCTGTTCCACGTGGGGTCCCTCCCACGCGATGCCGTCCTTCCCAAACTGAGCCTCCGGGGGCTGCCCACAGGCAGCAGTTCCTCAAGAACTGCTCCCACATGGTTCCATATCTCGGGGTCCATCCCCCAGGAGAAAACTGCTCCAGCATGGGTCCCTCACGGGCGACAGTTCCGCCCCAGACTCCCTGCTCCTGCGTGGGCTCCTCTCCACAGGCTGCAGCTCCAGCCCAGGGCCTGCTCCTGCGGGGGCTCTCCATGGGCCGCAGCCTCCCCCAGGCCACATCCACCTGCTCCACCGGGGGCTCCTTTTCATCTGTCTGTAACTGGCTCTTAAGCCAGTTAAATTTATATATTTTTTTTAATATTAAAAATTTGATGATGCAGATCTAAGGCTTTCCATACTACTGCAAAACATATTTCTGGAACTCACAAGAAACAACAACAACAACAACAACAACAAAACAAAACAAAAACAAACAAAACAAACAAACACAAAAAAAAGTTCTTCCTTTAGCAGTAGTCCTATGTTATGCAAAAGTTTAAAAGAGCTAAGCAAAAGGGCAATTAGAAAACAAATTAAATATAATACTGTCAAACCCAAATTAATGGGCTGTGAAGGTAATATATTAAGAGGTAATCATAGCAACCAACCATGGACCCAAGCTTAATTTTTGCACCCTAAAGTGACAGATAAACTTAGAAATAAGCATACTCAAATGACATGACTCTGCATTTATTGACTGCTTGTAGGTATTGAACCATACAGCCAAAACTCAGACTCAGTCAAACATGTCAGTATAGCCAATGATGACCTGACATCCACCTTTGTAAATGCATGATTTTGTCTTTTACTTATTATACAAAATCCAGCCCAAGTGAAGAATTTAGGTGATTGTTGGTGTTTCTTGCTGCTAGCAGTTGGATCAAGCCACAGAGAACACACAGGATTTTCATAATGGTGTTGAAAATCCTGCAATAATTTTACATGTGTTGAAAGGCAGCTGTCTGCAGCAGCACCTCCATGAGGACAGCATGCAGTAGATCATAAGAAGCTCCCTGTGTCAGACAAGATCCAGCTTTCCTCAGGACAGGGAACAAACAGCAGCAGCCCAGCTATCAACTCAATCAAGATTTTGGGTGGGAAAACCACTGATACCTTGCTCTTGCCATGGTTGCCTCCACATCTACTCCAAGCAATTCAGAAGCAGCTTCTAAGGCAGGGAAGTTAATCAGCTCCCTTGAGGAATGTGCAAGTGAGCCTGTAATTAATCAGCTAGGAAGTATCAGCTTAAGTTTCACTGGATACAAGAAAGTAGTGACAGAACAAAATTCTGTAGCTAATGTTTTTATTTTATTTTATTATTATTTTTATTTTTTTTACTATGTATCTGGCTTGAGAGAGGGTCCATGGGTATCTGAATGTCTCCCCTGGACTTTTGTCCTCCTAGTCGTGCAAGCAGTCCCTTGAGTGTTTTCCAACTTGAATTAGCTTTCAGGAATTTTCTTATTAATGGCTTCTACCTCAGATTCATAAAGGTTGATGTTGACAATAGGAGGATTTCTTACAATTAGTGAGTGATGTTTTTGTATTTATAACACATTCTCTGATCTCTTTGGAAAAGCCTCTGTCTTTGTTGTTACTCACCCTACACCTCACACTTGCACTGAAGAGCTTTATTATCTGGTAAAAAGGTAGAAGAAGCCTGATACAAGTTAGAAATACCTAAAAATGTTGTTTAAATATCCAAATGTTAGCTAGTATTATATACAATATAATTATTATACCAATAATATAAATATAATACTACTAATAATTGTATGCTTACATATATATTATATACAATATTTAGAAGTTAGAAACATGCATACTTTTAAATCAATGAATCTTGCAATGTTTTTTGCAAGATATCTCTTTACTTGATGTTTTCATAGGAAAACACCAGAATTCTCTCGTGTGTAGAACTTGTTTCAGAGCAAGAGACAAAATCCTAATTCACTGAATTTATACTCAGCAGCAAACTTTGTTGTGTTTAACAGTGTAAAGTTTTAGCAAGAATGTGCCAAAGTATACTGGAACATGTACTGGAAATACAAAAATG
Organism: Nettapus auritus; assembly: GCA_011076525.1. NCBI lineage: Eukaryota > Metazoa > Chordata > Aves > Anseriformes > Anatidae > Nettapus > Nettapus auritus. Next base: position 107,185,309 of record CM021767.1, on the reverse strand, counting down.
CATTCTCAAACTTAAAGACCAACCAACCAACAAACAAACCCACAAATCAACCAAGGAAAAGGACAAAAACTGGACCATGCAGACAATTGAAAAGACTAGTTCAGCTGAGACATTATGTAATCTTTATGCTTCGCTGATCATTCAGCTGGAGATAGCTGCTAGGAGCATGCCCTCATCTTAAATAACAGAGGAAGGGTTGGCACTGGGAATGCCAGACTGGCCTTCTGCCAGCTTTAGCTTCCCTATTCACCGTCAACTGGATAAAGCTCAGGTACCTTGTTACACTGGATAGAAGGATGCGAGTGTTCAGCTGTGTAAATCAGCTATATGAATTGGCCTTGTTCCATTGACTTCACTGAAGCTGTGCAGATAAATGCCAAGAGAAGATCCTGCCATATGTCTTTGCATATTTTATTAAAGCAATGTGTATAGATTCTGATTTTTTTTTTTTTTTTTTTTTTCATTTCAGAGACAATATCTGGTGATATTTTTTGAATTAATTAAGCTCTGTTAATAATGCTGACTCTAACAGAAATGCAGGTGTTGAAGTGCCTTTATGTTTTAATAATAATGCATAAAAGCCTAAATACAATATTTGAACAATTTTTTATCAGCTGCTATAACAATGAATATATCTATTTAATACAATATATCTTATTTAATACAAAAAGGATTCAGTTATAGCCTAATGAATTTGAATTCTGTTATATGTATCAATAATGTGATTTTTTAATAAATAGTAATTGAATGTCTCTTTTTTTGTACCTTTGAATGACTGGTGAAAAGCTCAGACTGCTTTTCTCAGGCTATTTTGAACAAATGCAGGTGGTTAGTAGGTGAACAAATGCAATACCTAAAATCCAGCTTTGTAACAACAGTTGTTTATTAGAAGTATGACTACTGTCTCTTTCAGGGAATTGAACTGAGAGCCATGATGAAGCCCTGCTCCTTCTCCCACTGTTGGCAAGACAGTTTCTGAAAAAAGAATATATAACAGACTTCCGACAGAATGAATTGGAGAAAGGGCTGGAGTGACTACATTTACTAAAAGGTTCACCACCAAGCAAGATGGTGCCAGGGCATATTGTGAACATTCATTACCAAGAAGCTTCATGTGGTTAAGAATATGATAGTAAAGACTGTGTTGATAGCTTAAAAGAAGTGTCTGTTCCATTTTGTAATTTAGCATCTTCCCTCCACAAGACCTCTTGAATCAAAAAATTTATTTTTAGACAGGAGCCATAATGAAAATTCAATACAAATGATTATTCAGTATATGCACGAAGATGCCTAGACCTATTCTTTGTTAAAATACTTTCTGTCAAATCTTAAATATGCAAAAATACATAAAGCTTGTCAAAGAAACTTGAAAAATAAATGTTCCAGCATGGATCTATCTATCTGTCTATCCATCTATCTGTCTATCTGTCTAATCTATCTATCATCTATCTATCTAAACTTATCTGTTTTAAAGTATAATCAGAATGTATTATTAAAAAGGGAATTTTTGAGCCTCTAATACAACATATTGGAAATTATATGTTTCATTACTTTGAATACAGTTTATGGATATTTGTGGATAGATGCGAAACAGATTGATTTGACTTTGGAAACCCCAGTCATTACAAGACTCTAAGGTGTCTTGAACTGCCTTTTGAAATGTGTGTCTCCATTGACTACTGAGTAAAGTTAGGGGAATCGTATGCCAACTGATGGCAGGAGTAGGAAAATTTTTATTATTTCTTATATGTGGCTAAGGGTAAAACAGATAGCTGCTTAAAATGGTTTCTGGCATAGAAATTCTGCCATTCAAAGGTTTATATTCCAACATTACCCAGGATACCTGGTCACAAACACTGTTTATTGTAAATCTTGAATAAAAGTATGGTTCATGTCCCAAAAATCTTATAGTTCATGTTTTTAGTTTCTCTGTGTACTCTTAATTTATTTATTCCTTATTGTTATGATATTTATTACAGGCAAAATTACAAAGAAAAAAACTGTTCATAGAAAGCAAACTTCTTTCTTTCCTTGGGAAAAAAATATTTGTGAATAGTCCAGTGTTCATTTCATCTATACTGTAGACAAAGGAATATTCTCAAATTTAAATTTATTTAGTGTATTGGAGGAGCACGTCTAGGGATACCTAAGTGGAAGAAGGTGCTATATGCACCTTCCTGCTGTATGCTGTATGCACCAGGCAGGAGCTGACTGTGGGAAAGGTAGTCTCATAAATATCTGAAAACAGATCTTTAGTTTTGTTCTCATCCATTCCAACCACTTCCAGCCTTAATGGAGAAGACTTTTACTTGAGAAAAACTGTAATGTCTTCTGTGTCAATGAAGCCACTCGTGCCCCTTATCCTAGGTACTGTTACATTCTTCTTTTTGCCTGGGTTTCTTACAGCTCTATAGTTGCTTTCATCCCTGAACTTGCTGATGTTCCGGCATGGTAGGAAGCAAATAGAGCTGACCTTTCTTAGCCTAATTATAGCAGGGCTTACCTGCTCAGGCATGCCAATGTTCATCTGTTATATGCTTGTGCTTCAGAAGTACATTATAACTTTCCCCTTGGTGTTAACTGCTGGTCTGGTCTTCTATCTTCACCTTGTCTTCTATCTTCATCACCTGTCTGTTGGTAATGGACAGGTGCTGAATTGTCGCAGTATGCCTCTCTGACCACTTTCATGTATACCTGTGTTAACGCTGCTTCTCTAAGTTGTCTGCCTTTGTAACAAGAAAAAAACTAATGTTAGAAATCTTCAATTTCCAGGAACCTATGAAGGGTGATCATCAAGGGAATTTGAACATGGTGCAGATTTTGGAGCCAGTGCCATAAGGGAAGTGCCATAACTCTTCTTTTGCTCCCTATAAGTTTTGTGGATAGTCCTATGCTCATTTTTCATATATCTTTCTATTTTACATGTATATTTTATTACTTGTTTTTTAAAAATCACTGCCATTAGCAATAGATCTGTAAAATAGCTTTTAGGATGGGGAAAAACTGTAGAAAAAAATGTTTTGACATTTTCAGAAGAGGATCATTTTAAAAAGATGAGGGAGGCTTAAATTATGATTGCATACTACACTATACTACTGTTCTTTTTATCCCATGTACTTAGTATGTTATCGCTTGAAAATAATTATAGGGTACAAAGAATGGAGGTATGAGAAATAAGTATAGTTAATACTGGAAAAAGATACGAGACTGTTCAAAAAACCAAAGACACAGCGTAGGATGTGTTCATCCTTGTGAAAATTCTTCCTTTGTAAGTGCTGCCAAGGTCAATGTCAGCTTGAATTCTTTAATGCATACTGTAAGTGCTAGCTGTGCAGACTACATCTGCCCAGAGCTATTCTTATTTGTTCATCCAGCTTTTAAAAATACATGTTTGTGCTCTTCTATTAAAAAAATTTCCACTAAAAAAATCAACAGTCCAAGCTTGTATCAACTCTTTCTTTATACTTGTTCTCCACCTACATCTCATTTTGCCTCAGGAGTATGTACAGACAAGTTTTAAGCTACACACTATTGAATGTGTTTTCACGTTCAGTAACAAAGGAATAATAGATTTCTTGCATTTCCCAGATAAGTTAATGAAATTAGATTTTATAAAATATAAAAATGTTTCAATGTTAGGACTCATTATGGGAATCTTAATGTTTTCTAAAATGATGAACTAATAATATTGAACATAGAATTGTATTTGTAATTGCTTTTATTCTCAAATGAATCTTTACCTGTATGAACCATGTCATTAATAGCACAAAATAATCAAAATTACAGTGATATTTCATGCAGTCCCACATATTCTATGAAGGCTGCTCTATTTTTTTTTATTATTATTATTATTTTTTTTTTCTGAAGCTTCTAAGGTAAAAGAGAGAAAACAAAACAAAACAAACAAACAAACAAACAAACAAAAAGAAAAATAACTAATCATTTTATGTCCTTTTTTGATTGCTGAAAAAGTTGTTTGACTATTGCCAGATTTTCTTATGGCCATCACTAGCAGTATTTTTAGCATAAACCTATTTTTTCTGCAAAGAAAATATTGGAAGACATTCAAAATCAGCCTGATTTCTAGGTACGGTTCTTAAGGACTTCTTGTGATACTAGTCTGGAAGACAGTGAAGTATGACATACTCCTGGGTAATCAAAAACTGGATAATCAGAGTCTGTCAGTCTCTGTGCCTAATACCTATATACTCAGTCATTTACAGCTTTGCTCTTGACAAGGTTTTTTTGTTTGTTTGTTTGTTTTTTTTGTCCTGACTCAGGACAGTCCCTAGAACAGCAGATGGACAATGCTGGGCAACTCTGTGGTAGAAGCCAGTCAGAAATACTAACTCTTTCAGGACAGTTTGAAGATGATTTCTTGTTATAATCAGAGATTTCTTGTTATCATCAGTAATTCTGAGCTACAAAATTCATTGACTGACATTCTTATGTTTCAAGGAGGTGATATTGAGCTTCCCAATTTGATAACAATTGACACTGTTTTGTTGGCACTGAGCCACCTGAAATTTCAGGCAGTGATGAACTTACAAATATTCCTCTTGATTCCCATGTTGCCATGCAACTCTGTCTCCTGGCTATTCTGTTCTGTTTACCTTTTAAGTTTAAAATACTTTTTTTTTTTTTTTTTTTTTTTTTTTTTTTAAGTTGGCTTTTGCTCATTCATCTATCATTGCTGTGCTTCCCACTGTTGGTGCTTGTCTGCCAGTGGCTTTTCAAGTCGACCCTGCCACAGCCTGTTGACATTGCTAGGCTGTCTATTGTGACTGCATAGCTGTGGCAGAATGTTGGGGCTTTTGTTGCCATCCTTGTCCCACGCTGTACTTTGGCAGCGTACTCTTACTGTGCTTCTGTGAATTACTGACAATTTATGTCATGTTGTTTCTTTATGAGAAGGGTGATCTCTTAAGGCTGTGCAAGAGATGATTTTCTGTTTGGTGATTGAGCCAAACATGAAAAAGTAATGCCTGTATTTGAGTAGATTTTTTTTATTTTTATTTTTTGCCTCATAGGAATGATAGGCTGAAAAATATTTATTCTGGATCAAGAAAACATTTAGCTCAATCTTAAACATAATATTTTGTTTCTAATGTAGATATTTCTAACAAAGTAAACAACAGAAATGCTGCAGTAAACTTCAGGCACCAGTTACACCACCAGTCAGGAGCATTGCCCTTGGTGAGGAGTCGGGGCACTTAGACAATGTTGATGTGGGAGGCTTTTGTTCAAGTCCTGCCTTGAGAAACATCACTTCTGCCTGCTTTGTGAATGTTTTAGGTGTCTTAGTGTATGAGTGTACTCAGATATTCAACTGTAGACAGTTTACTTTGTATAATCATCGTTAACAAGAACTGACAGCTGCTTGTCCTACCTTCTGAATAAGTACGAGAGTGTTTAACCTGTTATATCACTCTGATCTCTCTCATGAATATTTAAGCATTTATAAAAGATTGAAGATCTTCAGAAGAAGGAGTTAGAACAACTAATGCTAGAACACACGACATCACTGAAGTGGTTGTAGTGTTCTGAGCTCTCAGTTCTTAAATGCACACCACAGTAACTGTTATCTCTGTGTGGCATCACTGAACATAACAGCAAATATTTTTATTTGTGTATAAACAAGATTTTGTATTGATATGTCATGGAGAGCTCTGAACTCTGTGAAGGAGGCTGTGCTTCTTGGAACAGGAGCGATGCATGCAGCAAGGCTGTTCTCGGTCTCAGTCTCAGGTTAGTGTCAGCTCTTTGAAGGAGGATTAGTCTCTGCGATGATGACATTAGTAATGAGTTGTGATTCTTGCAGAAGCTTAATTCTTATTGACTGTTTCATCACTTCAGTTCCTAGACCAGGGTAAATGGTGAAGTATATCAAACAATACTTAGAAACCACTCAGCCTCAGTTTCATTGAAATCCACTCCATTGAGAAATCGAATCCAAGTACTTGTGTTTAGTAAAGAGTTTATTCTGCTTTCAGAATGGTACATTGCAGTTGGTAAAGCTAGCAATAGATTCTCATCCAGCAGAGATTCTACAAAAATGTCTCCCTGTTTCAGTCTGATTCAGTACAACAAGGAATAAAGGCTGTTAAGTTTAAGTATAACAAATCTGGAAATGGTCTTCTGGGCCTATCTCTGCTAGTTGTCATGATGCTAAGATCTTGTTGCTTTGCAGTCATATGTCCAGATTTTTACTCTTGTCAACTCTGGCTGTAGGATATATCTGGGTATGACCCATAGGCAAGGCCAACAGTAGTTCACTGCTCATAGCACAGCTTTCTTCCAGCACCATCTGGCCATCTAATCTGTTCAGAGGGAATAAAATGACTAATGGTCTGTTGAATAAATCCCATTCTGAAGCATTATTCTCTCACAGAGACAGAAAAAACTCAGAGCTGAAATGCAAGTCCTCTAGTCAAAGAGAGTTTTGAAGCAAAAGTGCATCTTTCCTTTTTGCTGGCTCTCATGAGTTGAGGTATCTAGAAGAGCAAAGGTCCTTTGTATCAACATATTTAATCAGGTGAAAAATTGCAGCATTTCAGACTGTATCTCTCTATGAAACCACACAAACTGAGTCTGTTAGAAGCTCTCTCCCTGACACTGCTTTCATACATAATTGATTTAGAGAAATGCCTTCAACTTCTTTTCTCCTGTCCTTGTATTTCCTGTTTCACATTATCATATTTGTCCACAAGGATGTTATTTCTCAATTCACTTTTACTGCAAGATTCTCTACCTATTTATTTATTTATTTATTTTTATTCCTGTGTCTGTATCCAATGCTTTTGTATCCGCAGTTTCTTTATTGAATGTTGTGCTGAATTTGTATAGGTCTTGTGGAAACTGTCAAACTGTAACTCGCTTCTTATCAGACAGAGCATCATACTTCAGACTATTTTCCTTATTATGGAGGTTGTGATTAAATGGATTTGATTGTCAAGTTCCCCACTGTCAATCTTATCAACCATTGGTAACCTTCTCTATCATGTTCTCAATTTAGTAAGTCAGTTCTAGGATAGCTGCCAGATTTCAATCTCAGCGAAAGCAACAGCTGCGGTTTCTCCAGCACTTCCTAGCCACTCTTGTGTGCCTATATCAGCACTTTCAGAGTCTGGGCTCTCTTGGATCTTCCTTAGAAAGTGAAGGAGGTGCACTGCCTTATTTATTTTCTCATGCATTTGTCGTGCAAAACATATAACATCAATACTTTTCCTGATCTTGGATATCCCAACTTGTAGGAAATAAAGCAAAGTCAGAAGGAGGCCTGGTAGGATAAACAAAGAGCTTTGGGCAAAACTCAAACATGAAGATGAAGCATACAGGAAGTGGAAACAGGGACAGGTCATCCAAGATGTATATAGATACATAGTCTGAGTGAGCAGGGAGAGGGTCAGCCAAGGACTATCTGGAGTTTAATATGCCAAGTGACATGAAGGACAGCAAGAAAAGCTTAATGGGTACAATGCAAGCAGCAAAAGACTTCTCAATGGGGCGGGATATGCAGCGTCAAAGGCTGTGTAAAAAGAAGTACTAAATGCCTTCTTCACCTTGGTCTTTATTAGTAAGACCAACAACAGTGTCAAAGTCCAAAACAAAGAAGACTTTTTCTCAGTGAACTATGAACAGGTTAAGCAATACAAAATCCATGGCACCTGATGGGATACATCCAGGAATGTTGAAAGAACATATCAATGTAATTGAGAGGTCATTCTGAAATACCTTTGAAGGCTGTGGCAATCAGGAGAGAAAACAAATGTCACCTATATCTTCAAGTAGGTAAAAAGCAAGATTCAGGGAAAGACAGACCAGAACAACCTCACATAATTCCATGGGAAGGTGATGGAACAAAACATCCTGGAAGCCATTTCCAAAGCTACTAAGAACAAGAAGGTGACTGGCCATAGTCAGTGTGAATTTGCAAAGGGGCAAATAATGCCATAACAACCTAATAGCCTTCTATGAAAAGATGAGTAGCTCAGAGGGCAAGGAGAGAACAGCATATGTTTATCCCAACTTTAGCGAGGATTTCAACACTATCCCCATAGCACCCTCCTAGACAAATTGATCAAGTACAGGTTATGTAAGCGGACTGCGAAATGGACTAAAAACTGGCTTAATTGCTGGGTTCAAGGGGCTGTAATCAGTAGCATGAAAGCTATCTGGAGACTAGTGACTCAATGTGTCCAAGGGGTCAAACTGGGTAAAACTCCATTAATCACTTCAGACAATGGGAGAGTGCATCCTCAGCAAGTTTGCAACTGATCCAACACTGGGAAGAATGGCTGATACATAGATAGCCGGCTCAGCTCCACCACATACGTTCTCTTACTCACACTCCTCAAGGGAAAAGGGAGAGAAAATATGATTAAAAGGGCTCAATGGTTGAGAAAAGAACTGGGAGATCAATTACCAATTATTGTCACAGGCAGAACAGACTCAGCATAAGGGAGATTAATGTAATTCATTGCCTACCAATCATAGACTAGAACTGTGAGAAACTAAAAGCAAACAAAAAAGAAAACCCCTTCCCCCTATCCACCTTATCCTGCCTCCTCCTCTATGAGCAGTGCAGGCGAACAGGGAATGGAGGCTGCAGTCAGTCCCCAGTGCTTCATCTCTGCCACTCCTTCAACAGTCATTCTCTTCCTCTGCTCCAACATGGGTAACCTCCCGTGGGATGCTGTCCTTCCAAAGCTGATCCTGCATGGATTTCCCATAGGCAGCAGTTCTTCAAGAACTTCTCAAACATGAGTTTGTACCAGGAAGTACAGCCACCAGGAGTGAACTGCTCCAACATGGGTCCCCCATGGGCAGCAGCTCCTGCCAGACAGCCTGCTCCTGCATGGGCTCCTCTTTACGGGTTGCAGCTTCATCCCAAGGCCTGCTCCTGTGGGGGATCTCCATGGGCAGCAGCCTCCTTCAGGACAGGTCCACCTGCTCCACCAGGGGCTCCTCCACAGGCTGCAGCATGGAGATCTGCTCCATGTAGGACCCATGGGCTGCAGGGGGACAGCCTGCTCCACAAGGAGCCTCTCCACAGGCCACCGGGGAACTTCTGCTCTGTGCTTGGAGCACCTCCTGCCTTGCTTCTGCATTGACCTGGTCTGCAGGGCTGTTTCTCCGCTCACCCAGCTTCTTTTGTGCAGCAGTTTTTTCCCTTTCTTAAGTCTCCTCTCACAGATCTGCAAACAACCAGTGTCACACACTGGCTTGGCTCTGGCCAACAGCAGGTCCCTTTCTGAGCCATCTGTAAATGGCCCTTATATAACATGGGACAGCTTATGGATTCTCCTCACCATGGCCACCCCTGCAGTGCCCCTGCTACCAAGCCTTTTCCATATAAAAACAATACAGACCTTGACAGGTTAGAGAAATGGGCAGACAAGAAATTCAAGAAAGGGAAATGGCAAGTCCTGCACCTGGGGAGGAATGACCCCATCTACCAGTACAGTCTGGGTCTTACTGAATGGAAAGCAGCTTTGTATAAAAAGTCCTATGAGGTTTCTGGAGGATAATAGTTTGAATGTTAGCCAGTAATGTTCACTGTATGGCAAGTAAGGCCAACAGCCTCTCTTGGCCTGCATTAGAAACAGCATCACATCACCTGCCCATCAAATGTGTGTGATCCTTCCCTTCTCAGCACTGGGAAGGCCATATCTGGAGTGCTGGGTCCAGTTCTGGGCTCTCTACTTAAAGACTAGATTAGACTAGAAAGACTAGATTTCCTAGAGTGAGTCCAGTGAAGGGCCATGAAGATGATGAAGAGTTTGAAACATGTGAGATACAAAGACAGAGAGAGAAGAGATTTTTCAGCCTGGAAAACAGAAGGCACAGGGAGATTTTCTCCATGTCTATAAATAATGGTGAGGGAGAAGGAGAGAGATGAATCAGACTTCTCTCAGTGATGTTCAGTGACAGGCCAAGAGGCAATGAGAACTAAAGTACAGTTTCCTTAATGTAAGCATAATAAAAAAGTCTCTTGTTCTAACTGTGGTCACATATTGCAACAGATTGTTCAGAGAGACTGTGGAGCTTCTGCACACCCACCTGTACACTGTCCTAAAAAAACCCTGCTATAGCTGGCCCTACTTTGAGCAGGGGAATTTGACTGAGTTATCTGCAGAGGTCCTTCCCAAAGCCAGCTATTCTATGATTCAGTTACAGTTTCAGTGAAGGGCTCATTACTGATTTTTTTTTTTTTTTTTTTTAAGAACCCCAAGGCAATGACTCCTCCTTATCAATGACACCTATCAAGAGGATTATACATTGGTAATGAGAGCAAGCATAGTTTAGTTCATTCTCCCTTACTCTTATTTTACTCTGTAAAAACTTTCATTCTGATTCCAGACAAAGAAAACTTGTGTGAAACAAAATAATTCCAAAGCCTGCATATGAAGATGTTGGCAGGGCTGCTGACTGCCAGAGAGATTTTTATTTTGACAAATCTACACAATATTGAGAATATGTTATCCCCAGGCATTGAACATAACTTCTGAAGAACACCTAGACTGTCATGTCCCTCTTAGATATATATTCTTAACTTACTGAAAACTTGTTTTGGATACTGTTGCAGTTCTTCCCATTAGTAGTACCTGGAATTAAAATCTTAATATCAGACTATTATTTTGAATACAAGAGAAAAAATATATCACTAAATTAAATCAAACAATAAGGATTGGTGGGTGTATAAAATTCCTCTCTGTCTTTCTAGACAGAGAGGATGGCTAAGTTTGTGAAGGAGTCAAGAATTACATATGTTTCAGAAGTCCTATTCACAGGTGCATCATGAGTGAAATTCCTATCTACAAAGGATTAAACAACATTCTTGGGGCATTGATATTTGAGCTCTGGTTCTTTCTTTAATACTTTTGTAAGGGTCAACATGCAAAGTAGTAAACTGTGGTATCAAAAATAAAACTGCTATGGAGACTGCTATGGACGTTTAGATTGGATATTAGGAAAAACTTCTTTACAGAAAGGGTTGTTAGGCACTGGAATAGGCTGCCCAGGGAAGTGGTTGAGTCCCCATCCCTGGAGGTCTTTAAAAGACGTTTAGATGTAGAACTTAGGGATATGGTTTAGTGGAAGATTTGTTAGTGTTAGGTCAGAGGTTGGACTCGGCAATCTTGTAGGTCTCTTCCAACCTAGACATTCTGTGATTCTGTGATTCTGTGATCATTTCTCTGTGTAGAATCTAAGACTATTCAGAAAAGTTTATTTTCTAAGAAATACAAGAAATTTGGTCTATGAAAGACCAAGTTATTGGCAACAGATATCTATAATGCTGTTCTCAGTCTCTCTCATTGAAGCCAGCAGAGACAGAGAATGCTCCTGCACATCCATTGGCAGCACTGGGCACCCTCTGAGTCCTCACTCTGGATGATTATCATTCTTCCTTAAAGAAAAGCATAAGCAAATATGATTTGAAACCTTACTTTTCATTGATAACCTTTACTTAACGTTATCTCATGAACCTACACCAAAGTGCACTTTCAGAAAATGCACTCTAAAATGTGTTTTTGTAAGCTGCTGAATTCCCTGTGCTCTTATCTGGTTCCTCACATCAGCTACAGGATTGTTGCCATGAACAACAATGTTGTGCAAAAATTATGAGCAATGAGATGATAAGTTAATATGATGTAGATCTAGGAAATACATAAACAATCTGAAAAAAGGAAAAGGGTCAAAATAAATATCAGGGAAATAAAATTTCAGAAGACTGACTCATATTAATCTTTCCTCAAGTATAAAACTCAAAAGATTTGCACAAACTTCTGAAAAATATGTACTTTAAAAAAATTTATTATTTGGACAAAGAGAACTGTGATGCATTTTGTTTGTGCTTTCAAGCCGGAAGGCTGTGCTTCATGAGTGTGGGCTGATGTAATGTTGCTTACTCTGTTTGGAACCTTTTTTGCACAACATTGAGAACCAGTAAAACAGAGAAATATTCCGTTATTGTTCTTCTTTTTATAATTCTCTGATTCCACAAAATTCAACCACATTAACCCACATGTTTATAACAGCAGTGTTCAGCAGATGAAGGTAACTGGTATCATGCAGCAGTTTATCTTCTCAAAATTGTTTCACCTCAGCACTTGTCAGCTGTAATGAATTGTTCTTGAATTTAAGGTGCAATCAAGGTATATTTTTTTCAATTTCATATAAATTCATGTAAATTTCATATAAATTCATGATCTTCTTACAGAATATTAAAGGATTGTTTTTCTTTTCAATTATAGTACACTAATACCAAATTATTTGATATAAATAAATTTGGTTTTGATCCTATAAAATGCTGTGAAGATTAAGAACCTAAAATTGTTGCAAGAGGAGATGAGGACTCAAAAAAAAAAAAAAAAAAAAAAAAAACCATAGAAAAGCCATTAAAAAAGATGTTAACTTTATAGTCAATGTTGATTTCCAATGTTTCTGTTGCTTTTAAATGCACAGCAGTTTCAACACATTTCATGTAAAAACACTTCTAAATCCTACATTTTCTCTACAGGCAAGCTACCTTTCATTTCAATCTTTCTTTTCCCTAAAATTAACAAAATAAAACAATCAGAATGGATTTTTCAGTATGGGAATGTAACTCATTTAAATATTTACAGTATTCCTTGGCATTGTTCGATTTTCTGTGACCATCAAAATAAATTTTAAATTCTGTTTCTTGATTAACCAACTGATTTGGCTATTCATTCCCAGTTGTGACTGATGCTATTGATTTACTTCTCAAAGGGTCCGACTCCAAGCCATTTGAAGACAAGGGAGCATCAATAATTTAGTTTGTGTACTCCGAATCAGGACTGACTTGTAATCAGAATAACTGACGTTTTCTTGTTGGCTGCTCTTCACTGCCACCGATTTTGTAACAAGGAGAAACAAGCATTAGCCAGTATTAAACTGTAAAATGTTAGTTCTTTAAATTAAAATATAAAGACAAAATACTGAAAACATGATGAGTATTAATGGTATTTCCTACTTAAATAACACTAATGTTGAACCATCTAATAAAGATGTGAGGGTAAAATGCACCATGATTTTTATTTTGTGAGTGAGAAAATGAAACTAATTAAAAACTATGATGATTACAGGTAACAACAGTTGTAGAGAGAAATGAAATCTAATTGTTGTTTGAGTGAAATAATTTGAATCTCTCCTAAAATAAGCAAGTTTCAACTTGAAGCTCCTAATTTAGTGTGATCTGTAACAAAAATCACATTATGGTAGGTTAACATTAAGTTTACATTTATATTTTTACTCTAAAATTTAGCAAATAGGTTTATTAGACAAGTAGGAAGTAGCTTTCTACTGGCCAAAATAGTGTGTAAAGTTTTTCTTATTATGTTACTTTTGTTCTGGAGACTCAATATTAGTTCACTAAAATATAGCAAACGTCAGCCGAAAGATAATTGTGTGAGAAGGACTGGATACCTTTCCTTGGAACTTTTGGTACATTTAAAAACAAGTTTTTTCTTCTTTGGCAAAACTAAATTGAAAAAGGATGTATGGTCTCTCTCTATTAGCTCTCTCATATTCCAAGACAACCTTTTAGATTTTGTGTCTACCAGAGACACACACACACACATTCTGTGAAGTGCTGTGAATTTACAGTAATTTGAAGAATTAATTACCAGCAATGCTGAAAAACAGCTAGTTTTGAAGTACAACAAAGAGCACCACACAGCAGTTTAAGACAGCAAATAATTGCATCGTATCAAGCAGAAACTCTGGTTTAGTTAAGCAAAATTGTCCAAGTGCCAAACTGGTGTTTGGCCAGGACACTGCAGCAAAATCCTGACTTTTAAAGCAGTAGTACTTGAGCATTAAGGAATTAATGAATGAATGTTAAGGAATCGAAAAACATTAAGGAATAAAAGTGTGCTGACTTAGCATTTCAGCCAAAACATAAAATAAACTCTCTGAACATAAAGGACACGTCAGCATTTTATAATTATTGTAAATACCTTGAAACTTCAAACTTAGCCTTAGGTGACAATTGCAGATTGAATTTATGCTTCTAACTTAAGCTGGTGTATCACCGTGTTTTCAGCCCAAGAGAATGTATTTCACTTTTTTTTGGCCTTTTATTCTAATTGTGGTTTATGATCCAGTCTGGCATCAAACAGGGGCTCCAGGGTAGCAGGGAAGCCTCCAACTTACGTTTCTGGCTGTTTTCCCCGGAAGCAGCCCCCAAGGCAGAAGTGAGATTGCTCCTTCCTGAGGAGGAAATGGGCATTCATAGAAGGGAGAAATTTCTGGAGCACAGGGAGAGAGAGGCAGAGACAGCATTGGGAGCAATTCTGCCACAGAGGGAGAAGCCGGGAGGTTCCTTAAAGGAGCAAGGAAATGGTCAGGCTTTGGGGTGAGGGCAGCTTTCATTGGAAAGATGAGGGGAATGCACAGAGCCTTTTCACACCAAACACGCAGAAAACAAGGGTAAGAAACACTAAGAGAGCAGGAGAAAAAAAAAAAATAGTTTAGTCAGCCTCACAAAAGAGAGTTGTGTTACACCTCCAAAGTGATTTTGTATTAGTTTTCATCTGTATCAAACAGTACCTGAGATTCAGAGCTTTCTGATATCTTTGGTGATTGCCTTAAGGAAAATGTAAGGTGATTCAGTAGGTCTGGCTTACCTGGAGCTCAGTCTCGCAATTCAGCTTATTCAGAATTACATTTTTTTTTCTCTTAGTGTTGTGTAAATCCTAAGTAAACCAGTCAACTGCCAGCAGCCACCAGTCTGAAATTGCCTAAATTCCTGGAGTCTGACTGTTCCACAATAACATCAGGTGTTGCTGATTTCATTCTCCCACTGTAAATGATAACGGAAGAATTTTAAGGCAAAGATAGAATTGTTATCACTATGCAGGTAGAGAGAACCATCACATTCTTGATTTTATGGGGGCTTATAAAATCATTGGTCAAATGTTAAACCCCCCACAAGAGAGTTATTTCATCTTTCTTTCAAAGAAACTCTAATTTCCTATCAAATGCCACTTCGGAACAGACCCAAAACACTTGTGAAGCTCAGCATCACCAGTTAGAGCTGGTGAGAAAAAGGTGAAAACAAGGGGCATGTCTTAGGTCTTGGTCCTCTGTTTTGTTCTGAGATATCTTACATGGGTTTATAGAGCACCTTTATCTTTTTCATTCCACAGTCTGGGAGTAGGTGCCTGCAACTTGTCTTAGGAAGTAATTGTGCAGGAAATGTTATCCAAAAGGCCTCCAGCAAGGCTAAATGAAGAAACGACTGCTGACATGACATTTTAACAGGATCCCAAAGACAAAATCTTACCTTCCTCCCAGCTCAATAAACCTACACCTGAACGCAGCAATATATACCTTTGCATATATACACCTCTATAAACACATAACTCAATTATAATATTTCAGTTTGTTGATTTGCCTTAGATTTAAATCAACTTTTCTCACATCACTTTGAAAATACCTTAACAGTGATGGATTTTCAGCTCCTGAGGAGGCCACTTTTACTGGTGAGAAGACAGGTCCTTCACATAGCTCATCAGGCCATAATGCAAAGGTTTATAAAGATTTTATTTTAATAATTTGACCAGTAAGCACTTAGCTAAAAGAGACCGATGGTTCTCGGTCTAGTTCTTAATCATAATATTGTTTTTATATTTAATTAGAAAATGTACAAACAATATTCTGGAAGTGGGCCTGGACACAGCTTGCTGCTCCCAAGTGAGTCCCCTAATAAACATTTCACTGAATGCTGTTGATACTGGATGTTGTGCTCTTAAGAGATTTGAACTTGTTTCTTGTGGTGAGACAGTTTCAGTGGTGAGGAAGAGGATGTAATTCCTCCATCCTCATTCTGCCTTCCAGAATAGCTACCTAGTATGGTTAGGAGATGGAGATTTCACCTTGTAAGGATGAAAAGAGAATTCATATCACTTTGCACAGAAATGGTAGGGTAAAAGGTGGATACTGCTGTCACAAATGCAGTATCCTGCAGCCTGTCTGCTCCTGTCAGCATCAGATATGGTCTGAGAAACTTTGTAGACCAAATCCCACTGGCACCTCAGTGAGAAGTCTGTACATTCTGGCACACCGGGCCTCAGCTGATATCCCCCTACTCACAGCAGGGAGGCTTGACATAGACAGAGGTACTTTTTCAGCACTTCAAGATTAAAAAAAAAAAAAAAAAAAAAAAGCAAAACAGATATGGAGATTAAGTTTAGCTAGCTGTTTAAGGTGGATTTTGAAACCTGTGTTCTGCCCCACATATCCGACATGAGCCAGGTATGACTCACATTGAATGTGACAGAGATTTTGCAGTCTAAAGAGTTAGATGTATCTGAAGAAAAATAATGCATTCTGCATGGTCTACTGGAACAGAAAATTAAAATGTATGTGTCTGCTCTCAAGGAAAGAATTATAAAATTAGGCTGATAGGTCTGATTTGTGGTCTCACATATTGAGACATATCACCTTTCCCATGTTGCTCATTTCTTCAAGGATAAACAGTAACTAAAATAAACATTGTGAATAAATGAAACTGTTCTTTTCAATATTAATTCAAGGTAAAACAAGTGTCCAGTAAAGACATATATAATATCTCTACCTTATAAAGGAATTTCAGTGGTTTTTTTTTTGTTTGTTTGTTTGTTTGTTTGTTTGTTTGTTTGTTTTTAAAGATACTTTGCTATTACTGCTACCAATAATTTCCCTTATAGAAAATATGACCAGTTTCAGAATACACCAAGATAATTACTAGAACTAGGCCAATTGTCACAAAAGGCTGAAGGTGTTACCATTTTAAGCAACAAACCTATTAAAATGCAGACTCTATCATCAGTAGGTATGGCTTATCATATTAAGAAACTGTTTCACTTCAAACTAGATAAGGAAGCTGAAAATTGAGGCAACTACAATAGATACAACAAAGAAGAAAAAAATACATTTTCTGATACTACTGCTATTACAAAACCTGTCCTTCCTGTATTCTATATATGTAGAAATGTTATGCCTAATATTTGACAGAGCATGGATGACATTTCTGTAATTTATACTGGAAGAAAAGGACAGTAAATCCACCAGCATCAGTTAAAATCAATACAACCCACAGCAACTGTCTGCAATGCAGAGGATACAGGGGCAAGCATTTAAAGACAGCCAGAAAAACAGAGGAATGTGAACAAGCTGCCTGTAAAGAACATTATACACGGATGCCTGAATGCAGATTTAAAATCAAAAACAAAATATCAAAAGCAAACAAAACACAAAACCCCACACAGACTAAAGCTGTGCTAAAATGTTTTTTAACTTGCAGCAGATATCAGTGACCTGAGTATCCTTATGGGAACAACACTGACAGAAGAATAAGCTATTAGACACCCTCTGGACAGTAGCAAGTACTTCTGCATGAAGTCATCAAGTTATCTTTTTTCTTTTGCAATTAATGCATTAAGGGGTGTGGTGGTTTCACCTTGATGGACAGCTAAACTCTACCACAATTGCTTTCTCACTCCCACTCCTGAAAAGAAATGGGGGAGAAAATACAATGGAAAAGTCCTCAAGGGCTGTGATAAGGCCAGGGAGATCACTCACCAATTACTGTCATGGGTGAAGTAGACTCAGCATAAGGGAGGTTAATGTAAACTGTTGCCTATTACTAACAGTCTAGAGCAGTGAAAAGTAAAAGCAAACTAAAAACAACTTACCCCCACCCACCCCCTCAAGCAGCGTAGGGGAGCTTGAATGGGAGTTGCAGTCAGTCCTTGATGCTTCATCTCCACTGCTCCCTCACGGTCCCTCTCTGCCCTTGCTCCACATGGGGTCCCTCCCATGGGATGCCATCCTCCCCAAACTGAGCCTCCGGGGGCTGCCCACAGGCAGCAGCTCTTCAAGAATTGCTCCCACATGGCTCCATACCACAGGGTCCATCCCCCAGGAGCAAACTGCTCCAGCACGAGTCCCCCATGGGTGGCAGCTCCCCGCAGCTCCCCTGCTCCTGTGGGGGCTCTCTATGGGCTGCAGCCTCCTCCAGGCCATATCCACCTGCTTCACCGGGGGCTCCTCCACAGGCTACAGTGTGGAGATCTGCTCCATGTGGGACCCATGGGCTGCAGGGGGACAGCCTGCTCCACCAGGGGCCTCTCCACAGGCCGCAGGGGAAGTTCAGCTGTGTGCCTGGAGCACCTCCTGCCCTCCTGCTGCGCTGACCTGGGGGCTGCTGGGCTGCTTCTCTCACATGTTCTCACTCCTCTCTCCCAGCTGCTGTTGCACAGAATTTTTTCCCCATTCTTCAGTCTGCTCTCCCAAAGGCCCAACCAGTGTTGCTCCCTGGCTCAGCTCTGGGCATCAGCATGTCCCTTTGGAGCTGGCTGGAGCTGGCTCTGAACTGACATGGGGCAGCTGCTGGGCTCCGCTCACAGAAAACACCCCTGCAGCCCCCCCCCTGCTACAAAAACCTTGCCACAAGGGGTCGTTCAAAATGAAGATCCATAAAGATCCCACTCTACCAATCACACTGAAAGGCTCATTAATGGGGAACATTTTTCTCCAGAGCACAGAAACATAAAGCATGTTCAACAATTTACTGTTTCTGTGCATTTTCTTATGGAGAATTTAGAGCAATTTGGTTCTCTTACTCACAGATTTCTGGAAAGTTCAAGAATTATTTTTTTTGCAAAGGTACCAGAAGAATGAGCTTCTGCTCTAAGACAAGGATTGACTTTTTATTTCTCCTAAATCTTAAAGAAGACAATCCTAATGAAATAATTCAGAGCTATTTATCTCATGGATTTTCAGGAGTCCAACTCTGAGAAGTCCATCAGATGAGTGTTTACAGAGGCCCAAGTGACGTCCTTGAAGTCAATTTTACATGAATAGGAGGCAGGAATCAAACAACAACAACAACAAACAATAAAAATATTTTATCTATGCCACATTCTTGCTGCTGGGGAATTTTAAAAATGAAACACATCGTAACCTCACAATTGTCTCAGGGCTTATCACTTCAGTGAGAAGGAGTACCTTCTGTGAACTGAAATCCAAAGATTTAGTAACATCCATACTGACATAAGACAAAATCTCTTGCCTAGAGGACATTGTAGTGATACATTCTCTGGAGTTAGAGTTGCAAATTATTTCCGTATGAGCCTGGTTTTTAATCTTTCCATTTTAAATTGCCAAAACAGAGTTAATCTCACTGATGTATTTGTTTGCTCTGGAAAGTTAAAAGCTTGGTGAAAAGCTGATAGGCAAATTACATTAGTAACATATGTCGATTTCAGTAAAACAAAGACTTCCTTTTTTAAATGAACATAATATCTCAAAACCTTCTGGACTATAGCATAGTTAATTTTTATTGATCTGAGAACTCCAAGAACAACTTTTGCATACTTTGAGATGGTAAAGTGGTTAGTATTTAAATCATCCTATATGCATTTGGAAAACATTAATGAATTTTATGATGTATGAAATGTAAGAGTTTTATTTTTTATGGTATTTACAGACTTATAATTACATTATTCTTGGCATCCAAAAAGAGGCCGAATTAATGCACTTCTGATATAGACCTAGCACCTAATAGTGCTACTATTAAGTGTCTGTATTGTGTCTAGCAATCCACAGGTATTAAATTCCCAGAAATTCTGACACACAGAGATGGAACCAAGGTCTGAGAAGGTTCCAGGTAATACTATGGCAAAGAAAATCAGATGTAGGCTGCACTGGAGTGGCTGGGTTGCCTATATGTGATAGAAATCAGATAAAATGATCTTATACATCATCATTCAGATAAAGACAAATCTGGAAGGAGAAGAAATTAAAAATCAGACCAATGCCTTTATCTACCACTCCTGACTTGTGAGATACAAGTGATAAGTCTTCCTCTCTTCCAAGCAAAATCTTTGTACCCTTACATGTTTTTGAGACTTTCCGTGATTATTAGTGAGCTGGAAGGCTCTAGATAAAGCTAGGAACTACCAAGATTCAGAATGATTCTTCAGATACAGAATCTTAATTCTGTTAAGATTAAGGAATTTAAATTTTGTTAGTTACATCTAAATTAGTCAGAAAGTTCACTCTTCAGGCTAGACAAATAATATCTTCATATCTATCAAAAGTACTAAGCCTCAGATTCCTTGTTACTGTATTCTTTCACTGCAGATTTGCTAGGATCTCTCATACTTTAAGTTGTAAGATCACACATGAGTTAGACTGTCTTCCTCCCCTAAAAAAGATTTCCATTCTTACGTTTTTTTTGATTCCTTCCCAAAGTAATAAGAGAGACAAACATGCAGTAGCAAAATTAAGTTTAGTGCAGACAGTTTAACTGAATATTTCCAGTCTTTCCAGGAGCTAGAGTATTTATATGAAGTTTGATTCTGACTTCAAATCTAAGCCAAGAACAAATGCAAATGCCTTTATGGAAATGTAAGGCAATTCAGACCTCTCTATCTGATGAATACAGACAAGCATACAAAAATTTTTCTGCCCACATGTGAATTGAAGATTGAAAGTTGAAAAGGAAACTACTCCCATTTTGATAAGTGGTTGTTTCTGCAAATTCATAGATCCTGTATACCTAACCTGTAAAACTTCACATTGGTTTTGTAATTAATAATCTGACTGAGGTGGGCATTTTGGAGACGTTGCTTTCAGCTCCATGTATGGAAAGTGCTACTTTATTAGTAGCAAGTAGTATTGTGCTAATGCTGAAAATCACAAGTGATTTGGCATCCTCTATAAATTTAGTGGTACACATATTGTTATTTAACTGTTAGACTGGAGATGCTTGGCATTAGATTTCAAAACTACTGCAAATAATACAATAGACAATAATCTCCAGTTTGTCTATGCTTAGTAAGTGATCCATAAGGCCCTTTAAAAAAGATATTGTAAGCCCATTTTAAATCATAGAATCATAGAATGGCTTGTGTTGGAAGGGACCCTTAAGGACCAGCTCCAACTCTTCTGCCATGGATGAGGACACCTCCCACCAGACCAGGTTGCTCCCGTCCAGCCTGGCCTTAAACACTTCCAGGGATGGGGCATCTACAGCTTCTCTGAGCAACCTGTTCCAGTGCCTCACCACCTTCACAGCAAATAATTTCTTATATCTAAACTAAATCTACCCTTCAGTTTAACACCATTACCCCTAGTCCAGTACACTCCCTAACAAAGTGTCCCTCTGTACCTATCTTGCAGGTCACCTTTAGGTTAATAGACTGAATGGCTGCTAGGATCACTACTAAATCCACTGGGCTCAGCATTTGTGTCACTACGGTATCACTACATTTCTGACTTTGTCCCTGTACAAAGGTCAAGTTACAAAAAATATTTCAATGGATGCTACTTTTGAGGCAGTTTCTCTAAGACAGAGGAGAAACACCAAGTCAAGGGATCTGCTGTACATGAGTACTGATTTTCTTCAGTATCTTCACTCTACAAGGTGTCTTTAACTTATATCATCAGTGTTATTTCAGTTGGCTCTGCTCTGTGAGCTGGACCATAATACTTTATATACACATGATAAAGGTAGTAGTTCCCCCCCCCCCAAAAACAAACAAACAAACAAACAAACAATCAACCAACCAACCAAAACAGAAATATAGATATATATATTTTTTTTCATACAAGAAGTTACAACAGAGGATTAATGGAGTTGTGGATAAGGAGAAAAAGCTGCCAGTAATTCTCTTTAATAGTGAGGGGAATTTTTTTTCCTTGTCTTCTTTATAGACGGCTCATAAAAATACAGTAAGATCTCTTTTTTATGCCTTACAGTGATAGGTATCACAGGTAGATTCAATTTTTTAGCTGACCTAGCCAACTTATTGAAAGTGTTTAGAATCATTAAACTTCATTTTACAATGACTAGAAATGCTATCTTGCCACCTGGGATCTGCTTAAATCTTGGCATTGTAAATATCAAGGTATGCATTCATTGTGACATTAAATTAAAGTAGGCTTTGAAGGATTAATTGCTCTCAAATGTGCTCAGTTCTTCCACATTAGGGAAGCTATGATTTCAGACTGCAACTTTATCCATTAAAGTCTCTGGTCTGAATTCAATCTTGTCATCATCCTCTGCTGGAATTTGTAAGTGTCTTTACAATAGATAACAGCTGGGACAAAACCAACACAGAGCTTTTTTTTGCCTTGGGACAATTTATCTTTCTATTAACATGTGTATTAACTATATATATGCTTTCTGAGCATACAACATAGCCTTCTTGCTGCTAGCCATCAACCTGTGGTCCCGAGGGACAAAAACACTGTACATTTCCCAGGGTTCAAGTGCTGTGACATGGCTTGTCAGATAGAATCCTAAGCTTGTTAAATGGTGTCCCTTTATAGGCAGGGTGTTGAAACCATAATGAGTTCCAACTGGAATCAGTGCTGTGTTTCTGTTTTTATTATGGTACCAAATAGCTGGTTTATGCTATTATATATATATATTTAAACTTGAGCTGGAGCAGAGGAGGAAAAGCATGCTGCTGTCATCTGGACAGTAACAACAAAGATGAGTCCTTTTGTCTCTCAGGAGAGACCTTTCTGTAGCTGTGCTTCTCATTTTCTTTCTTGTGCAGCTGAAACCTGTTTGTCTTTCCACCACCAGAGCAAAGTCATATTTGCAGAAATAACTCTGGTGGGAAGGATATCTGTTGTTGTGGCTTCTCTGCTGAAACCACTGTGGTTTTAAATTTAACTAATTACACTTTAACAGAGCAGGAAAAACAAAAACAAAACAAAAAATCTAGTTTCAGCAGGGAAAACAGGATCTCAGTTGAGAAATGTATCCTAATTTGGGCTGAGAACCAAACCCTACTTTGTTTTATGAGTGCTGAGATATTGCTGCTTATCTTATGCAAACTCTTTTTTTTTTTTTTTTTTTTTTTTTGTCTGAGCTCTTGTGTATGGTGTCTTATTCTTGACTTTAGAAATGAGTAGAGCCTGAGCTGTGTGAGAAGGTTATATTTCCAGGAGGTAGGACATTGAATTCCTTCAGAATGATGTTGCAACTGAGCCTAAGCCTCCCATGCCTCGCCTGTGTGCTCCAGAAGCAATGATGAAAAGACATAAAAGAAAAGACAATATATAGAAAAGACAAACTATATTTTTTTCTCTGGATTTGGTTTCTTAAGTAGCCATACATAGAATTTATGAGACTGTAAGTGTTGTATGTGTTAGATATGCTCTAAACAAGACATCATCATGGTAAACAAGACTTAGAGTACTGCAGTTCTGGATATTTGCAGATGAAGAACAGTAAATCATAAAAAGGGAAAGGTTTTGTATGTTTTTGTTTGTTTGTTTGTTTTTTTGGGGGGGTTGTTTTCTGCATCTGGAATAGACTGCAGTTGATGAAGTTTGGTATAATATTTTAATCAAATAAAATTTATTTTGAATGCAAAATAAAGAGATATTTTTCCACCATTGAATCATGTAGGCATAAAAACTACTTCTGTCTCTGGAACTAGCAGTCCTTCGGGTTTGCCTTGTAATGCCATTAAGAAAAATAGTGAAATCATACAGCTCTATTGTTTATATAGAAGATCAGTGATTGTTATGTCCTTACAGGTTATTTGTCATAACAATTATCTGTTAAATGTATTTTATTTTATTTTTCGTATTTGTGATGCTTGGCTGGTCAGCAGAGATTCTATTGGGGCACAAGAACTGACTCAGAGGACTTACTCATCCCATTCAGAAACAGTAAGGCAGTTCAAGAACCAAAGTATAAGGACTCTAGTCTTTGATTTATTTCAGCAAAAACTTGCCAATTAGGATATCAAGCAGTCTTATAAATCCAGATCCATTCTACTTAGACATTAAATCAGAAGCATATCTTTAGAAGACAATTTAAACTGCAGTTGGATTGGTTAGCTTCCAGCAATGTCCGCTATTCCTGTCGACTTGAGGACTCTAATTCCTAACTGAAACACTTCAAGTACCTACAGCCAACTGAAATGAATACTGATATGTGTTATAGTTAGTTGAATTTCTTAGGCAATGGCAGTACACTATATAACACAATGGGACACGTATAGGTTCATAACCTATATCAGATAGTAGATAAGCTCTCAGGGAAGAGGTTTGCAGGGTTTTGCTGTAAACTTCGTAAACGATGAGGTATGTTGACAAGTTAGACTTTGGCTAGCTTTGTCATAGAAGAAAGCTTGTTATAATGGTTGGAGAGCTTGTGTCACTGCCACTGATCATTATTCCAGGAACAGAGCAGAGCATGGAAGAAGTCAGGGGCAAAAGAGGTAAGAAAAAAAAAAGCTGCAGGGCTACTGGCATTAGCTAGAGAGCAAAATGGGTCAGAGAGAAAAGATCAAGAGAAATTCTGTACAGAAAGGCGGGGATGCAATAGGATGCTAAATGAAGTTGAAGTTGTTAGAGAGAAGGATTATAGCAAATAGGTCAAAGGATTATTTTTAAGGATGGGAAATGTCTGAACGCTGAGATGAAAAGTGACTCACTTTCTAATTGTGAAATTTGTCTCTTTGCCTTATGATCCTTCAATAAGTTACAAAAATTAAGCCCTCTGATTCTGTATGATACCCTTAAAAGCTATATATAAACTTTTATCTTGACATTGGTACCAAACAAGATATCATGGATATTAAGTGAATTACTTCAAAAGATCACTCTGGTCTAGATAATTAATTATTTTTCCTTTTGAGAACTGAACACCTTTTTACTTCTGAATATTGTGGTTTCAAGCACAAAAACTTGCTTTTGTTTCTAAAGTAATGTTCTGGAATAGTAAATTAAAACTGAGATGGAAAAGCATCCAAATAATTACCAAAGAAATGGTAATATGGCAGTCCTGTCTTCCTAGACAGGCTCTAGTGCCTCAGCAGAAAAAAAAAAAAAAAAAAAAAAGAGGGGAAAAAAAAATTAAAAAATATCCTGTTAGTGAATGCACAGCACAGAATCTCCTCGCTGGACAGGATTCAAAATTAAATTTCATTAAAAGGGCATACATACTAGGTGGGGATTATCACTATAAACCTCTCTCTAAAGGAAGTTCTTGCCTTTGTCCTTGGAAATGAAGGGAAGAGGCAATTCCATCTTCTTGTACTTGTGAATAAAGTTCAAAGATTGAAACAAAAGGAAAACTCCTAAGTATGCACTACTTTTTGAGATTATGTTATCTGTGATTCATGTTCCTATCCTTCATTTTTTTTTTTGTACTGTACCCTTGGGACAGGAGGAAAATTGCAAAGGAATAAATGAATATTACTTTGTCAAAAAGGTGAAAGACACATTTATCATATCCTGTTCTTTTGATCAGATAATTTGTGGAGAGGGTGCAAAGCAGTAAATATTCTAGGTAGGTAGATTTGTTTATTTTTATTTTATTATATTTTATTATATTATATTTTATTTTTTTTTCATTTTGAATCACAGAGTAACTGAATGGTTGAGATTGGAAGGGACCTCTGG
Organism: Nettapus auritus; assembly: GCA_011076525.1. Taxonomy (NCBI): domain Eukaryota; kingdom Metazoa; phylum Chordata; class Aves; order Anseriformes; family Anatidae; genus Nettapus; species Nettapus auritus. Next base: position 107,159,860 of record CM021767.1, on the reverse strand, counting down.
AAGTCATCTGGTCCAAACTCACTGCTCACCACATAGACCAGGTTACCCAGAACCACATCCACATGGCTTTTGAAGATCTCCAAAGAAGGAGAATTCACAGCCTCTCTGAGCAACCTGTGCCAGTGCTCCATCACCTGCACACCACAGAAGTGCTTCCTGATGTTTAGGTGAAACATCCCGTGTTCCAGTTTACACCCACCTCCTCTTGTCTGAGAAGCAAGAACAAGTTGTTTCTATGTAATTAAGTATAAATCATAAAAATATCAATATATCTGAAAGAAAGGACGCAATGCAATAACGTGCAGTGTTATATAATGAGGTGGACATTTAATGAGCTTCTTAAGGGATAGACACACACAAAAGAACACAATACTTATGTTAAACATCTGTTTCCAAGAATTCTTTGATCCTTCTCAAATCCTAGAATGTAGGAAAAGACATGTCTCATGTCAGAAAGTCAGGCAAACATGGCAAGAAGGTTAATATGCGTGTAGGGATCAGAAGTTATTCGGCTATTTCCTCTCTTGGTTTCTGCTCCAAGACCCTTTCAGTGTTTTGGAGGTCAAATGCTGCAAAGATAACCAATAGTAACTGTCACAGAGAACAAATGTGCATGGATCAGTCATACACTGGGATTTTATTTTCACCAGCAACAGAGATCTTAAGAACAATTTGGACCCGGAAGCTACGTCTATAAAAACGAAATCTAACAATACTCTGGATGGAGGCATTAACACCGGGGAATATATTTTTTGTATAACTGTAGTAATACATACCAGACAAATGTACGTCCATTGCAGTACCTCAATGGCCAAAATAAAATTAACAGAAAAAAATATATATACATATGTTAGGATGAAAATTGAAGCCAAAATAAAACCATATCAGCTGATAACTATACATGTCTTATAAAGTGCAACAGCACAACTGCATAAAAAGTCAGTCAAATAGTTATTCAGTTATCTATATAATCAATTTATTTTCCAAAACTTAAAAGTAAAGAATAAAAATTGTAGTGTGACGATATTTTGCAAGCATTTCTAATAATCTGATAGGTACTGAAATTCTGAAAATACAGTCCTAGTTCAATATCCTTGTTGGACTGGTAGAAATCTCTTCCACAAAGCTAAAGGCAATATCTTTTCAGCATGTGTCTGTCTAATGCAGAAAAGAAACAATGTTCTCCTTTTTACTCTGAACAGAAGTAGAATATGAGCTTCAAGACTAAAAATTTTGTTGAAATTTTGAAACATAAAAACTTCATACATTTTAAGCCTTCATTAAAAAGGGAAAATATCTGTGGAGTCAAAAAGAGCAATGTTCCCAGTTAGCTTACTGTCCTCTATATAAACACATACTGCACATACTGAAAGGAACATGAAATTTATCTTCCTGTAATATATATCTATTTGCCATATTGATATATGTGTTTTCAAAATGCCATAAACATCAATAAATGTCTTTTTTTTTTTTTTTTTTTTTTTTCTTCCATATTTCTTATTGGTCTCAGTGGAAAATAGTCTTGTAAATTGTCATTTAAAAAATAAAATAAAAAATTCTATTCTGAACTGTGATTCCATCATGGTTCCATCTCTGAAAAAAGAGAGATCTATTTTAAAATTTTTATTTTACTTATTTATTTTACACAGATGTAACATCAGTTGAACTCCAGGTGGATTTTCTTACATCTCCAAAAAGTGTTCTAAACATCCAAATATCAATGATGGATCAATTTTTATGTTGTGAGCTGTAATTACAATTTGTCTTTGTGAAAATTGTCCTAATGAGAGGATTGGATAAAAGACTACACACTTCCAGAAAGCTTCAGTTTCAATAAAGCACTATTCTGAAAAAGAAGAAAGCTTTTAAAAATTGCTTTGCAATTCAGTTTTAAATTTAAAATTCAAGAATAACCACATAATTTACTTACACAATTTGAGATGTATTTTTTCCTTGATGTGGGTCTATGTAATCACACCAATCTCTTTTAGTGTTTGAAGATCAAAAGACAATTGAAATTTCCTGAGCTTTTGGTGAAAGCATTTAAATTAGACCAGATTTTAATTTGATCCTTTCCATCTTCTGAAATGTAATAGTTCACACAAAAGTAAACTCTTATACATGGCATTTAAAATTTATCTTATAACAATGGAAGGAACTGTCTTGGTGTGTAAGAAATGACTCACTTAAAGTTTATAGGATTTAATGAGTCTGGCTTTTCTGTTACTCCACTTCAACCCAAAAATCACTTTCTAGGTGTCAAGGAACTATTGTTAGTGTATGAGCAGTGACAGTGGAAAAGAAAACCTTGTTGAACCTCTACAAAGAAAAAACAGTAAGAGAACTGTATGGGTAGACATTGCTTGCAAAAGTGACTGAGGGTCTGAAACCATGGTCCCTGTCTTTGGGAGTCTGCTGTCTGATAAGAATGAGTGGAGAAAGATTGATTTAGATAAATAAATGGTTCTGATGCATTCAGACAAGCTATATACTGATAACCAACACTAAGAACTTGTTTTTGTTAAAGTATTTAAAGTATTTACTAATTCTTAAAAGTCACTTTTTTTTTTTTTTTTTATCAGAGAAAAGGTAAATTGAGAAAATTTGAAATGATGTATTTTAATTACAGGTAATGTTTTCTTCATGAGGGATTTCTACCTTAAATTCCACTACTGCTTACAGTTCTTGAGCTCTCTCCTCCTAAATTAACATGAAAAGATGTCACATCAGTCAGACTTTAAAACTGTTGTTCTATATGCTTTGTTAACTTCTGTGGTGTTACTCCACAGTGACGCTTTTAGAGTACTTCACTCCAATGGAGGAGGCTGACAGTTTTGCAGTAAGCAGTGGTTTTCCTGCCCTAGTACCTCAGTCCTTATTCACTATACATTTTCATTTACATTAAACTTCACCCAGAAATTATGTATTGATCATTTAACATTAAAAATAAATTAAGAATAAAAAGATTTATTCCTCATCTATTATGTAAAGCCAAAAAAGGACATGCTGTTCGTGCCTCATCAAATACACATTTGCAAGAAGTCCTTCATTTTAAAAGCAGGGAAAGCACTAAGAATGTTAAAAGTCATCAATTGATGGATTTTCTTTCTTTACTGAAGGATACTTGGACCTGTGCAAAGCATTTGACACTGCTCTGCACAACATCCTTGTCTCTAAACTGGAGAGATGTGAATTTTATGGATGGACCACTCTGTGGCACTGTTTGGATGGTCACACTGAGAGCGTTGTGGTCAATGGCTCTATGTCCAAGTGGAGATCAGTGAGGAGTGATTTTCCTCAGGGCTTGGTGTTGGGACCGTTTCCATTTAACATCATTGTCCTCATGGACAGTATAATTGAGTGCACCCTCAGCAAGTTTGCTGATGACACCAAGCTGTGTGGTACGGTCAATGCTATATATAGGGATCCTGACAAAGGTGGGCCTGTGCACAGTGGACCTGTGCAACCCTCATGAAGTTCAAAAAGGTTGAGTGCAAGGTCCTGCACATGGGTGAGGGCAAACCCAAGCACAAATACAGACTGAGCAGAGAATGGATTGAGAGCAGCTTTAAGGAGAAGGTCCTAGGTTGATGAGAAGCACAACATGAGCCAGCAGTATGTGCTTGCAGCCCAAAAAATCAATGGTATCCTGGGCTGCATCAATAGAAGTGTGGCCAGTGGGTCAAGGGAGGTGATTCTGCCCCTCTGCTCTGCTCTTGTGAGACCTCGCCTGGAACCCTGGGTTCAGCTCTTGGGTCCATAAGACAAGAGGGCATGGACCTGTTGAAATGAGCCTAGAAGGAGGGCCGCAAAGGTGAACAGGGTGTTGGAGCACCTCTCCTATGAAGAAAGGTGGAGGGAGTTGGGGTTGTTCAGCCTGGGGAAGAGAAAGCTCTGGGTAGATGTTATAGCGGTCTTCTAGTACCTAAAGGGGGCCTACAGGAGAGCTGGGGAGAGACATTGTCAGGGGGTGTAGTAATAGGACAAAGGGGTAGTGGCTTTAAACTGAAAGAGGTGTCCCTGTCCATGGCAGGAGGGGTGGAACTAGATGATCTTTACAGATCCTTCCAATCTTAAACTGTTCTGGATTCTATGATGAGAAGACAAAAAATTTATTTTATTTTTATTTTATTTTATTTTATTATTTTTTTTAAATTTCTATCTTAGTGTTTAGGAAGCCTATAAGAGCTGCAGTGTTGTTTAGTTTGCATCCCAGATTTTATGAAACACAGGTGCTCTGCATGTACAAATTCCTTTTATCTGCTTTATTTGCAGACCCTGTTTTCTATTTCCCCTCCTCTATCCTTATCCTCCCTTCCCATTTTCACTGTACTATAATACACTGAAAAGGCTCTATTAGGGTGATCTACCAGCATTATCTATAGTTCTGATTATTTCTTAGAAAATGTTTTGCTCTCCTTACACTAGCAGAATATAAAGTTCTCAGCTTATTCTGGCTATTTTTTATTATTTTATTTTATTTATTTTATTTTATTTTATTTTATTTTATTTTATTTTATTTTATTTTATATTATTTTATTATTTTATTTTATTTTATTTTATTATTTTATTTTATTTTGTTTTATTATTTTATTTTATTTATTTCATTTCATTTTATTTCATTTTATTTTATTTCAGTTATCAGAATTAGAAATGCAAGAGATGATAGGGCATTCCTTTTATACTTGAAGCAGTCATTATTTATCCATAAATTTTTGCAAAATGTTATTGCAGTAGATCATAACAAGAAGCTCTTTACTTAGCATTTTAAAGATTTTCAAATTTCAGAGAAAGAAGCTGCAGGACATTTCTATCTGGCCACAAAAATTTATTTTCTGTCTATAATTTTTATTTTCAGAGATTCAAACAATACCTAGATTTTTATCTCTACCTAGGTCCTAATCCACTTCCAACATTAATATACTCAAATTCAAGTAATTTTTATTTCTAGTAAATTGGTACATGCATACACACACACACACAAAGTCACATTTACTGTAAGAACTTGTTTTTCTGGAGTATTTATTGATATTATTAACACATGAGAATGCCTCTTAAATCTCACCATAATTGTTGGGCTTTCAGTTTCCGATCAGTTCACCCAGCAAATATGTAATTGCAGAAGAAGCCTCACAGAGAATTAATAGAGACACTAGAACTGATGGCAAGGTAACTGCCAGTCATCCATTTTAAACATATTAAAATTAAACTGTTATTGATATGCAATTAATGTCCATAGGTGGCAGACATTTTATTCCATTTAAATAATTCAATGTTTTTCTCCTTAAAAGCAATGTCTGTGTTTGTGGAGAACTTGAGATCAACAGGCACCAGAAAATGAAGTCCTTGGTTCATCCATTGGATGAGCAGTGCTTGCCCAGGACAACTCTGACTCCCAGTGCACTGGCTGTCAAAGTGCCTCACCTCTTTCCTGGAAGGCCTGCTCTATCTAATAAAAACACAAATCCGTGTTCATGTAGTTGCAGGTGAAAGTGCTGATGAGTAATTACTGTTGTGTTCCTGCTATGTGCCTGAGCTGAGTCCAAATATGCCTTTTTATTGTATTTATTATTATTCACAGTTTCCCAAGCAATTCACTGGTCTGGCTCAGACTTTCTTGATTAATGTGAAGGTAGTCTGAGTCAATATTGCAGGGTATCATTGCAGCACATTGACAAAATAATACATTTTGGAGTAGATTAACCACAGTTCTACAGTTTCATCACTCTGAAAATACAAGTATAACACAAAACCTGCTTGTCTTGTACTTCTGTTTGTATGTGTGAACAAAACTTGTGGATGAGAAATCAGAAATAAAATGGACAACTGAGTGATATACATATATATATATATATATATATATATAGTCTGCCCCTAAGGGTGTAAGCAGTGATTTAAAAATAAAAACAAATTGTTTTATTTTGTCACAAAACTTTATCTCAGCTTGGGGCTGAAGGTGTAGGTCTTGTTTGTGTCAATGGCCTTGTTAGTATCAAAATCCACACAGCTGGATGTTTATTAGTCTGGATATACATCTCAGAAACTGTACAACTATGTTTTGATTTAGTTACTTAAATATTTTAAATATATTATGTGAAATATACACAAAATTAGGATTAAAAAGACCAACAACAACAAACTCCATCACTGAAGTTTAAGTTGGAGAAATTCAGACTTGGAATAATATATGCATTTTTCAGTAGAGGAGTAAAGATTGTCTGTAAGTCACAACTAGGACCATCTGCTAAGTCTTCGATTGTCTCTCACTGAAAATGTATATATATATATTTGAAGGATTTAAAAGCCTAATAAAGCTTAGATCACCGAACGAAGTCCTATTGCTTCTCTTATGTGGAAATCTTTACCCTATTTATTTTATGAAGTTCTCATACTCATTTAAACAGTTACGAAAGTGGAAAATATTTTTTATTCTTTTTTTTTTTTTTTTCCTTTAAGCCATATGCTATATTTTTTAATGTCCAGAAAAAAATTAATCACACACACACATAAAATCATAAAAAATAAAATAAAATAGGGGATACTTAATGCCAGAATACAGAAGCCCATCTATATTATTAATGCTGCCAATGCATGCCAATATAATGATTTTTTATTCAATATAAATGTACAAATAATATAATCTACTTTCAGATTTACTTTTTTCAACACAAGGTTTACCCAGAATCTAAGTAATTTTCTCATTGTTTCAAGTAATATCAGTAGTGAAAATAGAAGTTGAACTCAAATTTCTTTATATTCAGGTTTAGACTCATTATACTGTTTTTAAAAAATCTCACTGCAGTGTGATAAGTCCAGCTCTCAAGGTTGTTTTAAACAGGTAAGGTTCATTCTGACAACTTTAAGAAGAGGTTTTAAAAGGAAGGTTTATAAAAGAAAGAGAAATAACTAACTAGTTAATGGTGGAGGAGGAAGAGAGAGGCAGGTGTAGTGTGGCTACATCTGTACTGGGAAACTAAGTGTAGGGCCACTCTGCTGCATGGAACATCTCATGTGCTTGGAAGAAGGGTGCCTGGAAATGCTACCTGGCCACTGTTATTTTCTGAGCAGTGCCGGGGAACTGTTCAGGAGGAATAGGCAACCTGGGCCAAAACGGTCAGGGAGCAGCCTAAAAATTTAACAGTGCAGATGATTGCCATGACAATGACCCTGACCTTTCTCATTTAGTGGTGTAGATTGGCCTGTGGTTCTGTAAGAGCCTGTGCTATGTAACAAGGCAAACTAACTTTGTATATTGTCAGGGCAGTGTTGTCTTGTGAGACTGAACATGGTGATACACATGAGGAGTGTAGCACAGTGGGGCATTCATCGTTTCATCAAGACAGATTGAATCACTTCTGCGTTCTAGCAAAAGCCAAAGATATGGCATAAAATGGAATAGGAAGATGTTGTGGATACAGGAGGTTAAAGACTTCCCTTTACATAATCTAACACCAACACATGGTATATTTTCTAGAATATAAAACATTAGTTGTTAAGTAACAACTGTCAGTGTTCACTAATCCAATGCTGCAGCTCTGTGCTAGAGCATGACATGACCCATGTTGCAGTTAGATATGACCTCCTTTTCACACCCAATTACACTCAGAGTTTGTATCTGTATTTCAAAGTGTGAGGCTAAGGATACTTGGATTATAAATTTATTATTATTATTGTTATTATCATTATTGTTACTGTTATAGCTAATTGGAAAAGTGTGTCTACCTGGGCCTGGCCAATTTACGAGAGAGATACAACATCCCTCCAGACATTTCTGGTCATATCAATTCTTATTCTCTTGCTCTTTCTCCCCCCTTCAATACTGCTTATTTTAAAATCTAACTAAGATTAGGCTTCTGAGAGGAGGCAATTCCCATTGATGCAGGGACAATTTTTGGATCAATATGAAACACGAACACATTCCTTTACACTGATAGGCATAAATGTCCCTCGATAAGTAAACATAAAAGTAAGAAAGAAATAAAAAAAGATGGCTAAAGCTGAGAACATATTTAGTCTTTTCAAACTGAGAGAAATAAAATCAATCAACAAAACATTTATTTTTTTTTTCAATGCTTTTATTTTAATTTAATTTAAAGGGAAAAGAGGTCTGTAACATGAACATTTTTGAATACCAGATGGATGAATATTTTTCATATCAGGTTGAAAAATCATGTGAATCTCTCATAAAATTTCAGTCTGATTCTTAATGTAGCTCTGATCTGACTTGGATCTTACACCACAGATCAATGTAATTAATCAGCAAAAACTCTTTCTAGATGCCACCTCTCTTACCTGTGAATACAAACAAAGAAAAATATTTTAATGATGGAAGCTTATGGGCTGATATGTCTGTTATATTGATGTTAGTGAAGAAGGTCTTACCTATATTTGTGTAGAAATAAGCAACCTAAAAGGCTGTCAAAAGCCATGTTCATCTCTTTACTCATCTCCTTTAGAAAGAAGATTAACATTGATCTTGTGAATGAACAAATTAATGAAAGAATCTCTCAGTCCAGAAGAAGCTTTGAGAAAGATGTGACACTCAAGGAAACAGTTTGTTAGTAGTTATTCCAGGGCACCAAAGCAGACGTATTAGGTTCCATTTTTCACAAAAGTATTCCTGAGCTATATACGCAAATCTGCAATTATAAAACCAGAAAAAGGATCTGACATAGAATTCAAGAGCATGTAATTCAATTATTGTAGCAATGACCCTTCTCTCAAATAACCCTAACATAAAATAAAATATGAAAGAATACATTTATAGAAAACACAAAATGCCACATGAGTTTTTTGTTAACATTTTGTTAATTTAATTGTTTAGACTGCTATGAAACACAAGGGAAAATAAAATTGTTTTTAACAACTCTAACACAGTGCCCCCACTCACTAACTATATTTATGCAATTTTTTTCAGGATTGAGAAAAGAAGTCTTAGAAATGGATTTCAATCTGTGAATTCCTCATAGCATGAAATGTCTTTATCTTCTCTGTTATCTTTTGCTGCAGCATTAGTGATACTCATATAAAAGGAACTTAACTGTCAAGAAAATTATTCTGAAAGCAGCAGTTCTTTAAGGCTTATGACTGTCCTGGAAAGCAAGAAAAAAATTAACTCTCTCATAAGAGGACATAATGTGTGAAACATAGAAATGTGAGCTCAGTTATGACTCATCTCTAAATAGCATCATCAAAACATGATAGTAGCCAAATATGTTTCCCTAGTTAACATTTATCACTGAACTCTTTGAATACGTATTTTTCATCTGCAGTGCCATTATTTTAATGACAACCCCTAATTTGGGCTGACATTTCACTATCCTTATTTTACAATTCAGCTCATTCTGACCTCAGTCAAGTTACTTTAAGTAGGAGGAAGCTGTTGAGGTTGATTTTAATAAAAAATGGTGTGTGCATGTTTACTTTTCCATAGCAACTAAGCCATTTGAAGTCTGTCTTCATTTACAGTATTAGTGTCCCATTGAACTCTGTGTTAGGGTAGCATCTAGCATAAATGCCTCCAGAATCCCTGCAGCATTCCACCTCAGCAATAGGAAGCTATAAAGCCAATAAACAGATCATGCCAGGCTTTAACCAGCCTCTGGCTCATGGTTGTGTCTACTAAAAGACTGGTGATGTAGGGGAGCATTACTGCTGAGAGAGGAAGAGCTCATCTTGGAGAAGGGAAAGCTGATGGAGCATCTCTTGCCCATCACTGCCAATGCCTGAGACACATTTCTGTACTACATGGGCTTGTGAGAAGCACAGCTGAGAGAAGAACAGGTAGCAAGGGCATTACCTGTATTTCAGCCTTACATCCTATATTGAAAACATAAGGGAAATATAAGAAAAAGTCCCATATGTTTTTAATTGATACATTTCTAAAGCTAGGAAATTCCATCTTGTATGGGAGATGTGGCAAACCATATAGTTGGAGACACAGGAATGTCTTCCACTAAACTGTCATAATAGAGATCCAGTCCAACTGGGGAAAAAAAAAAAAAAAAAAAAAAAAAAAAGGTGAATTTATGCATATGCCCATTTTCTGAGACAAATCCTTTTTTAAGAGGGAGGGAGAGGGAGAGGGAGGCTTACTCAGATGCTTATGGAAAAGTTTCATCTTCATCTACAAGAGTCAAGAAAACAGGCACAAAATACAAAGAGTGATGAGATTGCTCAGGTTTTTTTTTGGTACCAGAATTTCTTGATCTGGAATGATGAAAATTTTACACTTACAAATAAAACATAAAAATAATCAAAATGTTTTTTACTACACAAAATGATGAAAGGACGAAGCTTTTGTCACTCGTGGGTATAAGGTAGCAAAAACTTGGAGATTTAGATGGAATGGAAATGTTGGTGGTAAATTTGTTGTGTACAGTTTTGCCTTTCATTGTTGCACTGAGCTGTAGCAGCTTAAACAGCTTGTGGACAATTATGTGGAAAAAGACTTCAAAGGTTAATTTAGACATCTGAAATTCATATAAATCTGAGAAGTGTAACTACTTATCTGCAGTAAAAAATATGGTGCCTACAGTGTGGTCCTCAGGTGAGGGGTGGTGCTTTTCCCTTTCTGTCAGTGTGATATAATGTACCATCCAATCTGACTATGCTGTGAAAAAGAATTGTACTGAAAATCTGAATTAAAATTATTAATATGTTTATTTCAAATTGATTTGACTGGAGAATTTTTCACATAGGTTTCAACGTTTGCATGCAATTTGTATTCATAAGTTTGATGCCAAATCAAAGACTAGCTTTATAAATGTGAATATTGTCACTATTCTGGGTATTAAGAAGCTAATTCTGTGGCAGAATTAAGTTATATGCACATAAAAATGACCAAGAGATGGTTCTTTCTGAAAAAGACTTCACATGTATTTGTTTGTGATTCATAATTCCTTAACCACAACTGTTTTCTAAGAAATCCCCAGCTGCTGTATAGCTCTTCTTGAGCACAAATTTTATTTATTTTGCCCTCTTTCCCTGTCTGCTTTGTTGTGTCATGTCCCCCTTTCCTCTCCCCAGAACCATAACAAGAAACTGTTCATGTTTTTTGTGTCCTCTCCAGCACAGTCACTTCTCAAAGAAGAGAGAATGAGATGAGTGTCCTTACTCTTCAGGACAACAGCTGAGAGGTTAATGGGAAAGTGCAGCTTGCCTTCTGCTAGAAGACTGAGCATGGGCAGGATGATTTTAGGATGGTAGGACTTCAGAAAACGTTTATAATGTGATTTTCCTTCCATTCCCTTAAGCCATCCTCCTTTTACTTCCATAATTTCTGCTTATTTTGGAGGTTGCCAAAGAGATCATCTGTCCACAGGACAGATGATTTTTTTTTATTATTATTTTTTTATTATTTTTTTTATTTCATGAGTGTATCTATTGGTTTAATATAAACTATTAGCTCTGTCTATTACATTTGTTTTTACCCCAGAGCATCACAGATAGAGCAGCAGAATATCTGTAACATTACTATAGCTATCCACAAAAGCATGTGTGCACAAACATATTTATGATTTCCACTTAATAATTCTCATTTTTTTCAGTATTTTCCTCTCTCATATAGTATTACTTCATAGTTTATTTCTGCTTTTAGAATTGCTTAGTGAATACGGAAAATTGAAGAATGATATAATAATCTATAGGTAATAATGCTTCATCACTCCAGTTTTCTGCATAATTCAGTGTGGCTCCATTATGCAAAAGGATGTTGCGTAGTATCAGCTTAATGTAGTACATTTTATGATTCTTATTGCCCAAATATCAGCCTTTATATAGAAAAAATATGCAAAGAAATATGTATCCATTTTACCTCTCCACAACAATAAAATAGACATCTTCTATGCAGTGCAAAATCAAGAACTAAAAAGACAACATAAAGCAAGAATGTTATGCCACCCCTTTTTTACACTGATTAGCTCTTTAGTCTGATCTAAACCTTAAAATCTTGCAGTCTCAAAGACCACGTTCCTTTGGGGATTAAAAACATACAGAAGAGAAACCAAAGACTAGTAATAGAATCTGAAAAGATAACAGAAATGCTGTATCCTGCTATAAAACTGGGAAGGGAATGTAAAGAAAACAACTAAGGGACTTCAAATTTCCTGGTCCAGAGAGCAGGAGTCAGCATGCTGGATTTTCTGTCAAAATTCAAGCTACTTCAGCCATCTTCTTAAGCCATATTACTGAAAAAGACAGAGAAATGTCAATTCATATCCACTCTCTCTATGGTTTGTACATCTCTATCTTAGTCTCCAAGTCATCTCTTTTTCAGGCTTGAAGATCTCCAGCCTATTCAATTATACCACATATTTAAACTCTTCCATACCATTGATCATCCTTTTATTCATTTTTCTAAATCTTTTTCTAGCTTGAATATGCCCTTCCTTAGACAAACAAACCACAAATGCCCACAGTGTTCCTAGCATGAATAAATGGCATAAGGGTATTTATTCTCTCTCTCTCTCTCTCTTTTTTTTTTTTTTTTTTTTTTTTCCTATTCATTGTTCCTAATATTTTACTTATTTATCTATAGTAAATACATTTGCTGGAGAGTGACTTTTTACACAGGCATATTTGTCTTGACAGCTTACTTGCTCTTCCATTTTTTATAAGCTCTCTGTTACTGTTAACTTCCCTCCAGCATTTAGAAACCTTTACTTTTTCTTCTATTTTGGTCAATTATTTAGCCATATTAAATAACTAGCATATTTTCTCTCCTTCTAGCATGTTCTCAGTTCTATTGTGACTACTTTGTTTCTTTTAAAGTTTTAGGTGAGGGATTTTGTTAAAAGCGTTGGTGAAATTCAGATAGTTCATCTTTATCCACATTCCAGTTGACTAATTCAAACAACTGCAAGAGGTTTGCAAGGCACCTTTTACAGGTGACTCTTCTCAGAGCTGATTTTTTTACACCTGTATTCTATTACAGCTTCTGCTTCTGTGACTTGTTCAGCTCTCAGTCTTACATTCATGTAGTTCTCCCTGACTTTCAAGGGATTTCTTTTAAATTTTGGCACAGCAGTTGCTTGTCTCTTTATGTATAAAGGAAGTTTTAGGTGAGAGATTACATGCTGCTGTTAGTTTTTCAGCTGTTCCATTCTTTAGATCTTTTGGAATACTTTGATGAATTCTGTCTGGTTTTGGTGATTTATTGGAGTTCATTTGCTGTAATTGTAAGACACTCCATCTGTTGCCTTAATTTCAGAGAAATTCACTGCTCAGTCCATTTATCTGCAAGGGTTCAGGTATCAGAATACACCCAATGTCTTCTACAGTAAAAACTAATAGAAAAAAAAATAGCTTCTTTACAATGCTTTTGTCATCTCTGAGTGTTCTTTTTATGCCTTGGAAGTTAGTTGGTTCTGCAGACTCACTAGCAACATTTCTGCTCTTAGTATGTCAGAATGAAGATTTAGTCTAAGCTTCAATTTCTTGACTGCATTGCTCCTCAAGTTCTTTTTGACCCGCCTGATGGTGTTTTTATATTTGATCTGCTGGAATTTTTAATAATTTACATTGTTTTATTTCAAGTTGGAAACTGGGAGAAATTTATTCTCAGATAGAGTGTTTAGGCAGTAGAATGGGTTGTCCAGGGAGGAGGTGGGGTCACTGTCCCTGGGAGTGTTTAAGAAAAGGCTGGATGTGGTACTTAATCTCTGTGCCACTTGTCATGTTATGGTTTTCTTTGCTGTGACTTCTAATTTCTTATGAATAAGGTTAATATTATAAGCAGAACTGGGGTAGGTATTTTGACATTTATCTTCTTAAAACACAGTAAATAAATGGGCATCAGCAAAAGGTATCTTTATCATTTAGATGAAAGTAGACAGACACAACTGCTCACTTCTCAGACATAGCACTCCTGCTAACATGACCAAAAGGAAGATCTGTCTATTTGAAAGAGCATGCTTCACTTGTATTTTGTTTCTAGTCTGTTAAATTAGAACAAGCCTGTATGAATTTAAGAAACGTTTGGACTGTGCACTTAATCACATGGTCTAAAATTTGGGGTAGACCTGTGCAGTGCAAGGAGTTGGACTTGATGATCTTTATGGGTCTCTTCCAACTCGAGATATTCTGTGATTCTATGAAACTACATATCTGCTACTAAATTAAGCACTATTGCATTAAACAAAGGCACTTGTTAGGACTGTGACTGCTTCTGACATTCAGAAAACTACAAGTCTCACAATTTCAGATACACTTTAGGACATAAGACAGGAACTGTTCTTCATAGTTTGGATGTAGCTATCCTCATGCAAATGTTAAGATAATGGATGTGTATGATCATGCTATGCCAGTAAACGAAAGGACCAGATAATGTTTCCTGGAGTGGTTTTGTTTAGCAGAAGAGATGTAGATATGTTTTATGCTCCATGTATTTATGTTAGTCAGAACAGATCAGCCCAGATTTTGCATTCGAATTCCTACATTTAGCTTTTCTTTTTCATCTTCTGAATAATTTATGCAAGGCAACTCTCATTAAAGTAGAATCCTCTAGTTTTTATCCTAGCAAAACTTCTTGCGCCCTTCAGTCAACAGTTGACATTACTGAGGTCATGTGCTACTTAGTTTCAAACTTTATAAATTAAAAATTAAATTAAGATAACTGATATCCAACATTCTTAACAATAAAAATAGCTACAACATGATTATAAATATGGCTTATGATCATATTTCATTGTAAAATAGACACTCAAAGAGGATATAGTTACCTAGATGTTGCCATCTAGGGTTATCTGAGACTCTCTATGGTATCCCACCTCGTCTCCATCTTCTGCTCAAGGATAAGTGGTGTGTCTTGTAAAGGCTTTGTCATATCTGATAGCTTAATGGTAAAATGTCTCAGGTGTGTTAGAATGTCTAAAATATCTACAGTATATATCTATCTACAGATATCTATCAGTATCTACATTTTAGGCAGTTAAATTAAGGTTTTATCAGCTGGACTTTTCTCTAGGCTCCATTGACTGTACTAATTCAATACCCATTTTCTATAATGGAAATTTAAACACCTACATTTCTTCCCTCAAGAAACATATATTTAGGCAACTTCTATTGACAACAATGATATGATTTGAATGTTATAGAAATAGGATGAATTAGGGAGATGCTGGGATGAAAATGAAAGAAAAAGCTTCAGACAGCAGATATTTATAGTGCATTTAGACAACTTACAGGTGAATAGGAGAAAGAGAGCACTTGAAGAGGCAGGCATAGCAAAGTGTGTCAATTATCTTAAATATGTCTGTTATGTAGGAAGGCATACACTGATTAAAAATAAAATATGGATTCACGTTCAGTTTGTCATGCTTTTAATGCCTCTGACTGTATAAAGCGACCTTTGGGCAAGCATGATACTGCAGCTTTTAATGGCAATGTGAAAAGACCTCTTTGTAACTAAGAATTCAGTCTTAGGTAACTGGGACTACAGAGTTCATATTTAGACCCACCTAAGCATAGTTAACTAGCAAAGGAAAGCAAAACAAATAAACAGCAAACTCCTTCCCTTCTGGGGGGGGGGGGCCCCCCCCCAAATCTCAACGTTTTTATAGCAACTATTAATAAAAGATTCAGCTGGGATATGAGAGTTACCTTGAATAATATGTATGAGCTTGTTCCATGTCATCAGTAATAAACATTTTGCAGAATGATTTCTGCATGCCTTCACTATGCAGTGTAGCAGAAGATATAATGGAGATCCTCATAAATGTCTCTTCACAGCACGTTTCTGCACTGTCACCTTAGTCAATATCTAAAGGTCAGCTTCTGTCTTTGATCTTATGTATGAATAACAGAGTAAATCTGAAGAAACAGACCTTTCTTAAAGAAAGTACACTGACAATTTACAGACTGAAGATACAGAAAAGTAATTCTTACATTAAGAGTCATACATACATTAGGCTCATGGGAATAACATAATTTGTTTTGTTCCTAAGAGTCTGGAGACTGCTGCATTCCTTTGGTGTTGAGGCTGTGATGTGTTTTCTCACATCAGATGTTATTACCAGCACATCCTACCTGCAGCACAGAGTTTGGTCCCAGAGGTTGTAGTGCATAATTGTCTCTATTTAACTACAAAGTGTGCTGTGATCAGAAGGACACTTGGGTGGCTGGGGAAGCAGCTGGAACAGAAACAGAGTCTACAAAAAGACTGACGCTTTAAAAGCACAAAACAATAACTTCTCATAGCTTCTCTATTACAAACAATCTAGAGCCATTACAAACCTTTTTGCTATAATAACCTGAATCCACTGAACATTTTCTGCTACTACATTAAGCACCAATATATTCATTTTAGACCTTCTAACTTTGACTTTTTTATGCTAACTTTAATAAAGTGTAGCTCCATTCCCACTGAGATATTCCTGGATCACATCAAAGTGTATGGGAGGAGAAACGAGTACATGAATCCTCACTTTGAAGCCTCCATTTTAATTCAAAATATTTCCTTCTAAATCCTAAAGTCTAGCTTAGGATCCTTAATGCATTAAAACACGAGGTATAGCTCAAATGAAAGATCATTCCTAATGTACTTTATTCAAAAGAAGTGAAAATCCAGGATCTGAGAAGCTGGAGGGAGGGATACAAACTGGAAATATTGTAGTTTGAGTCATTTCTTTTATAGGAAAACTTATTGACAGAATAGGGTTCTGTACAGGGATGTTTGAGTCCACAGGCAGGGTAGGGGTGAGCCTCCAGATCTTGACCCTTCTTTCTTCTTCCCAGCTGTATCTGAATACAGAGTGTTCCCCGTCAGCTGCTGTGCCCATAACAATTGAGTGGGGTCAGAAGGACATCTGCATCAAGCTGTAGCAACACAGACACTGAATAGCCATCTTGGCTTGTACATTGGCTTGTAGATTATTTGTCTGCCCAGAGCTGTCTGAAAGGAAAAAATATTACTGCTTTCTTCAGAGTAGGCAAACAAACAAACAAAATGCTTAAAGTTTTGGGAATGTCTGTCAGGAAGTTTCTATAACTCAGTGCAGAGAGGTTTCTAGAGCCTGGTTACTAATGAGGGTTTTGTTTTGAAATGCAAGTGGCTGGGATTTCTTCCCAGGAAGGAACATTTCTTCGCTTCCACCTGGAAGCCAAATCAGCAAAGCTGCATGGCAGCATGGGCTTTATGCTCTGAAGAGGCAGGGAGCTGTGCTTTTGTGCAGCATCAGCTAAAATCGTAAGGCAGTCCCATCTGTTATATCTCATCACAGAGATTGCTGGAAATTAGCTTTGTTTGCTGTTATTGCAAAAGAATTGTTAAAGAAGGTATATTTAAAGGTACCACTCTCTAGAATCAAGCACCAATATCCATACATTTCTAGATCGTTAGAGACCACCACTTTGTACTGTGTCCTTGGATGCTAATTAGAGAAGACTATGACCAACAGAATAATGTTTTCAGAATTCTGAAAAATAAGTTTTATTTGTGTTAAGAGAATGCATATCTAAATATTGTAGAACCGCTTTTATTTTTATTGTTATTGTTATTTTATTTTTATTTTTATTTTATTTTTATTTATTTATTTATTTATTTATTTATTTTCCCTTAGATTTATTTTAATAGTATTCCCAGAGGCTCACATTTCAGCATGGCTCATGTTTTAGTACACAGCTTTCCTTCTTTATCAGAATCTCACAAACTGCCTTTTATAAAAGGCTATAAGGGGCTCAAGTTCACCGTATGTCTGAAGATAATTCTACAAAGGAACTTCAGTGCTACAAAGCTCAATGCTGAAATGTTTAACTCTTGGGTGTTCTGCTGCTCTGTGAAAACCTTGATGTATAGTACTATACTGTAGATAGTATATATGCTATCTACAGAGGAATGTCTAAGCAAAAGAAAAGCAGCAAAATAAGTGAAAATTTTCCAAAATTTTCCAAAAATTCTTCTAGAGTTTAATATCCAAAGCTGAAAAAAAAAAAAAAAAAGAGAAACAGACAAACCAGCCATCTCCCCTGCTTCCAAACAAAATCTCTGTACATCTTGTAGTTAGAGAGTTTGTGGGGGAGTTAAGAGATTTCTGTGTTTTCTGACCAGACTTTCTGAGTAGCAGAAAAGATTGTGAACCAATCTCCCTCATATATGTAAAGAAGAGATGGAATTGCAGGTGTTCAGGGATGCACCGGTCTCAAAACCTCTATGGAGATTGCTCTGCCTTGGGTAATTACTTAATCCTTGGAACCGGGATTTGAATATAACTCTTTGTCTCTGCCCTCATAGTGTTTCCAGGCCAAGATTCTGGAAAGTTAATCTTTGTCTCTGTCAGTAATTAAAGAAATGAAGTGAAAGTCAAAATTAAAGATTCAGGGTGATTTTCTTAGAAAAACAATATAGAGAATTAGAAACCTGTCCTGGCATGGTCTCTCCTTTGAAACCAGCTGGGGAGAAAATCCTGCCTGCCAGGCAACAGGATGGACACAGATGTGGTCCTGGAAGGTCAATCATCAAAATATTTTGCAGAAAAATTAATCTGAAGAGTGGTTTAAACCTGACTTCACAGGAGAATAAGGCAGGGAGAATCCGGAATAAAGATTCATGATTTTTATAACTGTAGTGTAGACATAGGTACTTGCAGGACTTTTTAACCTTTTGGGATTAATACTGGTTGTTCTACAAAGCTGGCCTTACTGGAGAATATTTTTATAACATCAGACTCTAGTTTAAAATACACTTTGTTCCTGAGGGCAATGAATTTACTGGGTGAGGTGTATATAACCTAGTTACATGCGATTTCTAAGACTAGCAGTACCAATCAAACCAAAGTCAGTATTGATATTTCTGATGAAGTTATAATGTTATCTGTGTAGTGAACCTTCATTCAATGGTATTTTTGCATGGTCTGAGAACTCAGCCTCATAGCATGGGTCAAAACAAGAAGTGACAGGTGCTGCCACAGTTTGCTGTTATGGTATGTGCAGCCTTGAATTACCACATTCCTCACACCTCAATATTCAATCTTGATAGGATTTCACAAAGATATGTGCAAGAAGATTTGCAAATCACAGCCATATGCTTCAGAAAAGAACAGATACATCATGACATGCCTGCACTTAAACCTCTGAGAGAATTTATGCATCCAGAAGAAGGATCTCCCCAACTCCAAAAATGGCTCATTAAAGGATAGGTAGTAAGTGTGGCACAGCATGTAACTAATGATCATGCAGGGATGTCTTTATGGAATATTTTAGTAATATGGCCCAAATTGATCTCATCTGACGTTAGGCACAGCAGGGCACTACTTGGGTTAGTATCATAGTTATCTCTGTCTCCCTCTTTAGACAGCGGAAAGGAAATTTAAGATGATACTTCACACCAAGTAAGAGCTGATGTCTTTGGAAATCTCTCTTTGTTGCCTGTGCATTTTGATTAGGTGGAATGAACCTGAACATTTGCCTGGAAAAGAGGTGAGAAGACAGATCCTGAGAGAAAAGTGGAACAGATTTCCCATTTTTGCAGTGTCAGTGTTGTCCTTGCTGAAAAAGGATCTGTGCTCTTCAAGGTGAACAAATAATGTATAGCATGGGACAGGAAGGACCAACAGAGACCAGAGAACTTATAAGAAGAACTGGGAGAGGTCATAGCTAAACCTCAGGGATTTCCAAAGGCTGTAGGAGGGACATTGTCAAATTTCTTGCAGATCAAGAAGCTTCCAGGGAAGAGATTTATTTTCAAACTTTTTTTTTTTTTTTTTTTTTTTTGTAGCCTGTCCCACTTTGGTTTTCTTTCTGTAGAAAGCCATAAATCATGGCCTAGCAATTCAAAGCTCTCGTGGTATTTCTGCTGTGTTCACTTGAAGAGAACAGCAATACCTTCAAAGCTCTGGATGATTTGAATGTCCTGGCTCCCCATGCGTGAGAGTTGCGGAGTACTTTTTCCTAGTTACAGAAATTTAAGGTCCCAAGGAAGACAAGTGTCATCTTTCTTATTTGGCTCCTAAATTTCACTCCACTGAACAAAGATTCTTGTTACTTAGTTGTTTTGCAGCGTTGAAGTCTCCTTTTTTTTTTTTTTTTTTTTTTTTTTTTTTTTTTTTTTTTTTAGCAAAGCTAAAGGGCCAGCTTGAGGAAACACCATCCTCTCCTTCAACCTCACTCCCCACCTATCCCCAGTCTTTAAATTTTTAACAGAGGCACGGGGTCTCTCACACCTATCTCCACTGCACAAATGTGTCTTTCTGTGTCTAAGTGGTTCTAGATTACCTCTGAGCCTTACAGTAACTCATCACAGCCTTCAGACAGCTGTTAGCTACGTTATCCATTCTAATGGGCAATGAAGTCCTTGGAGGAAATCCACCAGCTCAAGTCAGCAGGAACTCAGTGTGATGGTGAAGGGGAATAGCTGTTTTGTACACCTTTACTTCCACATATGGCTGTGATCATGAGAGAGAATCTAGTGTTAACTCAGAAAGGCTTTAAAGTCGGCTGAACTTTCCATAAGCAGAATTCATAGACTTCCCTGGTGCAGAAACAATTATTCATTTTAAAATTCTGCAGGATTATATTTGCAGAGACAGTTTCAAACCTAGGATTAATTGGTGGATGGGCCTTAAGGGAGTAATATAGAAGCAAAAACTGGGCTAGCTTAACTCCTTGCCTTGCCTTGCCCTATCCTTGCTCTATCCCTTCTCTTTTCTCTGTTTCCTACCATTATCTATTTTTTGTTCTTTGGTTACACTTTTAAGGGTTTGAGAACATCATTTTTTTGTAGCTAGTATAAGAAACATGCAATTGATTTTCATTGATTTTGTTACATGTCAATAAACTTTTGATGTTTTCATAAACCTCTTTTGAAAATAATATATATATATATTTCCTTAGTTCTGCTATGAAACATAGTTTGTTCAATTAGAATTCTTTTCAGAGGAAATTTTCAATCACACACTTGCAAATCAATGTAGCCCTGAACTGCAAATTAAGGCTGAGTACGAGAGCTCTTTGAAAATATCTTTCTGATCTTTAAGACATGGATTCCCTTCACTTAAATAACGGACCTTAGGGGCTTATTCTGTAGTCATCTTCTCTCCCTCTGCAGTAAAAGGGGGAGGCAGGTATTACAAGTTTTTGCAGGATTCTTGAAGCCCACATTTCTGCTGAGCATAAGAGGCTGCAGGTTTTCACAGAGGCCTGACACTTCAGCTGGATTTCCTTGCAGAAAAGTAAAAATGGCACACAGGCAAGAGGAGAAAAGTTGCTTTATTATTATTATTATTATTGTTATTGCTATTATAATTATTATTTTATCAGTTACAGGAACTGTTTGAAAACCTAAAGGTAATAATCCTGTTATGCAGCTTCCTTGTCTGCTGCCAGGTATCCCAGGAGATAACAACTATCTCATAACATTCCCTAATAGCTGTCCTTGAAAACAGTGCTCTCATCCTGGCACTAGGTACCAAACTTCAGATTTGCTTCCACCATAATTCACAGAAATGTTTGCAGAGTAAGTTTTTACTGACTCCTGAAGTATCAGAAGCCCAAACAGTGGTTCTAGATGAAAAGCAATTTGTAATCTGGTAAAAACCATGGGCTCCTGGAGTGCATATATTTCTGCTTATGTTGAGAGAAGAGAAACCTTCAGCAGTTCTGATATTTAGTGACTGACCTTTTTGTGTTGGGACAGAGATCAAAGAGAACAAAAATCAAAGGGAATCACAGCCAGATTTGGCCACTTCCCCCCCCCCCCCCCCCCCCATTAACAGTAACAACTAGAAGTAAACTAAGTCTCAGATGACAGCTTTAACAAATTATGAGCAACAGATTGATAAACTCTCACCCAAGTCCTAGGTAGATGGCAGAGAGGGAGAGAAGACCACCCTAGAAGCAACATTCACTGAACAGCTGCACTTCTAGGTACTTAGGTTTTGCTCAAATTCACAGAGCTGCAGGATGCACATTGCTGAACAGGAACAGTTGGTCAAAGCAGAAACTGCAGTGTAGGAGACAGAAAAGGAGATTAGATCAAGCAGCATCTGCATAGCTACAAAAATGCACATTATAGCTTTGTAGGAGTGAGCTAAACGAGCGAAAAGAGGACTCAAAACATATATATCATAGGAAAAACAAACAAACAAACAAACAAAAAAGCCCACAGCATTGTGCTACCCCCAAAAGACTATCACTGAGCAGCATGTGAAATAGGATTTAAACCATGAAAGAATTCCAGAGGGCACCTTCAGCAGCTCAAGACTTGCTAAAAATGTGCTGGAGTAGGCTGGCTTAATGCCAAGTAAAGCATACCCTCTTGTTTAATCTGTGACAAGCCTTCCTACAGAAAGTAGGTTCTTTTACTGAAGTGTCTGATTATGCCTCACTGCTTAGCTGGACTGAGTATTTGTTTTGATGGGCTTGCTCTGTTGCACAGAAAAGGAATGGATGGAGACTTCAGCCATCCTGAAGATGTGCATTACCATGCAAGAATGGACCAGAATGGCTGAATTTCTCACTAACTTTAAAGAAGTTAACGAAAGTGATAGGAAACTAACTTATTCTGACATTCTAGAGGGCACCTTAAGCTAATGGAATCCATGTGCTATATTCAAGAAGAGCTGTGAGTATTATTGCAGTGAAGTCCTCTGAACTGAGAATTAAGAGCTTTGGGATTGGAATGCATGCTGCTGAGATAGACACTGAGACTAAAATCAACAGGTATGATGGGCTGTGGCCAGGTGCCCAGCTGTCTGTTGGGCTGGGGCAGGGACCCACAGCCTGGCAGCAGGTACTCCTGTGAAAGTGGGATTCACAGCCTGAGCTTCCACAGATACCTGTAAAGTAGTGACAGCCACATGGGGGTTGTACCACCTGCTATTTAAAGCATTCACCAAAATGTGAGACCTCAATTTTAGGCCCATCGGAGATAAGGATCTCACAAGATTTAAATGAAAATTGCTTATTATTTCAGAGAGGAGTGCACTAACCACCAGGAGAAAGATGGGCTGTTCTCTCCCCATGTGTTGAAAGTAGGTCAGTGGCAACCAAAATGCAAAATAATATAAGAAACAGGAATGGGCTTCTGTCTTCTAGTGAGACAGAGCAAGTGAAGGAGAGGAAAGAGAGAAGAGATCCTAATGTTCAGGGAATGGCAAGTACATATTTTGTTCTGAAGATTCTTTGTCCAGCAAAGCCTTTGAAGGTATATACTGAGATTGCTAAATATATGTAAGATCCTCTAGTGAAATATCCAAGCCTTGCTTTATTAGCCAGTAAAACAACTTAGTTTCTCAACATAAAAAGACTTATTAGTAATGAGATAACTGTTCTAGCTGTGATTACGATATGCATAACAAATTAAACAGTACTCCCTGCCACCCACAAGTACCATGGACTTTAACTCATCTGACACAATTTGAGGGGAGAACTAGATAAAAGATTCCATCACTGCATTAAGAATTTTTATGAGATTTGCCCTTTAATTATTTTCCCCCATATGCAATTGAACTGCGTTTTTACTGCTTAAAAGAAAGAAATCATTAAAGTTTTAAATAAATTAAAAGCCTTTAGTGATATCTCTGTATGCAATATTTTTTTGTGACTTGCTTGGGAAATTTTTTATCCACATGTAGGAGAGAGATTGTTTTTAGTTTGAGACACAGAACATTCATCACAACTTCTTACATATTTTGCTGCAAGAAGGCAAGAAGCAGGCTCTTTAATCTTATTGATCAAGATGCAGGGCAGTGTATATCCACAAGGCAGTTAAAGCTTGGGCTAAGCTGTGTCCAAAAGGAGCAGATCTATTTTATGTATGTAAATCGAAATGACCAGATCTTGCAGTATTAGGAAATATTCACTGAATCCTCTGGAAAATTCATTTTCAAGATATTATTTTGGAAATAACAGGAAATGGCAGCCTTTGCAGGAAAGTCATTTGCTTTTCATTTAGGATTAGAATCTGCCAGGTATTTAAGTGTAGTACAGAAATAGCAAGGCTGGGATGAATCCACTGTCCTTTTACATCTTACATAAGACAGGGATACATTGCACATCCTGCATCTGAGAAAATGGTATTACATCATCTCAGCCTCATGGTTTCTGGTGCCCTGAACAATGCAAAGAAAGCACACGAACCTATGACAGTCTGTTCTGTTCTGTTCCTGAAGATTTGGGATAAACAGTGGTTCAGACATATATAGGGCATGGTGGGTGAAAAAAACAACAAAACCCAAAAATGTTCTGGCTCTGTTTTGCACATCAGCTCTTCAGCAGAACTGTTTAGCTTTTTGAGAGCATATGAACACAAGGAGTGACCTATAATGTGGCTCCAGTGCTCCGTGTATCCTGTTTCCAAGAGTTGGAGATGCTGTTTGGAAGGAGGTCCTGAACATCCCCACTCTGCAAACCATCACTCTTGCTGTCTCACAGCATTAGATTAGGAATGTTACAGTCTCCATCCTTGAATTTTTCTTTCTTTAGGAATTTATGCACCTATTGTCCATGAATTTGTCATGAAGAATGAATCTAACAGCTTTCTGAAAATAGTGAAATTATCAGCCTTCATAACCTATTTCAACAGAAATTCCATTATGATCTGTGGAAAAAAAAAAAAAAAAAAAAAAAAAGACTGTTTTATCTGTTTTAAACTGACTTCCAATTAGTTTCAATGCTATTTCTAATATTACTGGATTTGGTGAATGCCAGTTTCACACTCACATAATGTACAACATACTAACTCTGAAGTTTCCCTGCTTTGAGTGGGAGGTAAGTCTAGATGACCTTCTGTGTTCATTTCCTATATAGTTGATCTTCCAGTCTAAATTATTCTGCAATTCATGATTTTATGACCATGACCATGTCACTCTCCAGTCCTCTCGTTGCCAAACTGAAGTTTCAGCATTTCTTGTCTCTGTTCATAAAACAGCTGCTTCATCCTCTTTATAATCTTAGGTGTCTATCTCTATAATTACTTTAACTCCATTCCATCTTTCTTGAGCTGTGGAAACAAGAACTAAACACTATAATCAAGCTATAGGTGTCCAAAATTTTATGCAGTATCCCTTTGTTTTCTTTCAATATCCTTTATGCTCAATATGCTCTCTGTTCTGTTATTTTACTTCTGCTGTTGCTGCCCCCAGATCCAGTGATTTCTGAAGACTGTCAACGAAGACTCTAAGATTTCTTTCCCAAGTTGTTGATATTATACTCCCTAAAGCTACTTGACACAGTTTTCTGTGGTTCATACCTCAATGACCCAATCCGTTTTTTACACCTTGGCTTTGACTAGTGTCCTTGATAAACTTAAGATTTCCTACTTGACATTTGCAATTCAGCAGAGACACAGAAATATTATGTAACTGTGGATTTCTTGTGCTTTTTGTAGGGAAAAAAAAAAAGAAAGTAAAAAAAAAACGTGGCAAATAAAAGAAATGGATAAAGACAACACCAGCTCCAGGGCTGGAAAATGATCAAGCAATATGAATATGAATATGCATTACAGTCACTGTGTTCCAGTGACTGTAATGCTATTGGATTTTTACACACTTTTATTTAGCTGATCAAATGTTATGCAGTCTCTGTCATATACATATTATGATGGTGAATTTGACCGCTTTTCCATATGAAGGTTGATCTGAATTTTTTACAGAGCAGGATTTGATATCCTTGCTATACATACAGAATTCAGCAACATCCTCCAAATTACTGCTCTTAATTCTTTCTACACATAATGGATTTTCAGAGATTGGGTAAGCATGCAATTTTTTGCTAATTAGCCCATTAATCAAATTTGTTTAAACATACTTTATTAAAATAATGTCACATACAGGATTCCTTTCATTTTGAATTATCTTGATAAATGGTAAACAGGGATTCTTCTAACATATCTGAGTTTAAGTATTTAGTTTCAATGAAGATGTTCATGATCATCAGATATGAGATTGTTCCTAGTGAATAATAGATGAAATCAGGTCAGCAATTCACATATTATGAGGTATGGCCAGGCACCTTACATCAATTGATTCCTTACATCATTCTGATATCAGAGGCTCCAATGTCCTTTATACTTCCTAATAACCTTCTTTATATCATGCAGCAGTTTTTGAAATGGATCTTCAATGAAAGTTACTTCCCGAGTCAAAAATTCATATCAACATCTGTAGATTTACTTCACTGAAATTGCATTAGTATTTTATTAACAGAAGGTTTTTCTTCCTGAACTAGACCACCTTTAGACTATCGTCATTTCTCAGAGAACTAAAAGAACAATAAACTATTGGTGAATTTGAAAGAGCTATCTGATATCATTATTCAAGTGGGTGGTAAGGCTTACGCAGCTTCTTCATGGAGAGATGTGCTAGGAAGGGACTGGATCTCACATGCTGTTTTTGGCAGTCAGACAGGTGCTGCTTGGTGAGTGCTGATGCACGTTATGGGAACAGATTGCTTTTCTAAACATGAAGCTCACCTGCTGCCAGCTACTACTTCCTGTTCAAGGTGGTCTTTGTACATGTGCCCTCATCTTCTAAAAATAATGCTCTTTGAGGAACATGGTGAACACACAGCTACAGCATAACATCACACTATCAAGATGTTGAAATAGTTTTCATGACAGATAGAGATCATAACTCTAAAATTTAACTTTTTAAAGAATTGCTTTTACCCACAGCTCTGCTAATTTCACTCCGTTGTTCTTTCTGTGGCAGTTAGTTCCCACTGCTGATATCCTGGCTCTGCAATCATTCCTCCTGAATTCAGTGGAACTGCCTTGAGAACCTCAGCCAAAAATCCATGAGACCTTGGATCAAGCCAGCAATAAAAGAGTTTACAATGAGGATGTATTAAATTAAAGCATACCAGCACAGGTGAATGAGAATATCAATAGTAAGTTTATCTAAGAATGAATCTAGTTATTAAAATGAAAGCAGTACCACCATTGAAATTTTCCACCAGATTACATCTGAGATTTGACTGCATGTCTAAGGAAAAAAATTGTTCTAATTGGCCATGCACTTTCTCCTGACAGTTTTGTCAAATTACTGGCATTGCATATCAATAACTTATCACCCTCTAAGAACAGTGTATATTATTAGATATTTCAGGGAAGAACTCCTTTTGAAAAAAGTAATATATATATATGTATAATTATGGCAAAATGTTTTATGTAGAACTGTAAGTTTTTCTCCTTTCTGCCTGCATATTATTCAATAATTAATTCAAAAAAATCCCACCATCAATTACAAAAAAGGTTTACTTAATTTATATTGAGCATTAAAGGAATCTCTAAAGATATGTCCTTGGAATATTTAGATGTTGTTCTCCTAATGACATGTAACTGTAATGTAAGAAGGCACATTTATAGGGCTGCAATAATTGGTCTTTTTTTTTTTTTTTTTTTTTAATTTTAATTTTATTTTTTTTTGTGCAAGGAAAGAAAAAGGAATTGGACCAAGAGTATACAGCAGTAATAAAAACATGGAATCTATAAAACTTAACTTAGGGAGACTTCATTCAGAGACAGATAATATTAGCATCAGATTATAAGCATGATGTTTTTGATTCACACATCAGAAGAAAATGATATGGTCTAAAAATAATTTTATTTTATTTATTTATTTATTTTTCCTACACAGTTCTTTACTGTTTTCCTGTTCAGAGTGCTGTACTTCCTGCCCTTCCTCCTTGTGTAAAAAATAGTAGATTTATCTTTGTAACAGCCAGTGAGGTGAATAAGGGATGATGTCTGGATTTTACAATGAGATTCTGAAGATAAGACTCATCTGCCTTTTATTTGGCTGATACAGTGTCAACATCTAAATTTAAATTAGCTGCCTAGGGTTGTCTTTTTGAAGAGAATGGAGAGAAACAGGTACTGTTACAAAAGATTTGTCTGTACATTTTCAAATGCCTGCTTTAAGATAAAATGGAATGGCTTGGATGACTAGGTTGGATATATATGCCTGTATAATAGATATTTGCCTATGGTGGAGGAATTTCTTCTGTCAAGAAACACAAAAAAATACTGGATTACATAATCAATAAAGAGAAACCAAGATTTTTCAGATAACAATTCACCACCTCTGAAACTAAATGAGTAACCTGAAATGGCTGAACTTAGTATTATGAGTTTTAGCTCTGAAAGGATAAAAACTCCAGAACATTGGACTTAGAGAAACGTATTGCCTGGCAAAACCTCTGTTGACCATATCCTAATTTGTGAATTCTGTCACCTTACTCTTGATGCAATTTTACAGCTTGATACTTCATGACAGAAGATGATAGTCTTTGTCATTTATGTGAAATATAGTCTCAGGTCTTGGATTTAAATAATAAAGGTAAAATCTAGAAGTATATATATATATTTTCAACTGCTGTACTAAATGATATATGTCCTCACAGCAGATAATCTCACAGGTTGTCTCAAGAGATATTTTTATTACAGTAACAGTGTAGAAGGAAAAAAATATTCTGAGAAATTTTCTGAGAAAAAAAAAAATATTTTGCTCAGAAATGAGAAGTGATAAAACAAGGAGCAGTGTTTTGGAAATTTCTTTCTCTTTGGACTAGTTCTTCAAAGCCTTCAATACCATCCTGGTCATTGTGTACGTTACAAAGTTGTTCATTACTGTTGTGAGTATGAGAACTCACTTTATGCTGTTTGCAGTGAGAGTTTGTAGGAATGGAAGCTTCAATATCTTAGCTTTGTTGTGCTTTTATGAATCTGTCTTTTAGTAGTTTAGTTTGAAGACAGACACTGATTTTTCCCCTTAGCAATACTTCTCAACAAGTTGAAGGAGCCTTGTTCTAGAAAAGCTTTACATATTGGCATAAACACAATTTGGTCATCCTCTCATCCAACTGGATCCTTCCTGGAAAAACAACCTCTGTCTTTCTTCCCAGTGTGGAAGGAAGAAAAAAGAAAGGCTGTTACAGGAGTTGGTGGACAGGATTTACCCCAACACAAATATGAATGGAAATATTTGAGTTTAGACATAGCCATTTCGGAGCTATTGGCATTCTGGCACACAAGTCTTTGAACAGAATCACAGAATCACAGAATCACAGAATTTCTAGGTTGGAAGAGACCTCAAGATCATCGAGTCCAACCTCTGACCTAACACTAACAGTCCCCACTAAACCATATCCCTAAGCTTTACATCTAAACGTCTTTTAAAGACCTCCAGGGATGATCTTTGCTTTTTTTTTTTTTTTAGGTTGGATATTAGGAAGAACTTATTTAAAGTCATATGCTGCGTATTTAACTTACTTCTGAAAGGTTATTATTTGGCAACAGACTGTTAGCAGTTCCAATAATCATTATGGAGGGAATCAAAAGGAAGCTGCCATGCTCAGTGTTGTTACTGCTCTCACTCAGAGTGAGAGCAGAGCTTGTGTCACTGCTTATTTCCTTTTAGGCTCCAAAAGACTTTTCTGTGCTCTGCATCCACTTGCAACCTGAAGGCAACTTATGAGATATTGGACTGACAAATTTTTGTTTGTTGTTTTATTATTATTATTTTTTTTCTTTTCAGAATTGTCTTGGAGTTGAGTTGGAGGAGGTCAAGCAATGGGACCTGTCAGAAGGACCCTGTTCATAAACACTGTTAAATTTTCCAATGCATTAGCTCTTGCAAAATGGTCAGCGGACTCTCAGCACTCATATTCATCATAACACTTTTAAGCAACTGCATAATGTCATTATGTAAGTAATAATATTTATGGGAAACTATTGATGAGATTTAATGAACTTTCTCTTCTAAGAGGAAATTTAGCTAGAATTGACCTGGATGAGCTAGCTGAGCCTGGAATTTAATTAACTTGACTTGTATTTTCTTTGAAAGAACATGCAATTCCTATTGAACGATTCAAGTTTCTTGGGCAAATATAAAGTGTTTTTTCTAATTTTGTTCATTATTTAGCTGAAAAATCAAAATGAAAGAAATGAATTAGTTAGAAGCTATGTCCTTTTAAAAGTATTTTCACTTTTATTATAGGAAAAAAAGTCCCTAATTAAAATTCATATTACCTACTTAGACTTTATAAAAGTACAACATTTAGATATGTTAATAACTAAGCTATTTTAGAATTGCAATATATTTAAAATGTGTATTATGCAATTAGTGTTTTTAATATGTACTATTTACCCCAGAGAATTAACCCCCATAATATTCAAGCTAATTACAGTACCAGACAAGTCTTTTATGACAAACCCTCATGTATCACCTCATCACCACCTCTAATGAGCATTGTATGAATGGTATGACAGTAAACCAGCTCCTTTGCCTTGTGCATGGAGGATGCAATGCACACTGCTGCTGGTAATGAATACATGTCCATGCTTTGCTTATCATGTATAAGTTCTTATTTTGCATTCCAGCCCCATAGTATCTAAGCATTTCCTAGTACTGCTTTAAAGGACTTGGCTAGCACCTGATATATATATTTTCTAACACTCTCCTCTAGAGAGCTATGGCCAATGGCAGATGGTGTAAATATATATATAATAAAGGTTTGAAACATTAAACATTAAAATTCTCACAGATCACAGAAGGATCCGAGTGTTTATATGTGATTTAAGTATGAACACTTTAGGGAGAAATTGTGCTTTGACCAGCACTGAGCACAAGGTGCAGTGTAAATAAATGGGCTCTGGTAACCTGCAGCTCGTGCTGTTGTGCAGGGAATGATGGTGCTGGAGGAAAGTGGAAAGAAGGGAAAAGAGAAGGGCTGACTAGCTGTTTAAAACAGTCTGTCTAATTAGCTTTTGATTTACAGGAAAGTGAAATATACCAGAGATGTGCAGTGGAAACAACCTGAAGAAAATCCACAGAAATAGCCAGAAAAAAAAGACAAGCACATAGCCAGCTGAGGAGAACTCTGACTTCGGTCAATGCTGTTGTTAATAAACCAGATCAGATCTTCCAAACACAAGTGGATGGAAGGATGTTTAGTAACTAGTAATCTTCTAGTCAACTAATCTCCATGGCTGTAACAATCTTAGCAGTCTAAAAGTGATCCTAACAAACAAATCCCAGCCTTCTCTCACACTGCCACATTGGGTTTTACATTCCATCTTTGACAAATTTCTGATGATCAAAGAAGAGGTGGGTTCTGCACAGGTCCTGCGCATCTCCATCTGGAACTCTGACCTGAAGGTTTTTTCACGGTAAATGTTTAGGGAGCATAAGGGAATTCCTACCCCTTTCATAAAGCAATCAGAAACAGTCTTCAAAATGCTGCAGGAAACTGGGAAAGGTTTCAATTCACTCTGAAGGTTCCCATTCACACAATTCTGTGTTTATGGGGCTGAACATAGTTGTTATTCCTGCATTTGTATTCATCTTTCCCACAAAGTCTGTGCAACTAGCAACAGCCAGATAGCTAACAGAAATAATACATCCTAGTATGGAGAGAGAAAAATCCACTGCTACCAAACTGCCAGTCCAGCATTGGTGCAAAAACACTTTTTCTCTCTTTCACACTTACATTTCTGAACTGCAGGCAAATTCTTCCATTTTTTCTGCTTTTCTGCAGAACTACATGGATTTCACCAGCAGCTGCAGCAGGAGACCCCACAGCACACTGACCCTCCTGTGACAACAGCAACAGTGCAACTTCAGGCTGTGTGAAAGCAGCACCCTGACCATCTGCATCGGCGTCCTCCTTAACCATCTTTACCAGGACTGGGGGCCATAGGAGAGCAGGTTTCGGCATAGATACATCTGTCACTATGATGACAGAAAACCTCTAAAATAATTGTATGGATTAGAGCAGTCATTGTTTCCTGCTTCTGATTATTTTCCCTTTGTATAGATCTGCTGTAAAGTAGTGACACTTCTGTTGCTATTACCCTTATTTTTCACATTAAATATCAATCCTTTGTCTTTGAAGCTGAGGCATATTTATATGGATGGCTAATTTAATGGTACTGGGAACTGTGATTTGAACCAGAATATTCAAGAATTAATGCAACAAAAAATCCTATAAAATAAAAGGCAGGATATGAGATATGTGATGTAGTCCCTTAAGAGTATTTTTGCAGGGAAATTTGGAGATCATTAATATTCTAAAAGATCAAACCTCTCTAAAACTGATTTTTGCATTCATGGTTAGTAAGTACAGATATAAGTACTGTGATTTTTGGTCTTCATAACAACCTTTGATCTACTGTGCTGAAAAAAACAAAATGGTAAGCTATTATCATTTTTAGTGTAAGATTTCATAAGAAAATTATATTTATCATATATCATCAGCATCATGTAATACAAAGCATAGACACAGGAGCAACTATTGAGAAATGTTCAACTAAGTGAAGCTTCACAATTATGCAAATATTATAGAAAGATCAACTAGAATAGAAAGACATTTATGCCATTATATGGGCATACAAATGTATTTGTAATGCTGTGGCAAAGTTAGACTGTTAAGCAGTAGCCTATTACCATTCATGAAGATACATCAATCTAACATTAAAGGCATTTCAATTTGTGCTACTATCTGTTAACAGAGATCAAAATGGAAGGGGAAGTGAATGTTCTTTACTTACTCAACCTGTCACCTTAGATCTGAAGATTTGTGTCAACTTTTCCTGTTTCATTTTTATTTCCAGCCCTTTGCAATGACAGGTGGCGACATGGGTTATAGCCCCTTGCTCTCCAATTTGAGCATGTCTATAGAGAAAAGAATGAAAATGAGATAAAAGTAGCCATGGTTAAGCTGCTACACTGAGCTTATTCTTCT
Source organism: Nettapus auritus (assembly GCA_011076525.1). NCBI lineage: Eukaryota > Metazoa > Chordata > Aves > Anseriformes > Anatidae > Nettapus > Nettapus auritus. The sequence goes on along the minus strand of CM021767.1, from coordinate 107,127,184 downwards.
GGGAGATGTCCCATGTGGGCTACAGGATATTTTTTTAAGAAACTTTTGTAGATCTAGGATTAAGTGTGACAAAACTCAGAGTAACCAGGCACTTCCCTATACAAGACTGTAAATTCAGATACCTAAATACCTAAAAATACCTAAATACCTAATACCTTTAAATACCTAAAATCCATGTGTGGAAAATAGAATGAACTAGGTGCCTTGGGTGGGAATACACAACTGTAGAGCAGGAGGATATTTAAGAGCGAATGAAAAAGGGATAAATGTTTCTGAAAGTCCTTCTCTCCCCTGAACTTCACAGGGGCTAAACCACTAGCCCAAGAAGTATGATAGCTGGGTTTTAAACCTTCGCTTCAAAGGAGTCAAATCACGTCTTATGTAAAAAGGAAAAAAAAAAATAATAAAAAAAATAAAAAAATGGCCTATATAGGGCAATAAGTGAAGAAGCTACAGACTTCTAGGCTGAATTGAAATATAAATGTTCTCCACCTGTCCTTTTGAATTTGGTTTTCTGCTCTAAAGGGCAGAGAGGACATGCAGAGGACAGATTGAAAAGTTATCTCTCTTCATAGGCAATTTGGAGGAAATAGCAGAGAGAAATAACTTTGGGAATATAATAGGATTTACTAATGTAATCTAGATAGAAGCTGAAATGCTTGGGGACAAATGATCAAAGAGAGCTAAAACTTTGGGAACCCAAAACTCAGAAGAAATTAAGGCTGATTTAAACAACTAATTAACAAACAAGATCAAAAGTAACAAAGTACTGGAAAAAAATTTCTTTAGTGCAAAGATATACTAATTCAGTAAGGCAAAAATCTTTCAGTAGGATGGCAAAACATCTTCAAAATATATCTTCACTACAAATGCAATGGGTGAAGATTACAGAGGAATTATGTAATGACCACCATGGAGAGAGGTACCCAGTACCTGCAGGTATTAATTATGCTGTGGGTGATTTGTGATGGTTTGCAAAGATAGAGAGGGACAAATGGGGGACAAATTCATTGCCATCTCTGGCAATGCAAATAAAGTCTTTCTTCCTCCTTACAGGCCTGCATCTTGGTTGTGGAGAAGCTGTCCCAGGAGTTCTAGCACCTCAGCGGATGTATGAGGTCCACCTGTACAGACCAGTATCTCACTACACTGAGTAAACAAGCACAGCGGTGATGGAACCAAAACTGGCTTCAATGCACAAGAATCCAACACCACTCACTATCTCTCCTGCCCTGAAAGACTATTATGACAAATGGAGCCTAAAGTCAGGGACTAGATGAACCAAACAGACATTTTAGAGGGATGGCCTATAGACTAAGGGAATGATATATGTGTGTGTATATCAAGAGATAGGAAAGGTGGTGGTGATTAATTGGGATGTATTGGAAAACATGGGAACTGAGCATGTTGTAGATGGTATGGAATAAGGGGTAGTTATTGTCCTGATTTCATCTGGGATAGAGTTAATTTTCTTCCTAGTAGTAGATATGATGCTGTGTTTTGAATTTAGGATGAGTATAATGCTGATAACACACTGAAGTTTTAGTTACTGCAGAGCAGTGATTACCCTATGTCATGGACTTTCAAGCTTCTCACACTCCCCTGCCAGTAAGGAGTCTGGAGGTGCACAACAGTCTGGGAGGGGACACAGCCAGGACAGCTGACCCACACAGGCCAAAAGGGATATCCCAGAACATGTGGTGTCATGCACAGCAATAAATACAGGGGAGATGGCTGAGGGAACGGCTGCTGCTTGGGGTCTGGCTGGGCATCAGTTGATGGATGGTGAGCATTTGTATTGTGCATCACCTGCTTTGTTATATTCTTTTATCATTATTATTATTTTCCCCTTCCTCTTCTAATGTATTAAACTTTCTTTATCTCAACCCATGAGTTTTACCTTTTCTGATTCTCTCCCTTTTTCCACTGTGGGGGAGTGAGTAAATGGCTGTGTGGTGCTGAGCTACCTGTCAGGTTAAACCACAACAAACTTTTACTGAGCTTTGAATCAGGGACTGTAGGTGGAGAAGAATGGGGTGGAATTTACTTTGCAAGTACTTTCTCCACAGATGTTATTTAGACTTAAGCATTGCAACAGTTGCTTCAGTTCTTCCTTGCTATCACTTTACATAGGCAACTGGGGATCTTAGATCCCTATTATGTTGAAGACAATTAAAAAAAAAAAAAAAGGAAAAAAAAAAACAAACACAAGTAATTGAAATAATTATGCAAATATTGCATCTAAGTGTTTAATTAACCCCCTAGACAGAATAATACAATTTTTCTAAAGTATTACATCATATTTTACTGGTGCCCTCCCATTCTCTAGTTCATAGATATTGTTTTAAATGCTTTTTAACAACTAAACAGACAGAAATAAATATTTTTGTACATGGTTCAATTCTGTGATGTTTTGCACTGTCAACAGTACCAAATCTATAGGAATGGGTGCCAGCTGTTTCATGGTCATGACCAAATTCCTCTTACTTTATTACCTACAAATAATGTAAATGAATAATCATCTGGCACTGAGCTGGTCAGATGTTTAAGCAGTGGTTGTTATCACTTACAACAGATGTCACAGAGCAATTTACTGATTCTTTCCTTAAATAAATATTTGTTGAGGATAGAAGCATTCAAGTAAAGAAGAAGAACCTCTTCCCTTGATCTGTTGGATGTACTCTTGGTGATGCAGCCCAGGACATGGTTTTCCTTCAATGCTGCCAGGGCACACAGCTGACTTATGTATAGCATGCTGTAACCCAGAACCCATGGGCATTTCAAGCAGAGCTGTTCACCAGTCAGACCCCAACCTGATTATCCCATCTGGGAATTATTCTGTCTCACATGTAGGACTTTGCACTTATCGTTGTCAAAACTCATGCTGTTCTTTTGGTCCTATCATCCAGTTAGCTGTACATTACACAAGCAATGTAACATGTCTGTAATAAGCTAGTTATATTAATTCCAGTTTTCACACTGCTGTGGATGATTGTTTTTTGTTTATTCCTGCACTATACTTGCACATTGCAGATGATTCCAGTCTATCTGTCTGCATCTATTGCTAGTGTGCTGCCCTGAATCTACCCTGGACCTAGCTTGAAATTTGCTTACTCAGATGCCATTCAGTTTTGGCTGTCTGGCAGGCAGGTAAATATTGAGATATGCTAGTGCTAGTAACTGAGCCATCTGCAGCACCGTGAAAATATTTTGTAGTCACAGAAGCAAATGTGGATGTCGTTGTGTTCCCTTGGTAGACAGAACTGAAATCCGCCTGAAACTGTCTTGAAATACACCAGCACCAATTTGACATTCAGTTGATGTTCTCTGGAGGCCAGTGGCTTAGTGCCTGTTATGTAAGGCAAACTCCCTCATAGCAAAAATATTTCCCTCAAGTAACAATTCAAATGTATTTCCCATTTAGTGTTATGCAGTAACAGTAGATGGAAGAATATGTGTTATTTGTCAAACACTCAAAAGAAAGATGACCTTCATTAAAGCAAGGAGTGAGTAACCCCCCCCCCCCCCCAGCCAAGTCAAGTTCAGAATCTTACAAAACTCCCCTACTAAACAGCTTCCCTTGTACTGGGATGCGTGCTGGGACTCTGCAGGACCAGCAGGATCTATGCATATCAGAGTACTGGAAAAGCAAAAGTTCCATGGCAGCTTCTTGTTTTCTGAATGAAGTTTATTTCTCTTGTGCTTTCTCTGCTGTGTCCCAGTTGCAACGGAGAGATTAAGGGATCCTTGCTGACTCACTGTGAAAGGTAGATGATTTGCTTCCAAAAGAAGAAAATAAAGGGATACTTACTTAATTCTCAGTAACAAAACCTGTATTTTTTGTTGTTTTGTTTGTTTGTTTGTTTGTTTTTCTGAAGCAAGAGGAAATCCTTCATGGTTTTACACAGCCCACAGATATCTTTAAATCCGTGTTCCATACATAATGAAATAGGTTAACCAAGGTCTTCCCATACATCTTATACTTTTATCTTGTTTCTAGAGAGGTAATCACACACACACACAAAAAAAAAGAAGTCATCTTTTCCTAGCTTTCATTCGAGATCCATTGTTCACACATTTCTGTTGTACTTCACACTGGCATATGGCTTGGCAGCCACTGAGTTCTTGCTAGCATTTTGTTGTGCAGTTGATACAGTTTTGGCTATCCTCCTCTACCTCCTAAGATGCATTTTCAATTGAATTACTTACTCATTATTGAAAATTAATTTGAACACAATAAGCACAACCTTTAGAACCATTTACTCACATTTGCCAAAGTTCATTCATGATCCTAAGTAAGGCATTATTGTTATATACACTTATGCAATTTTTTGTGTTTGGCATAGCTCCATTTTCTGTTTTTACAAATTATTTTTGCTCTGATTCCAGTTATGTATATAACATAAATGAATACTATTATGCATAAATAAACTGTTACATACGTGTGTATGCATTCATGTATTTATATATTTAATAACACTTACTATTTTTTAATCAAGTAAAAATATTATATTTGCCCTCAAATGCAGAAAAAAAGTTATCACTCTCCTTGAGGCTATATTTAGTATTGTGATTAAGAGTGCTTGATTCAAGAAACATGGATTCAGTTATAGAATCATAAAATCATAGAATAGTTTGTGTTGGAAAGGACCTTAAAGATCATCTAGTTCCAACCCCACTTCCCTGGGCAGGGACACCTCCCATCAGACCAGGTTGCTCAAAGACCCATCCAACCTTGCCGTAAACACTTCCAGGGATAGGGCAGCCACTGCTTCTCTGGGCAACCTGTTCCAGTGCTTCACCACCCTCATAGTAAAGACTTTCTCCTGAATATCTAATCTAAGTCTACCCTCTTTTAGTTTAAATCCATTCCTCCTAGTCCTTTCAATACACTCCCTGACAAAGACTCCCTCCCCAGCTGTTAATCCCTGACTTGGTTTTCCAGCTATAAAAAGAATATTAGGTTATTTCCTTTGTTTGTCTAACTTGCTCATTTTTTAACCTTTTAGGGTGGAATAATCAGGTGTATATACGTAAGGTGTGAATTACAGTGGGATATGTCTTTCCTTTAATCTGGCAAAAAGTACATACAAGCACTCAAGTGAGGAGTGAGGGAACTCTCTCTGTAGATTCATCCACTGGAACCATATTTATTATATTTGTTTTTTGAAAATAGAAAATGCTATTGGTTGGTTTCTAACAGTTTCTTGGAGGAAACTTCGGAAAAAAAAAAAAAAAAAAAGAAAGAAAAAAACATGTTTTACAGAAGTTGTGTATTATTTATAATGAAATGGAAACAGTAGTTTGAGATTGATGAAACTGTATATATATTTGTTTTGAAAAAAAATGAACCTTTAATTGCTGTATCAGTATAATACATTATTTATCTACAGTCTTCATTTTTGCAGCCTGGCAAAACTACAAAAATATGTAGAGCTGAATGAACAGAAAGCTGGCTATATCCTGGGCTGCATTAAAAGCTGCATGGAGAGCAGGATGAAGGAGGTGATTCTTCCCACCTACCCTTGTGAGACCCCATTTGGAACCCTGAGTTAGCTCTGGCGCCCTAGCACAAGAAGGAGATGGAAGTATTAGACTGAGTCCAGAGAGGAGCCACAAGGGTGATCAGAGGGCTGCAACACCTCTCCTATGAAGACAGACAGAGGAAGTCAGGGTTGTTCAGTCTGGAGAAGAGAAGGCTCCAGGGAGAACTTTCAGTGGCCTTCTAGTACCTAAAGGGGGGCTACAGGAAAGCTGGGGAGGGACTTCTTGTGAGGGGGTGGAATGATGTGACAAGGGGTGATGGCTTTAAACTGGAAGAGGGGAGATTTAGATTAGATATAAGGAGGAAGTTCTTTTATTTTAGAGTGGTGAAGCTGTGGCATAGGTTTCCCAGAGAAGCTGTGGATGCCCCATCCCTGGAGGTGATCAAGGCCAGGTAGGATGGGTCTTTGAGCAACCTTATCTAGTGGGAGGTGTTCTTGCCCCTTGCCCTGACAGGGGCATTGGAACTAGATGATCTTTAGGGTCTCTTCCAATGCTAATCATGATTCTGTGAACAATCTTATTCAAAGGGAAATATGAAATCTTACAGTCTTTCAATTTTAAAATCTATGACTTTTGGAGTCTTTGCTGTAAATAAGGATATGGAACTGAAAGGAACGGAAGTTCCTCTGCTTATCCACCCCAAACATCTGTGCGGAACATTTAAATGCTACTATAATCTTTAAAACCCACTAACAGTGTTTTGTTATTCTTACCAATGTCAAAAAAACTACATGAATCTTGACCTCAAATCTCAGCAATTTCTTAGAACAGGCCAAACTCATTCCACTAGTGGGGCTATATATAATAGGGATCTTCAGGACCCAGCTGAGAAGAAGCCAACTAAACAGATGGAAACAAGATTTTGGAATTTTTCTGTGTATGTGTTGCATTGTAAGTACAGGGGTTGAAGGATTGAGCTTTTGGGTTTGGGAAGCTGTTTTTCAATCACTATTCTTGGAGTGAATCTTATTTCACAAGCTACTGCTTTAGTGCTAGTGCTGAGTTAAGATTACCTTTCTTCCTCTTTTTCATAAGAGCCTGATTTAAGTCAGGCTACAAACTCCAGGACATCTGAGGTTGAAAATCCTCACAAAAGTAAAGTTGGCCTTACTCTCCACCTCAGCATAATATTCCTGTCTTATAGAAATGAAATCCTAACAAGTACATTAGAAAACTGGTTTAGCTCCCTTTCAGCAGTCTTTCCTAAGCACAGTTTCAGAAGTGCATTCATTTTATATTTCTCACACTCTTCAAGAAAGTCCATGAATGAAATCCATCTTCACTACTGTAGTGTCAAATGAAATCCTTCAACTTTAAAGATAATATAGAGGAATGAAGATGTTACCTCCAAAGCTGATTTCCAACTGGCTCACCTTCCTGACATTCATGTAAGCAGGAAGTCCAGTCCCCATCCATATCTGACTTGAAAGCTCAACACTTTAAAGTGGTCTGTTGCTCCAAGCAGTACTTACTGTTCTACCACCAGCAGAGAGAAACATCAAACCTTTGCACTTGGGTTATCTTAATCTCCTGACCTCAGAAGCTTATTCATCTGTCTAAAAATATTTCCTAAATTGTCACGTTGAACCCCCTTTTCAATTCTTATTCTGATATGAAGTTTTTTTGTTTTTTGTTTTTTTTTTGGTTTTTTTTTTGGAAGAACTTGTAACTTCAACACATCTGAGAATGCACCTGTGAGCATCACACTGATGCCCAGCAATATTATGTGAACCCTGTCTCATACCATCATCTGAATGGCAGTCATATCATGAATAGGGTTAGGACTAAAGTCCCAGTAAAGTACATCCACACTTCAACTGCCGCCTTCAGACAGCTCTGCTAAGCAGCTGTGCTTTATATTGCAGAATAATTTGAAACTTCTTACTTTCTGTGCAAGTAACTTTCTTTCTCTTTCCACAAATGTAAGGGAGAATCAGAAGTTCTAAGGTATCAGCATCTTCCATGATTCCCAGAATATTTGTCTTAGTGAAGATGTACATGAAAAATAATAGATCACATCCTAATAGGCATTTTTAAAAGTAGCTGTAAGAAAACATACATGAGGCACAATAACACATATAAGTATGTGCAAAACATTGTCAAACACTTTATGATACCCTTGTAATAGGTTCTTTTGATTATTACCATCTAGGATATGTTTTATTTATATTTATCTAAATCTGTTCCAAAAGCATGGGTTAGAAACCACCTGCTTTTCTGAAGTAGTCTGGTCCCTGGCCATCTGGCCAACTTGCCACATAATAAGATTAAAGGCATCTGGGACTGAGATAGGAATAAAGAGTAACTCCTCATGACTGATTCTCTTTGGTGGCAAAACAAACAGCAATGCAACAACTTTCAAGTGCTGAAATAAAGACACAGAAATATAAAGCACTCTTGAGCCAGACATACAAACATATGATGAGTGATGGATTTTTTGTGAGTCATGATTTATTCACTAATGGCATATGCATAATATACTGTACTTTCTGCCATTTGCAGAATTTGTTGAAAACTCAATTAAAGAAGAAGATGTCCTCATGAAAAATTAATAATGAGGTTGCCATATTTACACATTTATTGTAAGATATTACACAAAATCACCAAAGTCTTGGCTGTTAAAATACCAGGGCTGATAGCCCAGCAGATCTTCTGTACCTTGACTCCACAGTTCATTGCTTAAAAAAGTTAAATTGTTCCTCACAAACATAAAAAACAAACAAACAAACAAAAAATCTTATTGAATGTACCCAGGTTCACAAATATCTGTGGTCTATGTGAGTATTTAACGACTCATGTACAACACAGCACCCCAGGAAGACATGCCCCTATTTCACTTTCCATTCAGAATTGAAAGAGCTGAATTTGTGAGTCAGAAGACTGAAAATGTGAGGTCAGAGCAGAGGAAAGAATGGAGAAGCGTGAAAAAGGTTATGAAAAAAATAGTAAATTGAACCAATTTTTCAAGAAAATTAAAAGTAAAAAATATAATATAGAAACATTTATTTAATATCTATAAAATTTAAAGAAGAAAAGTGATTTTTTAAATATAATTTCTTGAGATGTTATCTGTGAGATCCAACTTAGTGCTAATTTTATACCGAACCTGTGGAAATATCTGCATCAGCTTTAGTCCAGCAGTAGACCTACCATCAGGACTTTAGCAGAAAGGTATAAATTTTGACTTTCAGATGGATGAGTACTTTGTTTTGTAGGGAAAAAAAAAAAAAAAAAAAAAGAGAGAGAGAGAGAAAGCCAGTCTGCTCTTTAGTTTTGCCTGTCAGAAGTCATAAAGACTTCATACTATAAATAAATCACATAATCTATCCACTCCTATCTTGTTCAAGATATTAATAGGTTATGTTATTCTCTTTGTCTTTCTGTTTAGGAGAAAATACTTTCTCCATTTTCCCAGACTGGTAATTCACATTTCAAATAGGAGCATATGCTGTATTTTGTAAGAAAACAAGAATAAGATTCTGGTCTCTCATTGAAAGCTAAATTCTTATCCAAAGTAATGAGGATAAAATTTAGTAAGACTGAAAAATATAAGAAGCATGTGTGAGCATGAGAAAATGTAACAAGCATCTGATAGACTGTGCCAGAGATTGTTCTAAAATTAAATTTCTATCCCTTAGTTAGACCTGAGTTTAAAACAAACAAACAAAACAACTACAAAAAAAAAAAAGCAAGAAAACAAAAACCAACATATTTTTTCCCCTTTGTGCAAATGTCTTTTTTTTTAGAAGTTTTAAATATGTAGTAAAAATTCTAGAATGTTCTGATTTTAGTAATAAACTACTTCATTTCTGTAGGGCAAAACTGTATTTTGAGTATAGATTGATCTTATTGTGAGAGTGTTTATTTCCACACAGGGAGTTATGAAGTTAACCTTGAGTTATGTTTTCAGATGCTCAAGCCAATACTGTGATTGCTTTAAGTCCACACTATCTAGAGGTGGGAAAGACAAATATCTACCAAAGTCTTTGACTAAATGTTTAATTTCTATAAGGCTAAAATTAGAAGAAATGAGCTCTCTCCAAAGTGTTCTAAAGTTGTGAGATGAACAGGAATCTTTAAATATATCCACTGAAAACATCAGAATATTTATTGTAGGTCTAATTATTATTATTATTATTATTATTCAAACATTTTTCAAGTTAAAATTTTAGAAGTTTTTAGCTAATGTTACTCTTTTAGCAACACTAATCTCCGTACAAATTATGTTAATATAAAGAGACACTTTCAGTTTTTGCTGTGCGGAAGCAATTTTCTGTTTTTATTGTCCAATTATGCAGCTGGATAGTTAGGGAAACTTCTATTTATCCGACAATTCCTTTAAAAATGAACCTTTGTTAAAGGTGAAAAATTCACTTTTAATTTCTGGACATTTTCTCTACAGATAAATGACAAACAAAAATGTCAATGGAAATATTTTGTAGCATTCCCAATGAGCAACCTCAAAGTAAAGTCCAATCTTTTGCAAAAAGCAAAATCAAAGTATGTATGTACTATTCTAATACATGAAAACAACTTCCAGTTTTCAGTCATTTTAAAATTAATCTTCTATTTTGGAGATGTCATTTGGAAGTTCACTTCATTGGTACAGTTGACATTGAGTATATAGGAGGTGTTATAAAGCATAATAATAATTGCTAAAAAGGGAAATTAGGGAAATCCTAGTTTCTTTCAGTCACTCCACTTTAAGATTTTTATTGTATTTTATTGTATTTATTTATTTTATTTTATTTCATTTCATTTCAATCAGAACTCTACATAAAATTGACCATGATAGGGTTCCATAACCTGACTCAATAATCTGTTCTACCTCTTAATTATGCTCACCAACATGATAAATAGTTACTCAAATTCAGACCTTTCTGCTGAGGAAGGGGAAAGAAAATTCTTTCATGGTAACAATCTATATGTATTTAAGGACTGAAATCTTATTGGATAGGATGTGTATTGGATAAGTTTAAAAAACTGTTCTTTCATTGAGACTGATGATCTGCCCGGATCCATAAGACTTATATAACAAGTGCAGCTCCAGTAAGCTGGCATTTGTTTAGGAAGCTGATGGATGAAAGATCTGGTGCGAAACACCATGAAGAAAAAAGTTTTTATACATTTGTTTCAGTAGCTAATTAATACAAGCTCAACCTCACACATTTATTAGAACATAAATGAAATGAAAAAGAAAAAAAATGAATTCCTACAATGGAAACCTTTTCTGTGGAATTTCATCTCTATTTACATTTCCAGGAAAATCTTTATTAAAAATCATATTTGGAAAAAAAGTTCAATCATCTCTAACCATCTTACTGAAAAGTCTATGTCCAACGTGCAGTTATCTGTATTTAAACATAATGATTCAAAAAATTTAACTCTTTAAACCATCCGCTATTGTGTATCTGACTTCTACAAAAATGGATAATGTTGTAGGCTGAACACTCTGCAGCCTCTGCTTCACTGTAATCCACCCTCTGCTTCACTCACTTTGCTTCCTCTGCCCAGGGAGGCAGATAACATGAATAATTTGCCCTCCAAATGTTGGGGATGGATTTTATCAGTTTGTTAGAGGCCATCCTTTAGCATGAGTGCTCACAATGCATTGCCAGCCCTATGTTCCCGCACTGGTGAGTCAGCACTCAAAATAATTATAGTTGGCTTTTAAAAAATCATATTTAAAAATAATATTTGTGATTGTTTTTGAGTTTAAATAATTAATTCACTCTGTCTTTTTCATTAACCACCAGTTTTCCAGCACATGAAGAAAGTTTTGGAAATGAACACTTAGATCTCTCCTGAGATCTCTTGCTAGGAATGCAGGAGTCAATACAGTGAGAAACATAGTTCCTGTTGTGCCGTACACAAAAGAATCTCATGAACAGTAACACAAAGTACAGTGTGTTTTCCAGGGTTTTCCAATCTGATTTGCTGGTGGAATATTCTGGTTTAACACTTCTCATCTTTTTTCCTTCTAGACAGCCCGCATTTTCCTTTTCATCTTAATTATAGCCCCATACATCACTCTAAGTAATTTCCCCAGTCAGTAACAATTTAGGTTTTATGCTTCTCTCTCCTTTGACTTGAGACTCCATTTAGCTCTGTGCCAGGAGTGACTAAGATATCAAAGTCAGCTACAAGTTCTACGTTTTGAATGGAAAATAAATTAACAATATCAGGCCTGAGGGAAGCTTTGATTATCTTTGCCACCACTCGTGTTTTTTGGTTTCACCACTTTATTCACCCACACTGTATACCCACTTAGTGCCAGTGATATCTTAAGAGGAAAGAGAGGGTGTAGCATCTGGACCTGTTCATATTTAAAATCATGATGTATGTGTAATTTGTGTGGATGCATGACACATATTTTACAGAGAAAACCCAGTTCTTGTCTTCCTGGGTGCTGGAGCTGTTGCTCAGAAATAGTGCAATAGCACTAGCCAGGAGGAAAGAGTTCATGTTTATTCTTCTTTGGGAATTTTTACCACTGTACATTTAAGCATCTTGGATATATATATCCAAGAGCACCTGGCAATAGCTGGCAGTTCTTCCTTTCAGAGGAAAATTATTGCTTGAGGGCTTGATTTTGTTTGCTTGAAATTTCTTTAAAAAAATCTTTATATTTCCTACAATAGAGACACATGTTTAAAAAGAAAAAAACATGTCTGTGGAGTCACTGGATTCTTTGGGAGTTTAGCTGAATCTTCTGAAACAGAAATATGTTTATCTATAGGGGAATCTATATATATGGATGTGTATGAGGAACATGCAAAGCTCACAAAATAGAACTGCAGCCACTAGGCCTCTGCTCATTACTTTCCCAGGAAATAAAAATCTCAAGAATTTTAATTTCTGTGACTATTTCTTCTCCCCTATATTCACTGTCTGTGTTTTCATCCCTTCATCTCTATTTATACCAACTTGAAAACTCTGTTCATCCTTACTTCAGAAAGAAAAGTTCTGTCTTCATTCTGGCACCACCACAATTTCCAGAGTTGTTGGGATACATATCAACAGGACTTTCTTTATCTAAGTCTATAAAAATGGTGAAGGGCCTAGAGGGGAAGACATATGAGGAGCGGCTGAGGTCACTTGGCCTGTTCAGCCTGGAAAAGAAGAGGTTGAGGGGAGACCTCATTGCAGTCTACAGCTTCCTTGAGAGATGGAGAGGAGGGGCAGGCACTGACCTATTGTCTTTAGTGACCAGGACTCAAGGGAACAGAGTCAAGCTGCGACAAGGGAGGTTGAGGTTGGATATCAGGAAAAGGTTCTTCACCAAGTGTGTGGTCGCACATTGGAACAGGTTCCCCTTGGATGTAGTCATGGCACCGAGCCTGACAGAGTTTGGACTCTGCTCTCAGTCATATGGTCTAACTTTTGGGTAGACCTCTGTGAAGCCAGGAGTTGGACTTGATGATCCCTGTGGGTCCCTTCCAACTTAGGATATTCTATGATTCTATGATCTACCACAGTAGAGCTAGGCTGATTTGTTCACACATAGCCCATGCATTGTTGTGGCTGTTCAAACAGTGGATAGAGATTTACCTGAGCATGAGCACAATGCAAAATAGAACTGGGTACTGAAATTTCTTGGAAAAAATCCAAGCCCTATGTGCCTTTGAGAGTGCTCACTTGTACTTTTCTTGACTTTACCAGAAGTATGTTTTCTGAAGTACAACATATATTATGCACAGCTGGGGTGTACTATAGTTCAGAATTTTCTTCCTCTCAGCTTTTTACTGGAAGAGAAATAAACACAGAAAGTCATTTCCCTCTTAAGCAGGGGAAAAAAAAAAAAAAAAAAAAAACACTACCCTGCACCCAAATCAAGAAAAATAGAAAAATCTTTAGAGATCTCCTGGGAAGCTATTAGTTGCCCGCAGTCCCAATTTTTTCAGAGTTTCTGGGAAATATCATGGAGTTTATAGGGAAAATCACTGGTTAATATCAGAGACAAATGTACCTTAATTCCCCTAAGTGCTGTTTAATTTCTGCTACTTTAAAATTTCTCTGTAATTATTTATATAAGGAACACTATAGAAATTTTTTTTTCTTCTGCTTAAGAGATTAAGGAGAAGTCATACCATGTCACATTTATTTCTATTGCGGTCTTCTTACTACTTCATTGAAGCACCTAATTTATTCCTAATTCTTACATATCAGGAAAGATAATCATTCTCAACCACCTCATTTTGTTATATAGACAGGGAAGGTCTCTTCTCAAAAAGGTAAATTTATCAAAAGAATCTTTCTTTCTTTCAAAAGAACAACTTTTCATTGACTGCCAGGGGATACTCACTTAAGCGAGAGTGCTAATATATCTGCACTGTAAGAGATGGGTAAGAAGCCCACTTCTGTATTCTTCTGGGGGACTTTCAAGAGAATTTGCTCTGGAAATGGATATGCCATACTGAACTCTGGGTAGTGAGAGCAAAAGAAAAAAACAATTTTTTTTCTATAATGATTTGAAGAATCCTACCTCAGGACATCATAGGAGAGAGACATGTAAAAGTGAGATTCTTATATGGAATTAAAGAAAAAAACAAAACCGAAAAACAAACCAACCATGGAGTTAATATATATATATATTATTTGTTATAAATACCCTCAATACCTATAAATGGGAAACAGGTATTGAGTTTAGATCTTTGAAACTGAATAATCCTTCTTAGCCTCTAAAATAAAATATTTTCAAAGAGGTCTTGAGACAGGCAAAATAATGAAGATTAAGAATCCTAAATTCAAATTAAACACTGCTACACTCTTACTTGCTTCTATTTATCATGATTAATCTATGTCCTCTTTCCAGGAACACAGAAACCACCCAATCTGGTGCTAACCGTGAAAGCTGTTGGTATTTTAAATGTCAGTAGCATTTCAATAACTCATTAATATTATTGCAAATAAAATTGTAATCCAGACTGTTAGTAGTGCTCTTGAAAAATCTATTTACCAAGGTTAAAGAAGTGTTATTGATATAATACTGCAGAGGTAGCTCTGAGCTGTAATACTGCTTCTTTTATCCATTTTTATGTATTTTTCTTAGTGTTGTGTTGAAATCCATGAGCTGGATTTGTAAAGTTATTGAATTTCCTTAGTAAAGGTGATAAGAACAGGCTGAGCTTGCTGGTTGCTGCTGCTACTAGTTGTTTGTACTAAGAGCTACATATGTCTCTTTGTGACAACACTGATAATGGGGACACATCTTTTTTCAGTGGTTTGGTTTGTAATCGTAAGTAAGATTTCATTTTTTTTAAATGAAATCTTTTTCCTGAAATAGCTTCTCAGCCCTTGAAGAGAGAAATAAGAACTGAAATTCCATTTAAAAAGCGACAATAATAATAAATATTATTTAATCAATCAATAAATGTATGTCAAAACAATAAAAACTACTTTTGTTCCCAAAGTTTTTTGCTCTCAAAAGCAAAGTCTAAATTCTTAGGAAATCTAAGAGTCTAAAATCTAAGTCTAAAATCTTAGGAAAACACCTTAAGGGACACTTGAGAGAAAAAATCTTATATAATTGTAATATTTCTTTCTTTAAATGGCAATATTATCACATTAAATGTTCTGTATTTAATTAAATCGCTAATACTCAAAGGCGTATTTCTAATAAATAAGCATAATAATAGCCAAAAAATTGTTGCTAACTTATTTTTGTATCGTCCTTTTCAAGTCTATCCTCTATAGAAAACGAATTTCCACAGATGTATAAAATAACAGAAAGAATCTTATTATAGCTATCATAACTATAATCTTGGTTTCAAGAATCATAGCTAGAATCTTGGTTCTAGCTATGAGACAAATTATCACAGCAGAGATCAACATTCCCAGAATCACAGAATGGATGAGGTTAGAAGGGACCTCTTAAGATCATCTAGCCCAACACCCCTTCCGAGCAGGATCACTTAAAGCACATTACACACAGTATTCTTGTCTCTATAACTATGTGACCCTCTTTCTTCTCAAGGATATCAAGTTTAAATGGTTCTTTAAAATGTATACATTAATTTCAGGGAAAAAAAAATAAAAATAAAAAGGAATGTAATAATTCATTGTCAAATCATTCTTCATATATATATATATATATATATTTTTTTTTTTTCCTGAAGAAAATAATTTCCCAGATGAAAAGCAAATGCATTAATTCAGAGTTACTTCTTGAAAAATAACATTTCCTTGAGGAAACTGGTATGCAAGTAAAGCTCTAAAAATCAATACAGATAGTTTGCTTAAAATTTAAAATCCCTTTACTAAATATATGTAACAGATTATTTCCAGTTATTCTCAAAGAGATTTCTTTACATCAAGTCTGTGAGAAGCTATTAACTAAGAAGCATATAAACTAATATGATGTATTTAAATGTTCTGCTTTGAAAAACGTAAGAGTGAATATATATATATATATTCTTCATTATATTTATAACCAGCTTCTTTTCCACACATTTCTGAACAAATGTGAGAGGAAAAAAAAAAAAAAAAGAAGAGATGATAGCTAACAAGGCTGCATTGTGGAGGTGAGGGCAGTTGCTTGGGGACTGCATGTGAATCTCTTTTGTTTATGAAGAGATATGTACACAAATCTTTTACTTATTGGTTGTCAACTTCATGCATCCTCTCATTATATGAGAAAAACAGGTATCTTTGGACTTGATTTTAAAAAAGTGTAATTCAGCTGCACTAACATTCTTGGAAGTCCTGATGTGCCATACACAGAGTTCATTTCACGTCACATTTTCTTCATAGTGCTTCATTTTTTATCTCATTTGTGTTTAGTAGTCCTAGACATGAGCAGGACTGAAACAACGGATGCTGAAGGACATTTGAGTGACATTTGAAGGACATTAGGTTGGGTGAATTTAATTCCCCAAGTGAATTTAATTATACAAAAATTGAGCAGGTGTTTTCTTGAATCATGACTGTGGACACAAGTAACCAAATTTTTTTTTTTTTTTTTTTTTTTTTTTTTCTACTGATTTTATTTTTTCTTCTTCACATCTGACCATTAAGTTATTGAAAGATATAACACCAAATACTTAAACTTGTAGGATACTAAGGTAGAAATTGAAGCTGCCTGTACAGTCAACAGAGAGGGAATGATCTCTAGAAAGCAGATCAGGGTGCCTAAATTAGGCAATAGCCAGATTTTTAATTTAAGAGCTCTAATTGCTAACACACACTTCTCTCTATTGACTGTAGAGGGAACCTGGGCACCAAAGGTAGGCATTTGCAGAGGCAGTGTGAGTATTCTCCATTGTCTGTAGCCTATATGGAATAGCATTTAAAGCCTCTGGTATATATCTGTTTCCTAGTTTATTCTGAACAATAGAGCAGGAAGATCTTTCCTGTACATTTTTCTGTTGGCTTGATTTGGAAGTAGAATTTACATCACACACAAACGTGTTCATGCATGATTTGCTAGTTTTGGCATGAAGGATTCACCTTTGCAGTTAATTTTGGGTTTGATATTTTAAATTTTAGAAATTAATATTGTATGTCTGTGTATAACTTTCTATGGAATATTTAGCCCTTAGTGTAAGTGCTAATAGAAGGCATATTTTTTCTTAATTTATGTTTACAATACATGTGTACAGACTAAATAGTACACAACCAAGGGAAAAAAAAGGCACTTGAAAAAGACTAACCAGCCACTATTTATTTAGTATTACAACTATAAACCAACTTTCCACAGTATAGATTTGTCATATGTCATAAATATGACTGCAGTGAAGAGAGCAACAGTAAGTTTCATTTACCACTGTATAGGTAATTTATTTTATTTAAAAAAAAATATTTCCTCTACAAATAATGCTTTCCTTTCATATTCTGCATACGATTGTGCCTTTTTCCTGGATTTTTACTGTAGATTTTTTTATTTTTTATTTTTAAGAAATCACACACATTTCCTCCTATTTTCCGCGTATCTCTATGTACACAAAATTTCACGGAAAGATATACATCCAAGCAAGTGATAAGTCTCATTCCCCTAGATCTAATTAGATTCTTGCACAAAGGACAGCTTTTCCCTCTTCTCTGGCTCCAGCAGTACAATCCAGACCGAAGTTAGCTTACTTTGCTCTTGTTCTGAGCCAACTGGAATCTGTGAAACAGCAGTAATATTATGCTGAAATGAAGCTAACAAAACCTCAGCAGGATTTGTTATGTGGGGTTTTGCACTCCGCTAATGTAGCCTTTGACTGCTTAACAGTGGGGAACTAGAAAAAGAATATGCCCATGAGCCTTAAGACATTCTTACTGAATCTTGCTCAGCTGATGTAGTGTCTTTGTCCCAATGCTTATCTGAGTGAATTTCATGCCAATACTCTTTTGGCTTTTATTTATAGCACAAAATTATTATTATTATTATTATTTTTGATAGGTCAAATGTAATAACAACAAAAAACGCTTTCATTATTTGCAAGGGAAATTAATTATGCATGATGCCTATATTTTGACCTTTGATTTAGGCCACAGCAGCTTATACCTGGGACAAAAGGAAATTTATACTTAACATCATGAATAGTAGCCTCTGATACAATGGAGAAATGTCTTAATAATACTTCAAATAATTAAGACCATACACTTGCTTTGCTTTACTGTTACTTGCTCTTTATGAACACTAAAGAGCCATCTGAGAAACCTCCAGATTCCCAGTCCCCTCTAGATAACTGATGGCACATAAAATGATTTGAATATTTGAATAAGAACTGCCATACTCAATTAATTGGACATGGCTAATACACAGTGGAATATAACAGCAAAATGTTTGCAGACTATTCCAGCTAGCTAAGAGAGCTTCTTCACACAGAACTTCTGACAGTTTGGCCTTCTGCTTGTAAAGTCTTGCTAGTCTGCCTATATTTCTAAATACATTTGTGTATGTATTTGTGTGTGATTCATCTGATGGGTATACCAAACTACCAGCCACTTGGAACATACAAGGATCTTCTGAATTTTACTCACCCACACAAAATGAATTTGTGAAGGTCAGAATGGTTTTCTAAAGCCTCCACAACCAGAAAAGGTTAGAAAAATGTGTGCTGCTTTCCTGCAGATTCAGCACAATAGCTGATGGAGAAGAAACTGAGTGCCAGAAATTGGAGAACTATCCAAATTAGGTGTAGGGGTTGAATAAGCAGTGATCTATGAGGGGATATACCATTGCATCATTGTCTTTCTGCCACATGCCTGCAGAACAATTTGGATGAGAATCTGTTTCGAAGTCATCTGGAATCTGCTGGAAACAGCAAAATACGGGGGTTGTGTAGGTTCATGTGTAAGCTGTTCTTTCACCTGTAGTGGCAGGTGAATTTAAGCTCAGGTGTATCTCCACTGACTGCAACAACAGCTTAGACACTGGTATGCCCACAGATACTTACTTTCATTTGTTTTCAACTCTGGAAGTGAAGTCTTCCTCTTTGTCTCTGAGATATAGACTACCCCAGCACTGGGAAGGGACAGCTATGTTTTGGTATTTGTTATAGATTGCCCTCATGCCCCAATCTGTTGTTCATTACTCCTTAGCAACATGCAAAAACCCATGTGGGGTCCTCTGTGTTCCCCACAGGAGCTAACAGCAGCCTCAATTTTTGACTGTCATAGCTGTGATGATTACATTCTCATTTTCTGACCAACTTTCTATTTTGCTCTGGTGTCATCTGGTGGCTTCTCCACCAGGTC
Organism: Nettapus auritus; assembly: GCA_011076525.1. Taxonomy (NCBI): domain Eukaryota; kingdom Metazoa; phylum Chordata; class Aves; order Anseriformes; family Anatidae; genus Nettapus; species Nettapus auritus. The sequence goes on along the minus strand of CM021767.1, from coordinate 107,107,951 downwards.
TGCTTCAGTGGATGCTCCTTTCTTGTCCATGTCATCTTCCGGGTTGTTTTTGCATGGGGATGGGAGAGAAAAGGAGAGTATTGTCCACGGGCCCAATGGTGGTCTGGGGTTTCTTAAAATGGTAGACTTCAGCGGGAAGCTTGGCTCCAAGAAGGTGCCACCCTGCCTGTGAGGGAGAAGGACCTGGGGAGGGTGGCCTGTGGCAGTTTTCAGGCTGGCTGCAGAACAATGCTGGAATCTCAGCACTGAAAATGTTATTCCTGCTGTGGTTTGTTTGTAAAATGCCCTTGAAGATGACGGCAGCTATACAAATTGCAAGTAATAAAATATCATTATAGTGTAATTAGTTATTATTACCTCAGATGGCTGAGATTTGGCTTCTTAATCCCTTCTGCCATGGTTTATTATAGAACAGGAAAATAAAGGGAAAGAAAGTGGTACACCACAATAATGACACGGCAACATCACAGTAATATAATGTGTCTAAAAAAAAGCAGGAATTGAGGCAGCACCAACTCAGATGCATCCAGAAATAGTCAAAACTGTGCAGAAATGACTTTAGAATTAAAGTATATACAAAACTGTGCAGAAATTACTTCAGAATATAAATTTAGTATGGTTTTAGTATATAAATTAACATACAACTTAATTCCAAATTTTGTATACAATTTTTGAGAGGTTTACCACCTCACTCTGAGCTCATTCTGTAAAATAGTTAAATTTACTTTGTTTTCTAAAATGGAGCACCAACAACTTTATTTAGAATCACGGAATCATTAAGGTTGGAAAAGACCTCCAAGATCACCTAGTCCTACCATACCCCTACCACCACTATCACCCACTAAACCACGTCCCTGAGCACTATGTCTAACCTTTCCTTAAACACCCCTACTTCTCTTGGCAAACCATTCCAATGCCTGACTGCTTTTTCTGAGAAGAAATGTCTCAATTTCCAACCTAAAGCTCCCCTGGTGCAACTTGAGGCCATTCCCTGTAGTCCTATCACTAGTTACCTGTGAGAAGAAGCTGACTGCCAGCTCCCCACACCTTCCTTTCAGGTAGCTGCAGAGAGCAATAAGGTCTCCCCCGATCCTCCTCTTCTCCAGGCTAAACAACCAGTGCCCTCAACCACAGCTCATAGGACTTGTGTTCCAGGCCCTCCACCAGCTTCCTGGGCCTCAATGTCCTTCCTGTAGTGAGGGGCCCAAAACTGAAAACAGTACTCAAGGTGCTCTACTCACTAGAGCAGAGTACAGGGGAACAATCACCTCCCTGGTCCTGCTGGTTATCAAGCAAGGAAGAAATCTTATACAACTTTGATTGACAAAGCTGCTGTCTTTGGAGCTGCTACTTGTGACGGTACTGAGGAGATGAGGGTACATGAGGTCTGCTGCCCCCTTTCTGAAGCAGGACTTGAAGAAGGCACTTGTCTCATTGAAAAGTTTCTTCCCCATTAAGTTTGTTTATGCTAGCATCTTCAACCTCACTGTTTGGTGCCTTATATATTGGGGCATCTTTTAAGTGGGTGACTTTTGAAATTATAGAGGATTATTTATTTAGATGGATCTTTGGATTGAGCACTCTGTAACGGTCCATTAATTTTCATTCTCTGCTCACATACATCAAGATGCAAAGTGTATTTGTGAGATGTAATTCACATTCTATTGTTCTTGAATCTGATCTTAAAAAAAAAAAAAAAGAAAAGAAATTACAGACTTCACTGAAAATGGTTGGGACCCATTTTAAACTTAAACCTTCTTACTATTCACAGGAAAAGTTCTCAATACGTTTTTAATATGCTGAATATGAACATGAGTTCACCTGAAATGGAGAGTAGAGTCTTTCAATATATTATACAACTTTTGAATATTGTTAGCAGCATGTATGTGAATGTATGTAAGTGGTTAGCTAGGTAGAAAAAATACCAGGTAGAAAACAATCATAACCTGTAGTTTTTACTCCATTTGCTTAGGCAATACCCAGACTGATGCACAGATATATATGTGCACAGGCGGGGAAGGTGTGACAGTTTGAGGACCTAATGTCTGTGGCATAATGACCACATGGACACCAGGGTTCTTTTAGAATCAGTAACTGCTACTTTATCGATGACATAACTCCAGCTCTCTCTTACTGAGGGCCTAACTTCATCTGTCATATAGAGGGCATAACTTCATTATCCTTGTTGCATTCCCATAATGAAGACAGGCTCCCTCCTTATACCATTTGCCCCACAGCAGTACTTTTCCACTAAATATTCATTGGTCAACAACTTTGCCCGGCAACCCCAAACACCCAGCAACTTCCATGCCTTAATGGCTGGAGAACAAACAACCTGAGATGGCAAGGCATCTCCTGAATTGCCTTTCCTTGTTCCCTCTAAACTTTTTACATTCCTGATGGCCTCATCGTTAAGAGTTTTTTGTTATCACCAACGATGGGGTTTGTCGACGCCCATGGCCACACTCCCACAAATATCTACTAGTATTTGGCCACTTCCTGGAAAGATAGAGCAAGCTGAGGACAATCAGTATGAAAGAAAGCAGTTTAAGAAAATGTTTACTTTTTTTTTTTTTTTTTTTTTTTCTTTTTTCCTTTTTTCCTTTTTTCCTGTGCCTCAGTTACTCATTAGAGCTTGGTAGAGAATCTCTTCTTCCTTCCCTCAAAGTTTAAATGTTTACCTTATGTGAAATGTTTCTGTGACATTTCAAAGAGGGTGGAGCTGTCAGTGTTGACCTCTTTAAGAGTCATCTCAAGATGTACTTAAATGTCCTTGTACCCCTGACCATATCTGGTGGTGTGCAGAAGCTGTGTGTTGTGTCATCTTCACAGCTCCTGCCTGGCCAGGGTAAATGGGGGGGGCATGATAAAATGGGAATGGATCTGAGTTAAACTGCACAGAGATAGCATAACAATCTCATTCATTTTTCATCTAATTTTTCATTTTTAAAAATATATATCTATATATTTCTTGTAAAGTTTGGTTGGAGAAGACTTGTAATTTGATAGATAATCTTCAACAATCTCTGTTTAAAATCAGATGGAATCAGTTATTAATTATTTCCAATGTTATCTTTGCAGTGCCTTCAGATTTAATAAATTACTGTATTTTTAGGTGCATAATTGCAGGTTAACTGTGATTTAATATCTGCATGAGTTATGTGAGGATAACAGATGTTAAACCCAAAACTCCGTCTCATAAACCTCCTATTTCTAATCTTTCAGACTAGATTTTCCTAAAAAAAAAAATACCCTAAGCCTGCTCTTGAGATCACTCTCCACACAGTCGGACCTGACTGCCTCTAATTCTGCCCTGTACCATATGTTGAGTTTATGTTAATTATCTAATTATATGAACATAGTGAGGACTAATTTTCCATTTTTGGTATTTTTAAAACAATATAGATTAGCTGGTGGAGGTTGTACACAGGATAACATAATAACGATGGAATCTACCTGCTGAAAAAAACCCTGATAGTTTAATGATGGTTTAAGCAAAACAACAACAACAACAACAAAAACAGGATCAATAAAGCAGAGCACTTATTCTTTCTTTTATTGCCTTTTATGTAAAAAAGTATTACTAAGCACATTATGGAATTAAAATATTGAAAAAGAAACACCATGTGAAGGAGATAAATGAAGATGTAGCAAAGAAGAAAGGATGGTTTCCTGAAGTTAGAAGAAAGCTAACAAATCAATGAACCCATGGGATAAAGGAAGGTAGCTCCAAATGTCAGAAGCTGCATTGACCTGTTTGAATGATGAATTGTAGCACAGAGAACATTATGGTGTAGGGCATGTAACAATATGCCAGTACAAGAAAGGTTTCAGAAATGTCACCTGTCAACAAATCATACTGCATACTTATATTACTGGAGTCATCTAATATCATAACCTTTTTGCATATAATATTAGCCAATGCATTGAAAATACTCATTTAAAATATGTTTTTTAGTTAATAAGCATCTCTGAAAACATTATTTTAACACAACAAATACAGTGACAAAAATAAAGAATCATGAAGTGTCTGAGCAAATGGAGAGAGCGTGATTTGGAAGATAAAATCATATTTTTGTTAACCTATTCTTCAAAGTCTGAGAAAACTGTTGTTTTTGGAAAGTTTTATCTCCCAAATCTGTTTTCTCACTGGAAATATTATTTTTTTATTATTTATTAATATTATTTTTTTAAATTTATTTATTATAATTTTAGCATTACATCACCTTGCAGTGTAGCAACATTTCAGCTGAGCGATGATGCAGTATGAGACATGACACACGTGGAGTGAACTGATGAGCAGTATTGTTACTGAAAGGCAGAAGGTAAACCTGGAAAATACCTATTCACAGACAGCGATCTTGCACTAGCCAGGGATTTTATTACTTTACATTAAGTAGTCTCCTAGGGCCTGGGAGTAAATAGGCATACTCTAGCTGCACTATCTATCTAGCTGTGCTTATGGATGAAAATTCTCAAACAAACAGACTGAAGAAAATTGCCTTCGCAACACAGTAACCTTTCCTGCTTGGTTTGCAGTTTCTCCAGAGCTCCTGCATCTAATGTTGCTTCATTCTTCAAGTCATGGGAGGCATCCACAACTATGATATGGAAAGAAGCAGAAAATATATAACTTTCTTTCACAGAGTTTCATGAAAGAGACAAAGATATCTTGATCAATGTAATAAGTGTAGACCAGATATCAGAAAAGGCCAGTAACTTTCCTCTTTCCCATAACAGTTCTTAAACTGTGGCCAATTTCCTTCTCTCAGACAACAGTTTATGATACTCTTTAGACCCCTGTCTGAGATGGAGCTCCTGAAAAGTAATAGACTAGAGAGTCTGGGTGCCCTTAGGGACCATGGTGTTATTACTTACAGAGCTGCATAAGCTGGCAAGTGAATAACAAGAACTTTGCACTGCAGGTAGCTCTGCTGAACACTTTAAATACGACCATGAGCATCAATAACACCTGTTCCAGAACACTCCTGGGAAACATGACTCAGACAATATGTGACATTATACGTGATAGTATTTTTCTGTAAGTTCTGTCTTGCTTTCAGAGAGTAACATTATACTTGTAACAGTGGAAAAAAAAGCCGTTAAACAATAATTCTTATCAAGCATTTACTAAATTGCACTTACCCAGCCTTGTTTCTTCTGCTTTCAGGGTCTGTTCCTGGCAAGCTGCAACAAGGATCAGAACAGAGATTTGGAGGTGTCAGCAGCATGCTCACTTTCCTGTGCAGGCAAAGCAGGAGATCTCGTAGAGATCAGGAGATCCTGCTCTGATAAGCTAAGTCTTTTTCACCAGGGGAAAGCAGCCAAAAACCTGATCCAAAGTGCATAAAATATTTTAGGTTCTCCGAATATCACAGAAACAGGGTCACTCTGAGACAGAATAGCCATACAATTTTGTATAAAGAAAAATACCAGAAAATATTTTTGTCTTTTCCCATTATTTTGCTTGGAAAAAAAAAAAAAAAAAAAAAAAAAAAAAAAAAAAAAAAAAAAAAAAGAGGTCTTGGTCATACTTGCTGTTCCTTCATTGCTCTATTTTTGCTTTTCAATCTGAGAAAGACATTATACTCAGAATGCTATGGAAAGAAAGTTATCTGTTGTGTCCAGACCTCTGCTTTTTCAGATTTGTTGGCTGTCACACTCAGGAAGCTTTCCTAGCTTAGCTAGTACATTTTATTTGCAATGTGTTAATTTGTCGCTTCTTGGTCAGAACATACAGTTATCAGGTCCAGGCTTGTGAAAAAGAACAAGCATAAAGACTGAAGAGTGAGAAGGTGTTATTCTTTTAGAGTCTTTGTCTCCTAATCTGATCTGTGGATTAGCAAACTTTTACAGTTATGCAATTGATATCTTGGGGAGTAAGGATAAAAAGAAAAAAGGCCAGACATTGTAGGTATTTAAAGCATCAACCTCCCACTGCATTCAGTAGAGGTTATTCACATGAAATCTTTGGATGTTTAGACTGGTGACTACTTCAGAAATTCCCACTCAGTTTTTGTAAAGAAATGTGCATTTCTGTAGATATGGATAAGTGTATAGGTAGTGGATACAGATACTCACCAAATTTGATAGCACTGGAAACTTAACACAAAGTGGCAAAATTGAAATTATATGCTATTTAGTTGTATTTAATTTTATCACAAAGAAGATGACAACTATGTAGCTTGATGGCTGAAGCAGGTCAAAATAAATATGAGGATTTAATTTTCTCAGGAGGAGCTCTATAAGAGCAGGCATATTGTTATGACAGACTGTGCAATGTGAAGGACTTTGTAAAGGACCCAGCATTGACAGAGTGTATTACTACGGGAGAATAAAAAACAGTATCTTGTGTAAAGATCATTTAGGAACTAAGAGTCTTCAGCAATGATATCCTTACCTGAACTACTTCTGAGTACTAATATTACAGCTTAGATGATACTCTGAGCTTTCAAATCTTCAAGAGAATTGAGCAGATATTAGAAGCTCAAGGCTGCAGACAGATGAAGGTTTGTTAATAACTTATAAATGTTATAACTTAATAACATTTAAGTATGATGCTGCAAACTTTGAAAGTCCTTGGAAGAAAAATTGTCAAAGGAACAAATGGGCAGTCTGAGCAGCAACAGGAAACATGCTGAATAGACTTTAAAATGCAAGTGTTCCTCAGAATTTGGGAGAAAAGGAGAAAAGTGCAAGGGTCTGTTTCCTAGGCCTTATGCTTCACTTTTTTTTGTGAAGATAGTCTCTTGCCAATTCCAAAATATAGGAGTTAATGATTTAATCATGATTAAATCATGATTAATGATTTATTTGTAAATAACTACTCTCAAACTAAGTCTGAAGGAGATAAATCCTAACTCTTCAGGCTAGCTTAGTGATCTGGTAGCCATAGTTGAGAGAAGCTCTAACCCTACTGAAAATATCCAAACAGTATCCAATTTGTAATATAACCATTCATAAAATTAATCAGGGCAAAATTCAAGCAGGAGTTGGCTAGCTCTGGGTAAAGATGGAAGGTGGGGATTTATGCACTGATGCAGCAAAGTGGAATGACCAAAGGAAGAAAAGTCTATTTGGATGAAAACTGGAGCTTGGATACATGCTAATGTACTGACTTTCCACAACTGTGGTTTCATTTCATTTCAAAGAGCTGAGTACCTGCCAGTCCATAAAACAGGGCTTCTTCTTTTCAGGTCCTGCACCAGGTCTCCTTCCTTTGCTTGAAATTCATGTCTTCATTTACTTCCTTTCTGACAATCCTTCTCTGGTAAGGCTGGAGACCTGGCACATTTCTACTTAGAAATTTCTGTTTTTGTACGTGTGCCCATTTGGATATCACTGACATAGATTCTGACATTTGCAATGCCTATCACCAGACTGAGAAAAGTGAACCTAATGTCCTGCTTCTAAATAAGAATTTGGCCAAAAATAATGCTGTTAAAATTAATTAATTAATTAATTAATTAATTTTGTTTTAACAAATGGAGACTGGAAGATAGAGTGTGAAATATCTCTACTGGTTTTAAATATATATTTTAAAATCAAAATAGGATAAATGGCTAAAGAAAACCTTGCGAAAGGAAAGCATAAAAAGACCATGACAGTTTGTCTTGCTTTATTCTTATATAACTCCACATTCAATCTTAAGAGAAACCACCACTGTCTGTGATTTGTTTCTTACAGCTGTCACATGTGGTAGAATAGATGACAACAGACATCTGAGATGAGAAGAACACAGTTCCTTAAAATGGTATTTGTGAAGAGTATTTGTGAAGAGAATACCATAAAAGGGATTTTTCACTATTATTCTGTTCCAGTCATACACAAACATCCAAAAACTTGTAGTTAACATCTCATTTCTTTGTTAGTAGCATTTGAGACCAAAAAAAGTAGCATTATTGCTGCAACTCGAGCATCATATGACAACTGGAGTTTGTCTATACTTTTTAGCAGAATATGATGCATGTTTTTTGTGTGATGCTCATTCTGAATGCAGGCAAATCATCTGGCAGACAGTAAAATTACCCAGTGACCTAATGTCCTGTCACTGATACACAACTAATTATATGAGTACTGATCAATATAACATCTGTTACGTGAATTTGAATGCCCATCTGTTCACTCCAGATTAATTGTTACACTGATAACTCCATATTATGACACATTTATTAAAAAAAAAAAAAAAAAAAAAAAAAAGAATAAAAGACATCCCCCCTAAAAAAAAAAAAGAACAAATGAAAACAAAACAAAACAAACAAAAAAAACTTTCTATCACCCTGAATTCTAACAAAATTAAAACTTAAATCCAAAATCAAAGATGACCACTCCTCCAAAAAATGTAGGTTCATAACTTCAAATATTTTCTTCACTGTCAAATAAAGCATACTAGGACCCAAGAGAATAGGTCACAGTGTAAAAGGTACTTTTACAGTTACAAAGAGGATATTCTGTTGCCAACCCTTTTATCCTAGTTAAGGTTTAAGGAAATACTGAAAGGTTCAATTCATCTCACTTAACATTAGATAGCAGCAATGTAAATATGTGTATCTGAGTTAATGAGTGATTCCTTTCTAATGAGTGATTCCTTTGATCTATTTTGGATGTTTGCTTGAAGACAAGACAGATTTACTCCAGAAATGCTTATTTCTCTCTGCTTCTCTAGCTCTCTTAGGAAGCTTAGTAGCTGAGGTCTGACACAGACACTACACTGTAAATGTGTGCATTTGCTGAGGTCAATTGTATTTTCAGATAATTTGCAAGGAAATCAATATTTTATGTAGTATCTCTTTCTTTTTTTCTTTGCTGCCTCCTAATAATTCTCAGATATTTTGATTATTTTCTCTTTTGAAAGATTTTCAGAAATCTATGCAATTGGATTTTTTGCTAGCATGGTCCCTCTCTCTGTGCCATATCCAAAGCTGTCAAAACATTATTTAGTGTTTATATTACTGTAGGGGATCCCACTTACAAAGTAAGTCCTAAGACCATTTTTAATGAACTCCAATAGAAATCTTCTTCCAGATCTTACGGATCTAGATACATTGTTAATTTTCTTATCATTTACAAGTGTGTTAATTACTGATCTGTACACTTTTAAAATGCCATTAATTTTATTATATATGTAAATGCTCATATATTTGAGTGTTAATTGTCTTTCATCTACCAAATTGAGCAACACATTTTGATCCAATGAGCATCAGCTCTTGTCCTGTGTGAAACCTATTAGTAACAGTAACTATATAGTAACAGTTGCAACTTGTCATTTCCATTGCTAAATTATATTAAGACAGTTAAAATGGGTGAATGAAGCCAATGGAGTCATATAAAGGATGAACATTAGTTTTGATAAGAGCAAAAATAAAACTGGAACATTTTGTTTCAAAAGAATAATTCTCAGTGTTATTTATTATTTATATTAGATGATCCACAATGACCCTATTATTTAAACATGAAATATAAAATGTCTGTTCTCTGGGATATGAATGCAAATTCATTATTTTTCTACACCACATTTTCCTATAGAGTATAATGGACATAGTTAATTCTTCCTATATTTTGAAAGAAAAATGTTGATAATATCACATTCAGAGTAAGCTGAACATATACCTGATATTGTGCATACATAAAGGTTTACATTACATATGTGTTTTCATACTCCAGCTGTTTTTGCATGCAAAAACTGAATATTATGTGTGGGATTTAACTTGATGAATGTAAGAATTTTAACATTTAACATTTTTGACATCTGAGGTGTTTAAAATATATATGTCTATATTTTATTTATTTATTTATTTATTTATTTATTTCAATCTGGCCTAGTTATTCTGGACTCCTTTATTGGTCAAAGAGAGGAATAAGTAGTTCTGTAGAATAATCTGTCTCATCCTAACACCAAGAACAGACTTCTTGAATCATTTATTTGATGCATTTATTTCTGCTTTGATAATGATGAGAATCCCATACCTAATGAGTTGATTTTCCAAAGGTGAATACCTAATTCCTTGTATCAACAACTGAAAGTAATAGTTGTATTTGATAGTGCATCAACAGAGAAATAATTTTTCCGAGTATAGGTATGATCCAGGAATATATCTTGTGCAGAAGACTGACTACAAAGGAGCGGTCTGTAGGATAAAGAAGTCTTATGGGACTGCCCAGGTTTAAAATAGTGTCTAGTTTTATATATGATGCAATGTGTTTAAAAATAAGACAAATAATCAATTAACATCTTAAAAGAACTTAACGTAAGAACCATGTTCATAGTTATACTAAGGTGGCAGGCACTAAGGAGGAGATTGATCGTATCTGCTTTTTAAATAAGCATTTACAAAGTCTAAAGCTGAGCCATCATCTAGGTTCTCTTTGTAATTAATCAAGGGAGGAAGAAACTTCTTTGTATACCTAAGCTGTTCTGCAGTTCACCTGATCTATTTAAATACCTACCTTAGCATGAGATAAGCCATTCCCTAGAAGCCCATTTCTTTCCTAAAGGAACACAAACACAGAACTTTACATTGAAAACATCTATATTAAATCCAGTGAATATGGCTAAATTATTCTAGAAAAATATGTCTCAGGCTACAAAGAATGTATAAACCCTCTAGAGGATAAGTCAAGTGCACCAAGGAAAGAGCAACAGAGGTTCTCTGACTCCAGAACTGAGACTGGATAATTACAGTAGACATGGTATTTTAAAAGGTATTTTCTGTTAAAAAAAATCAAAAACACACACACACACACACCACACACACACATATATATATAAAACCACCAAACAAACATAGGAATATATATACTTTTTTTTTTTTTTTTTTTTTCCACATGGCTCTATTAATGTAGACTACTTGTTTACCACACTGGTATCCTTACATCATATTTTTTCTTAATGAACATCTATGGTCTTCATTTAATGTTGTACACGGTCATAATACTTAATTTCTTACAGAAATGAAGGCTTGTGTAATAGTTCCTCCTTTTCAATGTCTTTGAAAGATTATTTAATTTACATATAGATAGATCTCAATATTTCAGTGGGAAATCTTAGTGTGGGAACACAAATTTAAAAAGCAATTTTAGGGAATTAGGTGGGAATTACATAAGCCAAGTAGTTTTTTTTTTTTTTTTTTTCATATGTTAAACTGAAAATTTAAGAGATGTTTTGTAAAGGAATAAGGAATTAAAACAACAACAACAACAACAACAACAACAACAAAACAAACAAACAAACAAAAAAACACAAACATGCAATACGAGAAAAGTATTTACATAACTTTTTTTTAAAATTGCCTGTTATTGGTACTTCTCAGGAAAAGCAAGGAAATATTGCTATCAAAACAAAACGTAGTTTAAGTCATAGTATGATTTTGATTGAAATTTATATTATGAAACATATAAACAAAATTATCAGTTAGAATACTTCTATTCAAAACAAAGTTGATGAGGAAAATTTTCATTTCAGTAGACATTTTAGGCAGCTTATACAGACAGAAAAGAACAGTTTAATTGCTATCAAAATCCAGCTGAATTGGGACTCAAGTCACATTTTTGTAGAAATATGAACTAGTGTCCTGCAACTAAGAAATCACAAATCTCTGTTAAGTCAAAAGCCTTCTTAAAAAACAATCAATCAAACAAACATCAAAAACTAATAGGTTTTCTTATAATTATATCTTGCCTTTCCAATAAAAATAGTGAAAATTTGCTGTGATCATTATCTCATTATTATCTCATTATATTATAATTCTGTGGACTGACCTGCAGTTATCTTGTGTCTTGAGCTGATTTTTTATTTTTTATTTTTATATATATATTTTTATACTATGCAATATGTAAACTAAAAGTAAGGATGGAATTGCAATATAGATAGGTACAAAAGTCAAAAGAAAAATATTTTACAATAAACTGTGTGATTTCACCAATGACCGTCTGTTAATTGATCACAAGATATTAACTTCATTAACTCTTATCTGAGTAATGTAATTTTAACTTTATAATTGGTCTGTTAGTCAGCAATGTAAATGTTCACTAATTAGATGAAAGAACTTTTGTAAACAAGTTCAAATCCAAAAATAACAATGGAATTTAGGTATTAATTAAAAAGTGAATTAAAAAACCAACTAACCAAGCAAACAAACAAACAAAAAAACCCATACTTTAGTTCAGTTACTCAGCTCTATTTACTAGTATTTGGAAGCAGACTAGTTTTAAGATTTCTTAAGTATAAAAAAATATTTCAATAATTGTTTTTTAATCAATACCATTATAATGCCTCCCTTTTAATAGCAATAAATGTTCATCTTTTTGTAGTGTCATAACAAAAGTTGCCTGACAAAATCTGACAAATTCCATTATTACTTCTGAATGAATTGCTAGTATTAGATTCTTCTGTGTGTAGGAGTCTATGAATAACCAGGTTGATGGAGAGCTAAAATACAACACCAAATAAAATAATGTAATGGAAGCCTAATGAACCAATCAAATGAGGATGACAATAATTACAGAGAGATAATGACACACACGCCTGCCTACTCAGAAAATAAATAAATAAATAAAATCAAACTAAGGAAGTATTTTACAAACTTTACTTATATTGGGAAAGACAGTTACCTAAACATTGTTTTTCACTGTTTTGTTGTTATTGCTGTATTTTTACTGTATTTAGTGTGGTATCCATCTCTTTCATGAGAGGTACAGATTTGCTCTAGGTTGTGTCTTGTCTGGAAGCCCTGTGGTGGATCCCAGAATGCCTCAAAAAGCAGAAGAATCCTACCTGTTGGCAACTGGAGGGTGGCCTTCTTATTTAATACAGGCTGAGCTGAATGGCTGCCTAATTTCATTAAATGTATTGTCTAGATCTCCGCAGACTGTAATGGGAGCTGTGATTGTTACTGCTGCTGTGTATAATATAAATTTTGATCGTTTACATTTGAACAGAAAACTGCTGTGTGTTTTCTGTCATGTGCTGTATGTAGTGTAGGAGGCAGGAGTGTAAACATTGGTGTATAATACCATCAGGGACACAGCAAGGCATACATCTGACTAACACATAAGCTGTGAGAGAACTGAAATCTTTCAAAGCAGCAGTGAGAGGTCTAGCATGTACATTGGGGCGTCATTGTGGGGGTGGCACTAGGGAACCATGTTCAGGAAGCTGAATTGTTTGTCCAAACTCCACAGTGCACATCTTTGATGGTCTTTCTTACTTTCTGTGTACCTGATCCTTAGCACAATTATACTGTTGTACTGAGTAGATCATTGGTTCCCTTAGACACTGTCATAATACAAGCATATATTAAATATCCAATTTATACTTAAGAACTGGGCTGATTTTGTTCATCTCATGAAGTTAGCTAAGCAATAGCCCAAGCATTTTAAAATTTGTTTGGTTTTCTTTCTGAATGCATGAGTATTTGCAGGAAATAAAAAATATATAAGTAAAATATTGAGTTCTAGGTCCTTCTACAAAACTGTTCATCTAATTCAAAATGTGAATACCTCACCTGTAACATTTACAAACGAAGAGATATCATCTATATTCACTAGCAACCTGAGGGGGGGGAAAAAAAAAAAAGGTATTTAAATATACTACACAATGCTACCTAACACTCTGTCATCCAATAAGATCAGTCTGCAAAGGATAAATGCTATAATTTGTTTGATTTGAATCTACCAAGTGCTGGCAACTTGGATCATCTACTTGAGTTATAGTGTTTTACAAGGTTATTAAGCTCCAAGTGCAATCACTGTTTATTTGAAATACCTTTTGGGTTGACAAGGGAAAAATATTTTTAGTAGGAAAAGAAGAAGACAGAAAAGGGGGAGAGAACCAAGAACTGGGGAAGAACAACTTAGGAATCACCTATGCTGAGGAAGTGGATGGATTGACACATAGGGTAGGATTAAAAGTCTCTAAATATCTGGGCTCAAAAGGATACTAATCCATCCCTTGACTTCTGGTTGGAAGTTCCTAACAAGAACATCTGAATGGTTGATACAGCTGATACTGTTCAGTATCTTCATAAATACACTAGATGATGAAACAGAATATTCCTCTGTAATTTACAGTGTCTGACCAGAGCATTAACTCAGAGGTTCCTTGAGAAACTTGAGGAGTGGGCCATAAATTTCAAGAGGCAGAATACAAAGTTTTCCACCTTTGGAGGAATAGCTCTATGCTTTGATATGGGTTGGGAACTGACTGGCTGAATAGAACACTGCTGAAAAAGGACCTGGATGTTACAGTGAAGCTGAGTATGAGCCAACAGTGTGCTTTCACTGCAAATAAGATGAACTGCATTGTTGTGGTTTAACCTGGATGGCAGCTACACACCACACAGCCGTTCGCTCATCCTCCCCAGTCCCTCTCTGGGATGGGGGAGAGAAATGGAAAAGTGAAGCTTGTGAGTTGAGATAAAGACAGTTTATTAAGATAGGAAACAACAACAATAATAATAATAATAGTAATAATAATAGCGTGTATGAAACAAGTGATGCACAATGCAATTTCACACCACCTGCTGACTGATCCCCAAGCAGCTGGCCCCCCCACCCCATCTAGCCACCCTTATATGTTGTTTAGCATGACGTCAGATGGTATGGAATATTCCTTTGGCCAGTTTGGGTCAGCTGTCCTGTCTCTGTCCCCTCCCAGCTCTTGCTGCACCCCCAGCCTGCCCGTTGGCAGGACAGAGAGAGGAGCTGAAAAGTCCTTGGCTTGGTAAAAGCATTGCTCTACAACAATTAAAACATCGGCATGTTATCAGCACTCTTCTCATCCTAATCCAAAACACAGTACTCTACCAGCTACTAGGAAGAAAATTAACCCTGTCCTAACTGAAACCAGGACATGCATGCTGATATGAATTATAGAATCTTTCAGGTTGGAAAAGACCTCTAAGATCATGTAGCCCAACTGCATTAGGACGATCATGGAGGATAAGGCAAGAGAAGTTATTGTTCATAAAATTTTAGTGGTAATTTTATAATGACAGTAAATAAACATTAGTACATCTTCCATAAGAATGTAAACATCATTTGAAATCTTTATGATTCAATACTTGTCTATAATGAAATATAGTAATTTAATTAAGCAGAACCAGTACAAAAATTACATAACAAAGTCTATGATTTTTGTTATAGTCATGTTACCTGATCACCTTTCTTCCAGCTGGCCTGAGAACATTCTTTCCCCTTTCAAAATAAATAAATATTAAAAATCCTTTTTCAACATTGTTGTCATGCAAAGTAATCTTAAAATCCAGCCATATCCAGCCACGGATTTATGGAAAGTCAGCAGTTTTAGGCTACCATGTTTCAAAATTTTTGACAATGTTCCAATCTGGGGTTCAATTTACAGTGTAAAAATTTCATGGTCTTCTGAGGAACCAATGAACATGAAATGCATAGTGAAAAAATACAGTTTGAGACTTTGGAAGAAAATTTTATTTAGAAAAGGGAGAAAGTATTATTAAGTAAAGGAAAATGTACAAACCAAACCCAGATTATAAAAAGTAAATGCAAATGATAGACCATTCAGAAATACCTACTTCCCTTGTGACTAGTCATCCAATGCTTTGAAACATCATAATGATTTGTTATGAGAGGTTTGTTTGCTTCAGTTTGGAAAAAGGAAGTGGAAGGAAAATGCAGTCAAAATAGACAGTGAATAAACACTCTCAAAAATCCATATAGATTCAAAAAAAGTACATTGATTTGTTCCTTAAACATGCTGCTTCGTATAAACAGTCTGGCTTTGCAAAAAATATCATGGTGTCTGGCAGGGTCATGAACAAAACAAGTCCCCAGCAAAAATCCCAGATGTCCTTCCCCAAAGGGTTCTTTGAATGTAGCTAAAATGACACATGGGTGTAGGAGCTTTTCTTAGGGCATTCATAAAGTGCTACCACTGGTGCAGATGAGGGCATTTGAGTGAAAGGATATTCTGGGAACACAAGTGCATTAGTCAGTCCACAGCAGAAACTTCATCCTTACTCCTTCTCCTTCCCCTTCCCCCCCCCCCCCCCCCAGCAATTTATGGAATTGACTAATTATGACATAAATAGTTGGAATTACTGATAATCTACAGAAATCCTGCTGAGCATATAATTATACTATGCACTCATATGCACAACCAAACATATCTGTACATATTCACATAATCAATATCCAGCAAAAATACTGTTGATCAAAATGTGTTTATGTTGTATGAATACTATGAGACTATAATGAAGAAATAAGAGTTGCTGTTTTGAGCAGTTAATTGCAAAATGTTAGTATTTAAGTGATGTAATTTGCTTTCTAAAATACTATTTCAAAGAGAGAGAACTTTAAGTTTTACACCAGTATTTACTTCAGAGGATTAAGTTCACCTCTGACATTTTACATAAATTTGTGAAAATTACAAAATGCTCTTAAAACTGTTTTCCAGAAAATACAGACTCTTAATCTGTTCTGCCAGTTCTGCTTGTTCTAGGCAATCACTACTACCCTAGCAATATATTTGACATGTAAGGGTGTTGCAAAACTTTTCTTTGTGTTCAATTTCACAGTAATTTTAGACACTATGGAAGTTATAATTAAATGACATAATTTATTTCCCTCACCCCTCACCCATCCCTGGAAAATAATTAAGCACTTTTTTTTTTTTTTTTTTCTCAAATTAAGAGTATGAGAGAACCCGAAACACTACACAAAGGCAAAGTGTGTAGCGGCAGAAAGTTTCCATACTGATACTTCCTCTAGGGTCTTGTCCCAGACTCCAAGAATTAGGCCTGTTCCCTGTTTCATGTGTTCAAGTGAAGTAATGTAGTCCTAAAATCTAATGAAGTTATGAATTTTCACCCCGAAAACAGCGGATGGAAGGAATTTCTTGGTGTAAAATTGAAACTGCAGACACAGTTCTATATGGTAATTTGAGAGGCCTGTTGACTTGAGGTCTGGCCACAAATGAAAATCCAGCATAAATCCACAGTTCAGGATTTTATTTCATGTAATTTAAATACTTAAAAATTTTAATTCATCAAAAATTAAGTCTGTTAGCAAATATCACATATACTAATCAGTATAATCTGTGTAGTAAGTGCTTGTAAGTCCTGTTGCATCCTTCTTTCTTCTCACCACTAACAAGGCAGCATACCCTTATGAGTAAGAAACTTCTACTGCACTTTCCTAAAACCCTAATACAAGGAGGCATGTAAAAGCATAACTACATTGAAAAATCTATTTAATTTAATATAAATTGGATCAAATTAAAATGAATTGTTTATAATTCATTCACTAGAAGAGATGAGCCAAACTAACACCTGCTGGTCATTTTTATGTTAATGTGCATTAGAGGGATTACAAGTAATAGAATATAGATTTATAGAGCAAACTTCTTCAACTTGCTTTATCACCTTAATTTCTTGCAGAACCTCCCCCCACCTCACCATAGCTATTAATCATAGTTAATATGAGACCTAGTGAAAAGTAATTAAACTCAGCTTTACTCTAAAAGTGATGTCTAGAAGGTGGCATCTTAAGAACATAAAGATTAAGAAAGATCACTTGTATTACTAATTTATTGAATATTCAGATAAGAATCTACAGTTAATGCAGATCTTCATTACTAATGTAGGCTTCTGATATGAATAATTTTTTTTTTCTCCTTTCCATTGATCTTGTAAATTATACAAAAAAGGTATTGTGATGAGACTAACTTCTGTCCAGCTGATCCATATAGTGTCCTTCTTCTGCCTCATCTGATTGTTTTCATCTGCTCTCGATTGCCTGTGGGGAATAAGACAGGCTTTTTTTTTTTTTTTTTTTTTTTTTTTTTTTTTTCAGGGTTTAAAAATATTCTATCAAATACTAGCCTGCTACATTGTCATGACTCTTAGTTATAGCAGCAATGCAAATTACTACCACAGAAGGAGGTATTCTTCTTCCTCAGTGAATCATCACTAGATGTGGAAAAATGAGTCAGTCTTGACACAGTTCATTGTGTAAATGAAGATAATTGAGAGAGTCAGCAAAAGATTATAATAGTTGGCCTTGGCCAATGTAAATAAATGTAAGCACGTCCAGGGTGCATCTACATTAATATCATTTCAGTCAGGAATGAGATTCTAAAGTGAATTAATGCATTGGTTATCATGCATAGGTTGGAATCTTAGAGAGGTCTCAGAGGACAGAAAGAAGATTTGCTTTAGGTGAAATTAAACCAGAAAAGTCACTACAGGAGTCCTCTGGTGCACTTCAACTTCTAATGGACATTTAGTACATCCAAACAGAGTAGTTGTAGTCTGACATAAAACATCCATAATATGAGCTCTGTGAATGCAGACTCCTCACAACTATTTCACTCTAGTGATTTACTGCTACTGAAAGATGGTATTTTTTAATATATGTATAGTTCCAGATTAAAAAACAAAACAAAACAAAACAAAACCTTGATAAAGATTAGTGACATCTACAGACATGAAAAAATGCCAAGAGAAGCTTCTATTCTTGCTACTGTGAAATTTCAAAAAAAGAGAAATGACCTTAACCATGTTGTTTCTTAGTCCTTATTCTTAATCTGTTAGTGTTATAAGAGTGGTATAGGCCAGATACCTTCAGAAAACTCTTTCTTTTATTAATCTACTTATTTTTCCAATATGTATATAGTTTTATAATTAACTCCTTACAAAAGGAGGAGAGTTTAGGTCAACAACAGGAATTATGGAATTTTATATTCTAGGACCTAGAGTTTTCATTCAGTGTCACATCAATGAACTGAAATGTCCTACCGTAGTTAACTGTATTCTTGTCAGAGCTCACCTTCCTTCCACCAGTGTATTTATACTAACAGCTTTTTGTTGTTGTTGCTGTTCCCAATATTATACCCTTAGTTTGACTACAGAATAGGTAGAACAACATAAACAATTCTTTGAGCTTGCTATATCTTGACTCTAATTTGGAAGGACTGATTTCAGAAGGATGAACATAGTGTAAAAGTTGCATATACTTTAAGTTCTTTGCACAATTCCTGATTTTATAGGCATATACATTCATATCTGTCTCTATACAAGACTCTCTAATGCATCAATATAGATATAAATGGAAGTAGGAGGTAATAGCAGTTCTTCTCTACTTAAAAATTGTCCATCTGGAAGTTCTTGTCCAGAGAGCAGATGCTGTTTCTTTTAAATTATGTTTGTAATTACTGTGCAACTAAAGCACTGTGCTACAGCAAGAAATTATGAAAGTATTTCTAGCAACATATGAAGTAGAATGTTGATAAACTAATGTCATCTTTTTACATACAACAATCCACTAGTTTATTGATTTTTATTCGTAATCCATTAAGAATTTTTTGTTGAGCTTTTTATTGTTCTTTCAAGGGTCTTATTTAAGGTGAATTTGTTGGCCTTATCTTTTATCTCATTGATTGCACTTCAGAAAACACTTCAAGAGAAGAAATCAAGAGGTTAAAATATACTGCCCACAAGACTTATTTGGACCATAAGAATATAATATCTTCTGTTCAAAAAGTATCTTCTTTCTATTTTAAAAGGGAACAAGAAGGAAGAGACCTAAGCTGAAAGAAGATTCCTAGACTGAATGGGAAATTTTTGTACTTCCTGGAATATGCATTTGACTAAAGTCCTGAAGCCATATATGCTTAAAAAAACCCTTCCTTGAAAACATAATTTTTGATTTAATATTCACTTCAGAGCAATGTCTATCTATTAATCCTGACTTTCTGAGCTCCTTGTCTTCACCTTGCATACAGATGTTACTAGGGACAACTCTTTCCGAAGAGGGTCAGTTCTCAGGTAAGGCAAGATAGAAATCTTACAGAAATATGACCGGAATGAATTTTCAGTTTGGGTTATGGACAGATTCAGTACAGGTCTGCAAAACAACAGTGATCAGAAATTAAATACCAGTCCCTCATGTCCTTTTGTCATAATCTTTACTCCTGGATTTTGATCTTGTGGGAAGTTAATATTTACATATTTACCATGATTAAGATTGCTAAATATTATTCATATGAATTTTCTTTTTCTCTCTCTTTCATGTAAACTTGACCAGGAACTATGATCTGGGGAGAAAATACTGAGTATCCTAAAACTGATAAAACTTTGACTGGTGAAAATAATAGTACAGGGATGAAGAAGATTTTCTGCAGAGAGGTGGTAAAGACAGAAAGAGGTTGCAAATGTCCCCGGCAGCTATGGCAAGTATAATAACAGTAGAAGGAAAATCAGACTGATTAAGAACTTCGTAAAATGACTTTATGAAATTGATGTCTGGTTTTGATTATAACTACCATCAAAGAACTAAATAATGAATTCAAGACAATTCAAGGTGTCTGTCAAGAAACTTCCTGGTTGTAAATGAAGAGTGGTTGACAGCTCTGTCCCCTCATTGTGTGTTATACAAAATGGGGAGAAAATTGACCTAACTATTCTGGTTTTGACACCTCTGTCAAGTGTTTCCTGATTTGTCTCTGAAATTCATGAAATAAATCCAGATGCACTATTAACTTAAATAAAAATAATGAAAAAAAACTTTTATAAGTGGGCAAGCTGAGGTCAGAATATTCATCATCCCTTTACTAGGGATGAGGTAAATAAAAAAGATTTTGTTCTGTCAAAAATTTAATTTTGATGCAGTATTTCTGCATAAATGAATCTTTTAAGTAAATAAGACTTGCATAAATAAAAAGTTTCCTAAATGCTTTTGCTTTAGCATTTGCATTTCCCAAAGCCCCTGAGGCCATAGGTTTCTGTTAGACTAGGGAAAGCCATTAGTTCTACTGCTTTCCAGCAGCAAATGAGTCCTCTCAGAGAAGCTGCTTTTCTTGCAGTCTATGAAATGAAGAAATACTGTCATTCTCTGTGCAGCTTGAAATACAATTTTCTATGGTAAATCAGGAAAGAATCCAAAAATCTCCTGATTATTTTACTCTTCCTGGTTTCTGCTAGTGTCATTTCAAGGTCTCTGGATACAACCCAATCTTTCCATTCTCAGATCCCACATAGTCTCATGCCCTTGTTAAACCAAGGCAGGGAAAAAGTCCAACCTGAAGTCCTCCAATCCCTTATATGTTGTTTCTGCAGGCTCTTGCAGAAAGGATTTGTGGCTAAATGTCACTTCTGTTTAAAAGTACGAAAGGGGTTAAAGCTGGTATTATGAATGTCATTTTCAGAGGAAGCATGCCAGATAAATGCTAATTTGCTCCTTAAGCACTCTCCAGTCATTTTCATAAGCACTCTTCAAAGAGTCAAAATAAAAATATCATGGTAAAATATAGGAATCACAGCACAGACACTCTTCAGCCAACACGGATGTAAACCTAATGGCCTGAAGCTATAAAAAGCAAAGGAGTCCCTGCCGTCATCTATGGATAAATAGAAGGAAGGACAGATACTGAGAATTTTCTTTCTACCAGAAATCCTCCAAGTGACATTTTGAGAAGCTGGCAATTTCTACACAAGCTTGGAAATAATAAAGTAGTGAGTCTGAAGTGGAGGGAGAGAGAGAAGGAGGGATGGAGGAAGGCAGGCAGGCAGGAAGGCAGAGAGGCAGAAAGGACTTTCAGTGAGTATTTCTTAGACATACGTTGTTGAGAGATTTTTGTCTTGAAAGGAGGTTCTCGTGGCTCTTCATTTAAGCAACAGATCACACCAGTAGAAGCCAGAGAACCCGTATGAAGTCTTCCTCATAACACAGTACCATGAGAGAGAAATTAATTGTACATATGTTTTATGGATGCTGTAATAGTTGGAATTTCCAGAATATAGCAGTGTTTCCCAGAAATAATTTTGTCAGTTTTGCCCGGAAATAAAAGGAAGCTTCAAGGAACACCTTGCATGCCACAACTGTCTCAGAAGCCTGTGCATGCTCCAGTTCCTCCAAGTTGTTCTTGTTAAAATTTCCATAGTGCTTTTGGTATTATAAATAAATATATGATAAATTGGAGGCTGTGGAGGAATCTGAGGACTGCATCACAGCAAAGAATGAGCTGTGGCCCTTTAACTCCCAAAGGGACAACATTTTCATTTATTTCAGAGCCCAGGATAACTTTTCTAGTCACGTATCCATTTCTCACGTCATCTCTGTGTCTCTCAGCAGTACCACATTAAACTGTAGCAATCCCTTACTACAAACAGTTGAGCAGTAGGGTGCAAAGATCCTGAAAAGCAACAGACACTGTGCTTCTCACAGCCATGAACTGTCAAAATGGTATCTTGTCCTGACTTGGTAAAGTCCTGGTGAAAACACACACTCTTTGGCGTAAACCTTGTGCCAAAGAGAGATGATGTCTATGACATGAATGGATGCTCTATCATATAACCTGATGTGAACACACACCCATCATCATATCAATCACTATATGTCATTTCACAGTGAAAAGAAAGATGAAGAAGGTAAATGCTGGAAGGACACATGTGGTTCATAAGGCTAGATTAGGAGCAAAGAGGAGTTCTGTCATAAATGACATTGGATATTATTCTCTCAGCCATTATAAAATAATTTGTGTTATAATAGTCAGAGTAACTGCTTTGATGGAAAGTAAGTGCTGCCTTGTCAAGACTGCCTGGACTTCTAGGTAGAGGTGTGTGCTGATAGCGTCTGAGAAGTTTCACACTTTAGGCATTTGAACTAAGTAACTCTCACAGCTGAGATCACCTGGTTTCTGCAATAATAAGAACAACAAGTCATAGTTGAAGACAAACCTACAAATTATAGGATTTGCTCCTATAACCTCTGTTAATCTAAATCTGCTTTGAAGAAGATTGGATTTATCAGTTTGCTGTGATGTTACTTTCATTATAATATCAGATATCTTTCTCTGCCATACCTGATGAACCTTGACCCTGCGTGATCCTAAACCAAAGCACTGATTTTTCATAGAAGAGCTGCAATAATCCGGCAACAGATCAATATCAATCGTAGAAAACATACTTCCATTAACCACCTGCAGGATACTGTTCACCAGCAGCTCTGCATCCCCAATAATTCAAGAAAAGCAAAATCTAGAAACACTCTAAAGTAAGGACAGCTGAATCCACATAGATAAAGGTAACACTATCTCACCTTTCTAAACATAAGTATCTGGTTAAAACTAATTCTCAAGATTTTCTGAACAGTCAAAGGAGAAAATAGATTTTCTAGAAGACAAATCAGTCTGATGCAAGTTAGAATGAGTCTTACCCTATGGTATATACTACCTCTCCTCAAAGACAGAGTTTAGATGAGACAAACAACTTTTAGAAATATAGTTGCTCAGAGTAACTAAAGATGTTGCAATTCACTGAGATATACAATTCTTGATTCTTATCAATACAATATCTTATTGATAACATGCACATCTTACATATATTTCTCTCCTTCACCTTAAAATGTAGTGAGATTTTCTTAAATTAATTTAGTGCTTTCAGTAGCTGTCCATTTTTGAGACTATTCTGTCTTCTTTAAAAAAAAAAAAATTCTCATGATTTTTGTAAGAATTTTGAAGATTACAGAAAAATGTTCCTGTTCTGAAGTGAGATGACAGATAAAACTTAGAAATATTCAGAAAAGAAAACAAGAGTTGGTCAGTCAAAACATTTCATTTTGACTGCTTTGAACAATCCCATTTTGACTTTTAGATTTTCCTTTGATTACTTTATCTGAAATTTCAAATTGGAAAGTAATTTAAGAACAAAACATAATATTTTTCATTGTTAAAGTGTAGATTGGTTTGAGTATTTCAATTTTTATTTATTTATTTATTTTCAGAACACTTAATATAAAATAGCCATTTCTTACAAATAGTTTTGTGTTGATGAATCTGTCTTTTCCAGTAGACTCTTTTGTTGTTGTTTACAAATCCATATTTAATAAAAATACTCATATAAATTTTCTATTTTTTTGGATATTCACTTGCACTTGACATGTAATTTTTAATGTTCTTTTTATTTTTTGTCTCTAAACCAGTCTATAAATGTTTTGACTATTGAATCAAATAGTCCTTTAAAAAGCCAAAACATGTTTACCAAAATATATATTGAAATTTAATTATCCTATTTTTAAATATTTTAGATATTTGTAATATTCCAAGTTACCTGTGATAAGGTAACTTGTGATGGCAATACATTGCCATCATAAGCATCATAAGAAAATGAGGAAAGAGATTAAAGAAACAAGAAGCATTAAAAAAAAGTAATAATAACTAGCCTGTTGTTTATTAGGTGTACATATAAATCTTTGCAGTTCATTCATGGGTAAATATAGATTACAAAAAATTAAAAAGTCACTATTAAAAAACAATAAGGTGTAAAACAATATACACATACAACACACATACAGACAAACAACCATATTTGGTGAATCTTTAAAAAAAACACAAACAACAAACAAACAAACAACAACAACAAAAAACAAAACACCTTTTTCAAGAATACCAGTTAAAAAGCTTAAAAGTCTTAAACTGAAAAATACCATAAGTAATGACTTTAACTTTGAGTCAAAGGAGTTTAAAACCACAAACAAGTAATGCAATTCACCGAGGATATGCATGCCATCTTGCATAGGATGCACTGGACAAGTGACCAGATGAGCAGTAAGAGATAGCAGAAGATTTTTTATTATTATTATTTTTACTAAAACTAATTTGCTGCTCACAATATAATACAAGGTTACTGTGTTACATTTTTATTATATTTTGGACAAAATTCCATGGATGTATACAGTGGGTAGTCATTTGCATGTTAGGGAACTTCAGTAGTGTGTTGCAGCTGCTCCTCAGGGACAAATGACAAGAGTTAGATAAAAAATGTTGGAACTCCTAGAGCTGTGCAAAGATATCAAATACTTTGGACCATGCTAATGATAAGTAATGATGATTAAGGAATATATTTCAGTCAAAAAGTTTGCCAAATTCATAATATGCTTGTTATAATAATTCGTAATATGCTTCATAATAAACCAGAAACATAAAAGCTGACACTTTTATAATAAATTAAACAAAGAGACATAAAATCTCCATAAAACTTGAAGTTGGGATCCGTATTCGAAGACAACTACAACTAAGGGCGCCCTGTGCACTTGAGCTTTTATTTCACAGTTTTCCCCATTTTTTTTTGGTAATCATAGTTATATATATATTGTCTCCTAATTTGTGAAATGGGGCATGGCAGACAGCAGAGAGCACTCTCATGGAGTGCATTGATGTATAACAACAATAAAAATAAAGTATGCAGAATGAAAATAAAGTATGCAGATCAGACATACTGAGGTTGCTTTTTTCTCCTACAGGGGGAAGCAGAGAGCTTCCGTTCCTTCTCTGTTTTGGGGTTTTCACATACCCAGCTTCCCCTCACTTTGGGAGTTCCCTTGCCATCCCTTTATTCTCTTTATTCTTTTTTTTTTTTTTTTTTTTTTTTTTTTCTATGTTCAACTATTGACCATCTGTATTGTCCATTTTTATAATTAACTCTTTAAGACATATTTTCTGCATATTTGCTGAAAATATTTATAAAAATATGACCCCTATAAATATATTGTTTAATTTGTTCATTGAAAAGTAGGTCTGCTAAAGCCTTCAGAACATCAGCTGATCATATCTCTATTCTATGACTGGATGCAGTAATAGAGTAGGGAAATAATAACTACAGAATATTATAGACAACTGTCTTATGTTGGACCAACTGCCTCTTTTTTGGCCCTTTGTTTAATGTAAAGCTTCAGTTTGAGAATATTGCATATGTAATTGTATATGTGTACATCATAAACACTGTGTATCTGTGGATAATATGTCACCAGTCAATAACCATTTCTTTCTTTTCCATACAACATCCCTGTACCAATCTATGATTCTATGATAAATCACATATGATTTATGATAAATCACTAAATAATTGAGTGATTCTGAGTAGGGAAAAAGCATCACAAAAAAACTTCTTGGCTGTTTCTCAGTGCAAAATCCAAAATGTCATAACAAAAATAAATGATACATAGCTTTTAGTCTGTATGTAACCACCATGTATCATATCAGCATTGGTGTTGCCACCTACTTTCACCCTCCCTTTTCCTTACAGAGAAATTATAATGACTAATTTTTCTGTTCTCTTGTGTGAAGCTTAAAGTCTGTTTTACTTCTCCAACCATGCCCATTCTTTCACAAAATATTTCATTTTTAGGTATTCTTCTAAACCTTCTTTTCAAAGTACAGGAGTCCTTAAAAAACACCAGCTGTCACAAGCATGTGGACTCTGCTGCAGTTTGTAGCTACTTAGCACTGTCCTCTCCTTCAGTTCTTGGAGAGTAAACAAAACACTGCATTGCAGCAAATCAAATTTAAAGAGACACAATAGGGCAGAGGTCTCAATAAGAAAGGATCGGTTTTGTTTCCCTCCTAGCAAAATAAATAAATAAATAAATAAATGTAAAAGAAAGAAACAAGAGGCATAGAGAAGCAACCTATTTGTTCTTAATCCTTTGTTTCAGTTATAAAAACTCTTAAATAGAGCCTGTTAGATATGTTGTATTATAGCTGAGAAAGCCAGCAGCATGTACTGTAAATGTACACTAAAAATGCATCTATTTATAACCGCTACTTGTTTTCTTTGTTTGTTTGTTTGTTTTTATTGTTTGCTTTAATCTGTTTTGATAGTTAAGAAGTAAACAATATTCTGCACTTCATAAATAGTACTGGAAGTTAAACAGGTAATAGCTGTCACATGAGAACTCCAGACAAATGTACAGACAATACTTTAAAGCTGAGGTTTTTTATTGTGTTTCATGTAGTACTCCGAGGCAGTTAGCAATGCACACATCACTGAGGGAAGTGGGCACGTGAAAAAAAAAAAAAAAAAAAAAAGTAGAATCAGAAGTATCTCTGTCTCAAATCTGCACTGCTTGCAATCCAGTGGATAAGGGTATGATACAGAAATATGCCAGGGTTCTTCTTGTATGGAGGTTAGCTCTGTCTGCTTGTCTTCCTTAGCAGCAGCAAGCAAAAAAAAAAAAAAAAAAAAAAAAGTGCTTTGGACTAATGGCTTCTCCATAGAAGCTACTATCCTACTGCTGTACACCTCCATGGAAATCTTCCCCTGAGACCTGCTAAAATCTTGGGTCACATAAGACAAAGTTTGGGTTCAGGCATGTCCACCATTTGCATGACATGTACCAAGGAAAAGTGCCAGGTACTGCACTTGGGTCCTAACAAACCCACGTAGTGATATAGGCTTGGGGAAGAGTAGCTGGAATGCTGCCCATCAGAAAAGGGCCTGAGTGTGCTTGCTGACAACCAGCTGAAAATGAGCCAGTAGTGTGCTCAGGTGGCTGAAGAGGCCAGTGGCACCTGGCCTGCATCAGAAAAAGAACAGCCAGCAGGACTAAGGTAATGATTTTTGCTTTGTATGTGGCACTGGTGAGACCACAACCAAACATGGGGTTCAATTTTGGGTTTGTCACTAAAGGAAGGATATTCTGTTGCTCTAGCACCTGCAGAGAAAAATAAATTTTCTGAAGGGACTGAAAATAAGACTTATGAGGAGTGACTGATGGAGCTAGGGCTGTTTAGTCTGGGTAAGAGGAGGCTCAAGGGAGACCTCATTGCTCTCTACAACGGAAGCTGTGGCAAGAAGGGTGTCAGACTCTTTTTGTATGTGACAAGTAATAAGAAATGAGGAAATAGTTTCAAGTTGCACCAGAAGGGATTAGGTTGGATATTGGAAAGTGTTTTCTTCACAGAGAGGGTGGTCAAATATTGGAACAGGTTGCCCAGAGAAGTGGTGGCATCCCCCCCCGGGAGACTTTTAAGAGAAGTGTAGACATGGCACTAAGAGATGTGGTTTAATGACAGGACTTGGTAGGTCAGGTTGGTAGTCAGACTTCATGATCTTGAGTCTATCCTTTATGAAGCTAGTGAAAGGACAAAAAGAGGTGTCTTGAGCTCTCCCACAGAGCTTGGAGCAGCAGAGCCACTAGAGATCCTGATAACTGTCAACAGCTGTAAGATTTCTTTCATCCCTCAGTCTTTCTGCTTAATCTCAGCATAACATTGTGTGAGGGTATCACAAAGGCACCTGTTTTCTTCAGAAGCACATATAGACCCAACCTTCCAATACACATCCTTAAAATATCGCATCATAAGTGAGCCACTGCTGTCCTTCTAGTTTATTTGGAAAGAGTTTGTGCTTTTAGCTCTCAGGCTGAATGTTTAATAGTTTGTATGGTGCTTGTTCATTATGAATTCACTTACATATCCTTGCAAAAGCAAGTGGCCTTCCCAAATCCTGCCTTCACTAGAGATAGCTTCCATTTACACATATTGTGCTCAGACCCTCAGTACAGACACATTACTGGAAGGTGAGATGAATCCAAAATACTCATTTGCATCTGACCTGTCAGTACAAGGCAATGCAAGAAGAACAGAGAATTGAACAGGCATTCCTGTGCTTATATGTTGTCCCTGTATGTTTAATATTCTGAGTTTTTTCCAGTAACAGAAATTGAAATGAAACTTCTTAAAGGAAGTTCAATATATTGCACTTAAAATGGAAATAGCTTTTACACATATTCTGTTCAGTTTACACACCATGGACCTTAATTTCTTCACAGCTTAATGCATATGGCTTTACAGATGACTCTCTTAAAAGTAAACAATTTAAACTGACATGACTGCTTTTTTGTCCCTTGCGAAGGTTAGACCTGCAAAGAGATGCACCCTTGCATACCGTGGAATAAGGTCTAGCAAAAGACGGAAATTGCATAATTTGTTAAATTTCTGTGTGGCAGGTTTGTTTCTTGAGAAGCATGCTGTTTTACTGAGCTGATGAAGATGAAAGAATTAAGAGGTGGGCTGGTATGGGAGACACTGTAGTGGGAGTCTACTACAGGTCACCAGATCAGGAGGAGGAGGTCGATGAGGCCTTCTACGAGCAGCTGCTAGTTGCCTCACGATCGCGAGCGCTGGTCCTCATGGGGGACTTCAATTGCCCAGACATCTGCTGGATAAGCAACTCGGCCAGGCACACGTAGTCCAAACAGTTCCTACAATGCGTTGAGGACAATTTTCTGACACAGGTGGTGGAGGAGCCGATGAGGCGGCGGGTGCTCCTGGACCTTGTTCTTACCAACAGGGATGGCCTCATTAGGGATGTGAAGGCTGGGGGCAGCTTGGGATGCAGCGACCATGAGATGGTGGAGTTCCAGATGGAACCAGGCAGAGGAAGTAAGGCTAAAAGCAGGATTGCTTCCCTGGACTTTCAAAGAGCCAACTTTGACCTCTTTCAGGACCTGCTTGGGAGTATCTCATGGGCTAGGTTGCTAGAAGGCAAAGGTGCTTGTGAGAGCTGGGTTACATTTAAGCAGCACTCCTTCCATGCTCAGGATCAGTGCATCCCAAAGAATAGGAAATCGGGGAAGGGGGGCAGGAGACCTGTGTGGATGAGCAAGGAGCTCATCGATAAGATCAAAAGAAAGAGGAAGGTCTATGAAATGTGGAAAAAGGGCCTGTCCTCCTGGGAGGAGTATAAATGTGTTGTCAGGGCCTGCAGGGACTCAATGAGGAAGGCCCACCTAGAGATGAGGCTTGCTAAAGAGATAAAGGATAATAAGAACGGTTTTTTCAAGTATGTAAACAGCAAAAGGAAGACTAGGGATAATGTGGGTCCCTGGATGAATGAAGGGGTGTCCTGGTCACGGAAGACGCCGGGAAGGTGGAGATACTGAATGCTTTCGTTGCTTCAAGGACACTCCCTTGGGACTCCTTGCCCCTGGCAATAGGGCAAAGGGTCTGGGAAATGGAGGGCTCCCCCCTGGTGGACGTGAGAGTGGTTTGGGAGCATCTTTGTGGGCTCAACGCACACAAGTCCATGGGTCCCAATGGGATGCATCCGCGTGTGCTAAGGGAGCTGGCAGATGTGATTGCCGAACCGCTCTCTATCATCTTTGAATGGTCCTGGAGAACGGGTGAGCTGCCTGAAGACTGGAGGATAGCCAATGTCACTCCGGTCTTCAAGAAGGGCAGGAAGGAGGGTCCGGGAAACTACAGGCCAGTCAGTCTCACCTCTGTCCCTGGAAAGGTATTGGAGCAGTTTTTGTTCTGGGTGCCATCTCCAAGCAACTGGAAGAGAAGAATGTTATGAGGAGTAGCCAGCATGGATTCACCAAGGGGAAGTCATGCTCGTTGCCTTCTATGATGGCATCACCAGCTGGGTAGATGGGGGGAGAGCGATGGATGTCATCTACCTTGACTTTAGCAAGGCTTTCGATACCGTCTCCCATGACATCCTACTAGCAAAGCTGAGCAAGTGTGGGATAGATGAGTGGACGGCGAGGTGGGTTGAAAACTGGCTGACTGGCTGAGCTCAGAGGGTGGTGATCGGCGGAGCAGAGTCTGGCTGGAGGCCTGTGACAAGCAGTGTTCCCCAGGGATCGGTTCTGGGTCCGGTCTTGTTCAACATCTTCGTCGACGACCTTGATGAGGGAATAGTGTCTGCCCTCAGCAAGTACGGCGATGACACAAAGCTGGGAGGAGTGGCTGACACGCCAGAAGGCTGTGCAGCCATTCAGCGAGACCTGGACTGGCTGGAGAGATGGGCAGGAAGAAACCAGATGCGGTTTAATAAGAGCAAGTGCAGAGTCCTGCACCTGGGAAGGAACAACCGGAAGTTTCAGTACAGGCTGGGGAACGACCTGCTGGAGAGGAGCTCTGAGGGGAAGGACCTGGGGGTCCTGGTGGATGACAGGTTGACCATGAGCCAGCACTGTGCCCTCGTGGCCAAGAAGGCTAATGGGATCCTGGCATGCATTAAAAGGAGCGTGGCCAGCAGGTCAAGGGAGGTGATCCTCCCCCTCTACTCTGACCTGGGCAGGCCTCAGCTGGAGTACTGTGTCCAGTTCAGGGCTCCCCGGTACAAAAAAAGACAAGGATCTCCTGGAAAGAGTGCAGTGGAGGGCCACAAAAATGATACGGAGCCTGAAGCATCTTTCCTATGAGGAAAGGCTGAGCAACCTGGGTCTGTTCAGCCTGGAGAAGAGAAGACTGAGAGGGGATCTTATCAATGTGTACAAATA